>OY284469.1:23347228-24024637 GCA_958336335.1 Dilophus febrilis | reverse complement strand
GAACTTAATATATAGTATATATAAGAAGAAATATACCTATAAATACCATAATTATATATACGATTGTGGAAATAAATAAAAAGACCATTCAAATAAAAATATGAATATGCAAATAAAAATATTTATACATAAATGAATAAAAAAACAAAATTTTTCTTATTTAAAAATTTCAAATTAAAAGAAATATAATCTCAAATGATAAATAATTTAAATTGTTGTAAAATATTCATCATAAAATGAAAATAATAATCTTCGTCTTATCCTTATGTAAATCATTATTATGTGTATTATATATTGATGATGTATATATATATATATATATATGCTTTATAAAAATATAAGGTCTCTCTATATATATTAATAACATATAATATAGGTATTATTATCAAGAAATATAATTTTTAGATTTTTATTTTATTCACTTTTTATACTTTTATGTTTTTAATATTATACTTTTTCTCAATATATGTAAATATAGAGTTATAAAATTGCAATTTCAATGAACCCCCCATCCATTAAAAATATCTCTTTATTTATATAACCGCATATAATAACCTATCTATTTAAATATTTGAAATGCGGATAAATCATCCCTTAATAGTTATGTGAAGATATTATTCTTCTATTTACCGCAAAATATATATGATATTTTATTAATATCTAGAAAATACAATGATCAACCTTTTCCTCATATATATTTATTAGTTATATGCGTATATACATATAAATATTTTATTAATATTCCAATGATTTTCTTTTATCTTTTATGGATCACATAGTTTGCAATTCATTATATGAGTTTAGTCATTGAATAATGGGGTTTTTTTTTGCACAAATAAATTTATGATAGTTCAAAAAATTTTTATACATATATTATATAATTTATTTTATATACATTATTATTGCAACTTTTATATTTTGTTAATGGGAATTATGTTAATTATATCGAAAATAAAAAAGTTTAATGTAATGTATAAAATAAAATAAAGAAGTTATTTATATTAACTAAATTTTCATTATATTATAACTAAATATTATTTGTATTTGTATATATACGTATATGATATAGTGTAAAACTTATGCACTGGGCTGTGAATTGTATACTGTATGATATTGTGTAGTTTATACGTACGTTACGTACATTCACATATTTTACTTAACTATTCCAGAAGGAAAGAAGAAACATTTAAAAGTGACTTATTTATATTCCCTTGGTTTGTAGACACAAAAAAAAATGTTTGTAATATATATATATATATATATATATATATATATATAGAACTTGACTTGTGTTGTGTACATATAATATATAATATATAATATGTGAAACGTGAAATATAAAATACACAATCGCTATACGAGATTCTAACTCTGTATACATATAGAATGCAATGTATAATATGTGCATATGTGGTATACATATAACGTCTAAGGATTACACATATGAACAGATATACGTATATTTTGTATAACTATATGAAATCTTTAACATTTCCAATATACATTATAAATATAATTTTCTTCCTCATTTTCTCACTTTATATATTATGTTTATTTTATATGTATCTATATATACAAACAGAAGCCCGAAGGTCTTCCTTATATTATTTAACGTTAGAATACATTTCGCAGAGATATTACTAAATAAATTTAATGTTAAAGTGATTACGCTGTTACTTGATATTATTACACTAGAAAATTATGTGACAGGGTGAAGAAATTCATACATCTTTTATATATATATATATATATAGCTATAGATTTATTTGGTTGTATATATTAGATACATATAGATATAATAATATATATATAATATAATATATGATGTATATATTTATATAAATTTTATATGTTTATCATTTTGAACGTTTAAATAAATATAATGAAATAAATTATATTATATATATATATGTGGATATAATTATAAAGGAAATTTAATAATATTTTTTATAATATTATACATTTAACTGAATTCGAAATATAATTTATTTTACACTTACGAAACGAGTATTATGTCATTTATTATAGACATGCAATTATTAGAAGTAAATTAATATTATATATCTAAAGATATTTAAAGCCTTAAAGGCGATAGTTATAATATAATCTTGTGTAGAGCGACAGTCAAATTCTATTTTTTTTTAACATCCCATATCAAATTAATTATTATTATTATTGACACTTTTATATAAAATAATATTTTTCAAAATTTATAATGCTAAATATAAATGTTTTCTATTTTGGTGACTGTTTTTGTTCATTAATTTCTTCTTTAATAACGACTAATAGTTATTTATCAAAAAATAAACAATAAATTGAATATTAAATAATATATTAATAGGTTAATTCTTAATTGTTATAATAAAAATTATTATATGTTCATGATGCCCAATATACATATATATAGATAAAAGGTATTTCAAAATTGTATGTACAATTAAAGTACAATCAATCAATGCTAAAATTTTTTTTTATTTCGTTTATTTTACCATAATAAAGAAATCAATAAAAAAATAAAATTTTCTTAAATGTTTGCAAAAGATTTGCAAAAGTTTTGTACATAATCGCGCATATAGTAAACATCTATAACTAAAAACTTCTATAGATAAATATATGAACAAAACGTGTATAGTAATATATTTTCTAAAAAAAAATTGGTGGATGAAATCAATAGTTTATTTCAATACTCGAAAATAGTTACAAAAAGTCTATATTATATAGTTTTCCGTCGACAATGTTGTAATCTATATGTATACACTTTATATAAATGGGAGAAAATGTCTTTATAACTGAAAATGTATAAATAATTGCAAAAATCGAAAAACAAAAAAGAAAAATGAAATATAAACTTTAGTGAAAATTTAGAAAATTACAATTCTCTTGACAATTTTTTTTTTACTATTATTATTTCCAAATAGTATATATGGTATATATTTATATATGGAAAAAACAAGACACTTTTCCACGTATAATATATACAATTCAATTCATATATTCGTATATGTATGTATGTATGTATGTCAATCGATGATGAAAATGTATATTATTCAATTCAGTACAAAATAATATTAATTTACAATTTAAATTGTCTGTGTCCGTTTTCGCATAATTGCTATTTTAATTTATCAATTTTCAATTTTCAATTCTATATCCAATCAATATATATATATATGATTATTATATTATCATCATCAACGCGTTTTGAATGCATATATACATTTTATAGGAATAGTATATATCTATAATGTATATACGAGAAAACTCATTTCCCGTATCTCTGATGTATATATATATATATATATATATATATATATGTTATATATTATACATATATAGAAGAAAGTCAATTTTCAAAATGTTATTTTAAATGCATATTATAATTTAATTTATTACACTATTAACTTTATAAAAAATTTGTATATATAAGGAGATGTGATGACAATGTTGATGTATACTCTGCTTTGAAAATATATCTTTATGTCGTGTATATTTTGTTCACCTCCTATATATACATATATAATTATATACAATTCTTTACATGTATATTTTTTATAAAATCATAATTTATTTCTACGGGTTCGGTAAATATATTTATTTTTTTTTTAAATTTATTGTAAATATGAATTAAATTTTATACATTTATAGAGATAAATTTTGTATATTGAATATGATTGCAGATAAAAAATTGAAAATTGTATTATACTTTAGTTATATATGCGGATGATATACTTTTATATATAGATGCAGTTGAATATATTTATTTATTTATTTTTTTATGTTAGATTTGCAATTTAGTTATTTACCTATATAGGTGTTTTATTTTTTATATGAATATATGGAAAATTATACAAATATATAAAATACACTGTCGGCTAAAAATCAATAACACACGATACATTTATAAAATGAATATAATATAATATTTGCTTATATTTAATATACTATATATATAAATGTATGTATGACGAAATTCGTTTAACAATAGCGTTTTCTTGAAAAATATTTCAGGTAAATGAAATATTGATTGTTGAAATTTCCCATTTGTTGTTGTATTTTATTTGCCGTTTTGTTTTCATACATATGTATAATACCTTATTCTTATCGAAGTTCGTATGTGCTTCTATATAATACGTTATATGTCTATGCACATTTTTATAATTCAAAACAGTTTCATATGTATATTATATGATTATATTTATTCTGTCTGTGTAATGTTGCATATATATAAAATATACACGAAATCAATAATTGTTTCTTTCAGAAAACTTTTTTCATAAATTGTTTATGCACGTGCTTATATGCATTCAATCACAAAGTGCATATACACAATGCATATTTATATATATATGAATACAATTGTATATATAAAATAAAATAATTATATTATAATATATATTTGTTGTATTATATTATAGCCATTGTACTTGTTTTATATATAGAATTTTAGATACATAAAATTCCCATGACGGATATACATAAATATATATATATATATATACAAAACAAATCGCATATAGCTTAGAATATATGTATTATTATAATAGCATATATAAACTATATATACACATCATACAACATTCAAATTTTACCTGGCATTTTATTTTTTATTACTTTATTTTATAAAGAGAATATACAGTATTTTTTTTTTATTATTTTGAATATCATTTATTTAAAATTAGATTTTGGATTTTATAATAAAATATTTTTTGGTGGATTCATATATAATAAAACTCGTACATCACTGATTTATACATTTTAAGACTACGGTTGAGTTTTCAACTGACTTAGTCAATAGGGTTCTGTATTTTGGATTACATAGTAATAAAATATCACAACAAATTACATGAAACGATTAATTACGACAAATTCTATAAAATCCTATATAGAATAAGACTATTTATAAATAGAAAGGTTATCATAAATTTAAATAAATATTAATTAATTTTCAGCAATGTGTGTTTTTTAAAATATTTCCATTACCATAATGACATATATATATATTTAAATATATAATTAATTATATAAAAAAATTTTGTTATAATTTTCAATATATGCAATATTTTTTTTTATATAAAAAATTGATATTTCAAAAATTAATAAATTTAAAAAAGTTAAATTATTTTATTTCTGTGATTGATGTTGTGTTGACGTATTTATAAATATTGTAATAACAGGGTAAATGTGCAAGTTTATAACTCAATCATATAAAATTATAATCTTTTTCAGATATACAGATATTTAACATATTATTGTACATAACAATATGTTGAAACATACTGTTAAATAATGAATTCATATATTTCATCTATATATTTACTATATGTAAAAAATTTGTGCTTGTAGTGCTGCATCAATTCAATATTTTACATCAATTCCGTATCTGTATATATATAAATATATACATATTATGATATTATATACCTATGTGCTGTACGTTTTAAATATATATGTAAAAAGTTTTTAATAATAATAAAAGATTTTATTTTTTTTTTTTTTACATTTCTATTTCCATTAATAATATTAAATTTAAAGTCATAAATAATTTAATTAAAGGTTAACATAACAAAAGTTCAATTATTTATTTATATAAAAATAAATAGTGCGTTGAATATATATAAAATTATCTATATACAGAATATGTAAAGGTGTAATAATTTGCAAATTTTCCTTTTGTCCTTTTTCTTATTCTATTGTTTTTGTGAAAAATTAAAAACTTTATTTTGAAATGTTATTCGATATAGTATAACTTAAAAGTTACAATAAATTAGGATAATTAAATATACAGGATTCTATACTAAAAGATACCATAGTCATAACAAACCGGTGATGATGTTGTTGGTAAATAAATGAATTTTACAATTCTATCTGTCAAACTAATTGTTAGTTATGTTTGTTTCGAAAGAACATTCCTAAATCAAATCATATATATTAAAGTAATTTCGACGAACCCATCATAGAATCTTGCATGGCTTGTACATTTTAGAGCACCCAGTAAATGTAAAACTAAGATATTTGTATATTTTATAATTATAAATATAAGAAATATAAGAAATTTATTGTAAAACTAATTTAATAATAATCTCTTTATTATATATAGTTTATATACAATTACATTCGGTGGAGTCTTTATGTCTATTTTTTATTGATATCATTAATTATTATATAGGATTTTTTGTGTAATTAAAAACTATTATAGTATTAAATTGAAAATAAAAGATATAATATTGTTGTATAATTCAATTATATACGAAAAATTTGTCAAAAATAATTGATAATTTCATTTAATTTTTACTTTATTTTATATTTCGAAAAAAATATTAATTACAAATAAGTTTCATTAACAAAAAAGTCATTAACCGGGTAATGTTTATAATTGATAAAAAAAATCCACAAATATTTGGGCGTATAATAAAACTATATGAAATATTACCACAGTATAAAATGAACACAGAACGTACGGATATTAAATGTGACTTAACAGTTTAGTTTATATTGACATTCTTTATATATAAGGATTCCTCTTGTTTCCTCTTATGATCTTACCGATACTATATACTCGTGTTTTTTTTAAATGAAGTTGAATATATGAGTTGATTAGTGATAAATTGAATCCACCTTTACCTCCTGGACAGACATTCTAATAGGTGTTATAATAAGAGTATTTAATTTTAATAAATACGATTGTATGTTTTAATTTAAGTTTATAAAATGATAACTCTAATTCAAAAATATAAAATTAAATTAATCTTTATAGCAAATTTTTATCTTCCGAATTATTTAAAAACTGAAATATTTTGATGTCAATTTCGAATTATTTTCAAATAATTTAATAAAATATAGTTCTTTTTTTTTTTTAAATATTTATAAAAAATCACACACCTAACAGCAAACAAAAATATTTATATTTGAATATATAGAAAATAATATAAAATTTTGAATTTATATGGGGCTTTTATACCTACCTGTAGACAGGTATTTTTTTTCTCATTTTATTTATTCTATTCAACATATAAAACATTTCACAAATAAAAAAAAAACAAATTAAAAGCAATTTAAAAAGAAATGCTATAGGTTGAAGAAGTATAAGAAGAAAAAAAATGTATACATAAAAATAAAATGAATGCAAAACGTGAAGATGATATGCTCTATTGTTTATTTAGGTTCAACTAATTGACCTAACACGTTCCTGTTAAATTTATTAATGTGAGTTTTTTTTGTTATTAGCACATCCAGTATATAGGTATATTAAAATGATTTTTTTCCACTTTAATTCTTTTCTCATATTATTTATATATATTTTGTATATGAATACGAATATATAATATGAAATAAAAATGAATAAGATTTTATGATTCTTAGAATGTGTGTACATCTTTAATAGTATAATAGTATATATATAAAGTATATTTGTTATATTTTGTACACACACCGCAAGTAAATGCATTTTTAAATGCACATTCATTTTTATTATAATATTGTTGCTAATTATCTTGTTTGTTGTTTAAATATACACATCTACGTATGATAATATATAATATTTTATTATTTATACAGTATATAAACTATATATATATAATTTATTCATATCTTGAAGTTTATTAAATATATAAATATACAAAAATTTGTATCAAATGTAAAACTATTTCATATGCTCGAGATTTATTATAATGATGTGAAAATATATGAATAAAGAAAATTACGTAAATTATTTCATATACATGTATTAATATAATTTTTCTATATAGTACTTATACTACATTTTTCTTATTTATATAGTTTTGTATAGTTAAATTAGTATAGATTAAATGTTGAATATTTATGAATACCGGAAAAATTAATTTAATAATGGAAATGGAGTAAATTTTATGTTATAAAGGTAATAAGTGACCAGTTTAAAAGAAAAATGTAGTACCCAATTTTACTTTTTAGAAAAATGAAAATAGTACAGCAAAAATATAACGATAAACTAATTGTTAAAGCATAAAGTGATAAAATTAAAGTACAAACGTTTGATAAAATGATTAGTGTTAGTGTTAATAAAGTAATACTCTTAACATCTTTTTATTAACGCACAAACCCATATAGAAATCTTAATTTTCACATTAATTTTAACTATATACATATATATTTTGCATTCATAAACGCGAATTGAAAATGTTATTGTTTTTAAATGCAAATATAAGAATTTTGAAATTTTCGAACTTAATTATATAATAGGTATATCCATAAAACTCTGTTAATACGTGATGATATTCCTCATACATTATTTGCTTTTTTGTATATATACAGTATATATATATAAACGAATATGATGTGATATGATAGGAATGTGAATGCATGTTTTTTAAACACTAACATAATAATTATTCTACTAAAATGTGAAAAAGTTTTACTCTATATACAGATTTTCAAACATACTTATAGAAGTGATAAAATATACAAAACGTACCAGAAATATTTTATTGAACGTTTTATAATTTTTGTATATGCGGAGATTTTTTTTGCATACAATTTTTAGAAACGATATAAAAATTAAAGATTAAAAATATAAATAGAATAATCTTTATGAAATTATATATAAGGATATAAGGAATACGGTTTTTTTTACATCTCTTTATTTTATTCACGATAGTTTGAACAAGAGGTGTTAATATTTAATTCTATTTTTCGCATAATAGTATACCATAGAAAGCACGTATAAATAATATACAGATGGAAAAGGTGTTAAATTTATCACCAATAAAATATCATAATGAACCAGACGCCAAATTAATAAAACTTCTTCCCTTTTTTGTCAAACTTCTAGATTCAAAATTTCAAGTGAATTGGTTAGAAACAGAATATCTCAACCTCAAACACAGAATTTTCATATTATTTATCTAATATTGTATATACCACTTTGAAAGAATATTAACTATAACTTATTTATCATAAAAACGTATTTTAACAAACTTAAAAATATAGATTTAAATTCGATAGACCAAATATGTATTTGAATGCATATGTCAACAAAATTTCAATATGATTTATTTATTTCATATATATTTATTTTGTGAATTAGTTTATTATCTTTAATATTCTATATACATACAAATACAAATCCAAAGACAAAATCAGTTTCACTACACGATATATACACTTCAAAATTTTTTCTTTGCAACACAAATTTATAATATAATCTATATTTATATATTACCCATACATAAATTTATCATTAAAATTTTGTATATTACATTGATTTATTTTATAATATTTGCAAAGATTTTTGATAACAAAAAAAAATCAAAAATGATATGATATGCATATATACATATATTTTAATGCCTTTTATTATTGCATATACATAGCGACGAATATATATAGCGATCGATGTACTATGTATATTTATAAATATATTCAAAAGACAATATGTTATATATATATATCTACTCGTCGCTATATTGTACAAAAACCAAATTTATGATGTTTATGATATTTGGATATTTTTATTATACTATGTATGGATTTTCATTTTTTGATGCTTTCATATATTGCATGTATGCGGATAGATAGATATGGATAGAAAGATATAGATATAGAATTTTGTCAAGTCATCTTTTAGTTTGATTGATTGTTGTAATTGAGAATCTATATATGTATATTTATCGGGTATGAGAGCCATTGTATATATATTTAATCTGGATAATATATAAGTTTGTTTTTAACATTCATATGTTTGATATACATACATATATATAGGGATGGGCCTTTAAAGAAAACAAATTATCCCTAATGCGATATATGTTATATTAGGTTGGAGAAAAAGAAATTCATAATTTTGTTGAAAAATTGTTAAGTTGGAAAGGGAAATTTTGTATATTATAAAATTATTGTGTTTTGTCGATTCATTATTTATATAGTTAAACCGCATCAAAAATGATTGGAAACAAACAAATATTTAGCGAAATTGACTAATTCAATTTGTGACTTTGACACCCCGGGACAAAACGGGCAAGATGTTTTGGAAAAAACAATATAATAATGTTATGTGTTTGGCAACGAATTACCGAAACCTATTTGATCCAAAACGAATATCCGAAGATCCGAAGATTCAAAATATTGGAATTCTTTTTCCCCAACCTAATAGTTTATATATAAAAAAATGTTTATTTCTTTTTTTCTTCAAAATAATACACGTATAACTTTAATAGTGTAATATTGAAATGTATTAACGTATATTTTTGGTGTGCCTTAAAAATGTTTTTCGGATCGATTATCTTTACTATATACTACATATAATATTTAATCTATATTTTTGTTTTTTTATTGTTTATAACATGAGTAAAATGTTTACAACATGATTTGAAAATGTCTATACAAAAAATCGAACGTAATTAAAAAATTAATTGTTATTTGTCGTCTTCTATAATACCGCACGGCACAAAAACAACTATATTGATTATTATCATTGTTTTAATTTTTTTGAATATCATCAATATATATAAATTTGTTTAATACTATAGGTTTTAGGTAAAGTGTTTGTCTCGTACTCGTATACGAATTCTATAAAAGACACTAAACATTTTGTTCCTATTTCATGTTGTTTTAGGATTTGAATTTCCTAAACCGATGTTGCCGATTATTCTCATTCGTATACAAGTCAAATTACCGGCACCTAAAAAAACCACTAAATTTGAAACCAACAACAGAAGTGAATACCATCAATAGTCGGTTGTAGAACATGTTTCTTTTTCCTTTAAAACATAATAAATATTTGAAATATTTTAATATACAAAAATACTATATATTATATAGGAAAGAAGGCATTTCTTAAAATTCTTGTTTTTTCTATAATATCTCAAAGAAAAGTTTAATGATTTGATATATATAAATATTTAAAATTTATTTCAATATAATATGTTATATTTTTTGTGATAATGATTATATTATCCTATGAGTTATATACGAACAATATATATGGATATAATATGATAAAATGTGTTTTAATTTATTTCAGCCAAAGAATATACATAACATATATACTTAAAATATGATAAAATAAAAATATACGAGAGACTGCATTAATATTTTTATAGTTATACCATATCGATGATATATATACATGATATCATACTAAAGTACATTTTTACCTATATTTTTTTTCTCCTTCACATAAGATTATTGTATATTGCAGTTGTACGGGGCAGATTAACAAAAACTCTATAATATAAAAGATACTTGACATATATATATTTCTTTGATATATCCACATTTATATTGAACATTGCCAAAATAATTTTTACAAAATAAGAAGTATATGGTTGAAGACGTAAAATTAAAATTCATTCATTTATTATAAATATATTTCAGTATTAACCAAAAATAAAATTTTTTCGCATATATAATAAATGTATAAAATATCAATTTAAAACGAATAAATTTGCACATATTTATGCATTTTGTATATTTTCATTATATATAAATATATTAAGTTTCTTATCATTATAAACATAAAAATAATGTTGCAATATATATATATATATATATATATATATATATATATATATATATATATATTTATATATAAGAACATGCATATCCGCCGCACCATTATAAAGTTTCATATCTTTTCTTATACACACATGTCTGCCTATTTCAAGGTATACATATATTTCTACTAATATAGAATATAGACTGGCTTGCCTATACAATACACATTTTGTATATATATCTATATATGCGAATGGAGGTTACGTACAAGTATTCTATATTATCAACATATATATATCGACTGTAAAGTTCAAAAGTGCATATGCAATGCAATGTAAAAAGAAAATATTAAAATATACGCGACGCGACATTCACACATACAAAATTTTCTGAATAATAAAAATCAACAATTCTAATTTGAAAGTAGGTATTATATATATCTATATATCGTTTTAAAATATACAACAATATATATATGTATATCTATGAAAAACCTCTTAAATATTTGGAAAATAAAGAATTTTTATTGCACATAATTTTTAGATATGTCTTCGTATGTTATATATTCTTTTTTACATATATTTGTGTTGTATACATTTTTATTATAATAATATTCCATATATCACTATCTATATATGTATATACAATCCTGAATTATACTAAAATTGTTTATATTTATGTTTATATTATGGATAAAAGGATATAATATATACATACCACTGGCAAAAGCTGTGTACACATTCATATATAATCAGTATATTCATCCATTCAAATACACACACACTCATATATATTGTTAAATTATTTATATGTTGTGTTACGATATACTTTATACGATATGAAAACTTTTATTATTCAATGCACAAATATATAAAATAGTATGTGTGTTTGTTTTCAAACACATTTCTATTTCTATATTTTGTATATTATTATTTGTACATTTAGTATTGAATTTTGTATATAGTTCTTGTATTATATATGTAGAATAGAATATATAGACATATATACTATAGGTTTATCAATGAGTTCGCGGAGCACCTTACAAAGGATATTCGTCAATAATAGAACTGAAATGCATATACACATATTTAATATATCACCCTTAGATTAGATACATAATCAAAATTTCAATTTTTGTCAAGTCATTCGATAGTGATTTAACCCTGATGTGGGATAATAGGAACAATTCAACATCGTACATATACGTAAATCAAGCACCAAGGTGTTAGGGCCGTTTTTTTATGCTAAAGAAATTTGTTCGTGGATTACCTCTAAGCCAGTTTTAATTAATTTATATTATCATGTTAAGTTTTTGGACCAATTCAATGCCAAAATTCGTTAGATGAAAATAAACATCACATCTCAAAATCTGATATCCAATATTTAAACTGAAAAATTAATCAATTTATTATTACAACTAAATGCATCCTTTTTTTCATTTCTTTTTCGCGAACTCATTGAACAACCTACAGTTTATATAGTATTCAAGAAAACAAACAGAACCAAAAAATGAAGCAAAACGATTAGAAAAAAATTCTATACTTGAATATAAATATAATAATAAAGAAACATTTAACCGCACCAAAACGTAAATATTGTATATATACGCATATGGATATATATAAAATGCATGTACTCTTACTACAAAATCATATACATATATGATATGAAAGCTTCCCATATATTTCCGTTTTTCTTTACAGTATAGTTTTTCTTTTACTTTTTATGCCTTAATATAAATGGTTTTGTTTTGTGTGTGTGTATGTGTCTGTTTTTTTTTTAGTGAGTAAAATTATCATTTTCCATTTCTTTATGCGGTCGGTGGTACGGTTTTTTTCTCCAGAAACAATAAAAAATAAATAGAAATAAAATATATATTCATTTGTTTATACATAAATTCATACATATATAAGTTTTGTAGTTATACAAAATCTCCATATATTAATGTCGTAATTCATATCTATATATACAATATACAATGTTATATATTTTTATATCATATTCACACACGTATATATACATGAGATATTTATCTATAGATGTATCCCGAGAAAAGGACTTTACTTACATTTACATATATATACAGTATATATACTGATGTATATTATTTATATATATATATATAGTATATGATTTAGGTGAAAATGAAGGAAATAAATAACAATATTATAATATAAAAATATGTATATTATAAATATAACATAAAACAATAAAAATATATTTTATATATTAAAAACATTTTTATAATATATAAATTATGCTATACGCATTAAAAAAATGAAATTTTTAAATTTGGTTATTAAATTAATTTTCATATTTTCTATGCATGGTAAAATGAAATAAGAATATATGAATGAATGATTGATAATAGATCCGGTTTGAACATATTTTATTGTTCCAATTTGGGATTTTTATTAAAAAATTAATATACATCATAAACAACAAGTTTTTCCAACAAATCACTTCATTTACAGATCCAGAAAATTCCTCTTGAAATATTAAGTTTCATTAATTTTTGACACTTTATATAGAAAATGTTTAAATAACTAAGTCTCCTAACACAGATCAGTATGATTAAACATCCTTATGCAATTATATGTTATATTGAGCATAAAAATACAGTTTCAACAATCATGTACATCCATTCTGTGAGAAATCTAAAAGTATGTAGTAGTATAAAATCTAATTCACACAAAACTTTAGATGATATATTAAAAAAAAAAATTATTTACTTATATATAAAGAAAATAGAAATTTTTCAAATTACTTGTACAATTACCTAATATATATATATATATTGCTTTTAAATTAAAAGAAAAAAAAATCAGCAATAACAACAAGTTATAATCGCTATAATAACATAAAAAATTAAAAGAGATGATACACTTAGTTAACCATAAAAATTATATTTAGTATATTATAATAATATATAATTTCATTTACAAAATAATTTGAATAATATACTATATGTATAATCATATAGTAATAAAAAATTATAATACGAACATATTATATTAAAAACATTTATATATACAAAATTAATTGAGAATAAAATAATGTTAAAAAAAATTAATATATGTATATCTGAAAAAAAAATATTAAAATACGGATAATATAATATTAAACAATATGATTACAATCTTGTTATGTTTTTGTAATTTTTTTTTATGAACGCATCATTCAACATGTTCATTTATATAACTATTAAAATACATAGCGTAGCGATACACATATATTAAAATGTATTTATATATATACAGGGTGTCCCAGCAAACGCTATCCAGCCAATATCTTCGAAACCAGTGGAGTTATCACTAATATGATGTTAGTGGACCCCCACTGGATTCCATTTGGCTACATTTTTATGTTAACCACTTCCTCCCCACGTTAACCTTTATGTGCTTAATGGATATCAACTTTGGAAAATCAAATGTAAACCTATATTTTTTTTCGCTTATTTTGAAGAGCGTGACGAGTAGTTAAAAAAAATGTAATAATATGTGGGGGTCCCATGGAGAATTTTTTCACAAATGGGGATTGTCCATCTAACGGAAAATGGGCGAAAACTCACTAAATCTATATGAAAACATGTGTTGTGATGTATTAGAAAGTTGTTCTACGTTGAAAATTAAGGGGGGTGTCCGAACTCCCGAAGTCCCCAATCCCCCCTGTTTAAGGGCAAAAATCGAAATTTTGATTTTTGCATGAGATTTTGCTTGCAATCAAAAAAATATGATTTTGTAATGCAAAAATTAAAATTTCGACTTTTCTCCTTAAAAACGGGGCTTGGGGGGCTTGGGGTGTATGGACACCCCCTTAATTTTCAACGTAGAACAACTTTCCAGTCGGGGTCCACTAACATCATATTAGTGATAACTCCACTGGTTTCGAAGATATTGGTTGGATAGCGTTAGCTGGGACACACTGTATATATAAAATAGATAGTGGATAGATTTGCATCATTTTATATATTTATTTTTTGCATTTATTATTGTTGTCATCATAGAATGCATTTCATGGATGAAATGATTTTAAAATGGATGGATTTCTTTTTTACTTTTGTTCACCATTTATCGTGTTGTTGTATATATAAAATAAAATATAATGAATGAAATTTAATAAAAAAAAATAAATATACCCATCAGTCCAATTATAAATTAAAGATATAATCTATATTTGACTTTGATAAAATATATATATTGAAATACAATAACTATTTTGTATAAATATGTAACGTATAAAATTGATTTCAATTTTATAAATTAACTCCATAAAAATTATGTTGTGTTAAACAATTTGTTATATAATATATTGATTTATAATAAAATTAATTAATTCATAATTTATAGGTTATTAATATATTTATTGATATATATCTATAGACTATATATAGTTGAAGCTACCACGGAAGTTTGAAATATTTTTTATATAGTTAATATATTTAATGATGTATTTATTTATATATATATTATACATATGGTATAATAGAACTATATATACAAAGTTTTCTCATGATTATTAATTTTATAATTAAATTCCAAAACACAGCCATAATATTGTTTATTTTATCATCAATCAATTTAATCATATAACAACTCTATATATACATAAAGTTTAATAAAATATATACATACATCTACATATCTTTTTGTTTTGTTACAATTTTATGAGACAATTTTATGTGTGCTAAAAATCTTATAATCATATTCTATATTGAAGATTTAACAAACAAAAACACAAATTATTTAGGATATCGAAAATAAATTTGATTTTCCATCATCTGAAATGATTATTTTCCTTATAATTAATTCTGTAACAAAATCGTAAGAAAGTTATGTTTAATAAAAATATAGTTCTTTAGATATGTTTTACGATTTTCTTTTTATAGTTTTCTATAAAAAAATATAAGTTTTTCATTTTTATTTTTATATTAAATTCCTACTATATTTAAATTATTATATTGATTCTAAATAATAGATTTACCATCGATTAATTATAGGCTATTTTTTTACATTAATCTTTTAACTATTTTAAAATATGTTTTACATCTATTATAATCATTACCACAAACACAATTTCACAATGAATCATTATAAATGCGTACTCTATATATATATATATATATATATATATATATATATCTCCTTTATCATTATATAGAACCATTAAGATTTCATTCAAAAAGTTTCTAGTATAATTAATTTGAATCTGCGATAAAAATAGATGAATTTTCCTATGTAAATAAAGAAAAAATCTCATATTCTCATATGTGTATATATATATAATTTAAAAACATTATACCATTATATAATGCAAAGCACAAAATTTTCCTAATTACATTTTCAATATTCTTATCGTACCCACATATAACTAAAAAGTAAACATAAATATATTCAAATATAAATCTATTAAATAAATTACATAATTTTTATGAAAAAAATAGAAGAAAAAAATGAATAAATAAATATATAAATACATTTTTACGGGCATGTATGTAGAGGTATATAATAATATATTAATTATCAAGATAAAGTTAATTTTATATACAAAATTATGTTTAATCAGTTTAATATATACATTGCTCTGTTTTAATGAAAAAGGTATATACAATTTTATATTTCTATATACATATTTATATGCATATATACAATATAAGTGCAGCTGATTTTTAGTTGATTCACACAGTATTATATATTTGAATAATATGATAATATATATATATATATGTATATGAATATATCAAAATATATAGATATAGATATAGATATAGGTATACCTAATAATATGTACATAGAATAAAACTTCCTGCGTCTACCGTAAGCCGTGCAGTGTGTATTTTATATTATAATATATATGTAATGTATTCTGCAAATATATCCGTAAGTAATATATAAACAAAAACAAAAAATAAATATAAACAGAGTGGGTTTTAACTGAATAAATTTATAATTTTGTTGGATTTTTTATTACTTAATAAAATAATTTTATCTCCTTGCATTTTTTTGGTACTAAAGATTTTAGATACAAAAGAATATTGATACGAAATAATTTAGATGCTATAAATAAGAAACAAACCATTCGGTTGATAGTTATGGCTATAAAACTTGTAACAATATTATAGAAATTGTAATACCTCACTAAAAGTGTATAAATTGTTGTGACTCAAAACTTTGTGGGGGGAGCTGATTGAAAACACCCAAATCTAAATTCTGATTCTGATTTAAGTATATTTTCAAACACCTTGTTGATTTGTTCATATATAGTATGTATATTTTTTTTACATTCGTATACGTATGCGGGAAGGTAAATATAAACATAAAAAATGAAAACAGAAAAATAAAATTAAAGAGGAAGCCTTATCGATCGAAAATTATAATACTCTTATGTTAAGTGTCAGTAACCTGATTAATTTTGAGGATTAATTACTTGCTTATATAATATTTAAATTTAAAAAAATTAAAAAATTGTATATTTATATGATGTGTGTGTGTTTGTATGTTGTGTGTAAAAAAAATGTGATATGTATAGATACTTTTTTGTATACTTCTCCGCACATTTATAGATATCAACATTTCATTCAATAATAATTTATATGAATGCATTATATTATATATTTGCACATCTTTTTTAAATATTTATGCAAAAATCTATATGTATATATTACTCCTTAATATATCAAAATAAAATGGTTAATTTAATTTGATTAATTGGATGTTTATAAAATATTCGCTTAATACACTTAAAATCAAATGTATTCTTTTTCTGATTGGTTTTTTATTATTATTATGGGTAAATATATACAAAGATAAATTGGAATCTGTAAAATTTCTAGTTAATATAAGTGATGTTTGTATCTGTTTAATGTGTTACGTAATTTTTTTTCGTAATTATATTATAGATTATTCAAAGTGTGTTTAATTAGAAATTAATCGCATTTATACGTAATGAAAAAAGAGTTTCCTCTATTCAAATATCCAAATCGTTTTTTTTTTGCATTAGATTGGGTGTAAATAAAAATTAAAAATATTTCTTTGTAGAAAACAAGTGATTGTCACAACACTTTTCGTTTTAAAACAATTATCTTTTAAATTGTAAAACAAACATTTATTGAAATTCTTGTAAAATACCCGTCTGTTTTTGTAACTTTACTGCAGATTTGTTTGTTTTATTATTATTGTTTAGGTAAATTTTTACCGCCGTTAAAACTATAAGAGTCATACTTCATCATGTATGACTACATTTTGATAATATTTCCTTTTTTCGTCCATTGAAAAATATCTCAGAAATTATATACAGATAATTCTGATAACTATAGTGTGATTGACAAATAATAACATCTATTATAATGGATATGTATGCGAAATACAATATAATCATTTTAGGAAATCTTTAAAAACAAATTTAAATCGTCATATTACTTTACGATACACATATGTTTATGTCTGGATGCATATTTTTATAAAATATTTATAAATTTAATAAGAATTTTTCATTTTAAATATTTAAAATTTGTTTTTCATGCATCACAAAATGATGAAATTTTTTTTTTAAATATTTACGTTGCAAATTTTTAAAAAGTTTTCTTATATATTTCAAACACAAAGTAAAAAAAGGAATTTGATTTTGGTATTATCATGTTTACATGCAAGAAGAGCTATTTATGATATATAATTGCTGCGATTATGGATAAGTTCTCGCTGTTTTTTCAACAAAAAGCACGCGTTATTCGAAAACTATTAATAAAGAATATATGATGATATTAAAAATATTGTTCATTTTTTTTAATTGTCCGCAAATACCTCTTTTTTCTGCATGAAGTTGGACGTCTTTAATTTATTATCTTATTTATGCTTTGACGCAATATCATGTACTGCAATTTAAATGGTGAAATTTCATAATGAAGTTAACTTTATAGAATGGTCCGTATTCAAAACGCTAAGAAAACGTACTGTAATCATGATGGAAAAGCACAAGAACTTATTCAAATTCCTTTTTATAGTGGAATATTTTATACTAAAAAATAAATAAATAAAATGTCAATTTGTATGTACGCAAGAGTTACATGAAAAAAAAAGGAAAAAGTTAAAAATTACTTAAAAAATACTTTATTTTTTAATTTATAATATATAGTTTTTACCGAATTATTTATTTTTTATTTTGTATAACAACATAACAATATGTGTATTACACACACACCCATAAATACACACGAAAATATGCATATAATTTTCTTATTTATATTTATTTTTTATAATATACAAGTAATACCAGATTCTGTTATATTTATATTGTATACCTATTTTACATTTTTTAATATGGTATTTCTTTTTTCATATTCTGTTAAGTTCATCCTGCTGTTATAAATACACGTGTTTATGTAAATTTTGCTATTTTTATTATTTGTTGTACAGTCAACGAAAATTCATTTGTTCCAAAAATTGTAATACAAATTTTTGAAAGGCGAACTTGTTTCTTCCGCACATTAGCATTATTCGGCCGTCAATCATGGTCAATGATGAATTGACAACCATGCACAACCATTTATAGAAGTCTTCGGACACGTTATTACACATTGAACTTATAACGATATTTAAAATTTCCTTTTTTAGTTCAATGCATTTTTTCTTTGATCACATGTTTTAAGTTGAACATTTTCAATTGTTTTTCTAATGGTTTTGTGCAATCAATTTTATAGAATTACATTCTTCTATTTTATGCATCGAAGCTCTAAAATGGACCAATTCAGTGGAGTCTTTAGTCTAAAATAATGTTATATTGCGTATACTTATATTTATAAAAAATATATTGCTCAATTGAAAGGTTAAACGGGATACATATATGTTAAATTGAGTTGTATTGATTATATAAAAAGTCTGTATATGATTCTGTATCGGATTCTATATCGGATTATGTATTCAGTTTCAGTCTGTATCAGATTAATTATACAAACTTTCCTGTATTGATTTTGTAACAAAATGCGCTATCGACAATCGACAATATATATTTCGGGCGTTCGTCTTATAACGTTGGTTTAATAATTTAAGAATTAAAACTAATTACGAACCTACCGTATGCGATGTCATAGAGTTATAACCATACAAAAAAAATTCTACGTATATTCCCATAATTTGGTTGTTCTAACATAAATGTGAAAGGAAAATATCAATTCAATATAAAACGGTATGACACAAATACATTGTATATAGTATATATAAAATTATAAATAATAAAAAACATGAGTATTCGGAAAATTCTATTGTTGACATTTTTTTTTATATATATTCATACTAAAGTTTTTTTTATATTATTCAATTTTTCCTATATATACTATATATGTATAATAGAGGGTACATTTTTATATTATAGTATATATAATAACAGTTCCATTATTTACCGCATATATACATTATTTCTATGCATGCAAATATATAGAATAAATGCTGATGAATACATTTTCTATATACTCCTATAAAACGTCCATATATATATAATTTAATTCAATGAAATTTTTATTATAACATATATAGATATTTTCAAAAAGCAAAAAAGAACATGAACATAATTTCTCTTCCATGTATTTTGTATATAAAGTCTATATAATCAGATGCACCTGATACCATTCATCACATTAGTTCATATACATATATGTATATATATTGAATTACATATTACATATTGTGATTATAAACGCATTCATTATATATATGTTATTAGTATGTGGGGGGTGCCAGTGATTGTTCTTTT
The DNA here is from genome assembly GCA_958336335.1 of Dilophus febrilis. NCBI lineage: Eukaryota > Metazoa > Arthropoda > Insecta > Diptera > Bibionidae > Dilophus > Dilophus febrilis. The sequence goes on along the minus strand of OY284469.1, from coordinate 24,003,424 downwards.
TTATTTTTCTATATTTATATTCATATACAAGTTTAATATTATTGGCATCATGCTTCAATGTACGTAGATATATGAATAAATTTGAACCATTTAAATTTTGTTCATCAAGAAAACTTGAAAAAATAAATTACTATTTTCTATGACATTAGATGACAATTTTTTTTGTTATTATTGTGGTACATAAACCTTATCAAATTTGTTTTGCTTTTTATTTTTCTTACTGTATTGTATATATTTTAAAAGTTTAGGGAAACGAAATTATATTTAAACATATGATGATGATACTTTATATATTTGTATTCAGAAACATATAAAGTTTATTTATTATTAAGTATGGTGGAGGACAAAAAATTCAAAGATATCCTTTAAATTTAATTTCTGTATCCAAATAATTCTTCTTACGAATTGTGAAATGCTAAATAACTACCTTTTCTAACTTTTTTACTTATTTAACTTTTAAACAACATTTTACTAAATTGTTTAGTAATGTTTTAAAAAATTAATTATTTGAAAATTGAACTTTATTTTAAAATGCAAATCCAAGAAATATTTGCCGGATCCCATCGCTTCTAACATTTCCAATACAAATAATTCGAATAGATGTTGGAGATATTTCATTATGTTGCTAAACAAACCAAACTTGAAATTTTGAGGATTTATAGTGACTATAACGAATTATTATAAACTTTACCTGGCTATGTATTTCGATTAGAATTCTTCTATATAAACTGTATATAGTTATAACAAAATTATGCGATTATATTATGAAAATTTGCATTTATTATGTTGTTGTTTTCATTAACCTTATCGCCTATATAAAATATTGTAATCATATTTTATAATAAATCTATTTAACAAAATTTACAATGACTGTATGCAAAATTATTACAAAACTGCAAAAATACAGATTTCCATATGCATGTATGTATGGAGGAATCGTATTGTATAGCAAGTGTTAACTAGACATATACTATTTATTATTTAATATATTCAAAAATCATAAACCCGAATAAATGAATGAAAGAATATTTATCATCCCATCAAATATCTCGACTGTGTTGTATTATTCTCAGCATCGCATTGTATATGTATTGTGTTTTTTAACATTTTATAAATTATAATTTATTTTTTACAAAAAGGAAAAGGAAAAATTTTTGTGATACAAAAAATGGTGCTTATATATAAAATATTATAGCCTCTTCTCTACTACGCTTTTTTGAGTACAATACACCAAAAACATCAAATATCTGTTTTTTTTCATCGAATGCTACAATGGTGTGTTGAATTTTTATTCTTTTTTACTACAACAAAACTATACCGTCACCACAACGTTGTACAACATATACTGGTATTCTACACAATGAATATTTATGGTGTAGATACGCTTTTGATGTTGCTTGTTTGTAATTTCGTAATATTGAGTATTTGTATATATGCATTTGCATATATTATTAATTTTTGGTCTCTGTCGTATATATTCTCTTTCGCATTTGTGCTGCGAGTATTTTTATATATATTGAGAAAATACACCAAATGTAAAAATGTAATCTTTTCAAATCACACTACAATAGAAATATATCGTAAAACTTCATACACTTTAATATTTTAAAATTGTGTAGTCTACACTAAAAAGTGTAGTACAAAAGAAGCTATTATTGTTTATCATTTTTTTTTTTGTATATGTTATAGATAATAATTATGATGATAATGACAATAATTATGGTTTTGAATGATGCTGCAGATGATATGATTATAATGTGTAAATTAAGATGGTATAAAGTTTGTATATAAAAACGACTTTATACAACAAAATATATAGTGATAAGAAAGAAAAAAGAAACCGAAGAAGAAATGTTTTCGTTAAGCTGTTTAATTTTTGATATAGCATTTTTCTGCATTGTACGTCTATCCATCCATATATTTATATATTCTATATATAATATGCATATTATAAAATTTTATGCAAATTGTCACTTTAGAGCTACTGCATAATTTTTAACTTAAAATTAATTTTTAAGATTACACTTTATATATTAATATTTTGAATATAAAACGAAAAATATTAAATACTACATAAACTACATTTTTATATATAAAATTATGCATATATTTTTCATAAATATATGTAAATTATAAATATGAAGTATTTACATTTTTTTGAATACGTTTTTCTTGTTTATTTATTTTATTTCTATAGTATATATATACGGAAGCAAAATTAAATAAAAAAAATGATCCATTTGGTAATTAATATTAATATTTTACATAGCGTTATGTGCGGTGTTAATTGAATATATGCAATCATGATTTTTACAAAAAGGATGATTGTTGTATGTAGAGATTCATTAAAATGTTTGTCAAAATTGCGATTCATTTTAACATTAAATATATAGATTGAAATCGCTATTGAATAGTATAGCTGAAAAATATAATTAAATATTTTTCAGCTATAATATTCAAAAGAATAACCAAATTATAAAGAAAATCACGCATACTTTTTCGTCTGATGAATTTAATTTTCTTTAACCTCTATAAGTTCTATTGCAGACTTTGTATATACAAAATATTTATATAATTATTACAAATAGCAATTACGTTTTTTTTAAATAACAGCTGGACCAATATTTGATAATTTAGTGAATACATTTACTGAGCAAACACTTTTACTTTATCTATATACATTTTTAACCAAAAGAATATGGAAATTTATCAATAGGTAAATCTCTTTTTCTTTTTTTTTACAATAACCCAAACAAATATACGTTTTTTATTCATTGTTGCATATATAATTATTTATATTCCGAATTTAATGTACATATATAGTTAGTGTGATAATATAAAATAAAATGGTTTTTATATTACACAAATAAACATTATGTATAAAAAAAAAACATTAAAGTTTAAAAATATATAAAAAAAAAATAGTGTAATATACTATAAAAAAAAGTATTATCGGATAAATAAAGTTCATAGGTTAGTGGTTATTTTAGGGTATACGACAACAAATAATAAACTATATATATATTTATATTATAGATTCCCTATCATGCATACCGCACCTAAATTACTATATATATTTTAATACGTTATCGAATACGTATATAGAATATTATAATATTAATGACAATTAATAGAACGATTCTCACGTGTTCATTATTGTGTGTTCAAAATTCAATTACAATGAAAAACCTTTTATATTTTTTATTATTAAACAATTACGACTAAAAAAAAAAAGAAGTAAATTTATCTATTATTAATGTCATTTTATGTTACAAATATTCATATATAAATGAATAAAAATTTATATTATGTATATATCGCATATCTATATTTAGAATAAAAGAAAAATTCACTTTATTTTATATAGATAGATTTTACAAAAAATAGTTATTCATATTATATACAACATAGTAGTTGTATTATTTAAAGTGTATTTACCCACTTTAAATTCAATATCAATTATTATTAATTTAAAATTGAATTAAAATTACTTTTTATATTGTTCTTCTTATATATATATATATATATATATATATATATATATATATATCAGGGTATATTACTAGCCGCTAGCCATCCGTACTTGCTGCCTGTTTCACATATTCGCCTTGCAGAATTTTTTTTTAAGTTATTCATCATTTCGTTTATTGTATATATACGAAATATTGTATGTCTTATATATGTCATACTGCGTAAATAATAACAAAATGATATTATAAATAGATAATGTGTAAATTATTTAATATATTTAGATACTATATTCCACACATTTACTTATCGACATTGAATATGTATGTACACAAAACTAATGATTCTTAATAATTTATGATATATATATGTATGTATAGATTATATCTAAACAAATGTCTTCTTTCTAAATTAACATAAGTTTTACTCTATTTACATATTATTAATTTATCATTAATCATAATCGTTCGCATTGTACTGCGTAGTATTTTATAAATTCATTTGCATTAGTTAAATTCTGAATAACATTTTAAATATTTATTTCATGTCAATAAATACGCTATATGTTGTATAAATATGATACACATTTTTATGTTGTTGTATCTATGCCATAAAATTATTCATGTATAGTATATGTCGCAGATAGTCTAAATCCCAATATTTAATAGCGCATATATAATAATAATAATAATAATAATAAATATGATCTATTAAAATAAATAGATGTTGACATTTAAATTTAAATTAAATCATTTTTTGTGTATAGTTTTATTTTAAAAATATGATGCGGTAATGACGATTTGCTATATATGTTCTTTTTATCATTTTTTTTTTGTTAAAAAAAAACTGACAATTTGAATATATATTAATTTTATATCGGGTTTTATATCGGCGAAAAGGTTTCATTCGGTATCGAAAAGGTTTCATTTGGGATAGAAAAGGTTTGATTTAGCATGGAAAAGGGTTCGTTGGGTATGGAAAAGGTTGCATTTCGTATGAAAAAAGGTTTTTATGTCGCATTATAGGTGAATACAATTTTTTTCTTCCGGTTTGTATGTATAGTAATTTTATGTATTCCTTGTATATGGGCATCAAATAAGATTTATATAAATAAGATTTATTATACATTTTATTTTAATATTTTGTTACGTTTATCTGTATATATATATTTAATTCAGTATAGTCAGAGCGTTTTTATGAAACCAAAAAATTAATTTATATTTCACTTTTTCACTAAAAATTAATGTTTGGTTGAAATAAAACTAATTGATAAGCACCTCCCAATATATTTTGCCATATACATTTTACAGTCTATTTATCAAAAATTTTAATCAATTCAATTTGTTATGGAGTTCAATTTAGAAAATTCGATTTATAGAGATTTTATAGTATAAAACGATTTTATTACCGCTATTTCTCGCCTATATACATGTGTATATATTTAGGACATTATATATAAAAACAATATTCAAAATATAAATGATATTCACGTATTATTTATATATACAATAATACACCAAATAATCATAACTATTTCATGTGTATAAATACATAAACATATCTATTAAAATGCCTAGAGAATCTATTAAATATTATATTATATATATGAAATAAATATACATGATAATATACATATATATATATATATCATGTACAATCCTATAAATATAGTATATAAATGATTGTAAATATATACACATATATAAATATGCAGAACTGGTAGAACGAAGTGTAAGAACATAAAAACAAACACTTGCCAGAATTGGGAATTTTAAATAATATATATATCTATATCCATCTATATCCATCCATGTAGCATCACTACATTTTTATATACAAAATCCTATACAATTCATGTATATATTTATTTAAATATATAAAAATATGTAGATTTGTAAAAAAATAAAATAAAAATAAATAAAATATTTGTATATGGCTCGTTTGCATGCAAATTACATTTTTTTTTCTATGTCAGTCTTCTTCTTTTTTTTTGTTGTTGCCCTAAGTTATAAACAAATATGGTAGGTCAGTTGCTGTGAGTTTATTATTATTATTATTATTATGTTTATTACTTTGTGTATTCACGGTATTTTTTTTTGTTAGTCTCATTGTCAGATTTATGGATATATGCATTTTAAAAAAAATATTATATTGTATATCCAACAGTATTCTAAATATTGTATTTTATGTGTGTACAAAAAATAGTGTACTTGAAAAATGAATGTTTTAGACATTTATATTGTGATTATAAATATTATACTGAATAGTATTGGACATGGAGTCTAAACACTAAATAAGAGGTATCCCAAATAGCATTTATTGTGATGGGTACGTTCCCGGAACACTATTTTGTAACTCAATAGTAACAGGCACCACACAAATTTAGTCCCCGGTACGATTCTGCTACAGAATGGGAAAATACCTTACCCTATTTTGGCGAATGATTTTGTAGTTCCAGCCACATGATAGTTATGTGGCAGGTTTAGTACCAGGTATAAATAAAATTAGTACCCCATATGGGAAGGGTAAGTACCTGGTACTAAATCGGGTACTTCTCAACAAAAAAAATTTAATTATTTTTTTAACTTAATTTTTTTTTAATGTACTTTTTTTTAATTTTTTTTTTAATTCTTTTTTTCCTAATTCTTTTTTTTTTAATAATTTTTTATATTATATTTTTAATTTTATTTAAATTAATTTTTTTCATTTTATTTATTTTATATATTTTTATTGTTTTTTTTTTAATTTGCTCACTTAATCCTATTGTTACGGAACGGGGTTCGAACCTGCTGTCTGTATATGATCACGAGTCGCGCTCGCTACCAATTGATCCATCTGATGTATACAAAAAAGTTTATCATTTGCAGTAGACTTAAATGTATACTAACATATTTTATAGTATATTTAAGTGTACCAGGTACCACATGAGACCAAGCTTAGTTTCTCGCAATGAACCCGGTACAATCACTGGCATTTGTGTTGTACCAGTCACTCTATATGAAAATTGTTGAAGTGCCTGTTAATGTACCCGGTATGTTTAAAGGTACTATATGTGACCGTCTTTGTATAGTACCCACCGTAGTACCAGCTACGGTACCAATAACTACGGATTGTACAATAAATTGACTGGTACTATATAGTAACAATATACTGTACCAGTCAGTGAATTTTCATATTAAAATGGTTCGAATATGTACCGGTCATATTATGTTAACATTTAAGATCCCAGGCACATACCTGTCACAAAAAATTAGTGATTTTCACTATATTTTATGTTCCTGCCATTATAATTGCTGTTTGGGATATGTAATCGTTTTTTGTTTGTTCCTTGTTCATCTATATACCCGTGTATATACTGTGATTATTTTTCCTATAATTTGGATATCCATTCGAAAAATGTTTTTTTTGTTTTTATATATAGTATATAACATATGTTATCTACAATCTAAATTAAATGTTGGAATATAAATATAGTATTACATATCAATTTGATTTTAATCTAAAATGTAATCCTTTGGGTATGAATGGATAATGGTTAATGGTTTTTTATGAGTATTATGATGTATAATTATATATAAATGATAATTGTATATGATCAATTGTTTATCACATTGAATCTATATCCTGCATTTACTACATAGTCTGCGTTATTTAAAATCTTCTTTTTCAAATAATGTCCTTATTTAATATATATGCACACCAGTTAAAAAACCAACACCTTTGAAATAATTTGGACTAATTTGTCACCTATTGTGTAATATGTGTAATAGTTTTAATTGTAATGATTCAAAAGATTTTTCATATATTATAAATACAATTTATTAATGTAAAAATATTAATTATAACTGGTTATAACCAATTATAACTTATTGTATATATAAAGGGACAATTACAATTATATACAGACATAGACTTCACATTAAAAAACCATTTAAATTTAGTAAAACATTTTTCTATAATAATTTATGTATTTGGTATAATTTTCGACTTTTCCGAAAATGATTACATATATAGTATATACCAAAGACCATTTATTTATGTTATTAGTTGAATATTATATGGACATATATAAAAAATGGACATTTGAAGTAAAACATATATATTTAACTATCTGTACACGTACATATATAAAAAATTTCTATAACAATATATTTGGCATTTCATATACTATATCCATATATAATAATAATAATAATGAATGTATGTATTTGTATTTAAAACGATTCATTAAATTTTATATGCATAAAAAGATAAAAGCATTAGGAAATGTTGAACATTTTAATGTATATTATACATAAATATATATATATATATATAGAATAGTGATAGATATAATTGCATGCATAAATATAATATAATCCAAATATTCAAAATTACATACATACATATATCTAATATATATATATATAATGTATATAATAATCCTATATATACTCTATATATCATAATACAGGCTTAATTGTTTTCCATTTATTAGTTCAGATACTATAATGTTTTCATTTAAGTGTATACATATATATATGGATACGTGTTATTAATGCGTCTTTATCCATATTTTAAAATTTCGTTTTTATGCAAATTTATTTCATTGCTTTCTTTCCTTTAAAAAAATGTATATGAACTTTTTCTTAAAGTATAGCAAAAAAAATAAAATTTCATGTATTAAAGTATATAATAAAAAAAGTATAAATGTTTGTTGCAATTTTCAACATTCGATATGCTGTTAAAGAAATTTATTGTTATAAAAAAATCATATTTGAATATATACGAAATTTTGATAAACATAAAAAAAAACTCAATTGTTTAAATTTTCTTTATATTTTTTTTTTATTTTGTTTGTTAATGTCGTACATTTTCTCGGAGTTTTCCTAAACATATATATAATACGAATATATATAGAAAAATACTATATATATTTGTATAATTTATTGTACACACATTTTCATTTAATATTCAACATAATATTTTATATATTATATGTGATGATGTATTTACATATATTATTATATATATTATAGTGTACTTTAATATTTTTAAAGGATCATCAAATAAAGAATACACAGAAATCTTTTCCAAAAACGTAATTAACTTATTGATAACTTTAAATTTATTTATATGTTCTAAGGATAATTTTGTTAATATTTACGAAGTTATTTTGCAAAAAACATAAAAGAACCATTAATTGATTTTTATTTTAAATTAAATATATATTTGCTGTCCTTATCAATTTGATGACCCATTTCTACCATTATATATATATAAAATTGAATTCTATTAAAATCCATACAAAATTATGTTTTGATGATGTATGTGGTATAACAAGCATTTATAATATATATCAGATTTTCATTTTATATACGAATTTTCGCATATATTCATCTGTATAGATTTATATATTTATTTATATGTTACAGATGGAATCACAGTTATAGTGCTAATTTTAAACGAAAATTCTGGAGGTGAATCATGATCGACGATAGCGATAGTATCGTCTATCGTCTAAAATAACGATAGACGAGTATCGTCTTTTTTTGCCAGAATCATGATCATCGATACTGTCGATGTCGGTATTTTTGACATATCGTCTGGTATTTTGTATACATTTATTTATATAAAAAAATTTGAATAAAAAAAATAGAAAATTCTAATTATTATTTCCCAATCAAAAGTAATTTTAACAATTAATTTTTCCTAAATATTATTTCACTAGTAATTGAATATATACTTTAATAAATAAACACTTTATTAAACATTCATTAATAAAAATATTTTCATTGTCGGCCGAAAATATAAACAAAAAATTTAATCACATAACCACAAATAATAAAAAAAGTGAACAATCAATCTAGATTGAATTGGGGAACACGGTATTTATTCACATTCTATATGTAATTACTATCGTAACGATAGCTAAATAGCAATCGTCGAAAATCATCGTCAAAGTAGACGACTATCGACGACCATGATTTCATTTTGCATCAATATCGTCTATCGACTATCGCTATCGTCGATCATGATTCACCTCCTGGTTTTTTTTTTTGAAGTAATCTTTTTTTTTTTATAAATATATTTATGACTTATGAATTCACAAATTGATAATAGATTTTATGTATTTTACCATGACTAACAAAACATAGCATGGAAAATTTAAAAATGAAATTTAATTGTACTTATATTACATATCACTTGTTTCCAATTTAAATTGTTTAACGAAGATCAGGTGTACAAACAAGTGTAAAAATGTGTATAGTAAAAACTCATATACTTTTATTGAAGATAAACCAAATTGTCACTTCTATTAATGTTCTCTCAACTATATATACTGTAAATATAATATATATTCAGATTCAGACAACATACGTTAACTTCCTATATGCAGGCTTTTATGAGGTCGCCGGAAATTTAGTTGCAAATTATTTTGTTCAACTTTTCATTCATTCAGTATATACATCTATTCTCGTAAATATATTCCTATATTAATTTATGTTTAATTCTTAATATTCTGGTCACAAACGCATATATTCTTCATGCATATATGTAATTAAAATATGTTTCTTTAAAAGACATATATGCATTTAAATCAAATTTCATGCTATATACCATAATGTATAAATAAAAATTCGGTGTCTAAATAAATATATTATTTTCTATACAAAGTGAAAATCTATGCATTTTTTCTATTTCTAAATCTCAAAATGATTCGATTTTAAAATTTTTTTTTATTATCAAGAAGATAAAGAAAGATAAGATAAAAGATATGTATTGTTTGGGAGTGTATACGGGAAGAAAAAGAAAAATCCCTTGATAATTATAATCAATTAAATTTTAATTACATTCACACGCTATTAATATGTAAAGAAATTAATTACGTAAATCAAAAACAATACTGTGCTTGATTTCTTTATATATATAAACATACTTATATACATATATACATACATTTGAGTATAAATGGGTGCTGTACTAAGTTAGTAAGATAATTAAGGGGGTTTTTTTAAGTTAAATCTAAGAGATTTTGTCTTAATTATAGGTATTTCCATATAATCTCTAACATTGTTTTGTTTAGAAATGCAACCCAAATATCCATTTAAATATAAAAACATTACCATATAGCCGAATGCTATAATTGTTTAAAATCCAATTTTAGATTTAAAAATACATATTTTCCCGATGGTATTTATTTATAAATCAAAAATTGAATAACATTCAATATTTATATATCCTTTTTTTTTATTATATATTGATTATTTTTATTATATATGTATAAGTATTGTTATTTTTAAAAATGATATTTGTGCCACTTTCAAAAAAAATAATATATACTATGTGTTTTTGTTAACATTCCTTTGATACGTATAGATACAATTTAAAAAATATCATTGATTTACCGAAATAAAAATATTATAAATACATAAAACATGTATACAAAAAATATAAATATATATATACAGATTTTTTAATTCTAAAGCAAACGCATATATCCAAGCGAGAAAAAAAAAACTCTATTATATATATATGTTATTGAATATACAATTTCATCTTTACACACATATGGAATGAATAGATATGGAGATGGAGATCAATTTATAACTTTTGACTTTTATAAAGAGTTTATACAACCTCTTGCCTTTTACTGTGATTTATAAAAAAAAAAAAAATACGTGACCGGCAATTGGAAATCTAACACACATCACACAATAAAGTTTCACATCAATAAAGCATTCCTATATATATTTATATATGAATATATTGATTGTATATTCTAAATATATTTATATATAAACATTTTGTATACCGATAAAAGATATCGATAAAAGCTCTTAATACAACATGTACATACATATATATCTATAATAACATTTTTATACATTTTATATGTATATATATGATTTTATATCTAATCCTCTGTATTTATATATAAAATACACAGGATAGACGAATGATAAAATAACAAGATTGTATATGTTTACATATATTTAATCACAAAAAAATCTTGAAAAATATTTTAAATTACTCGAAACAATAATAACCGGAAAGGGAACATTACTAGCCTCTAGGATACTGAAAGAAATGCTTTTAAAATTTTGCTAAACGATGTAAAATGAAATTATAAAACCGGCGTTACATAGAAGTTGATAATTTCTTTCGGTTGAAACATGTCAAAAATGTGTCCCACCAAAGTTTAAGCAATATTCATTGATTTTCTATAATTAAAAATATATTATATTGTACTTAACTTAATTATTTTAAACGTTTTGATTCATTTATTAATTCCGCATTGATCATCTCAACTATAACCACATTCAACAAATATCGGAAATGATATATATTCATATACATATATATCAAAATAAAAGTGGTTATTTGCTAACTTATATCTATATAATATATATATATATATATATATATATATATATATATATATATAGGTTTTATGAAACCTATATATGAAAATGAAAATGTGATTGATATTATCACTTTGTTTTGTACAAATATTTTATATTATTATATTATACCTATGTGGTATTTTGTTTATTTTATTTCGATATATTTTGTATCGATATTGTATATATATAATATATATATATCGTATATAGATAATATAAAGGTTAGTAAAAGATTGTGTAAAAGATGAGCATTCTTCTATTGATAAAGAAAAACAATAATAATCAAAATAAAATTGAAAATCTATTTAAATAAATTTTTGAAAAGTTGATATAGTTTTAGAAATTTCAATCCTTTAAATTCTATTTTCTTTAAATAATATATTTAATATGTACACACAAATATATTTATTTTACCATATCATATAAATTACGTAAAATTCATTCAATTAGAATAATATCATAATATAAAAGACATACATGATGGCATATACTATACATAACTAAATAATACATTTTTTTTTAGTTATATATATATATATATTTTAAAATTTAATGCATAATATTTTATAGTGATTCATAAATACACATTACCATTTGTATACTGTTTTTCATAAATATATATAATGTAGTACCTGTACACGTACAGTAATGCTTTACAATGCGTTTATAAATACTCATAAATAAATATATGTATATTTTATATGTATAGCTCGTTCATGTTCCAAGGGGGATTATATGATATATATACATAAAAAAATAATAATAAGACGATTATATAAAAATTATAATTTTTTTTATATACATTCTGTCAAATAAGTACCCGGAAATTCTCATTTTACATTTTCACGCTGAGATTATTTCAAACATTTTTTTTCCCAGGTTGGCACAACTGTCAGCAACTATTCTGTTAATTGTTATTGCTGTGTGTCATTTAGATTGTTTACGGCGTCGTTAGGAACAAGTCAACCTTTTGTGTGCGTTGTGATTTTCACTATGGATAAAAATATCGAACAAAGAGTTTGTGTGAAATTTTGTGTTTTGTTTCAAACGAAATTTCTTGTGCCAAAACGTTGGAAATGTTGAAAAAAACATTTGGTGATTCAACCATGTCGAAAACTCAAGTTTACGATTGGTATAAATCGTTCAAAGAGGGGCGAGAAGAAGTGAACGATTTGCCACGTTCAGGACGGCCTTCGACCTCTTGAACTGAAGAAAACGTCGACAAAATAAAGGAAATGGTCATTATAGTTTGCGAGAGATAGCCCAAGAAATGAACATGTCTCATGAGACCGCTCGTCATATTTTGGTTGATGTTTTGGGTATGCGGAAAGTCGCAGCGCGATTGGTGCCAAAAGATCTGAATTTTCTTCAAAAAGTGAATCGCAGTAAGGTGGCTGAAGACATGCTTGAACGCGTAAATTCCGATCCAACGTTCATCGAACGCATCATAACTGGTGACGAGACATGGGTTTTCGAGTACGACATGCAAACAAGTCAACAATCGTCGGAGGGCCAAAAATGATTGGATGCTTCGTTGGAAGAAGTGTATTGCCTCAGAAGGGGCCTATGTTGAAGGGGATATAATAAATTTAGATGATTGATAAGGTTTTTGTGTTTAATTTCAAATTTCCTTGTACTTATTTGACAGAATGTATACTGTATATATTACTTAAGGGGTTATACCTTTATATACGTTAACGCATAACACACACATGTTGTTGGTATATTCTATTTTATACTATAACCGAACGACGATGTTATAGATTTAATACCATAAAATTAAATATTTATTACTAGATATTTGATTTTATTTATTAATGCACATTTCTATATATATGCCATGATAATTTAAGTGTTTGTGTTTTTTTTTATTTTCCATAAAACATTCAATATTAGAATTACAACGTATTCTATTTATGTATTACATTTTATATTGGAGCATATATTTTATTTTTAATCATATTTATTAATTATTGCCAATTGAATTGTCTTTTAGAGGTATTTTAATTAATTTTACCCTTTTTCTTTCAATTGATTGTGTCCCCTTCCAGTATAATAATTGTTTAAGTTTTCACTTTATTAACTAATATATATACTTATACATATAGTCACATTTATTTAGTGTTATATTTTTTATGTTTCATTGTCATATACGAGCATTTTATGTTTCATTGTCATATACGAGTATACGATAAGGAAATGTATGTTTTCCTTATTCATATATGCAAATATGACACGTACAAATACGTTGTGGTAATAAATTACTATATAAAGGGTGTTGCGATAGACTGCGACTATATACGGTATATAAAATTGAGACAATTTTGAAAAAAAAAACGAAATGATTTATATTACAAATTCATTATGGAGAATTCACGCCATTTATATACACTTTGTTTATTATACCCCTTTAGTTTTATAAATAAATATATGCGATTAAGCACTTATATACGGTTAACTCACTTATTAGTATATTTATTTTTTTTTCAATCTTTTGATATTCCTATGCGTTTCATAAGTTTTTCGAACATTCAATTAAAAAAAATGTTTGCAAATATGTCATTGAGTTCTGGTTCCCTACCACGCTCGGTTACCCTTCGTAAATTTTTCTGCATTTCTGATATAATATGAATATGCCAAGATTATAATGAGTTGATTGCAATCATGAATTTATTCGCCACTACCTTGTTATCTCGGTGTAAAGACTTTCCATTTTAGGTGTTGATTTAGCATCGTCTTCATTTATACACAATAATTTACAAATGTATGTTTCCTTTCAACGAATCGTTGAGCTATATGCAATTGATATCATATACTTTAACAAATATTTATTCAATTTGATTTTGTAATTCTATAATAGTGTAAAAATAATATTTGTTAATTTAAAAGTTATTATATAATAAATATAAGTAAAATAATTATCCATATTAGTTTATCATATAATAATTATTATTTTAATTTTTTTTTGCAGGTAAGAGCATCTATCTTTATATTTCAAATATGCAAATGATATTGACAATGAATTCAATTTTATGGTAAGCAAATAATTTAATGATTATTATATAATTGGTTTAGATCTTATAATAAAAGATAATTGTGTTTAATCTTATAATGATCCTGAGGTAATTCGTATAAAATTATCCTAAAGGTACCGCAAAGATATCTTAAATTCAAGTAAATAAATGTTATATTTTTCATTTTATCGAAAAAAATAAAATTGTATTGATACATTTATAACAATTTATATAATAAAACTTTCATATTGAAGTTCAATCGGTTTTCTAAATAAAATATAAAAAAAACAATAATATTACCATTTTCATATTTTATTTTCGTTTATTTGTTTATTGCTTACGTATATGTTGATATGATATGAAATTATTATGCGAATATGCCACATAATATCCATAATAAATAGAATTTGTTCAATTTCATTTATATACTATATACATATAACATATTTGATATTATATACAAATACAGATTTTCATATATCGTATATTTATTTATTCCATATAACTATAAATAAGCAAACGCGATTATATATATCTTATACAAATAGATGTCAAAAACATATATGTATATAGTCAAATAAAATCTCATCCAAAAATAATTGATGTGAATAAACATAATCAAAAACACATATAAGGATGTGTTCTCATGTGCATTGTTAAATGTTATATTATTATTATTATTATTACTGTTGTTACGTTATGTATATATATGTTTCACGTTGATTTTATATGTATCACATAATACTATTTCAAATGCTATATGTAAAATATGTATCTAAAATGTATATCTCTATTCTTTATATATAAATATATATATATATATATATATATATATATATATATACAGCGAAGCACATTTAATTTATATATGTATTATATATGTATAGATAGATAATCGAATTACTGAAGGAAGAATAATTTCTATATCTATATATCTGTGAATATAAGGATAATTGACTCGCGTTAAAATTCTCATTAGTTTGTTATGTGTATAATGTGTGATTTATCGTATATATAAATTTTTACATAATTCAGAAACGAAAAATAATCACTTATGGTTCTTTAACAATTCACAAGGAATGTATATACTATCAGCAGAATTCATTCCATAAATCCTGATGTATATATACAATATTAGTAAAAAATTATTTCATTGTACGGTATAGATTGTTAAAATTTTTATCAGATTTTCCCACATACACGTCATTCCATATGTTCATATCGTATTGAATAAATGCGGAGAATTTTATTAATCAAAATTAAAAAAAATAAAATAATTAATATTATTTATTTTTATATTTACACGGCAAATTAGTTATAAATTTAAATAAAACATAAAGATTTTAATCAAATAATTCATGCATTTTCCAAATATAAAAATACATTTTTTTATTTTTTTTTAAACAAACACACGCACGCACATAAATAAACAAATGTATACATATATAAATAAAAAAAGAAAAAGATTTCGAGTCAAATCAGATTAAATAGAGGTGTAATAAATAATTTTTATTTCATTCATATACATAAAAGTAAAATATATGGTATATGTATATGTCTAATATTCACATAGTATTTCAATTTTTTTAAACGATGGTAAAGCTTTTTTAAGGAAAATACAAATAAAGTCTAAATATATGGTATTTCATGGTTTGTTTTTATTACAAACATTTTTTTTTTTTTGCGAATTTAACTTTAAACTTTACTATGCAAACAAAAAGTTTTCCAACAACAGACAGACCACATCGCGTAAAATAACAATAGCAACACATAGAGATAAATATAAAGAATTTTTAATGTATTTTACTATGGATATTGTATATATATATATAGAATAAAAACGATTATACGTTTTACATGTATTATGAAAATAAAAACTTTAATAAAAGAAAAAATAATTGAAGTTCAGGGCTTTTTCTGCGACCATTTTCAATGTAGCACGCCGTTTAACATATATATATTTTGGCTTAATGGCAAAATACATATTTCAAAAAATTTTTTACCTGCGGTAAGCTGTAACTATAAATTCGTGATTAATTGAAAGAAAGATAAAAGAAAAGTACACATATAATCTATAGAGATGTCAAAACTAAAAACAAAAAAGGATTAAAGAATAAATTTGATATATACGAAGGGAGTTAAAAAACTTAAATATATTTATAACTATATATATATATAAAGGAAACCCCTATCATAAGTAAACTTTCGCGAAAAAAAAACAATTTATATACCACAATTATGTATATATAATATAAAATGTGCATGTGTACAATATATAAGTTAATGTTTACGATTGCGGATTGAAAATATTGTTAGCTTTTTTTTTAATTTTTTTGATATGTATAATACCAAAAAGCTGGTTGCTGTATATAAACTTTACCTATATCTATATATATATATATATATACATATATATAGATATACAACTCTATATATGTGTATATTGGGAATTTATGGCATTTATTATATAGTCGGGCATGCATTTACAAAATATAATATTTATTTATATACGGAATGAATCCAAACAAAAATAAAAATTTATGCATTTTTACAACAAAAAATAACTATTGTTAAATCGTATAATTTTTTTATTTTTTTTTTGCATTGTATTTCTTTTCAATTGTTATATTTATTTATATATAGATGTGAATATATTCTGCGAATACATATATAGATTTTTATATTTAAGCGTAAATTATTAGGTGTACTACTGCTTATTTAAACATGAACGAATGTGTATATTCACATTTGAATATCTGTATCTCTATATGTGCATATATATGTTGACGGTGCCCTTTTGTTCAGAAAATGAGTGTGAATTAACTAACTACAATATATATAGTATATGGGGATGAATAAATATATATCAGAAAATATTGTATGTTTAACGATTTTGTATAATTTTTTCGGAATTATAAAATCACTTGCATATACATTTTTTTATATTTAGTTTTTACGTAAACAACACAGATGATATCGAATACCTTATAAATATATAGATTTTTTTTAAACTATCACGAAATTAATGAACTGCTCAGCTATTAAAATAAAAACCAAACCAGGTATATATATATGAATGTTGATTACTGTGTATTTTTATATGTGTGTTATTATTATTCCATTTCAATATGTATATTTATAAATAAATGGATTTAGAAAAGTTTTATAAATATATGGAAAATCGTTTTTTTTTTCATTTTACTTGCAATTCAAAATTGTATATTATTGTATATATGCACAATGTGCATTGCACATATAAAATTTAACCAATATATAATTTACATATATACTATATATAGGTAGGTATATTTACTCCAATATCTAATCGATAGATGATTATTATATGTATATGTGTATACATTTTAATTGTATGCATTGTTTATTCAATCAATATTTTGTTTATATATATATAGTTATTTGAAATCAAAACGACAGATATAATAAATACAGAACATTATCGAAGATTAAACAAACATAATTTGTTTTAACTTAATTTCTATATGGTTTTTGAAAAATCAGATAAATAAAATGATAGGAAATTAATATTCAATTAAGAATTAAGATTACCGCGTGTGAAATAAATCAAAATTTAGTAAATGCCCTGATCTGATTCCCGATAAAATATTAAAATATATACATTGAAAAGTTCCAATTCCAAACAAAAACATATTTGCTAAAGTAAGAAACATTCAGTTATTTGTGTCCATCCTCATGCGGCTGATCACCGATTTGTCTGGACATAACATTTTTTTTCGATTCCTTTTGATGCGGTTCAACGATGTAATCAGATAATTCTGTTTATGTTTATGGTGACGACTTTGTCATGAAATGATTTTATTGATCTATAATGTTTTTTTTTTGCATTTAAGCAATTAATTATAATCAATGTTTTTTTTTTATTTTTCGAATCTATATAAATATATTTAATATCTGCATTTTTATTATTTAAGGGTGCATCCTGAAAATGATGTAGAGAATAATACTGCAAGTTTTTTTTTTATTGTGTATTTTATTTTTTGTTTTTTGTTTATGCACATAAAATTGATAAATATGATTTGGGGAGGATATGTGCATTCATATTTAATTGAATAAAGCAATTGATTATATATATATATAAATAGAAATTTGTATACATATTCTATATATAAATAAATTATATTTTATTGTTATTTTTCGCATATGTATTTGTTTGATTAAGTGAAAATTTTGTTTATTCAACTATACCCGACTAAATATATATATAAAGTACAAATACAAATTTTATGAAAATAATTAATTTATCATATTTGTCTATGTCTATATATATATATATATATATATGCATATCTATCTCTGCTCTATATATATATAAAAAACAGTTGTATTTTACATTTTGATTAATTATATTATTTACTTTAGTTAGAGAGTGATATACAAAAAAAAAAAGTTTTTCATTATTCAATTCACACCAAAAACAGAAAAAAAAAAATAAATAAAATATAATATATACAAAATATATATTGTATATAAAATTCAGGCAGCATAACATATTGAAATTTTTTATTTTATTTTAGGAAACACAAATGAATTTGTTAAAATGTACATATAAATGATAAAAATAAAGTTTCAATCAATTGAATTATTTTCTATTCGATATGACTAATAAATATATATGATACATATCCAAACAATGTGAATAAAAATATGTTCATAGCATATAGTCATTCATTACTACCGTATATGTATTTATTTTTTATATTTAAATATTTTCATATGATTAATTAAATTATTTTAAACTTATCTATTAAAATATTATCAACAATAATATTCTTTATATATTTAATATATTGCTTACGCGTTTATAAACGATTCTCGTATATATGTTTATAAATATAGAATTTAATGAAGAAGAAATGATCGTCGATAAATTGATGGAAAATGTGATATTTATTTTTCCTGTTTAATTTGTTGTTACATATTTTCTTTTCATCGTATATAATAAGACTTATGTATCTTATATATATATATTTTATATATCAACGCTTATTTTCCTTTATAAACAAATCTAGTATAAATACACGTATTCATTTCTCTATATATATATACATATATATATATATATTAGGTTGTTGAAAAAGTATTGATAATTTTTATAAATAGATGTCATTATAATTGAATATTTCAAGTAGTACTAATCCGATCAGGTAACACTAACATATGTTCGAAAGATGACATTTCGTAAATAAAAAAAAAAAAAATTAAATTTGTTTAGTCATTTAAAAGTTGTAGTGCATTAAAGATGAGCGAAATTAGTGAAAAAATTCGATACATTTTACAATTTTATTATGAAAAAGGTGAAAATGCAACGCAGGCACATGAACAAATTTGTGCAGTTTACGGTGAAGGAACTTTATCAAAATTAACAGCCTATAGATGGTTTGCTCGATTTCGTTCCGGTAATTTTGATGTCAAAGATGCACCTCGTTCTGGTCGACCAATCACTGAAAAAGTCGATGAAATCATATCAAAAATTGAAGAAAATCGACACGTAAGCAGTAATGATATCGCTAAAGAACTAAACATCCATCACCAAACAATTTTAAACCATTTGACAAAGGCTGGATACAAGAAAAAGCTCGATGTTTGGGTACCACATGAATTAACACAAAACAATTTAATGAACCGAATTTCCATTTGCGAAACGACTGTTTAAAAGGAACAAAATCGAGTCATTTTTAAAGCGAATGATTACAGGTGATGAAAAATGGATCACATACGATAATAATGTACGAAAAAGATCGTGGTCCAAGAAGGGTGAAGCTCCTAAAGCAGTAGCAAAACCTGGATTAACACCAAGAAAGGTAATGCTGTCTGTTTGGTGGGATTGGAAAGGAATCGTTCATTATGAATTACTAGCACCCGGTCAAACCATTGATCCGATCTCTATTGTCAACAATTAACAAGATTGAAGCACGAGATTAAAAAAAAACGTCCAGAATTAATCAATTGAAAGGGTGTTGTGTTCCATCATGACAACGCCAGACCACACACATCTTTGATGACTCGGCAGAAACTGAGAGAGTTTGGCTGGGAAGTTTTAATGCATCCACCATATAGCCCGGAGCTTGCACCTTCAGATTATCATTTGTTCCGGTCTCTGCAGAACTCCCTTAATGGTTTAAAATTAATTTCCGCAGAGGACTGCAAAATGCATTTGGATCAGTTTTTTGCCCAGAAAACACAGAAGTGGTACAGTGTATCCCATTGTACCACAGAAGTGGTACAATGGGATAATGTCTTTACCAGAAAAATGGCAAAGGGTCATCGATCAAAACGGCGCATATTTGGTTTAATAAAGTTCATTTGAAATATATAAAAAAATCGTTTGAATTTTGTAAAAAAAATTATCAATACTTTTTAGACAACCTAATATATATACAACGTTTATTGGATATATGTTAAAAAATACATATATAAGTTTATTAAAAAAACAACAATTTATATTTGTTTATGTAATTTTGTGTGTTATCAAATCAACTTCTTCCATTTGAATGCCTTTATTTTTAGAAAATATATATACAAAACCAATATAAAGATATAAGACTATTTAAACCATATATATATATGCATATAGCAATATTCTTATTTATATACGATGTGCAATATATTACATAAAATATATATACACATATTTTATAAATGCAGATATTGGTACGAAATATATAAATATATATGTATTTACTTTAACCATTCAAGCAATGCATGTTTCATCCGTTTTTATTAGATTTCAACCTCATTAGATGTAACACGTTTTATTTTATTTTTCATTTTGTTTGATTTTATTTATATATACATTTAATTGCAAAGTAGATTTATACATATTATATATAGTATATGTGTTTCTAAATGATATTTAATTCAATATGACGGGTTCTTACATATTTTTATAAAGATTACATTTAATATTTAATATATATATAATAGTATATATTAATTAAGATAAAATGTACAAACAAAATAAGAGAAAAGGAAAGCGTTGTTGACTTGAAATTTTGTTTGTTAAACAAATAATTATGTAAAATTAATATAATTAATTCTTTTTAACATAATTGTTATGCCAAAATATTATAAGAATATCTGAAAAGAAAATAAAAGTAATGCCTATGGTATATATCTTTTAGGATATTATATATATATTTATGATTTAATCTCAAATTGAATCTTTATCAAATTCAACACTTTACTAGATAAACAATCCGATTAAAGATGTTTAAAGACGACCGCGGAGTATTAAAATGGTGTTAAAAAAATTTTCTTAAACCTTAAATTCAATAAATATTTTTTCTTTTTTGTGTACAATAATAAACTCGAACGATTTATTTGTAAACTGTGCATATTATTATTTTCGTATTTGAAATGTTACAAATATTTATACTATTAATTTTTTAATTTTCATTAAAAATGTCATTTTATCGAAAATGTGCATAGTATGGATAGTATATCGAACGATATCAATATATTTTGTACATATACATATAGAAATATTTAAAATTATATCAGTGTTAAAAATTCATTTATTATATGATCTAAAATTAATGTTATTTTAAATTAAATGTTATTTAAAAATTTTAAATAAAAAAATAAAAAAAAAAGAAAAGTTATTTTATATAAAGTTTAATCGTTTAATTCGAATTGAAAATAATTTCAACCATAATAATAAAAATATATATATCGAAATAAATGTTAAAATTGACAGCACAAACGTTCTATATATACCATATATATAAAATCAAATACTTTATGTATATCCATATCAATATGAGAATGCATTATTTTCATTATATATATATATATACACATTGGTATATAATTTTCTATATACACTTCCATATTGTATGTATTATATGCTATTCAACATGGACAGTATTTTCGTTGTATATATATAAAATAAACTTTAAACGTGATAAAAACAATTTACAGAACTAAAACATATGTATAATATATATTTATATATATGATGGGTATATAAATATAAAATAACATTTATATACATATAGTTCATAATATGATGTATAAAATACACTAAAATTTAAAAGTTTTGTGTATGATATATAGGATACAATATATGGTTTATTTTATCTATATACATATATACATATATATTTACGTATGATTACATTTACATTTTTGGTTTAATCATTTTGTAAAACCTTAATTGAAAAATTCCGTGATAATACCGGGATCTTTGTAAATATTAACTATACCATTTTACATTAATATTTGCGATTTTGATTGTTACAGAAAGATCCTAATGGATTTTATAGAAAAAATAAAATATATTCATCTGAATCGCAATCCTTATTAATCGTAGTGTAGTGTTTATTTTGCAGATATATATGAGTATGTGATTCTGTTTTTTATGGTGATTTTAAACATGTATATAAACTACTAACTGTATTGTATACATATATTATATATTTATTTTGTGAATAACTTTCTCCCCTGCAAAAAACCAGACACTTTAATTTTTATTTTGTTTAGTCATTTTCTTCTTTTCTTTTTTTTTATTGTAATTTTGTATTTTTACAAATTAATATTGGTTTTAAAAATATTTATGTTATACCTTTGATTGTATAAAAATAAACTTATACTCATTTTTTGTTTCCCTCGGATAAGTAGTTTTCCCAATTATATACAAAAAAAAATTGTATGGTTTTCGTGTCAATCAAATGTGCCGCACATGAAAATGTGTTAGATCGAAACCAAATTAATAAATTTATTGTCTATCGAAAATTGGTTTTTTCTTCTATCAATTAATTGAAATTCTTGTCTACCATTTTTTTACAATGCATATTTAAATCATTTTGAAATGCTATCTATATACATTTTAAACTTCATCTATATATTATACTAACTATATATAATATAATGATAAAAACTAAATATATAATATTCTTATGCAATCAAATAATGATAAAACTTTTTCAAACCTATTGCAATTTAATTGGGAAGGCCATCACACATTTCACAATTTCTTTAATTTGAACCTATATTATCATTTAATTTATAAAATAACTTTTGGCGGATAATTTCAATATAATATATATCAAAATTATATAACATCTTAAATAATCCCAAAGATGCGCAATACATGAATAAATATTCAAGGTTAAAATACTTATATTTCGATTTGTGAAAATGACATATGGTGTTTGTTGTGAATTCACAATAAAGAGATATACGCAGATAAAGGAATACACTTAAAAGCCATATAGCAAACAGTATTCAATCGATATTTTTATATAAATAAATCTATATATATATTATATATAATATATATACAAAATTATATATACAAATTCATTATATATAAACTTGGAAAAGTTTTTATACATTCATTTATATAATGTATAAATATATATTGGAACTTAAACGTAAAATGTATTTACCGACGTACTTATGCATAATCAAAAAAGTATAAATATTTGTATGTATATTTGTTTATTTATTTATTTAAAGTTTTTCTTTGCTTTATTTGTATATTATATTGTGTACAATCATATGCATATATAGAAATCAATGTATATAAAATAATATATAAGATATTAGAATGAAATAAATATTAAAGTTTAAAATTGTATGTATTGAGATTGAAATGAATTGGAGAGCATTCTTTGATGCGAATGATATGTATACATATTAAATGTCATCGTGGAATTGATTTTTTTTATATTAAAACATAAAAAGAATATTTTATTCAAAATCGATTATCATCAAAATTTACTCCGTTAAATATAAATATAGAGCATACAATCATATAATATTTAATACCGATTAATAGCAAAACTTTTACAAATAAATCCATTTATATATATACGTATAAATATACATAAATAATGAACATGTTTACTTATGCATTATAAAATGCGTAATTTTCATATAGAAATAGTAATATACATATTCATTGGAATAAAAGTTTACGATATAAGTTTTGTGTGAAAAAAAATACGTAATAAGATAATATGTATTCACAACATTGCATTATTATATATAAAGACATATAACAAATATATACAAATGAAAGGTATCATCTATTTTTTTCATCATATGTGTAATACGTTTTCACGTTGAATAATTTCCTTTCCTTTCCCAAACAAATATTTTCCCATTCTAAATGAATGTATTTTTTAACCGTCATCGAGTGTAAATTATTTAAAATGAAATTACTTAACAGACATTATACATATGTATATATATATATATATATATATATATATAACGATAATGTATATACGATCATATATATATATATGTATATAGAAACGTCCACACACGCATTTTTAAATATATTATTATGTGTATATATAAATGAATATATGACTTTTGAAAATGCACTCGAAATTTCCCGGTTAAAAATTCTATATTTTCCAAGTGTTTGTGTGTGTGCAGTTTTCATTTATTTTGTAATATCATATCTTCAACATGAATACTACATGCTGTTATATTTTATTTTATATATATTATGAATTAATTTCGGTCTATACTATGTGTATTTGAGTGTAGAGGCGATTGGTTTATAGGAAAATGGAATATGAGAAAAAGTTAACATTTGAATTTCCCATTTATATGTATATATTGAATGGTATACCGGAAAATGTAAAACTTTGTACGAAAGCTTTATTCTCGTTGTATGCCATTTGCTCTTGTATAAATATAAAGCTTAGCTTTATAGTTTATATATATATATATATATATATATATATATATATATATATATATATATACAAATTTATAATGTAATAAACAATAAGGATATATATAAATATCTTATCATATAAAGATATATATATAGAATATTTATTTTCTTATATATCTATCTATAAGGTATATAGACAATAAAATGTATACAATAAGGAAACGTATATAAATATAATCTTTTTATATACATATATTTTAGATTTATTATTTGTTTAGATACATATTATATTATAATTGTATACACAATATAATGATGATATGTTTATATATAGAGTTGTTATGAAAGTTGTGAAAATTTTATATATAAAATAAATATACAGATATAAAAATGTATGTGTTTTTTATGTATCAAAGTTATTTCTGTATTTTTCATTAAAGGAAACAGTTTCAAAATTTATAACATTATTTCATATAGTATTTTACCTCAACAGAAATTTATTTATTTCAGATAGTTTTTTTTTTAAATAAAGAACAATTTTTATTACGTATTTTTATCATCCAAATAAATATGATCTTGTTTGTTTGTGTATTTTTTTTTTGTAAATCAATAATATAATACATTCATAAAGATGTTGAATAGGAAATTGGCAATTTTAAGGAGTAAATTTTTGATTTTGATATGTTTTTAAAAAATGTATATAATTTGTATTTTTGTTTTCTAATTATATAGGAAATTTCTATAAAAGTCAATACTTTAAAAATTATATTTCAGCATATCGTTTTAAATATTGCAATTACTAATTTGCAGTTCGTGAACGCTTTTCTTATTTTTTATATATTTGTTTTAAATATCTTCATTATAAACTTAGGACCTATATTAGGGACCTAATGATCACTGCGCCGAAAATCCCTCTTTCCCAGTTTCATTAATAAACGCCGGAAAACGTCGGCAGGATAACTTATTCCATGATCTCACTAAATTCATTACATAGCTTATAATTTCTCATTATCAACCATAGTTAAAAAGTGTCCAAAATATAAAATTTGCATGATATCCTTGGAAAAGTTCAACATCATAGAACCTTTAAATATCTGTCTTGTGGACTCTTTAATTATTGATTTCGTTTTTTTTTAGATTTTTTATTCATTATCCATTTTAAAAAATAGAAAACAAATTCATATACAAATTCATATATTCATACTTTAAAACGCATTAAATCTATTTTGGTATAATTGTGAATATTTTTTTTTCTCATATTTAGAGACCCATTTTCTTATAACATATCCATGTTTTTTATATATACATTTTCTTACACATTTCATATGTATATAAATATAATATATATTTGTATATGAAAGAAAAATACCATATAAAAATGGGGTAGCTTAAAGCCGATTTTTATATTTAAAGTGTTTGTTGAATGTATTTTATATTTTTATATTTTATTATATAGATTATATATATATATATATATATCAGCGGCGCCGCGTAGCCAAAAATTATGGTTGTCAAAATTTTTGAAAAGAACAATAATTCGTTAAACTAAAATAATTTATGTGTTTTTAATTTTTTCAAAAAGTCAACTAAATTTCTTTTGGAATTTCAATTTAGAAATGCTCTACTGGATTCAGTTCACAAATAAATTATTATTTTTAATTTGCACTAAATATCATTAAAATGCATAATGAAATCTCCAAGTTGTTCAAAAACTAAATTCTCGTATTGCAAAAATACTTTGTTAATTTTAAATGAGAATTATTTTATTATATATTTTCTTCTTTTACACACACTACTAATTTCTCATACTTTACCTCATTTGTTTTTGTATTGTATCTACATAATATAGACTACATTACAGCATATATGATATATGATATATGAAAATGTTAGTTTACCATGTGTATGGAAGGTTGCTAAAAAAAAATATTGACATCATTCTTCTAAACACACCATATAAATAAATCAAAAGCTCATATATTTTAAGCTTAACTACAATTTTATTTAGAACAAATTTAACCATTGAGTTGTTACAACAAAGCTTTCACAACTTAAATTCAAATACATATGCATATAGTTGAATTTTTATATAATAGCATAATAGGATAATAGGTAAATAAGACAATATGAATGGAATGGAAGTTGTCAGTATTTTATTGTAACAACCTACTGATTAAGTGTGTTGGTGTTCTAAATGAAATTGAAGTTAATTTTAAAATATATGGCCTTTTTGATTTTTTATATGATATGTTAAGAAGAATGTTGTCAACATTTATTTTTAACAAAACTATTTAAAATCAATTCTATATCGAATAGTACGTGAAGTTAAAAAAACTTTTCGCAAATTTTCAGGACACATTTTTTTTTTAAATATTGAATTTTTATATGATTTTTTCGCAAAAATCAAGTTGTCATATGACAACTAGGACATTACCAGGATACGCCACTAATATATATATATATATATACACATAAATTTCGGTGTAGTTAGTTAGAATATAGTTATATCCATCCTTTTGGATGGATGGTATATATAATCACGTTATATATATAACCAGCCAGGTCTTTATATATAGATATATTTTTATATAGAATATTTGTATATAAAAAAGTGATATTATTTTTGTGAGTGTGTCAGTGAGTAGATTTTCCAAATTAATTGGAATCGGCATGTTATTTTATGATGATATGTATTTGTGAGGGAATTTATTATATTAAGCTCATTTACTTTATATATAGAGCTATTATAGTGGTATATGGACATGATAATAACTTTGTAGCGTTTTCTATAAAGGCACATTTTTTTTTAATTTTCAAAAATTGTAGCTTATCCATTGTATATAATATTATACCTATATAATCATTATAATCATTATAAAAGCCTAATATAATATAATCATTATAAAAGCATCTCTATATTTATATGCCCCAATGCACGTATATATGGTGAAAATTATATGTATATATATACGTGATATTGTGATATACCCCAATATATATATATATATGTTGGGGGTGTAATGTACTTGTATGTAATAACAAATTCTTATATAAAAAAGTGATAACATTTTTTAACAATATATATATATTGCCACGCATATAATTTATTAAATTTAATATATTATATCGATCGCATTCCGTTTATATATATATTATTTTCAATTTGCTATAATATAAAATTGTATGAATGTATCTCTATACATATATATATATATATAGTTGAATAGATTAAACGAAATAATAAATGGTTTTATTATTAACAATATTT
Source organism: Dilophus febrilis (assembly GCA_958336335.1). Taxonomy (NCBI): domain Eukaryota; kingdom Metazoa; phylum Arthropoda; class Insecta; order Diptera; family Bibionidae; genus Dilophus; species Dilophus febrilis. The sequence continues at coordinate 23,974,612 of OY284469.1, read as the reverse complement.
TTATAGGAAACTCGCGATGTTACATAATATGTTTATCATATCTATATTATATAATCAGATTAGATATATAAAAAATATTTATATTTATTTATTTTTTATACGCGCATATATCGATATATAGTATATTGTTAGTTAGTTATACGGTTACCGATATAGATTTGTAATATAGATATATCTCTATAAATATGAAAGTAAATACATATAATAATATATATATATATAGTTAAGTTGCTTTTAGGGGATATATCAACATTGTTCGATATTTTCTATATGACGTCAACATTTTCTTATACACACATAAATCTGGGGAGATTATTTAAGGCTGACATCTATTGGATTCCAGTTTGACGATGTCTTGCTGTTTATTTACAATATATATATATATATATGTATATATGTAAGAAGATATTTATGTTAAAACTGAATGAATTCAATTGTCCTTGTTGTTTTTGTTGTTGTTGGCGTTGTCCTGTTGTACTATTATATACATCTATATATCTAATATATTGATAATATATACAATGTAAATTATTATATACGTATATATACAAAAATATTCCGTTTATAGTTATATACATCCTTATAAAATGTATAAAAAATATATACGGGTGTATTGAATATATTTATGAACGTGTTACGTATTTCGTTTGGCGAGACACATTTTATATACATATATTACGTTTCTATTTAAAAAGGATTTATTTTGACTGTTGTGTATAAAAAACGTAAACAACATTTTTATATATACACAACAAAAATAATAATAATAATATTAATATATATACAACATATACTATACATATAACGACATTGAATATCATTCGATATATGCGCATATATAGGGTACTTATGTACAAAATATTTTTATGATAATATTCTGAATGTGTATATATGGAATTTTCGTTTATATTTCAAGTATTTTCCTGGTTTTTTTTCTTCTTTATAATATGTATATTTTATAAACAATATAATAATATGTATATATATTATATGTAATTACGTATGCAAACATATATATATATATATATATATATATGTATAATTATTTATATATAATGATTGTATGTATTTTGTTATATGTTTATATTAATTTTTTTTTCATTCTCTCTAGTATATATATACAATATAATCTTGAAATGTTTATGACTTTTTTTTCTGTTTATTTTTTTATCGGATTTTTTTCTGAAAGTATATAAAATTTGTTTATTTACATGAAAGTTAATGTTTCGGTTTTGTTTCAAAATTTTTTACATTTTCATTTTGTGTATATATACAACAATTCAGGTTGGTTATTTTTTTTTTAATATAAGCTCTATATGTTTTAATATGAGCTGTCAATAAGTATATATATATAATATATATATATAGATATAGTTTAATTATTTTGTGCGGTGTATTATATCTGTCCATATATATTATACATGTATATAAACATTTAGATAAGTACACAAAAAACAGTAAATAAATAATTATTGTATATGTACATACATATATATATGAATACCGTTTATATAAAATGTGTATGCGGTCTATATATAATTATGTGATTTTTAGAGATTAGGTAAATTGATATGGACCATATGGTTTATTTATTTTTTATTGTTTTATGGTTTATTTTATATAATTTAATTGCAATTAAAGTATATATAAATGAAAAAAAAATGATACGGGCTTTTGGATGTTGGTATAATTTTTAGTTTTTTGTTTATAATATGAATAAGAGCAATTATATGTATTCGAGTGTGTTTATTAAAGTACAAATTTTCAAAAAAATATTGTAATAAACTTATGGTGAAATTATCGATTGACATTTGTCAAACAGTTTTTTGCCGAAAAGATTTATTCTTTTTCAGATATGCAATTATGTATTCATTTTAATTTTAATACATTTGAAAGTTTATCAAAATATATTTAAAACATTTATAATTGAAACCTTATTAAATTAACATGAACATAATCCATATATATATATACTTTTTCTCTGTTTTTAACATTTTAACATAATGGGAATTTCAAATTTGATGGATACTCATCAAAAATAAAATATGAAATGATGTATAATTATGTACGAATAACTCCAAATTATATACACATAAATATAATACTATAATTGAATTAATTATATTATTCATGCATTCATGCATTGTTGGAATAATTTTACTATTTATATAATGGATATATTTAAGTATAATGCAAATGATCTTCATATATATATGCATCCTGGGTATATTTTCAGATGTAAATAAAAATATATATTTAAGTATAATTCAAATTATCTTCATATATATATGCATCCTGGGTATATTTGCGGGTGTAAATAAAAATATAGTTTTGTCATTATACAACACGAAGTAATGTTTCAGATTTAAAAAGAAATTTGCATGAATTTTCAATTACCTTTATCGAAATTTAATTGAAATTTGTTTTATATTCATTTTCGTTACAAGGATATCAATTACTATTATTATATAAGTAATAATAAGGTATATAAGTAAAGTTGACAAACGCAAGTCGAGTTTGTCTATACACATAAAGTAGAGCATTCCAACTGTCGATTTATACCAGTAGTATTTTTGAAAGTAACCTCTTCAATTTGTATAATATCTATATAGTATATGTTATAATAATATATCTACACTTTTTATTATAACTATATTTTATGCTTTTGTTCATATATTATGAAGTCTTTATTATTTTATTCAGAAGTTGCCACTGGTATAAATATTAACAATTTTTCATATATGAATTACTAAACACATGCAATGAAATATAAAAAAAACTCTATTATTATTATTATCAAGTAAATATATACATATTGTACGAGTTACAGTATATATATATAGTTTATTTTTCTTAATTATTTTTTCTATTATATAAACATTATTTATTTTTTTTCTCATTAGAGTAAAAGCAATATGGGAAATTATTTATGCAAAAAAAAAAAAAAAAAATAAAAAAAGAACTTTAAAATAAAAGAAAATCTTTCACATATGTGTTTTATATTTTTTAATAATCTATATATAATATATTCATTTTATGTGATGTTTGCCTGCATATGTTAAGTATACAAAACGCGTTTTAAAGATTTAAAAGGTATATATAACATAATAGTTTTTTTTCTTTCGGAAAAAAAGAAAAGTAATTTTATATTTATTTTTTTTTTGATTCATCTAAAAACGTAACATTTTCTATTTTTGCATTCTTTGTGACTTTATTTTTTGCGCGTATATAGACATTTTCGAGTTTGAAAATACTTATTATTTTCATGTGTGTATATCAGAATGAATAACAGTATGTGTATTGATATCTTTTGTTAATCATCGCATATGCAGTAAAATCACATTAAGAATATTATGTGAAACAAGCAGTTTTATCAGTGAGATGCCTGACAATTCTAGGCGACGAAATTCATAAAAAAAATTTAATCTGATGATATGATTTTAATCCATTTAGTTCGGAATTTAATTTGTTTTATCAACCTAAATTGAAACAAAGGGAACACTGTGGTATATTGTATAAAATAACTAACTCCGAATTTTAATAAAATTGATTTGAGTTTGTGCCGGTTTCTACCGCGGATATATTGAGAATTGTTTTCCAGATTTTCTTTGATTTTCCGTTAAGAAAAATTCTTAAATATCAACGTAAATCTAAATCTAAATAAAATAAAATTTTTTTTAATTCTCAACAGATTAAATTTAATATTCACATAATATATTGATTTCTTAAATGTTAATTTTATTATGTTCAATACAAATGTCATATTTGCAATATATACAAAAAACACTATATAAATATAATATTTTTGTTTTGAAAATGTCTATAGTATATGTCCAAACTTAAGGATTATTGATGTCAACACTTTTCTAAATTCTAAATATATATAATAATCTGTCAAATATATCCTTTTTTTCTGTTGTGATAAAGGATAAATATTTTGTTAAAATATTATTTCGTATCACCGCCTTGTTTTTAGAATACGAATTCTGATATTTTCATTTTCAAATAAGAAAAATTCAGAAACATTTATTTTAAATTATATTTGTATAACTATCTGATATAAATCGCCGTAAAAAGTTTAAATGCCAATAATAAAAGACTTGTTATATTTTTCTGATACATTTTAAAACATATATACAAGCATGTTGAACGTAAAAAGAAAAAAATACAATATTTTTTACCTATTGAAATAAAATATATGTATATGCAGAAGGAACAAAACGTTTTATTATTTTTATGCAAATATATCAAAACAATAATTATAAATTATAATCTTTTATATATCCTCTCATATAGTATATGCATTATAATATATTATATATGCATATATATTTGCATTATTATTCAAATTCTTCTATTTGGTTATTCAGTGGGATGAATAAAAAAATACAAAAATAGCAATAAAAAAAAAGTGTTTTAAAAAAGGATTTACATAATATCATCATATCGCTTATATGCATATAGAGAGGATATATTTTATATATATATATATCAGATTAAAAACAAAAAATTAATTTGCATAATTTATTAAATTCCTTTAATCATCAAAAATTCATCCTAAATTGTATTCATCTTCATACTTTGTATTTATATTTATTATATATAATATATATACATTTTTTATACACACATTTATATATATATTTATTACCTTTTCCTGAAAAAAAAGTAGATTTTTTTGGTGTTCTATTAATATACATATATCTATAATACATTTTATATTCGCATATATGCAAAGTAAAGCTATCCAAATATTTTAATAAGCTGATGAATATCAACACCCGGCAGCGTAAATAAATTTACATTGACAATAAAATATAAACTTTAAAGTTATAATATACATCCAGGTATATTAAAAAAATCATCATATAATACAGATATAATTTATATGTATCCTATAAATACAAAAAAAAATCTTTAAATCTGTACTTTTATCTTATTATATGTACTTTGAAATAAGTTATCCTTTACCTTTTTATATATATTAAAGATCATGCATTTTTAAATGGAAAAATATAGCTATATGGTTAATAAGAGTTAATTTGATGGAAATTGTTTAACTGTCCAAGCTTCTTTATAATCTGTATATCTTGTATTTCTACGTTGAGAACATCTGCAACATTGAATTAAAAAAGAATATTGATCTCGATTTTGTGGGGAGGAAGAACGTGAAAATATTTAAATAGCAATCATCAATGAAATTTGCGGTCACTCCAGTATAGTTATTGTAATAAATAATGAATTTTTATTTATATATATTTTTATCAAATATATCTCTTTGAAATACTTAGCCTTAAATTTAAATATAAAATTAATTTTTATTATATACAAACATAGTTATTTTAATTATATGATCTTATAAATCGTTATAATTTTTATATATATATAATATTTCCAATTATTTATGAATATATTTCAAAGAATTACATTGAGAAAAAATTAAGTGTTTCTTTGTCCTTTTAATAAATATGTGAACACTTCAATAACTATATAGAATACTATATATGAATACAAAATGGATTGCATTTAATATAATATAATATATGTATATGGTATTTCTGTAAATATATTTTTTTGTATGTATACATATATCCGATTATCTTTTAAAAAAAATCCTATTATTTTTACGATAGGATAACTTAAAAATGGATTTTTCTTTTTATATTAAGTTAAAAAGTGCTTTTTTCCCTTTTATATATTTCGTTTTTTTATTTATTTATTTTTTTTCTTCTCAAAACCATTTTTACATAATTTATTTTTAATAATAACTATATAGGTATAAGAAAATAAAAAATAAAATTATTACATACATATATTATCTATAGTATATTATGTGTGTGTATTTGAACAGGTTAATGCATTGAATCAGGAATTTGTATTTCGAAAATAAACATTTATTGTCTTTAGGAAATCAACACACAATGTGTTGTCCCATAGCTGCTTACATTTTTCCCGTCTCTAAAATATTTTGCGAATGTTAAGCGATAAACCCCTGATTAATCTTTTGAGTTAAACCAGAGACCCAATTTTACTGTTCTTCAGATGTTTCGAAGTGATACTCATCAAGTACATGTCACATCGAAATAAGTATAGTAATCGAAATAAGCCAAATCTGGAAGGCATACAAGTGTTTACCAACTAATCTCCTCAATCGTGTCCTTGACAGAGTGCAGAGCCGTGAAGTTTTTCACCGCTGCGGCTTATGCCAAAAATGTGTGCTGCAGCGGCTGCTTAGCTGAGTTTGAGCGGGTTTTTTAACCAGCTGCTCGCTCAATAAAAACATAGTCGCTGCTCGCTGCTCTTCGCTGCTCGTTTATAATTTCCTTAATGTGCCACACAATCACACATAATGAAACGCAACGCAGTGTATCGCGTTGCGACGAAAAATAAAACACATACTAGGGCAACCAATCTGTTCAGAATACAACGCACGTGATGCAGCTCAATGAAAAGTTGGCGGGGAAGATTTTGAATTGGAAATCAATTGCGGCGTATATGGCTCGAGTACGAATATGTCATCCGATGAAAGAATAACTGTATTTGGTAATAAATGGTCCCAGATTAAATGGAATATTGTTGGTATAAGCGAGGTAAGACCAAAGGGTTAAGGGTGATGTATCCTACGAAGAGGTCATACACCCACAGACTGTGACCGATGTCAGAAATTGGAGGAGGTAGATTTTCAGCAGTGGACACACATGGGCTGATATGATGGTGATGATAATGAATAAATTTCCCATACGGCTAGATAAAGAAATAAAATGTACAAGAGTAAAAATCTTTCTTCTGAATATAAAAAAAATTATGCTCACGTTTTATAATAATAAAAATATGAACGTTTTTGATTTTATTTAATATATATTAACCATTTAATTTACTGGGTTACTATAGCAGTTACATCGTTATCATATATCGTTATCATCGATTTTTGGTTTCCTTTTTTGTTTTGTATTTCCAAATGTCCCGTATTCAAATTTAATTGTTCCACATCCATATTGCAAGATTTTGAAAGATTTTTCAATATAAAAAATTGACCTTTTTTTTTTTAGCGCTCAAACTGTACTTTTTTATTGTACCGATTTTTGGTAAAAATTATCTGGCAACCCTATACGTAACATCACCTTTTACACAACAGATAATACCACAACCGTTTTATCAATGGATAATTAAAAAAAAATAGACGAAAATATGATTATAATAATAAAAATAAAATTAAAGTTTATTGCACGGTGGTTGACTCTTGACTCAGTCAAAATTGTAATATAAGTTGAGTTTATGTGCCTAAAAAAATGTTATGTCGGACCCAAAAAATCGACTGAAATTGTCCGACATAACGCACATAAATAAAGTTTTTTAACTTTTCTGTCGACTAAAGAAAACCAGAAAAAAAGATGGTTTTTTCAAGTCCGGACTTATTAAGTCCGTTTTTTTACGCACATAAATGCAAACAACCACTTTTGTGACTAAAACATAACCTCATTCACATTCTGATATAGAATTTATATTATTAAATCCAAAATTGATAAATTAAATTATTAAATTAAAAATTTTATCTTGACATTAAATGAATAAATGTATTTAAAAAATAATGATAAACGACCAACACTAAAAAAACGCGATAAACACAAAACAACAATAAAAATGAAGTTTATGCTTTCGTCGAAAAAAATTTAGCACATAAATAACATACAATTTAGTCCATAAAATAATTTTGGGCACATAAATTACATACAAAAAAAATCGGCATATATTGTCCGGACACAATAAGTCCGCACATAAACTCAACTATACAGCAGATGCAGAAACAGAAAAATAGGAAAAAAATAAAAAAAATATGCATTCTGAGAAAGAAGTTGCGTTTATGTGTTACACACAATGACACAATAACACATATGTGTGTTTATACAGTGAGAAATTTCGAGGTGCAGACACAAATGCAAACGCAAAGATACTAAAATGGGAATTTCTCACCGCTGCTCAATTTTTACACCCGTCGCTGCGGCGGCTCGCTGCTTGAATATTTAATCTGCCGCTGCGGCTCGCTGCTCATAAAACGAAAAACTCGCTCGCTGCGGCGGCTCAGCTCGGCGGCTCTGTACTCTGGTCCTTGATCGATTTTATAAATACGAACCATTTTCAATTAGTTCAAAATTCGACATAATAAACACTATGATGTTGTACTTAGATATTGTTGAAAATCTTTATCTGATATCGGAACAATAAAATGGATCCAATAATGTTTATGATTTTAACTCTATTCCCGTTTCATATGTATACGCTTGATATATCACAAATACCATATTATAGTATATGCACATGTAAGAAAGAATTACAGGATAATAAAAATGTTACTGGTTGAGGTTATCGTTATACATATATATAGAAAAATGGATGATGGTATACATAGATATAGACTATATACCATTAATTCATGTATCAATACTGTCATCTACACAGTATTATCACATTAATCAAAAAGTTTTCCATTTGGTTTTCAGAATTTTTTTTATATATATTTATATGTTTTAAATTTTATCAAGAATTTTCATATAATCATTTTACTTATTTATAAAAAAGAAAAAGTTAACCATTCTAAAATTGGTATATTCGCATCAAATTATTCTAAATTTACATGCAATATAGATTTCTCGTGGATGTAATTTTTAGAAATTTGGAAAATATTCCATACATTATGTAATAAAAACATTTGAATATTCTAAATGGTTTTTGATAAAGAACATTGCCGTAAATCGCGTGTACGTGTATGAAATTTGTCGTATTATTTAAAATTTCCATCAAATTTGCTGAATTTCAATCAATTTGAAAAATTGATTTTTATAATACATTATAAATTTACTGCAGTAATCATTTCAAAAATATTTACTTTTGCAAGCGTTGCTAATATGAATCCTTGATCCTATATATATAAATATGCACACAACATCTAATTTATCATACAAATCATGATTTAAAAAATAATATACAGGTATAGTTAGCTATAGGTAATGGTATATATGATATGTATATATATAATAAATATATTCTTTGAAATTTTTCAATTGGAAAAATTCTTAAATAAAAAGAAATACACAGGACACAAAAAAAATTGCTTTTTTTTCTATCTATAACATATATCTCATAAGAAAAAAATAAATATAATAAAATAAAATTAAGGAATCACAGAGAAGATATGAAGGTAAATAAAATACATATATATATATAAACCACTTTTGTATATATATTTTTTTTTATCTATTTTTTATATCAATCTCTATATATATTATAAATAAGAAATATAGAAGAAGTATAAGAAATATTCATATTGTATATCTGATTATATAAAATAAATTCTGTAAGGACTCTTACATTTTTTACACATATCGTTTGGGTAAATATAAAATATGTATAAATAACCTGCAGACGATATGGCTGAATGCATCTATTGAGAAAATGTATTCAAACTATATACCAAAGTTTATATATATACATAGATGTAGTTTCTTTATTTTTACAGATATATATTTATCTTTCATTTTATGGTTATGGTTAGAAAGTGGGTAAACCATGATTTTCTCAATGGAAGTTATAGTAGGTAACCAGTTATATATATATAAATATAATATTTTACTATACATACATATATATATATATCTATTCACAGGTATATATCAAAAAAGATATGTATATTTATTATAAATATAATAGTAAATGGATTTTCAACTTATACACTTTAAGATATGTATTTTATTTATATATACCGGATGTTCTAATAAAAGTTAAACGCCGTAGATCAAGGATTGATATTGAGTATAAATCGAAATATTTCAATTACATGTTTTAATTTACGTCTTTAATACCATTGTGGTGGTGGTATAATATTCTGAAAAACCACATCATACTTTTCTATCAACTCTAATTTTTATTTTAACTTTATATTAATGAATTATCAAATTCAAAATGTTTCCTTACAAAATCAGGTACATATTTCGTATCTTGGAATTATAGACCTAAATCAAAATTACGTTGTGGAATATTATCGATGAATAAAATTCATTAAATAATAACCATCTGTTGTAAGTTCGGAATGTTGCCGGAGTTCCCAATGTGTTTTGGTTTTTAACAGATATTTTAAAACAGTTTTTTATTTTAGTTGTTTGTTCACTGGAGGTCTCAAACCGACTCTCGTTTATTAATTTTTATATATTATATTTTTCTTAAATTTAGTTCTTACAAAATAATATACTGTATTATTGTATATTGTTATATATATAACAATAAAAATATATATAATTTTAAGAATTGTATATATATATAAAAAATATAAAAAATATTCATATAATAACGTGCATATACATATGATTTAGATTTGTCAGCAAAATTGGTGTATGTATGATTATATTACTAATCATACGTACATTACCAAAACGCAAAAGTGAAATACAATGTTGAATAATATAAAATACAAAGTAAGAATTTAAAGAATATAAATTATGCTGAATAATCATAAGTACGGCAGAATTAGTGAGAAAGTATTTATGGGAATCAAAATATAATCATATGCACAAGCAGTTATTTATGTAAACAAAATAAAAAGAAAGAATATGATATTTAATAATGTAAGCAAAATACATTATTAAATATATGTATTAAATGTTTAATAATTAAATTACTTTAAAAAATAAAATACGAATCTTCACAGGAAATCCATATCATATACATAATATATGTAAGTACATTAATATATGTACCTATATGCATCTATATACAACACCTCCCCGTTAAAAAGGAATAATTTTTTGATAGGAAAATTATTCATCATCAGAGCAATCCGCTTTGGTTGGATCTTTCTGTTCGATAGTGGTGTTGGTTGGTATTGGATTTCCTTTACAAAAATGTTTCTTTAAAATATAAACCTTAATTCTACAATAATTTTTTATTTCTTCCCGTTCCAATAAAACGGTTTCACATGACTTAACTAAATGTTTATTAAAAAACGAATTGGGTTGTTCACAAAATTTGAACATACCCCTTGTAAAACATTTATTTATATAATTAAAATCTGAAAGTACATATTTTTCACCGACATTACTTTTTATAACTACATTGTTTCTTAATTCTATAAATGAATACCCAAATTCCGTTTGAAACGGCAAACTGGTCAACCGAAATATATCAAAAATTTCTATATGTATTAATGGTATTCTAATTTCGAATACTATGGTATTACCTACCTGGACTGCACCAAAATGGGATAGGGAATAAATTGTATGTAGGTCAGGTTTACCACCTACATATGGGATGGATAATTCTTTGGGAAGATGTGTCGATATTTTTTGAATTTGCTGTATCAAATCTGCGGGGCTAATGAGTGCGGGATGTAATTTTCCCTGTGATGCAAATAGAATTATATCTAAAAGCTTTCTTTGCTCAAATCTAAATTGACTAACTACGAGCATTAATGTTGTTAAATATTCGTTTAACGCCTCGAAATTTTCCATTTTTTGACTTTGGTTATTTAAAAGGTTTCGTAGATTTTGTTGAAAATCATCAATTTGGCGTAATGTTTTAGTCAATGTTTTCTGATCTTTGTTGTACTCCTCATTGCTCCGTTGCATGACTTCCAGCGTTGATTGAAAAAGTGTTGTTTGCTTTTCCAGAATATTCATAGTTTTTTCTGAATACGTTTTTAATGAAGCGAATTTCCCTATATATTCCGCAGCATCGTCCACATCCAATGTACCAAATAATGTTTTTGATAATCTACCAATACCATCGAAATACGACCTCTTTTTTCTATGTTTGACGAAACCGTCAATAATCGTTTCTTCAATATGGATTAATTTCTCAATATTTAAAATTTCTGCCAAAAAATTACTACAATATGCCAAAGATGGTTGTCCCATGTTTTTATTGAGTGTGTTACAAATTTGCTCTACGTTATCTATTTGGAATCTTATTTCCTTTAATGTGACGTGATGAAGAGTTAAATCCAATCGGGTTACTAAATTCCAAAAATTCTTGTAAAAATAGCAATTACCAAAATTCTCAATGTAAATGCTAGCGTTTGTTTGAAGACTGGTTATATTATAATCCAGCTCATTCGCGAAACATGTGCCAGTGCACATAAATAATAGGATTATTAAATTCATGACTGTAATGAAAAGAAACGTTTGGATTAATTTTACGGTGCACTAAGACTGAAACAATTTTAAGTTGTTGTTATGTACCTTTTTTAATTTATTTTGAATTCTCACGGTAGAGTTTACCGGCGAGTTAATTTTTGTTATTTTATACGGACCAGCCCATAACGGTTGTAATGATTTCCTATTCTGAATTTGATACAAAACGTCGTCCCCAACATGGAAACTAACGACTTTACTGGTTTTATCATATTGATTTTTCGAAATAGCCTTATTTGCTATTACATTTTCCCGTGCCCGATCGCGACACGTACCGAAACGAGCCTTAAGCTCTTCTAAATAATTATCATATGTATTTTTGTTTTCCGTAAATGTTACCGTGGATGGTAACCTGGCCTCATAGCCATATAAAAGGTAAAATGGAGTATATTTTGTTGCGGTATGCGGTGTACAATTATAATTAAAAATAGCGTATGGGAGCCAATCATCCCAATTTGCAAGATCGTTATCGACATATTGTCGCAAATATTCCTTTAAAGACCGATGACTCCGTTCCAAGGCGCCATTTGACTGCGGGTGATACGCGGTTGTTGTCAATTGCTTTATTTTCAAAAGCTTACATGTTTCCTTAAAAAGACAACTTAAAAAATTTGTACCCTGATCGGTTAATATACTCGTTGGAATTCCGTGTTTGCAGATGATAGATGTTACTAACGCCTCTGCCACCGTTTTGGCCTCCATGTTTTCTAAAGCGACTGCCATGGTGAATTTGGTTAGATCATCCTGAGCGGTGAGTATATATTTATGATTTTTGTTCGTTACTGGCAATGGACCAACTAGATCCAACGCCACTCTTTCAAAAGGTAATTTGGCGGTGGTGGTAATCTCCATGGGCATTTTTGTACGACTACCAACCTTGTTGAATTGACACTTAGGACAACGCCTAATGTATTCTGATATGTCCCTTAGCATATTTGTCCACCTATATTTTAATCTGATTCGTGATAACGTTCGGCATATTCCCTGATGACCACCAGTAGGTATATCATGATATTCCATAATGATGGCTTTTATGACATCGGGATCCGTAACCGTTATTTGATTATTGTTTGTAATACCCCTTGCTGGCCTTTGATCTTGAACGCCTGGATTATCCCTATCAGTGCGTGGTAACGATTCGGATGATACCCTTTCGGATTCATGTTCCTGGTCTTTACCCCCTCGACTGCGTGTCGTAACAATACATATTTCGTCTGTTCTGATCCTACTTAAGGCGTCAGCATTCGTATTGTACTTACCGGGTCTATAATCCACTACGAAATCATATTCCTCTAACCTCAACCTCCATCTCATCAATCTCGACGATGGGTCCTTTAAACTGAATAGCCACTTTAATGGTTTGTGGTCACTTATGACCTTGAATTTACGACCATACAAATACGGCCTGAATATGTTAATACTCCAAACTATTGCTAATAGTTCCTTTTCTATAACGGAGTAATTGATTTCTGCCCGACTCAAAGTTCTACTGGCAAACGAAATGGGGCGGTCACAACCGACCTCACCCTGGGACAACACGGCCCCTAACGCAAAATTACTGGCGTCAGTTGTGAGTAAATATTCCCTACTGGGATCCGGAAATTGCAATACACAATCGGTTGTTATTGCATCCCTTAATTTATTAAATGCATTTTCGCATTCTTCGTGCCATTTGTATTGGACACGCTTTCTTAATAACGACGTCAATGGTCGCGCAATATCTGAAAAATTTACTATGAATCGACGATAGTAATTTGCCAAACCCAAAAATGATTGAAGTTCCTTTACTGAAACGGGTTTGGGATAATTTTTTATACACGTTACTTTACTGGGGTCGGGACGTATGCCCGCCTCCGAAATAATATGACCCAAAAACGTAATTTCCTTACGCAAAAAACAACACTTTGACGGTTGCAATCTTAAATTATTTTCTCTCAAACGGATTAAAACCTCTCGTAATTTGTCATTATGGTCCTGTAGGTTTCTACCGAAAACGATAATGTCATCTAAATATACTAAACATTTAGTGCCCTGTAGACCAGTTAGAACCTTACCCATCATTCGTTGAAATGTGGCGGGGGCGCCTTTCAAGCCAAATGGCATGCGTAAGAATTCGTAGTGGCCCGTGTTGGTGCTAAATGCCGTTTTAGATCGATCCCTTGGACAAATACCAATTTGGTGGTATCCACTTGCTAAATCCAATGACGAAAAATATCTCGAAAATCCCAAACCCTCCAGGATTTCATTAATATTCGGTAATGGGAATGCATCACCGATTGTAACATTATTTAATTTTCTGTAATCCACTACCACTCTCCATTTTTTCATACCCTCGGTATCTGATTTTTTGGAGACCACTAGCAGTGGGGAATTCCACGGACTTGAACTTGGTTTTATAATACCAGCGTTTAACATGTCATTTATTTGATTACCAATTTCGAGCTTTTGACTTTCCGGAAGTCGATACGGACGCGTATTGATGGGTTTAGAGTCACCTACTAAGGGAATTTCATGTTCCGCAATGTTAGTATATGGTAGTACGTTACCCTCAATATGAAAAATATCCTCGAATTCCAGACATAAATTTGTAATACTAGAAAGCTCTTCCGAATTTAAGTCCTCACTAAATTTTAAATTTTCTCTAATTTTATTTATTCTTTGATTTCCACTGAATTTTTGATTATCTCGTACGGTCATTATTCTATAATCCCTAAATTTCTGTAACTGAAGCCTAACTCCATTGAGCTGAATGCGCCTTTCGTTTGAGTTTATCAAACTAATCATTGCCCGGCCATTGCGTGGCTTAAAAACGATGTTACCTGAGAATACGCCGTGTTCCAACTCTTGACTAGTGGACAGCATATCTTCCCCATATGGTACAACGATCTCAACCATTGTCTCGCTTCTTGCTGGCAATGTACAATATAAATTAACCCCGATTGCGCCTGAATCATGATCATCATCATCTGTGTCATGAATATCTAAAATGGGAACCTGACATTCTGAACGTCCCGGAAAAATTAATAAATTTGATTCAAAATCTATATGAGCGCTATGCCCCGATAAAAAATCCTTTCCTAAAATGGCTTCGTATTTATTATTATTTGTATGTTTTGGGAATTGCATCACATGAAACGGATGTACGAATTTGCTATTTGAAATTACTAATTCCACCTTTGTGGTACCCACAGTTTCTTCTAGATGTCCGTTAACATCACTAAATTTAATTTTCTTATCCACATTAATTATTGTGCTTTTCTTAATTGCGCCTTTATTTATAACGCTGATATCGGCACCGGTATCAATTAAAATATTAATACATTCCGCATTGGTAATGTTTGTTTTTACTCGTACTATGTTGGAGCCGATATTTCCTAAAACTGGTGGGGTTGCTGAATTGGTTTGTTCTAGAATTGCTTTTGGACGGCGACCTCCTCCCTTGTGGTAGAAGCCTGTCCCTGGAAGTTTTTTGGATTTTTAAATTCCATGCTCATGCCTTCTTTACGCTTACGTTTATAACAGTCAGCTATTTTGTGACCCGGTTTTTTACAATAATTGCACGTGATTACCATGGAATTTACCACGGCTGAACCCTGTGCTGAATTGGTGCCCCTGCATTCTTTACTCATATGGCCCCGTTTTCCACAACGATTGCATATGGGATTGCGCGAAAAGCAATCCCTTGCCGTGTGACCATTTTTGTTGCAGAGTTGGCACGCTACCGATCTCACCTCCTGCTGCCTATATTTGCTCTTAAATGAATCGTAGGAGGGGGATGAATTTCCCACATTTTCCTCTGATATCGCACAACTGATAGCATCCTTTAATTCCGTATACCGACCCGATTTAACTAAAATACGAATTGGGCCGCGTAAGCCACCCTCAAATGCACGCAGTGCGGATTGTTGGTTTAACTCCCTAATTTGATCATGCAAAACGTCATTATTTTCTACTGCGCAAGCCGCGTTTAATTCCGATAACAATTGTTCAATGCGGTTAGAAAAATTAATAACCGTTTCATTCGCGTTTTGTCGGGCGTTTATTAAATCGGACTGGAGCTGGGCCAAAACTTTTCTTTCCAGAAATTGTTTTGTTAATTCCCTTTTTAATTCCTTAAATGTTCTAAAATTGTTATACTTAATTACATCGTAAGCCCGACCAACTAACTTGCATTTTAATAATTCCAGAAATAATACCTTATCTGTATCTGAGGTTAAAGGCTTGCGAATTATATCACAGCAGGCAAGGAATTGGTGCAAATCCGAGGATTTACCATCAAATTTAGGAATAATTTTCATAAAAGTTTCGGTATTCAAATCTGCCATAACGGAATTTGTGTACTCACCCTTAAATTTAATTTCCTCTGTTGTCACCGTTGGTACTGCTGTTGATAATGCTGCTGCTACTGCTGATGTTGTTGCTGCTAACGTTGCTGCTGATGTGGTTGGCGATGATTCTTTTTGGGATGTTTTTCCAAACAATTTTCCAGATCTTAAAAGGAATTTATCCTCATTCGGCATGTACAAAATATGTGTTATAACTGAATTTCTATAACATAACACAACACAACAATTGTTTCAATTTCGAAACATAAATGTAAATCTTTTTCTTTTCTCTAAAGATTTTCACGAATTTATTTAATTAAACGAAATAATTACTTTACTAAAAATTTGATTTAGCGAATTGCATTTCAAAATTGTTATCATAATTTCATGATTTCATAATTCACCATAACTTCAACAATTAAATTTCAAAATTTATATGATATTGAAATTCACAAGAGTTTACATATAACTTTACATAATGTTATATGAAAATGTTATTTTAGTTCTGCAATTCAGTTTATTCAATTGAATTTCAAAATTTTATTATAATATCGCTATTCACAAACACGATATATGTCACTGTTGATAATTTACTTTATTGATTTGCATTTCAAAATTTTATTATAATATTGCAATTCACAAACATGTTATATGTGACTGTCGATAATTTGCTTTAGCAATTTGTATTTAAAAATGTTATCATAATTTGAGAATTCACTTTCATTAAATTCAATTAAATTAAAAAAAAAATATTTTTTTTTATAATATTGAAATTTCACAAATATATATATCTTTTGTGATAAATATATAACTTTTTAAAATATTTAATACGAAACAATTTATTCCAAACAAATATCTATTTTCAACCCAACACTTTGGTAACTCGTATGTAATGCAACATCCTACCGGCTGCGCCATTTGTTGTAAGTTCGGAATGTTGCCGGAGTTCCCAATGTGTTTTGGTTTTTAACAGATATTTTAAAACAGTTTTTTATTTTAGTTGTTTGTTCACTGGAGGTCTCAAACCGACTCTCGTTTATTAATTTTTATATATTATATTTTTCTTAAATTTAGTTCTTACAAAATAATATACTGTATTATTGTATATTGTTATATATATAACAATAAAAATATATATAATTTTAAGAATTGTATATATATATAAAAAATATAAAAAATATTCATATAATAACGTGCATATACATATGATTTAGATTTGTCAGCAAAATTGGTGTATGTATGATTATATTACTAATCATACGTACATTACCAAAACGCAAAAGTGAAATACAATGTTGAATAATATAAAATACAAAGTAAGAATTTAAAGAATATAAATTATGCTGAATAATCATAAGTACGGCAGAATTAGTGAGAAAGTATTTATGGGAATCAAAATATAATCATATGCACAAGCAGTTATTTATGTAAACAAAATAAAAAGAAAGAATATGATATTTAATAATGTAAGCAAAATACATTATTAAATATATGTATTAAATGTTTAATAATTAAATTACTTTAAAAAATAAAATACGAATCTTCACAGGAAATCCATATCATATACATAATATATGTAAGTACATTAATATATGTACCTATATGCATCTATATACAACACATCGAATCAATATATAAGACTGGCTGATACCTTTTAAAGCACTCTGTATATAAGTATATTTCTTATATATTTATATTTATTATACATATATTCTTTCAATTGCAATTTTACCTCATGATAATAATATTTTTATCTGTACATATAGTAAATATTTGTGAATATGTTTGATATGTAGTTATAAAATATGTGTGTACTTCTATATATATAATTGTATGCATTCAACCTCATTGATTATATATACATATAATATATTATTATTTATGTATCATTTAATAATTCTATATGACTATAAATGATGATGAAAAAATTAATCATATTTTCTTTTCCTGAATAAAAATTCAATATAGGATATAAGAAATGATAATATTGTCAATTTTCATTTTAACTTATATATTCCATTCATTTAATTTTAAAGTTATTATTTCTTGTGATAATACCTTAAACTGACCATTATTTTTGGTAATTTCTTATCACACTTATCACACCTGATCCTCTAATTATCAAAACCAAAGAAATAAATTTATGAAAACAACAACAGAACACAATTATCGGTTATAAATTCCGAATTGTTTTCGCTTTATACCTTTGAATACAAAAAAGAAAATGATGATCGACAGAGCAAATAATCAATTATCTTTATCAATTTAAAACTAATTTTATCAATTATATATAATGGTTATCGTTTTGTAAAATCAAATACGGAAGCGATTTGAACTTTAAAACGCAAAAATAAATTCTAAAAATATATAATAATTTTGAATTGTTCTTGATTACGATTTGATTGATTTTTTATTATGATATACACGTAATAAATTTATAATAATACATTTTTTGATTTCAAACAAATGCACAAAATAGAAATAAATCACATACAGTCCCTATATATACAAACAAAATATATACATTAAAAGCTTGATATTATATATTTTAATAATAATTGACAGATTTATTATTGAAAATTTTATATTAAATATTTACATAATATTTTTTTACACCAATAAAAATGTCAATAATATTTCCAATACAATAAATAAAAATAAAATCAAAAAACATCATTCATATACGCAGTCATTTATTTATAATTTATTATTATAAGAATTTTGGTTTAACATTAAAATGTTCAAATATTTTCTTATCGAATTCATCATAAATAAATAATCGTTTTCCATGTAATAGCCAACCGTAATTTTGTGATTCTGTTATTGGTTCATTGTATTTATCATATGGCATATCTTTTATTACGTGTTCAACTAAATTTGAATATTGTTGATATTTATTATTTATATTTGAGATATTATCATTTCTTTGTTCATGATTTGAATAGAATTTTGATGTAATTGTTTTACATTTTGGATTTGGTACAAATTTATCGTTGATGCGATTTAAACGATTTTGTCTTATTATCTGTTCACGTAAATAATCATATGGTAATTTTGAGTTTTGCATAATTTGATTTTCGGCTTTGATAAACGATTAGAATTGTATATAAAATAATTAAAAAAATATCCTTTAAACGGGATTTTTATTATTTTTTTAAAAACAAAGCGTAGCACATTTTGATTTTTTTTATTGTATGATTATTGTATTGATTATTATTGTATATATGTGTTTATTTGGTTTTAATTAATTTCATAAGAATTTTTTGATTCAAATATTCAATTAATTAATTTTTTCCTCTTTTCATTACAGGTAAATTATATTTTATATATATCAAAATGATGATTGATTTTTCTTTTATAAAAGGTATTATTTTATATTATTTTAAATATATTACTTTCTATTTTTATTTTAAATTATAAAATAAAACACTTCCTAAGTCCAAAAATAACAGTCCCATTTCACAAAATTTAAATTAGAAAAATAGAAAATATACCTAAATAGCATTGACAGATTTAATCGGATTTGAAGTGAAATTGGGTAACCCACTTTAAAGTCTGTATGGTGTGTCATAACGATTACGAATCGCGAATACAAACCATATATAGAAAACCTTCTATATTTTTGCAATTCTTCCACCGTAAATAGAATATCACCGAATAACAATTTTTATCAATTATATCCTGCAATCAAAGTAATTAAAAATCATCAAAATATGCATAATTTAATAAAAACAAAAAACTACTTTATATAAAAAAAAATATATAATAAAAAATATATATAAATATATAATAAAATAAAGCTTATTGAATTGACATTATTATATTTTAGTCATATTTAATACTTATATAAACTCATTCCTCTGCAGATGTGCATAATAACACATTACATTGCAAACACTTCAAAATATCTTATATATATATACATGTAGATAGATCTATTTCTATTTATATATGGGAAAACTCTTCACATAAGATTTAACCGCATTCACCGATTGATATATCATATATATATATATATATATATATATATATATATATATATATATATATAGTGTATACAAGACAAACCCTTAAACAAAAACATATATACACCATATAATAATATACTTACACCATACATGTATGTATGTGAAAAAAAAACAATTGTAATGCATTGCTTATAATATTATTTATGTATATTATAAGAATAAGAAGGGAAAAAATATATACGTGGTAAAATGAACAACATCATACGACAATGTTATAAAAAAAATTCAATTTGTGCATAGATACACACAAATAAATATCCATATAAGGATATATATAGCGGTACAACAAAAAAAATCAATTTAACAATGTGGTCGTCGACAGTTCAATTCAAATGCGTGTATTAATATATAGAAATAGAATAGAGATTACATTTGTTCACATTTCCTATATAGAGTTGTAACAACGAACGAACGATGAAAAATATAGGATATAAGAAAGGAGATTAAACAAAATTGAACGAAATGGATAAACCTTATATAATAGATATAAAATAATAATATTCCTTAAATTACATTTATATATATATGTAATGTGAAATGAAAGTGTATATTCATTTACTTTCTATATATAGTTAATCTAAATCCATATATAATATATTTTGAATATATATTATTTTGTATACAGATTTTATAAGATGATATCATAAAATAAAGCTCAATATAAATTGTTATATATACGTATATTATTGAATAATGAATTACGTTTTATAGATTCATGTTATCTATTTACATATAAACGAAAAATACATTCAATATTTAATTAATTTTTAACTGAACACAAATGTATTTAAATGGGCGATTAAGCAATTTTTGGGAACAATCTATTTTTAGAATATATATTCGTATAACATTTGATTGTGATCAGAAAATCAAAAAAATTTAATTTTATATCGGTTAAACCAATCAGAATTTTGGACAATCATTCGATTATGATATTTATATTCTGTTGCTGACAATGGAGCTCCTATGAGAATATCATATAATGCTGTGCATAAAATATATATAGCATAAAAAATATTAAACATTAAACAATAGCTCTCAATAAGGAACATAAAAAAACGAAAACAATAACATTGCAGTCTTATTTTTTTTCATAAACATCCTCTTTTGTGATTTGTGTGATTAAGTGTATCAAAATAATTAAAAATTTAACATCAAAGATGACTATAAATAACAAAATAAAATAAAAAAGTCAAACGACATAAGAAAAAAAACACAGAATTAACATTTAATAAATTTCTTTATAAATAAAATAAACTTATCAAAAAATTAGTATTAAGATATAAAACATATACTAAAAATGAAAAATTTTTCTTGGTTTTGGTGTCGAAAAAATGTATTGTACATATACCAATTATTATATAGATATGGTTTTAAATAATATAAATATGATTATACGAAAAATAATTAAGGGTAGGATTGGAAATTAAAGTTAAAAAAAAATAGTGCATCAATTAGTTTATTGTAAAAGACATATTAATTGTTTATGAGAATGTTTATTTTGTTAATAGATACAAAATTAAAATTAATTTCAAAATAATCTTTATAGAATTGGATCATAAAATATTTGTGTCTCTGTTATCTAAATTCTTATTCTCGCCCTGTTATGTTAAATATAGTATATGTATATATGTATATAAACAATAATATTTATTTAAAATAAAAAAGTTTTAATAAAATAAAAAAACACTTTTCCTTTCCGTTGCTTATATATAATACAAAGATATTGTATATATATAAAGCGATTATATGTAATAAGATTTAAACATTTTATAATTTAAATGAAAACATTTTAACTTTATAAATAAAACAAAAAAAAACATTGTTGTATAAATTAATGAAGTGAAACATAAAAACAAAACAAAAATCACTGAATATTTAAACACTGACGAATGTATTTTTTTTCAATTTATGTTTTTGTACATTTTTGTATTATTTTATGAATTTTCATTTTATTTTAAATAGGCCTTTTTTAACCATTTTTTTTTTTATCGCAATTTAAGAAAAACAGTTTTTTTCCTTCATGACTAAACATTAATTATAATTTTATAGATGATAATTCTATTTTGGTATCATGTTATTATATAAAGGACACTCCGGTCTTCATTCAGTGTAATTTACTTACATGCATCATATAATAATGGTTTTTAATTTCATTGAAAATAATTAATTATAGAAAAGAATAGATGTTAAAATTGATGTTGCAGATTTGAAATTGAAATAATTATAGCCTTCCACAATCGTCATTTAATTATTCAGAATTTTTCTGTTACACATCACTATATATTTTTATTCATATTATATATATTTATTCATATAACCTATGTATCATAAGTAGCTGGACAAAATTCAAACAAAGACAAAATTCAAAAAATTTGTGAAGATTGAAGCATGTTTGCCCATGTTTTGCCGCGTTTGAATTTTGTTCAGCTACTTATGATACATAGGTTTTATGTATATAATATTATGAATTATTAATAATATACATATTTTAAGATAATAATTGAATAAAAACGTTTCATTAAAATTTTTAATCATTTGAAATAATTAATTTTTCATTTTTAACTTATGTATAAATTTCCATTTAGCGATAAATTTCTATTTATTTTCATATTCATATATAAAATATAAATAAATAATCTGATTAATTAATTTTATAATATACCAATTTAAATTCAATGAATTCATCAGGACATGAATAGGCATCATATTGTTAAAAAAATAACAAATTTTAAGTATTCACTGTAAATCTATATATCGGTATAATATAATTGACTTTCGCGTCCATGTGAATATAATATAACAAATTGTTTTGTATTTATACGATAAAATTTTGGAATATTATTATATATATTAAAATTATTGATTATTTTATCCAAAATGTGGTAATATCGCATTAAAAATATATAATATTGTATTCATATATCATGGGGAGATTTATTATATGAATATATGTATATATATGATATATCACACATTAATATACCATTATTATAATCGACTGATTCATCAAAATCATATAATAATATTTATTGTATGTCTGAATGGATAAGTGTGGATAATAAATTTATATTATAATATTACCTATATATTTATAATTTTATATATTTAATTTTGTTTACTTTATTATTATTGATAATATTATTTTAAATAATATTGTTCTTATAATAATACATATTTTGTGTGGTTTTTCAGTATCGATTTATTCATAATCTGTCACATTAAAATTTTTATTTTATACATTTAATATAGACATATTCATATATATATATATATATATATATATATAGAAATGTTGTTAATAGTTTAAATTATATTATAAAAAATTCCTGAAATTTGTTAAATTGATTGTTTTCCAATATTTAAATTATTTTCTTCACAAATTTATTTGCACTATTTTTGTTTAATTTAAATTTGCCAGTTTTTGTTGAAAAATGGTTAAAATTTCTTTTTAAAAATTCAAATTTTCAAAAGTTAAATTATTTAATAATAATATATTATAAATAATAAATAAAAATATTATTTGCTACTTGCGATTTAACTTTTGTTTGTATATCGTATCAAATATCTTTATGTATAGATAAGATAAAATTTAAGTAGCATTTTCGATAAATTTGTTTATATACATATATTCATAAAATTAGGAATATTATTTTATGCATATCATTAACATATCTATATTTTATAAGGAAAATTGTATTTACATTCATGCAGATAATAACAATCAAATGTTATCAATATAATTATATCTAAAGTCGTATATAATTTGTGAAAATGTATATGTATCTATATAGACATAAATACGAGTCACATTTGTATTATATGCGTATGTCACTATAACATTTTTAATAATGTTAATACTTTTTTATCGGTAAAAACAGTAAAAATGTATTTAAATAGATATTACTCACATTTTTTTTTGTACAATACCTAAACCACCTTCTAGGTATTATATATATGATGTGGTGCCATGTGACATTAATTATGACATGCATGTTATTCAGTAACATTATATTTTATTAAGTTATATTATATATCTATCGATATTCTATATATAGAATTGTTATTGATTACATATATTTGATTGAGGTCATATTCACACAATGTATTTTGGATTTTGTCGAAACGTTGGCTTATATATCTATATTATTGGATCCGATCGCCACATTTCCAGCGCAATTCAACAAAATTCCAATTCCCATTACAGACACTTAGCTATAATTTTATAAATTATTGAACAATTGAACAATTTTTTAATTTTATTTTTTTAATGATTATAATATTAAAATTATACTTTTTTTTTAATTTATAGATAAACAATCGAAATGTATCCTTTAAATTATATATTATACTTGCAATATACATTTGATTGTATATAGAATATTATTTGTAAAAGATTACAAATATTTTTATAATAAATTAAAACTTCTGTATTATAAAATATATGTATACATCCAGATATGCAAATACAAAAATAAGTTGTATCATTCATATATAATATGTTTAAAAAAATAATGCAACATATAATTTTTATGAGATTATTATTATTATTATTTCTGAAATATTCAAAGTATAATAATAGAGTACACATGAATCTATATACGATATTGTATATTTATCTATATATTTATTCATCAGCAACGGGTACAAGCCCTACTGCCGTTTTACAAAACATTTAATACAATATACCAAATACATAAAATAGAAAATACAAACTTCAAAATTAAATACATAACAATGATAAAAAACAAATAACGAATAATAGAATAAAATACAAAAAAAACAAAAATAAAAAATCCAAAAATCTAATCATGACCAATAATAGCAGTAACACACCAACGGCAATGGCAATGGCAATGTATATAATAATATGCTCACTCACACCATTGTCATATCGACAAACGCATCCAAACAATAATATCATTATCATCACACCACAAGACGATCAGAAAAACTGGACTCAATCTCAATCCGCCAACCCGAAATATCCCGACCTTAATTTACCCAAAAACATACCCCGCGAAATACCGAAATCAAATTGATCGTTGTACTTATTAAATAATCTAGACATATTGCACAACGGCTCATATTTCCCGTAGTTTGTCCTATGAAAGTTCAGGTGCAAGAAGTTGTGACCACGTGAGCACCGAATTGGAACATTGAAATCAATTTTAGACAACAAATTCGGCGCATCAATCACATTTGTCAACATATCGAATACAAACATGACACACGCAGTTTCCCGCCTATGCCCCAACGTCGGCAGATCGATAAGTTGACACCTATGCAAATACGGGGGAAGTGTGGAATCATCGGAACACCCCAACTTGCGAAGAGCATATCTAATAAAATTTTTTTGCACCGATTCGATAGCATCCGAATGAACACCGTAGTATGGATTCCATACCACAGATGCATACTCTAATCCCGATCTTACCAATGCACAATATAAACCCTTCAATACATATGGGTCCGAAAAATCCACACAACACCGTTTAATAAATCCCAGCAGCGAATAGGCCTTGCATGTAATATAATCAATGTGTGAACTAAATGTCATACGTCTATATACATTAGTATACTTTTCAATGCTGTTTTTTACATATTGTATTACGAATTTTATACACACAAGAATTTTCAATACATTCAAGATAAAGTTTAATGACTTCTCGTCATATTTCATTTTATATTTTTACAAAAAAAAAGCATTGTATGTATGCCATATATGAAAGAACTTTACACATAACCCTTTTAACACTTCGTTCAATAATGTGTGTGACTGACACATAGATGGCGTCCCTAGAACTAAATCAATATTTTTTTTCGCATTTGGCAACCTTTTTAGGCTTACTGTCAACATCATATGTTAATCAGATCATTTGTTTACAAGTTACAGTGCTATAAGTGACGCTATTTTTGTGTTTTAAAAAAAAATGAATTCAAAGCAATTCCGTGTGCTGATTTATCATTGTTTTTTAATGAAAAAAAATACTGTTCAATGCCAGGAATGGCTTGAAAAACATTACTCGGACTCTGCTCCATCAAAAAGAAGCATTTGTTATTGGTATGCCGAATTCAAACGTGGTCGTACAGACACCGATGCCATTCCATCTACTGGAAGGCCAAATGACGCTGTTATTCCGGAAAACGTTGAAAAAACACTGAAAATCATTATGTCCAACCGTAAAGTGAAAGTGAGGGAGATTGCTGACATTCTGAAGATATCAGCAGGCAGTGTACAAACCATAATACACGAACATTTGGGTATGAAAAAGGTGTGTTCCAAATGGGTGCCGCGTTTGCTCACACCGGAGCAAAAACAACAACGAACCGATGATTCAAAGAGCTGTTTGGACATGTTTACGCGCAATAAGTCGGAGTTTTTGCGACGGTACATCACAATGGATGAAACATGGATCCACCATTTCACTCCAGAGTCAAATCGGCAGTCTGCTGAGTGGCATGCAGCCGGCGAAAGCCGCCCAAAGCGACCAAAGACGCAGCAGTTGGCTGGCAAGGTTATGGCGTCTGTATTTTGGGATGCGCATGGAATAATATTCATCGACTATCTCCAGAAGGGGCAGACCATCAACAGCGACTATTATATAGCGTTATTGGAGCGTTTGAAAGTCGAAATCGCAAAGAAACGGCCTCATATGGCGAAGAAAAAAGTGTTGTTCCACCAAGACAATGCACCGTGTCACAAATCAATGAAAACGATGGCAAAATTGAACGAATTGGGCTTTGAATTGCTTCCCCATCCACCGTATTCTCCAGATTTAGCCCCCAGCGACTACTGGCTCTTCGCAGACCTCAAAAGGATGCTCCGTGGTAAGAGATTTGGCTCAAATGATGAAGTAATCGCCGAAACTAACGCCTATTTTGAAGGCAAAGAAAAATCGTTTTACAAAGGCGGTATCGAAAGATTGGAAAAGCGTTGGAATGATTGTATCTCCCTAAAAGGGGACTATCTTGATGAATAAAAACGAATTTTGGCAAAAAAATGTGTTTTAATTAATTAGTCACACACATTATTGAACGAAGTGTTATAATTTACATATATAACATATTATAAATATATATAGATTCACTTCTTCTTTTCATTCAACCCGTGAGTACTTATTTCTAGTTTATTCATAAATGAAAGATTTTTTTTTCCTTTCTTATTTATTGTACGCCGTACCTAACATTTTGTATGTAGCAATCTCACATATACCTATATGCAATCGGTAGTTTTTTTTATATATCCACAGATAAAATTACATACCTAAATATATATATATATATACGGATGGAATGGATATTGTATATGGGTAAAGTGCATGAATAGACAATAATTGTTATTATATATATATATATATATATACTTTCACATGCTGGTGCAGATCATATCGTATTGAAGTATATATACTGAAATGCATCATATACGTATAATATTTTCTTCATAAATACGATGTTAAACCTTTTTTATTTCTAACATGATACATATAATCATCTAATAGAGAAGATAGTTTTGTATGAACAGGTATTACATATTATTTTTATTATCCAAGAATTTAGAATATTGTTATATAATCTGTATTCTCTCTATATATATATATACATTGAACATATATATAATATACATATAATAGAGGTATATATTAATATATATGGCACTAATACCTTGAAAGTCTATAATATTATCCTATATACATAAATTGGTAATAAGATAACAATTTTATTTTATCATCTTTTTCAACAATAGATTTAAACTTATAAATATCATTTTATGTTTAATATATGTATATTTTTATACCACGTTTAGTCTGTATATTTATATACGAATATCCTAAATATTAATTTAAGTAAATTATGAATTCTAAGCTTTAATCTTATTTAAATTCATGAATCGATTATATGATCGTATATCTCTAATAAAATAAAAGGAAATATAACGAAAATACTAATATAATATAAATTTAACATTTGATATTATTTAATTTATTCTTTTGTTCATATTATATTATTTAAAATATAATTTAACACATTGTGTTTATATTTCGTTCGTGTGAGTAATAACCAACACTTTAATAACACATGTTTTGACGAATTTACTATAACCCTTATTATTACCCACTTTTTATTCATTATCAAAATGCATATCATCAAATAATATCGATTTTTATTGAATGCTAACAAAAAAAAAAAGAATAAAAAAATTCCTTTTAACTCAAAATCTATTATGATATATAATAATGACAAATATGTTCCATATTATATTTATTTTGTTTTTGTACATATTTGAATATGTTATTTATAAATTGTTATGCTTTTTATTTTCTACATCATATATACATATTTATTCAACAAACTAAATCGACTATATGAATTTGATTACATAAAATAAATATATGACAATAAAAAATTACTATACATATATAAAATTGTTTTTTTGTGTGCTTAAACGTAAAATAAAAAGAAAGTAAATTGTATATTTATAGTATGCATCCATTATTCAAATAAATCAAAAACCATTCAACGAATTACATTATTTGTAAAATTGCTATTTACTGTATTGTTGTATATATTTATATATTATATATATTAGGGAAAATTGAATCCTTGTGATCTTCTTAAAGTATAAGAATTTGAACATATATAAATATATAAAAATATTTTAAAACATATATACATGCGGTATATTCTATATGTAATATTGATATAAAATAAACTTATATGGAAATATGATGTATACAGAAAATAAAATAAAATAAGGATAGAAAAATTTCCAAACAAATTCAAAGAACAATATATGTTAAAAAGATAAAAAAAAAATCAAAATTGTGTATTGCACGTGAAAAGTGTAATTCAATCTTGAATAGAAAAATAACCATTTTTTTTTTGCTTTACTTATACAATAAAAAAAAACTTTATTTCTTTTGAATTTGAAAAGTTTTTCATAAAATAAAAGAAAAACTTATTTAAATAATATTGTATATAAAATATAGTATTTTTAAACCTCAATACATTTTATGGTATAGGTATATAAAACATTTATATTTTGATTTTTTTATTTTAACTTTTTCTTGCATTCACACACAATTTTTTTTTATTTATGGCAAAGATTTTAATATTTTCGTTATATATATTTGATAGCTTTTCACATAATACATGAAAACATATGTAATAATTCTAATTTTAATAATAAAATAAAGTATTGTTTTTCGGTTTTAATATATTTTTAAAAACAATTATGTAAAGAAAATAATAAAACAAATTAATTTGTTAGAAATTAATTTTCTAGTTTTAATATAAAAAAATATTGTTTTTGTTTTTGTTAAATGTTGGTCTGTAAATATTTTGTTTATGCTTATATACAAATGTATGTGTATTATCTAAATTAGATATAAACTTAAATGCGATCGTAAAATATTGAAATGTGAATTTAATTTTATTAAATATTATATTTATAGATTTTCATAATATATCAATTTATTTATATTTTATCTCTGTTAAACTTTCAATTTTATTATCTTATTAATCTATCGGTTAGTAAATATCGATTTTGGAGGAAAAAATAATGATAAGTATCGCCGTTATTTTATAATAAAAAAAATAATTAATATTTGAATGAAAACTAAAATATATACATCGCTTTGTTAACATAACGATATCTTATTCTAAAATTCATGTATATATAAAATTTGAATAGAATTTAAAAATACATTTTCATATACTCTATTTTATTTTTTAATAATATTTTAGCAACATTTCTTTTATATTTATATATATACATAAATATCAATTGCATTTATATAATATTGTATACCATACCATATATATATATATATATATCATATTTTCTAAAATAGTTACCTTTTCTGAATAAATAATAAGATGTATTTTTTGCATTTCTATATATAATATAAGTTATAAAAATGTAGTCACATAATATAAAACGTTACATGATTTTATCATGTATTTGTATATAGAATGTAATTTATAAATATACATTTTAAGACCTATATATACATGTGATGAAAGATGAGGAGGGATCAACCTAAATCTATCAACATAGTTACAGTTTCTGAATTTTGTGGATACGGTTTATACAATGAAAAGAAAAATATATTTGAATCATTGATAATATATTTTCAGACCGTTTATCAAGTTAAAAAATTTCATCAAACTCACTGTTGTAAAATTTTACCATTTATATATTATACGATGGTTTTCTATATAAAAGGAATTCCACGATTTTTCTAAATTAATATTATGGAACTTTAACGATTTTGCAACAACCTCTATTATATGTATACAGTTCATCTTAACCGTTTCATTTTCTGGAACGCTTTCTATTACATTGTTGTTATCAAAATTCAAAATACATGCGATTGTGTGATTACAAAATTTCTATGCCATAGAAAATTTCCAAAAAATAATTTCAAAAATCAAAATAAATGATATATAAATATATATTTTTTTTATCCTCATGTTGAAGTGAAAAAAAATGAATGAATGAATAAATTGTGTCAACACATTCATATAGTACTCGTATAAATCTTATATATACTATATAACTGCTTAGTATATTGCAAAAATATGATGATGATGATGATTATGATGAGGTAAAAGAAAAAGGATTTGTACTAATAAGCATGACTTGTAACTTTTTATATCGGTTTCAACACGTACAATGAATGATGAAACATCTCTATGTGAAATTTTTTTTTATCATCTTATATTTTTTACTACATATGATATTTTCAACAAATTCATATATATGTTTTTGATATGAAATAAAAAAATATAATTTATTTTATGTATATATTTTTTGAAAAGGGACCATATTATTTTTTTTTTTGTATAGTTTATATAGTGAATATAGTTTATAGTAGAGAGGAATTTATTGTACATATGAGGTTTTTTTTTGCAAATAAAATTTTTCAAAATATAGTTACCTCCGTATAGGAAAATTATTATATGTTTTCTATATGTACTTATAATTTAAAAATAAGATATAATCTTTCTATGAAATGAGTTGATTTGTTGCATAAAAAAATTATTGTTATTGCATTTAAAAAAAAAATCATGAAAAATTACTAGTAATCTCCCAAGATCCATTTCCCAGATTTCATAAATGAAAATTGTTGAGTTTAAGTCTCCCGTTATACATTTATAACTTTCATAATTTTTTTTACATACTATAAAATCTGTGCAAAATTAATTGCTTAAATTTAAAATTACACCAAAAAATCTTAATTTATTAATGGATATTTTCAAAATAATATTTATTACAAATATACTATAGCAATTTATTTATTATTATTGTAAATACAATTTTGATAATTAAATAATTTAATTTTATATTTTACATTTATACTTTATATAATATACATAATATGTTATAATATTTATTTCCACTAAAAATAATTTAGTGCAACATTTGACATCGCACAATAAAATTGTATGTATCCAATATGTACATATAAGTATACATATATAGTATATTTGAATTGAAATAATATACGTCGTATTGGTCGTATATTTGACTGCAACAAAAAACATTTATATATATTGAATTGCTTATGGTTTATAAATTATCATTTATGTCCTATTTATCTTAATCTCTAAATCGACATATACAAATAGTATATAGAAAGAGGTATATATGTATATTGTGTATATTGTGCTTATTTTGCTATATATATTTAGAGATGTATTCTAAATATTTTTCAAATGTTTATGCCACTATAATAAATAACTATATCCTGCAGAATTGTGTGTTTTATACGTTATCAATATCTATATATATGAAGAGTATATATGTAACATATCAAACTTATAGAAACAAAACACATTTCTATTTAAATTCATTCATATACTATACATATACAATATACAAACAATTAAACAGAAGTCGTCTTTTTTTTTGCAATACATGATATGCAACATGAACATATTTCGCCCGATATATATATATATATAAATATATATATGAATGCGGATGTAATGGATTTGGTTGGAATTTTTTATATATATAAATATAGTATTGGAAAATTGATATAAATTGTAATATAATCGAAATGCTTTTGATACACACGAATATAAATAACCAATTGTTTTGTGAATGCAGATTTAACTACACATTATTTATTTTTGAATATATTTTCACATATATAAAGATATATCTAAAGATAATCGAATATATAAAATTGTAACTGCATAACTAATTGAAGTAAATTTTGGTTTTAAAAAAATAAATCCTAAAAAATATTTTATATTAAACATTTCCTTTAATTTTATTATTAAAAAACTCACAATTCTTAACGTGTAAATTTTAGGAATAATTTAATATTTTAGTTAAACATATCATTTGATAGATATGAACATCTAATTTTATTACTATATGTCAATATTTACTTATATTTTATCACCAATTTCGTATATTTATACAACAGCTCATTTAACTATATACTCTTCTATATTACTATATATAAATGTATATTCAATACAATTGCAGATATACATTTCTATTCAACCATAAATTATACAAATTATAATCACATATCTATATATATATACAATAAATGAATGCATATAAAAGTATACTAAATGTAACATATATATAGAAGAATTCTGTATATGTATAAAATACGTAAAATTTTGTGAAACATCACTTGTAAATTCTAAATATTACACAAATATCGCCTAGGAAAGCTATATAGATTTATATAAATAATATCATACATTTGTACATACTTTATATATATTAAATAGCTGTTTTACAAATGCAGTCAAAAGTTAGTCAGATTTAATTTTTTTTGTTGTGTTTTATATATTTACTATTTTTTTTTTTGGTTCGTTACTACAGCAGAATCGGTTTAGCGCCCGTAAAACCTCGGAATTCTATTGCTGTGAGCCCGTAACGAAATCACTTAAACAGGTGATGAACCTATGATGCGTTGAATGCATTTAAGTGATTTTGGGTGGTAAATCTATTATAATATGTGGATTAATTTATGAAGTTTTGAAAATAAAAGCAAACATATGAGAGAAAAAAAACTTAAACTGAAAAGCAGTAAGAAAAAATAACTCATATGTTTTCATACAATTGTCCAAGTTGCACTTTAGGTGGTTTCATTAAAAATTTTTGTTTCACTAAATCTTGGACAATTGTATATGTGCTTTTAAATTTGTACTGCATTTAAATTTAAATTTAATCCACATATATTACAAAAATCGAAGGTAAACCCGGTTCGCGATAACTTGCTATATATATTTATGGGCATTTTCTATATTTATTGAATATCGGCGATGCCTTATATCCAAATATAGAAAATCACCAAAAATATTTATATATATATATATAAAAAATAAAAAAAAATCTGAAAAACAAATTTTTAAATTTTATTTATTAAATTGAAAGCAATTTTACTTGTTGTCTCCTTCGATTCATATTTTGTAATGAATATATATGTGTAGTTAACAGATTAAATTGGGCCCATATAGATATAATTATATTTTCATAAAACAAATTATATCTAATTATTTTATAGAATTTCATATTATTCAATGAATTACAATTTGAATGCATTTTTTTGCTTTACCTCCCCTATATATAGAGTTAATTTTAGGATATATATCTCAATACATGTGTATTGTATATATCTGATATTTTATATATATATTTCTAGTAGAATTCAAATCTTTCATATGAAAATTTAATATATATATAATATAATTAAATATTGCTGTTGCATATAGGATCTACAAAAAAGAGAATGAATTAAATAAAATACCAGGTAAATAACACTACATGATTTTAATTGATTTTGTAATTCATTGAATGCAGATTAATTCTTTGATCAAAAAATCAAAATTCTGTTATAAATTCTATTAATAACATACTTTCATTTCTCAGTAGAATTGTTTATATGAATTATATATGATAACCTTATATAAATATTCTTAAATACAAAAATAACAATATTTATTTATTCAATATACGAATTTAATGAAATAGTGTTCATTATACAATAAATTGCAGTTGATTTATGTAATAAAATATTTCCTTATATATGTAAATAAAATATACTTGTATATACTACGTATGTTGACAAATGGTTCTAACACACAGATTTATGTGTATTATATATAGAATAAATAAATATAAAGTTTATATAAAATAAATTATAAATTAAAACTAATATAGTATTTGTTATATATAGTTATAGTTAATATATAAAGAAATTACTTACAACTCTAGTTGCTACAAAATCAATTATCGTAGGTATAGCATTGTTTATAGTATAATTTATGTAATAAACTCTTATTAGTAATATACAAAAATATCGAGAGCATTTATTGTTTTCTACTATACGTCTAAATTGCTGAATCTCTGTATAAGGGATTTGAAATTTTTAAAAGAAAATCCAGAGATTCAATAGAATATTTAATCAATTTCTCTTATTTTCTATTAAAAATATCACATGTAGACTATATACACATTTAAATTTAAGTTCAATTTATGTTATAACTAAATTTCTTATATACTGCACCATTCTACTATATATATTCTGTAATGAAACTTTTTAAACAATTATTTTTATACATATATTTGAATATATATAGTGTATATAAATATTAATACAGGAAAGGTAAAATTATATATACACAAGAATAAATTTATTATATTTATAATATACTTTCCTCAATTATTAATTGCTATTCAAATTTAAATGTCATTTGTATTTATTAACATATATATCCATACATATACGTAATCGTACACATATCTATAATTTATTGATATTGAATTGAAATAAATGTACTTATCACAAATATAATACATTAAATGTATATGGATAAATAAATATTAAACAATAAATAATTCAACAATATTCATATTTAGGTATATATAGTCAATAAATAAATTTATTTCATGTACATACTATACATTTATATCAATTAACTGATAATTAATTTTGACTGAGTGTATTTAATTAAATTTAAATCAAATTGTATATATACATATCTATTATATACAATTATAGCTATATATTAATTATATGTGACATATATTCGAATACTATACCAATTAATGTATATGTATACAATTTATTAAAAACTAGCTCTACATGCTTTTTATGAGATGTCGATAATCTATAAAAAAAATTACCTTTTAGAGTAAAGAATTATCATAAGAAGCAATGTCTGATTCTGCCATTTTTTTTTAATTTTTGACCGGCCGCGTAAAAAATGATTCGAATTTTCATTGTGAAAAATAAATGCATATAGTCGATCATCGACGTTAAAAAAAGGGTTGTTATTACTTAAAACTTATTGGAATCCTTTTCTGTTTGTTTTCACTTTCATTATTTATAATTATCTCCTTTGGATATTTCAAAATGATAATTAATACTATTAATTGTTTTCATATATCCATCAAAATATTGCTTAATTATATGATGATGGTAAATGTACATATATACATGCAAAATTACTTTTATTAAACCAACATCCTTCAATGGAGATTATCATGTAATAAAATAATTTATAATAATAAATACTATATAATTTTGACCATTCTTTGCACCTCCGGTATATATTTGTGTGTTTTTGCTTGCTAAATTTATGATTTAACAAAAAAATCAATTGAAAATGTCCTTTTATAAATTCTTCGTAGTAATCGCAATATGTCACATAAATCTTTTAATCCATTCGACCTTTTTTTTTGATGTTGTGCGAAAGCGAATAAGAAATATTTAAGATATATAAATAGGATTAAAACCATTTATTTTTACATTTTGTTTAACATAGAGAGTGTATCTGATAAAATAAATAAAAATCAATTTGTATATATATAAAATTTAATCATATTGACCTCGTATAAATTTCACAAAATATATATATTAAATACCCTTAAAATGTCAATATGATTATGTATACGTATATATTAAAACAGTAAAATATGGAAGAATCCTAATTTATATAAAACTTTATGTATATACATCAAGAAATTATACACATTTTTTTAAAATATAGATAATCACTAAATATAGTATCCGAATATAAATTGCTATAATTTCGTTTTACATTTTATAGATTCCTATTATATATTATTCGCATTATATTATGTGTGCTCAATGCTCATCCTCTTCTGTGCGGTAAACATATACTTTAACACAGTTTCTTATTATTTATTCGTCTTAATCGTTTGTTGCATGAATGCCTAATTTAATGACACACAAAAAGAAACAAATGATAATTGTTTATATATTATAAAGATGGACTTAATAAAGTGTCTATTTTCGTTTAGTTTTAAAAATGCGTTAAATGGAAATAAAAAAAAACCAGGAATAAATAATAATAAAGGAATTATTATGGGATTGCGATCGATATGGGGGGGTATGAAATACGTCTAAGAGTCTATGCATGAAATAGTTAAATCGTTTAAATATACTTTTATTATTATACAATACAACAACAATTGAGAAATGAAATTAAAGAAAGGAATAAGAAAATTTGAAATATGTATGTAATAATAATAATAATAATAATCATAAACAAAAAAAAAATCCAATTTCCTGTTATACTAATTTCTTTTTAACAACCTTTTTTTTTGTTTTTGTATATGCTTTAAGTCCACGAATACTATATATATATATATATATATATATATATATTTAATGCTATTTATAAAGGAAAATGTAAATTTTTCTTTTTTAGGATATTACCAAAAACATTTAGATTTAGAACATTAGATAATTTTTATTTTTTTTTTGTTTCGGGTTTTCTTTAATTAATGTAAATATAGATTAAAATAAAACATTTATTTGAACGATTTTCAAATCTTTATTTTTCTATACGTAGTATACATAAAGAGAATTTAAACGTAATGTTAATTTACTTTGGCCAAGGAATTGGAAGTTTTGTAATTAATTTATTGAACATATGAAGTGAAGCAATAAGGATATATAATTTTTTATATGTAGTTTATATATTGATTTTTATAGTTATTAAAACTACATTCGTGTAATTTGGGCTTAGTCGTTTTTTTATAAAATAAGACAATACTACCAAAGGCATATTCTTTATTCATTTTTAAGATGCAAAAAAGAATGAATGTTCACGAAAATCAGCTATATTATCCAGATTATCAATCGCCAATTGTTTCAACTTTTGTATCCTATCAGCAATATAATCACATATATTTTATTTCATTTGTACAGAAATATAACACTCTGATATTTTTATTTTTAATTGTCCTAATCATTTAGGTATATACACATATATATTTATATAGTACAGAGAAGATTTATAATTAACATATATATTCCATTTGAACGATTTCGATATTACCTATATAGAATATAATATATATATATCCTTTTTATTCACATCTTTGTACCAAATATACAATATATACAACATGATTCCATTTTAATTTATTTATATGCCAGAAGAAATTACACACAATTACCCTCATTTATCGTAACACCAACCCCATCGTCATCTAAATGTATAATATAAAAATCGTAAGTATTGTTTGGATTTTTTTTTATATAGATTGTTTTTGTTAAATACAACAAAACAACAAAATGATATACCATTTCAAATTGGTCAATTTTATCATATGGCATAATGAGAATCTGAAAGTTTATATTACACAACAAAACTTATATATGGATGAGAATTTGGATATAAGTACATATATGTATGGTATATAGGTATTTTCAGTTTATGCAATTTGTATATAGGTATTTTTCTATAAAAGGTATATATATATACAATATTTCATTGAAAAAAGGTTATGTGTAGACTCGTATATATCGTATACATGAAAATAAAATAACAACCAAAATACTTAAAATATTGTATATAGTAAAGAAAAATATCTATATATAAATATAAATAAATATTGCGAAAATGAAAAAAAAAACACAAATAAAATAAATATATTTTACCCAACATTTTGTTTATATATTATATATGTAATTGATTTAGTATAGTATTTTTCCTTCTTTTATTGTAGAAATTTTCTTTCACTAAATATATATAGCAATATACTATATATAAATATAAGGTTGTTGGAAATTTTATTTTTCTTTATTTTGTTTTCATATACACCTCTATTTCGGTATATCCTTATATAAAATCACCAAATATACTTGTATTTATATTTCTAAATATGTGACGTGAATTATAGTTGTTGACATTTTATTTTATATTCCATAGTTTTATATATAGGAAAATAACAATTTATTTTATTATGTCTTTATTCACATATATATTTTATATGCGATTCTATTATATACAATATTTATACAATATTATGTATGCTTTAAAAGGTATAGATCTATATGTTTAATTTCTCTAATATAACCATTATCGAAACACTTTTAGTTCATAATTTACAGTCTATAACAAAATAACAAAAAAAAAACAAAATCTAAATAAATATAAAATCAAACCTTTTGTTTTAGTGTTTTTTTTGCTCTGTTTAATTACATGTATGCCTTATATAAAATACGATCATTTTGATTTAATTTAGCCGTATATATAAGAATCACTTATTTTGGTTATCTCTTGTTACATACATTGTTATTTTATACATTTGATTTATTATTTGATTGATTTATACTTATTGATTAACTATAATCTTCATTTTATTCTTTTTCGTGTCATAATGTGTCGTTTAGACGAATTTATCCTTTCAATCCTTTTATTTTTGTTAATAAGTATCAATTATATTTCGTATCTTATGAAATATTTTTTCTATTATGTTTATGCAATTCAGTGGGTCGTCACCGAATCCGTTAAAAAAAACTGATTATATGAAACCAATAACAGTGGTTATATGATATATGTTCTGCGATTATCAAATTATAGGGTATGTATTAATGCATATATACACAGCATATAATCCATTTGGGAACACC
Source organism: Dilophus febrilis (assembly GCA_958336335.1). Taxonomy (NCBI): domain Eukaryota; kingdom Metazoa; phylum Arthropoda; class Insecta; order Diptera; family Bibionidae; genus Dilophus; species Dilophus febrilis. The sequence continues at coordinate 23,935,154 of OY284469.1, read as the reverse complement.
ATTCCTTTTATATGATATTAATTATTTAAAAATTATTTACATACATCCAACATCTTGTTATTATAGCATATATATATTAATGAATTAACAGATAGTTGAATGCGAAAACACTTGTACACTGATTCATATTTCGATCTGATGATCTATGTGAATCAGTAATTTATTTAGTTAGAAGATATTGACTAAACTAATATATTATTCGAATTTCAAGCGTTTTATAGCTGCTTTTTTCTTTTATGTATTTTAGAATTGTCTAATATTTATAATAAGGAATGTGAATTCATAAAATAATCATATCAGCTCAAGAATAGGTGTATAAAATGATACAATATATGAAAGTTTTCTATATATACAAATATTTCTAAAAAAAAAGATACATATTATAATCTATATATCTATCAACATCATCAAGCAGCAAACACTGCCTCTTAAATTCAACTCATATATATATATATATATATATTTTCATATTTATTTAAACACAAGGTGATATGAATACATATATAAATAAAAATATATATAATGTACATTATATAATATGTTAAGATTACATTGTCAATTTCAAAGTTTATTCATTCATATGTGTATTATATAAACCAACATAAATGGATATGTATATGAAAGATACACAAATATTTATTCGTATAATGGTATAATGGATGCTGCATATATACATATAAAATAGATACAATACAAAACGTACATATATGAAGAATACATATACTATACATCTATGTACTGTATATACATTTCTTTACAATGGAGATTTACTTAAAAGATACGATGACAATTTAATGAAAGTGTATGTACGTATATATGGATATATACACTGAAATTTATAATAGTTCAAATTTATATATTTATATATATATCAATTTAATTGTGCCCCCTCAAATGTGAAGAAAACATGAAATTTCATTTTCATTAATTATATAGAACACTTTTAAAATTGCATTTGTGAAATAAAGATTACAAACTTTGTCTATGTCTGAAATTATTCCAAATTCCAATAAGTATTACAAAAATTATCTTACGTATAAGTTTTTAGACATTTTATATTACAAATTCAATGAACTCTCATCTCATCGTTTATAAATGTTATATAGAAAAAAATTTAAGATAAGTCGAATTATTTGGTACCTAAGTGTATGTCTTTACTCTATTGACTTCATTTATATATTTTATAATAGAATAATAATAAGTTACATACAAGGAAATATAATATAGGCATGTAACTAGCACAAGGGAAATTTTCAAATTTATATGTAACATACAAATATGAATATTTATATATGGATATATATACCCTAGAATTCTTTATTAACTTATATATATATATATATTTTTAATGTAGTGTATATACTCAGATATATTTTACATTTACTAGATAAATATTCTATGTATTCTTTTTTTTTCTAATATAATATTAATAATAGAATTTTGTATTTTAATTGTAAATGTATAACGTATATATAAATTAACACGCGTATATGCAAATCTATATATAGATCTGAGGAATCATATATATGATTCTCAAATATTACATATATGCATTAATTATGAAATAAAGATTGAATTATATATAAACATAAATATTTAAAAATTATTCATATACAATTTCATATCCATTATTTGATTTAAGATAAAGAATATTTATTTAATAATATATTTAGCGAGATTCTATATAATAAATAAAATATATATTCATTTTATACAAATATTTATAAAATAAGAAGTATATTTTTGCAAATATATATAAGAAAATATATATACACTTCGATGTTATGAGGGAACAATTTATAATAATTTTGTATGTTTGACTGTTATCTTTTATGATGTTTTCTAAAGTCTATCTATTATATATATAGCTAATATAGAACAGTTATACAGATTTCAAATGAAAAGATTTTCTATTATAATATACATCTGCTGAATTAAATTCGTTAAGAAATGGATTGTGAATGATTTTCTATTATAATAGACAATTTTCTGCTGATTTCTTGTTAGCATCCTATTTTCTAGTCAAGGAAAATGGTTCAGAATTCAATTGTGAATTCAATTGTGAAAGTTATCGAACGACGACATTTTGTTAAGAAATAAATTTTTAATGTCTTTCTATATTAATAAAGAATTTTCTACTTTCATGCTGTATGTGTGCACTCCCTCTATAACCCCATACTTATAAATACAAATGGTAATATAAATCAAATTTATTTAAGACTTTAATTGTTTTACGACTATCCAACTATGAATAATATACGAACTATATATACGAATAAGAAAAACAAAAAAAAAAACACAAACAGCAAATACTCATATCATTGACCAATAATTTTTCGTTATCAAAATATAACTTATGGGATTTTATTATTTGCTGCGTATCACTTCATTTACAATCTATTGAATAAGATAATAATAATATTATTATTATTATACGATATGGATTAGGGTGATATATAGCTCAACTTTATATAAATCTTTATGAATATTTATATATATATATAAATATATATAGGTGCTATTTGGTGTTCTATATATAAAATAATATCTTTTCTATTCAGATTTATTCTTTCATAAAATTTAATAAATAACTTCTTCTATCTTATTCAACTCTTTTTACACTATGTTTTATCTATAGAATTTATTAAGGTGATTCAATTTTATGTATATAATAATAACACATACCATTTTTTGGTTTTATAAAAAAAAAATCCAAAAAATAAAATAAAAAATTTGCTTAAATTGTGAATTGTTAAAAAAAGAAATTACTTTGTTTTATATAGAAAAGAAAGGAAATTATTTATATACCAAAAATCGACTTTATATAATAATAGATTATAAAGTTATATTGATTATTATTACGTTTATATATCTTTTAGTAATTTTAAAGAAAAACTTCAATTCTTTATCTTTACCATCCATATGGTAAAATATTTTTTACTCTATTATATTTACAGCCATCGTATAATTTTTATTTTCTTTTGTTCTGCCACCCTATCGCATATATTTTTATACATATTATATAGTATTTGCGGAATATAGAGAGAATATGGAATACATTTCTTATCACACAAATATTGCAAAGTCAAAAAGTTTTTCAATTTCAAAGGATTGGATAACTTTTACTGGGAATATATATTAAGTTATCCATTTGTATATAGATATACATATATAAATATTCATTTGTATAAATATACATAACCCACAACATAATTTGTATAAGCGAAGGGTAAAATCTTTAAATAAAATTATATCAAAAAATTTTTCAAGTGATATATATATACGAAAGTGTAAATAAATTTTACAATCATATTACGAATGTCTGCAAATTACTTATACATATTTATATAGGAAAACTAAAAAATTTTTTAAGTTATTTACACTTTTATTTATACACAAATCATTAATATTCAAGTGTATATATATAGTGGATTCGATTGTTGTTGATGGTTGTGAGTTGAAATTTACCATCTTCTATACACATATATACGATTCATTCATATTCATCTTACTATAAATAAGGTAATATCTATATGTTTGTTAGTTTTATATCGTCGTATATATTCAAGATATTTTCTTAAAGTACAATTCATATAAGTCTATAACTATCGATTGTTGTATTTGTATAAACAACAATACTTAAAATAAACTATAACTAATTTTTAGTTATATATACGTACTATAGATATATATATATATATATTAAATATTTTTGCTTCTTATATATAGAATTTCGTATATACAATTTCTGTTATAGATATATATGTATAAATATCGATCAAGGATTATCGAAAATTAATTAAGAAATTCAATTTAAATTATACTTTTTCTGCTAGATATAGCATAAAGATATATAGTTAATCAACAAAAATACAATATAATTTTCCACAATACACAAAATATTATTATTATTATTTTGAATGGTTTTTAACAACAATAAAATTTTAATCAATAATAGTAATTATAGTATAATTATAGTCTAAATAAAGTAATACGATATATATTATCTGTTCTATATTGTGGTATTCGATGAAATATTAATGAACAATTTTTACTGCATTTTCAATGGAATTTAATTAAATTTTAATTTATTGATATTTATATAAAGGTCTGCTATTAAAAATTATATAAGTATATTTACTCAATCAACAAAAAATGAAAGTAAATCTGAATTTTAATAAGAAATTAATATTGCGTTTTAATGTTTCCTGTTTTAATTCATTTCCAATAATAATGTTTATAATTCTATCGATTCGATTATTCATTCGAAGCTTTTAATTATTTCATTGTATCGCCTTTCTGATGAAAAATAAGGTGAATTGAATCATTTACAATTTAAAATTCTCGATAACAGTTATTTGAAAAAATTAAATTGATACCGGAAAATCTCAAAATATATTTTTTGTTTTTCATTGCGAATTTTTTAAATTGTTTCCATACAATTTCTCGTATAATTATTATTATTAAAATAAAATAAAATAAATTGCTTTAATGAAACAATTTTAATTGTTTGGGAATTTTTTAAATTTATTATAAGGGATAATATTTTACCCTATATATGCTTATATAAACATTGTAATATACATTCCCTATTTATACACATTATCCTGACTGAAAAGTTAACCGTGAAAATGGTAATAATAAACTGTGAAAATATATATTATAAATGATACATTGTACATATTATATATATATAGTATAGTAAACTTACATGAAACGAAAAAAATATATATGGTATGGTATAAAAAACAATCAATTTATGGTTGAATTAATTTTATGACATAACCATGTATTTTTAATGAACAATATCGCATATAATCATATTAAATACAGACACAAACAATTTCCCTCTTTTATTTACGAGTGCATAAATATATAAATATACGATGATGGTGTGTATATAATAACAGAAATACACTCAATGCAATTAGTTTATACATATAGGTATATCATGTATATATATAAATTTATATATAATAGGTATGTATATAAAAATAATGAAATAACCTGTTGGGGTAATTAAAATGTTTAATAAATGACCGACGAAGGTTTATTTTATATATTTACGACATTATATTGTTATTATTATATGATTATAATTATTGTTTTGCATTTATATTATACATAATATAATATTTCGAGAGCATATCATCCATATAATAAATTTATTAAGCATTTTGAAATATGATATATGCAATGTTTGTCGAGAATATTTTATTTTTTGTTGAGCATTTATTTATTTATTTGTTTTTGAAAATACCATAAAAGGTGTGTTAATTTTTTTTTATTTAAATATATGATTAATATATGATAATATTATAATATGATACAATCATTTTTTTTAAATAAAAAGTGTGCAACTGATTCTTTTTTTTTTTATTAATTGTCATTTATTATTTAAATATTGTTCTTATTCATATTTGTTAACCGCATTAAAAATTGGCTAAACTTGGTTTGGTAGTTGATTTTTTTTTAATTTGTATCATATTCTTTTATGCCAACAATTGCGAAATGTATGTGATATGTCCAAATATGGGCAAGTTTAAAATAAATTTATCCATTTGTTATAAAGATGATTGTCCTTAACATATTGTCCTGATTTACTTTATTGTATCATTGTATTTCTTGGATTGACGTTTTCTTGTTGACAGTTTTTGTGATTTCATTAATACCGAAAAATTTTATGGACATTTAATATGTTATGTTTACAGTTAATCCGTAATGGTATTATTCTAGATATATTTATGGCATAAAATGCAAAAAGTGTGAACATTCAACTGACAAAATTCCTTTCGTTTCAATTAAAGGTATGTGTGTTTTTGGGGATTAATGCTCAATAATTATAAACATAAATAAAATATTAATTTCAATTGTACGGACACTCTCACTCTATATTCAAGTATAAATTTAGTGGAATTCTATAAAATCCATATAAATATATGCATGCATTAAATATACATATAATAAATATAGTAACTTTCATTTACATTAATACTATGTTATATAGCCAAACATCATATATAAAGCACTTCATGTATATATATAAATATATATATACATTTTGGGACAAATTAAATGTCTAAAATTCTAAAATATCCTATATATTTATTTGATTCAATATACTATATTATTATATGTTTATATATTGTATTTATATGGTTTTATTATCGTATTGTATATACTTATTATATATAAACTTTTACAATACTGAATTCTATATATCTCATTCATGATAATAAACTTTGCCTGTCATTTTGTGTATTGTATATATATGTTTCAATGTTTTAACAATTGACTGATTCTTATTTTTGTTCATGCTAATCCTACCACGCTAGCCATATATTGCACTTTTAAATATTTTATATTATTATCATTTAGAGTTAGAAATGATATTATACATAAAGACCATAACCATGATACATAATTTTCCTATATCATTTTCAATAATCCATTTTTTCTTGTTGGTGGGTATAAAAAATGTTTATATAAAATTCCAATAAATAACCACATCGAAAAAAAGACTAGGGATATATAGAAAAATATATGAAATGAAATATATATACATTCAAATAGACATCTGCGAGAAAATCCATTTTCCCAATATTACACAGAATATTATAATCCCCTGATAGAAATGTTATGACATGAGGTAGTATATTCAAACCTATATTCAAAAATATACAGTCAAAAATGTTGTATATACATTTATATAATAAAATATCTTTATTGGGGTTTTTGTTATTGGTGTTTTGTTTGGTTATATGCGGTAGGATCCTCTTTCAACTTAATTACACTCTGCTCGTATTATGCATTGTGTATAAACAATATATACATTATAATATATATGAATATACATAGGATAATTCTTAAAAACTATATGTGTGGCATTAAAGTATCACAATATCACTTACAAGTACAACACACATTTATGTATACATTTATATTGTCTATCTCAATGTATTATTTATGTATATATAGTTGTATGAAATAAAATAGATGTTTGAATGGAATTGAAATTAAGAAATAGCAAAAACACAAATACATTTTACTTACTTTTGGTTGTTTTATATTATATTATATTAACTTAATGATGTCAAAAATGATTGATGAGAATTTGAATTAACTATTCATTTTATATATATATTATTGTATGTTATCATATAATATAGTCGAGTTATGGTTGTCCACATAAACACATCCACAAAAGTTAATATCAAATAAACATTATTCTATAGTTTAATAATAGATTTTAATGCAATAAGGAAAATCATCAGTAAAATTAACTGAATGAAGATTTTTGAAGAATTTTGTTTTTTAAAAGAGTGTATAGTTGTTTTAACATATTTTTATTTTAGCATAACATACAGTAAAATTTTTTTTTTTAAAACACTAATGTGGAGCTTATTTGGATCGCTTTTTATTAATAATAAAATATTAATCCTCAACATTTTGAATTCATTTACATTATGAGAACATTTTTCTTTCAAAATTATGTGAAGAAATTTGAACATTGTATTTTAAATATCTTATATATATGTAATGAACAGCTGTTTTATAAATATGTTCTATTGCAAGAATTATCCAATTATATATATTATAGATATGTACGATTTGTTATATATAATTTATATTTCTTAAAATATAAAAAAAATCCCATGAATTCATTATATTATTTTGTATAGTAATGTACCAATATATAAGCGTAAATTATTTACTCATTTATTTCAATCATAAATTAATTATATTAATTCTTATATCAATATTTGCATATATTCATATATAGAAATGTGATAATATAAATTTTATATAAGTACCATTGTAAATATAAATAGCTATATAATGATATACGCATAAAATCTATAAAATGTATATGGGTCTATATAATATCGTTTATGTTCTGATGTATATAGAATAATTGTGGAAATTCTTTATGGAGATATAATTGTATATTTATGTATTAATATAGTATACTATTTATATTGATATAAAATGTGTATAAATATCAAGTAATTACATGTTTTATTATTTATATTATATATTGATGTATTAAAGCCATGCGGTTGATAGACGTGCAATGAATTATCGAAAGTAGCGATATGTAATGAAGCCCGCAAGCGAAGCAAATTGTCTCATTTACAATAGTATAAAATATTATAAGATTTTAACGCCCTTTTTATACAAACATTGGATTCTGCTATTACAGCAAATCCCATCGTAAACGGGAGTTGATCATACTGAAATATGTAACTACCGTATATCTGAATTTCAATGAATTAAATATATTATTGCCGGGATCTAATATGCGTATCCATATTACTATATATTATATTTACATATATATAATACTATTGTATTTCATTTATATTTTACCACAAATGCTTTAAAGCATAGAGTATATATATTTTATATAAATATCAAGCGAAGTAATGCATAATTTAACATCCACTGTATGCTTATATATATATATATAAAGTTAAATTAGTATGATATTTGTGAATGAATAATAATAATATGATATATATTAATAATATATGTATAAACATTACAACATAGGTATAAATTAAACATTTTTTAATTTGTTCACTGAATTCATTGCATTTTTGTTATCATATATAGGATATACCTTTTTATATATATGGTAGGTTGAATGTATATAGATAATATTTGAAATTAATATCATTATATGTTTATTGTATTGTATATCCGTAAAAATCATCTTCAACAATGTTTATATATGCGTATAATATCATTTATGTAATGACAGTTCATATTTTGATTAGCCTACGCTTGAATATTCCATATAATATGATTTTAACTATTCAATTGTTTAACAAATAGATTTCATCAAGCAATACAATTCCCGTAAAAGAATATACAAAAATATAAATTCTGATTTGTATAATGAAATACGGATTTGTGAAATTATAGAAAAACAAAAAGAAATTTTTCATGCCTTCCGTATATATATGAGCTCAACGGTCTCAAAATGTTTTCAGCGAGTTGAGTGTTTTATGTTTTATCAATTGCATCAGTGTTTCAAAAAAATGTATAAATTATCCGATGGTTTAGCAAAATATTAATCGTTTGTGTATTTTTTAATTAATTTATTCATTTTATTTTAACCATAATTACATTTTAAAGTACTATATGACTTTCATTCCATGTATAAAGTAAATTTTTCTAGTCGTTAACTATTTATTATTTATATAGAAAAACAAAATAAATATTTTCGTTTGTCATCCAAAATAATTAATCACAATTAAAAACGTCTCATAAAAAGATTCTTCTTTCAATTAAAAAAAAAAGAAGAAAATACACTTATAATATTTAAAAAAAAAACAATATTGTTCAATTGCTCAATTGTTTAACATTAATGTTAAAACTGTTTTTTTTGTTGATTTTGGATTATTTCTGTACATTCACCATCACATATAGTAAAATGTATATATTTTGAAATAAAATTATTTTTATTTTGTAACATATTGTCATATCATGCTATTTATTTATATATACAAATATAGTGTTCGTGTATTATCGTAATTTAGATTATATAATATACTAAAAAGGATATACATATGATAATTTTTTTTGTTTTTGTTTTAAACAGAAAAGGGGAATGATGGTGTTGGTTAATAAAATAGAAAATTGATTAATTTACTAAATTAAAACAAACAAAAAATATTAAACTGCAACTTATAAATACATTTAAGGTAAACTGAATAATTTATTTTTCTTATTTTATATGTATCTTTTATATGTATGTTATGTCATATTTGAATTTATATACACTTTACAAATCTAATGTTGAATCACTATTAGATTTTTTTTACATTATCATCCAACATAATGTTGGACTATTCAGTCTAGATTTTAATCTTAAATTGGAAATTTTGAAGTTGCGTTAACGTTTAATTTTTGCCATATTCATCGAGTCGTTTTTCTGACTAATCCTACCGCTATTATTTAAACAATTGAGAAACTTACTGCAAACATCTAGAATTTATAAAAAAGAAGACAATTAGGAATGATAAATTAAGTATTTTATAGTGTTTTTATATCAGCGTTTATAAACAAAATAATTTTAGTGTTAATAGAATATTAATGAAATTTACGTCTTGTCAGTTATTTAAATGGGATTAAATCAAAGACAAAGTATAAAAAGGATACTTCCTATAGTATGTTCTATATGTATACTGAATTAAGACCTGACATTTTATTTTTACATCACAAATGAAAAATTTTTATGATAAACTTGAAAAACTCTTTATCAATTACACTATATAATTTTTTGTATCCTTCATTCTGTTGAGTAGTGTATATATATATACATTTAAGCAAAACTTCTATAGAAATACATATATATAAAACCATTAAAATAAATAGAATTCTTTTAAAGTATTCCTCCTAACAATAATAATATAATATACAAATACACATGATACGAAATATAAATCTATAGTATTATAGGTATTATGTAATAGTAAAAAAAAATATCAAAAATATATACACAATTATATTTATATAACGACAAATAAAATGTCTTTATTTAGTCTACAAATTTATTAAATTATTTGTCATGTCACTCGTATTTAAGTTGTGCTTTATAAATGTATATGGTGTATATATATATATACAAATTTTTATTTATACCAAGATCGCGTGAGTTTAAATTAACATACATTTATATTAAGTATTTCGTTTTTTTTGTTATAATTTTTTATTTGCTTTTGTTTTCTTTTAATTTAAGACTGTATATAGTTGGTATATATTTATATGGAAAGTATAAACAATATACAAAATATTCGCGTTAATAAATAAAAAGAAACACAAGATTAATAAAATAATAGTATAGCAAAATAATGAAAAAAAAAAATAAAACACAAAATAGCAAAAAATAAATAAAGAATGTCGGAAATTATTTACTTAAATATAACGTTTCTGAGAGTTGAATGTGAAATAATTTAATTTTCTTTTATATATAGAAATTCTTTTATTTTATAGAGGTAGAAATAATTTACTCGAGTCACTTCACTATCCGCTATATACAATTTTCTATGTGTCGTTAATAAGAACGATATACTATCTCTATATATAATATATTTATTATATATATATGAATAGATATACAAGTCCTATTTATAGTATTTGTTTTGCAATTTTTTTTTTTGCATCGATATATATATATTAGAATATGAGAGTACTAATTTATTTATCACTTATTATGGAACCAATAATGTGGGGTTTTATTTTTATCACTAAACAATTCATTGAATATATTTTCGTATTGAAATGACCTATTAATCAGCATTGAAAACTTCAATGAAATACTCCGGCCTATACCATATGGAATCCTTCTTTGCTTTATCTGTGTACAATTTTAGGTAAAATTTATGAAATTCATCATGTATTTTTACAACTTGTAGTTATTCGTTTTTATTTTTCTGGAATTTAAATGAAAGAATGTTGTGTTGTGAACCTTTAAATAATATAGACATTTTTTGGTCGTTTGTATTATGCTGTAATTTGTGCTTATTCAAACAAATCATAATAAATATTGTTTGTTTTTGTATGCGATCTCAAATGTTTTGAATTTATAATAATTTTCATTGTATCATCAAATCACTTATTTTAAGATGAATGTAACATTTATGGTTATATAGAATTATCAATGAAAATAAACTAGAAATATGTCGTTTTCTATATATATGTAATTATTTTATGTTATATAATATTATTTATGTACATATTTCTCATATGTAAATCTTTATTATAAACAAAATATAAAATATGTATTTATATTATATATACATAACGTATACATGTACGATATACCGTGCGCACTTAAATTTATAGGAAGTACACGTTTTACCCACATATGGGAATCATTATTATATAAATGGCACGTTCATATTTTACGTTTATATCTCAACATACAGGGTTTGTCACAACATTGATAATGCATTGTTATATATTCTTTCTTTACCATTTAAACCTTAACACAATGTAATTCAAATTTTTTTTTTTGTGATTAAAACATGATTTATATATATTAGATTAGATGGAACCACCACTATTATTAAACATCCTGTATATGATAATATATGTATATATATCATTCCTTTTGATAATAGCACGTCAACACATTCTGTTTATTTTTAACTATAATCATTTTAACAAAATTTACAAGAGGTCATAAATCTTTCTCACACTGCCTTCTTATAATACAATATAACGAGTTTTTAATGTTTTAATATAGATATACGTATCTAGATGATATTATATAGTATATATAATATATGTGTTAGAATATTAAATCCATACAAAAAAAAACATATATGCACGTTAAATATGATGCATATAAAGTATAAAATATAAAATTAGTCTCTTTTACTTTTGATACCATCTAAATATTGTGTATTCTCATACATACATACATGAAATAGATTACGACGACTAATTGTAAGTAAAAAAAAAATATTTAGAACACAATACGTTCTTTATTCATATATTTTAATAAACTTATTAAAATGTTTTTACGCACAAAACAACTCTATATATACCTAATATATAATAATATTTAGTTGAAAATAAAATTGTTAAGAATATAAAGTGTCGAAAAATTCAATCATTCATTGTCGTATATAAATACACTGTATATTTTCTTCATTAATAATAAAATTAAAAGAAAAATATATATCTATATGAATAATGATATACTTACAACCAGAAATAGTACCAGTATAGTTGTATACAAAAAAAATTTTTTACCTCCTTTGATGATGAATCCAAAGAATAACATTTAGTAAAATAATTTTATATATATTACACGTTCATTTTAGTCTATATATACATGAATAATTAGTTGAAAAATCTTATATTATATTTGTAGAAAGTCAAGACAATTTTGTCACTTAATGAGAAATGTGTATTGTTTTTAAATAGAATATATGAATAATATATGAATAACGTAATGTCTGATTAATTATTATGTTTTTTTAAATGCTCAGTATATGATGCTACAGCGCAGTCAACACTTTTGAGTAATCCTAATATATTAATCTAAATTTTTATAAAACATTATTATATAGTATCAACATTAGTTCTTGCAAATAATTTCTATTGTTTCTGCAATTAGATATATTTTCTAATACTTCTTGATCGTAAGTTTTACCGCAAGACATAATTTTATAAAATTATAAAAAACGTAATTGATTTCTAAAATAAAATTTTCAATATTATAAATATAAAATTCTGTCTGTTATTATCATTTATACGCATTTCCTAACAATAAGCTGTTCAAGCCCAATGTTTTTAAAAATGCAACTTATTAATCAAGTTTTTTTTGTTTACATTTTCCTTTGTATTTGTTGTAAATCAAAAACTAATGCATACTCAATCATGAATTCTAAAAAGATTTGGCTTTGTATCGTCAAATAGTGATAAACACAAATTGAAATTTACCGTAAATTTTTTTTTATAACTCACACAGAAATACAGTTATAATTGTTAAAAAATTAAGTAATTAATACAAAAAAAGATAAAATTAATTTGGCATTCAATTAATAATTTATACTGTATACAGTTTATATAGTTAGCGATGGAAGTCAGTGGATTGATAATTAATAGAATTTATATTAAACAGTTTTTATATTGTTACATTCCAAGTTTATTTAATTATTTTTTTAAGTATCTCAATAAGATTTATATGATCAGTTTTTTTTATATTACCATTATCATATTCCAATTAGAATATTTTTTCTTGTATAAAATATAGTTTAATTATGAATAGTTTTATAATGTGTATGAGTGTGTGATTTTACTTTTTCTATGTTCACAGTAATTTTCATCTATGTATTCGTATATGAAATTTTATTCTAAAATTACAACAAAATGTGAGTTAACATTTTTACATTATATATTTTTTTTTATTATTTGTTTTATAATATATCACTTAAAAAGATAATCAAAAGTATAAAATAATGCAAATATTCAACACACCGATTAACAAATATATGCGGTTTTTTTTATATTATCATATGCATTTTTGTAAATTTATATTATGAAATGTTATGTGATTTAATAAGGGGGATTCATTTAATATATAACTCGCTGTGAAACCTTAATAAATTTAAAGTTAATTAAATATTCTGGCGAAGTGTCCTTTCAATCATAAATTAATCTTCCAAAAAATGCAAATATATTTCATGTCTCATTTGTGAGACACGCACTCAAAAGTAGTAATATCATATCTCCAATATAATATTGTAATCTATTTTTAAAACATTTTTAACCGCATCTACGACCAACGTTCACTATCAATATCCACCCATCTAACCATTAACTAAATTAATTTATTCATAATTTTATCAGATCACGATAAACAATCTATAATATATACATTTATTATGTGATATTATAACTAAAAAAAATGATTTATTTTAAATAGAAATTACTTTATGTTTATTTTTTTTTATAACAATTTATTATATAAATAATATCGTTAATGTATTTAATTAAAAAATAATCTAATATAGTATTATATAGATATATAAAAAAATATCTACTATATTGTATATACACTAATTTAATAGCGTTAAATATCCATATATAGAAATATTTATATACACATATTCATGTTGAGGAAACTCTGCCTATATGAATTGAAAAAAAAAATCCAATCAATCTAAAATGCATATCATATATTATTTTTGGCATATTCTACACATAAATATATATATATAATAGGTGTATAAATATATAATATTGTAAAAAAAAAAACCTATATAATATCATAATATACAGGTGATCTAACATCATACATTCAAAACATTCAGTTTACCTGCGGTAATAAATAAATATTTTTCATTTTGATTAATTATTTTACGACCCAAAAGATGAAATTTATTAAATGGGTTTTTTAGTTAGATAAAACGTAAAGTTTGTATTCTATAACCATTTAAACATTGTTCATTAAACAAAAATAAATTCCATATACCCTTGAAATGCCTAAGCACAGTGGGATTTCCTGTATATGTATAAAATATTATATGTTATAATAATAATAACAACCGACAAAAAAAAATCTACAAATATTTTGCAACCTCATCTACATCGAGAAAAAATTATTAAAAAAATAATAGTTATACCCATATATACTATATATATATTATATTATTTTATGTATATACATATATGTGCTTGAAATAAGATAATTTGTGTTAAAGCAATTTTTATATATTGATAATAAGCAGCACATATCTATTATATATACATATAACTATATAATACTGCAGTCAGTATATTATGAAAACCAATATAATGATGATATAATGAAAAAATTAGGTTAAAATATTAAATTATAAAAGTCCATTAATATTATTATTACGTGAATTTTATATTAAATTTGTGACTTCTTCAATTATAATTATAGAAAGAATATTTTTATTATTTTTTTTTCTCTTTTAAATCTATGAATGGTTTTCATGAAAAGTTTCCTATAGTAAATTACTGCAAAATGAAGAAGTAAAATAAATGATGGTAATAAAAACTGATTGGAAAATTCACATGGGTACATGTACATATAATCATTATACATATAGAAAATGCCTTAAAATGCATTTATTAAAATTTATATAAAACTTAAATGTATAATAAAAATGTATATATGTATAGATAACGTTGAATAAAAGATGATCGCAAAATCCGTTTGGCATAAAAAACCCTTAAAAAATAATTGCATTACACAATTTTGATTTAAACTGTTGAATTCAGTCTAAACGAAAATCATAATAAATTTATTAAAAATAATTTATTACTTAATATTAAACATTACATTTTATTAGTAAAGCAAAGCGAATAATTTATTTTTGAGAAGTTACATCAAATGTGTAAATCGGTAATGTTTGCTCTGACAACGGATTATGTATAATTAAAATTAATCTTGTATTATTATAATTTTATATGATGGTGCAATATTTTATAAATGATTTTCTATGTAATATTGATAAATAATAAGTTAAATATTACTAAAAGGATTTTTATTTCATGTTGTATATATAATTATATTATACGCTAAAATTAAATCGAAAGAATACCTAATGGGTTATGAGTTATTTACCTGATATTACATGTTCATTTTGTGTTATATAATATAAAACTGTATTTTAAATAAAACATTTTAGCGTTGATGATGTCCAAATGTATATTAATAATGACATAATTTTTGTATATATAAGCGATAGAGATATATAAGAGAATGTTTTCTCGTAATATATATGTTCCTGAATGATATTCCTATGTATATAATAACATTAAAAACGAAACATCTACGTAAAAGCATTATGACATAACGTGTATATGTATTATGGCAGATAACGTTAAATGAAAAAAAAACTCCATTTTGACACGATTTTTTATTGTTTTTGCTAATGTATAATATTCCAATTTTTTCCCGAAAGAAAACATAAATGTTTCATATAACAATTTAAAGTTTTTAATTAAAAACTAATTTTTTTAGCATCTTATACTCAATATATAGACCAGATTTCAAGCCAATATAATTTTTTTAAACTCTGTTCAAGAGATAAAAAATGTTTTGTGGTTTTGTGTTATTCGGTGATTGAGTTTTCGCACTGTGTTACACAAAATTTTCCCATGCGGTTGTACGACCGAGTCATTAAAAACAACAAAGTATGAAACCAACAACAGAAAATTGTTTTTAGACGCTAAAACCAATCGTCGATTGTCAACGAATTAAAAAACAAATATGTTATATTAAATGTATAAAATTACATTTTTTTTTGTATTCTATTATAAAACTATAACTCTATTATTTTTGTTTTTTTGTAAAATGTCATTTGCAATATAATAGAAAATATATCGTAAAAATATATAACAATAAAATTACGCTGTATTTTCAATAAAAGATAAAATCACATCTAAACTAAATATTGAAATATAATGATGTGAATTTATGCTGGTATGTTTGATTTCAGTTTATATTAGACAGATCTTTATTTCGTGTATACATAGAAATAAATAAATATATACTATAAAGATATATATTCTGCTATGAATGCATTACATTCATTTAAAATATATTACATACAATTAATATTAAAGAAAAAAATATATATATATAAGAAAATTAGAGTTTTTATATACTTAAATTTTACATTCCCTATTATTCGTTGAAAATCAAACCATTCTATATAAACACAAATTATATCTTAACTGCTGTCTATATACATATATCATAATATTTTTCACTGAAATTTTATTTCGTTTTTGTTGAAATTATTTAGTGTTAAATTGATTTGAAATATTTTTTTGTTCGTTGTAAATGATTGATATTTATTAAAACATTATTTTTAAACATTTATTTTAGTCATCCGAATATATCATATACAGTCTGTAAACCTATAAATTATTAACATGTTAACTAAAATCGTTTTTTTTTACATTAAAGTTTTACATATTTTCGTACAATTTATAAAAAATGCAATTTTAGAAGTTTATATTATACAGGAACATTTGTTTGTATAACAAATCCTAATTCATAATTAATTAACTATGCTAGATTATATATAAAAATAAATCCAATATCCATCTATACGGCGTTTCTAAATATACTTTAATACTTTCTCTAATAAAATGTACATTGAACAATTGTATTTATTAACATTCATAAGATTGTTGTGACCTGTAGAGTAATATAGCAATTAATTAATTTTATGTATGCTTTGAAACAATTGTTTGAAAATATCTATAAAATGAAAGAGAAAATGTATCAAGCCGAACACCAAATTAATAATTCATTTTAGGTTTATACAGAATTAACCACTTAAATTTGATTTAGATTAATTAAATCATTTCAAATTATTTGTATATACCATGATGTTTCAAAATGAATGGCCTGAAAATAATTGACTAAAATCAAATTCGCAAATGATCGCTATCATTTAGAACTATATAGCATGTTCTTCAACTTAGCTAAAAATAAACTATAGTAATAGAATTTCTTGTATAAATATTAAGGAATTAAGTCACCCAATACATTTCTCATTTATATGTAATAATTATAGAAATTAGTTTTAAATTATTTTTATGTGTCGATCGCAATTTTAGAATAATATAAATTGACCAAAGGTTGAGGTTGATATAATCATTTAAAAACATTCTGTACATACATATTCAGATTTTATTCTTGAAAACATGTCTGTTTGATAAACACCATTTGTCGTCATATATATATATTTTGACACAATAAATAACATTTATATAATATGAATTTGAGTATACATATATTTGAAATTTATATATTTTTTTTATTTTAAATTGTTCTATTTTTAGAAACGCATAAAGTGTTCAGTATTCAATAAAATAGAGAGTAATTAACTTAATATAGTGTATTTATAATTAAGTGCGTACGTATAGTGTGTGATTTATTATTTTGGTTTTGGATAATTTCCCGATGTTTGGTGTTTACGTTTTATGAGTTTATATCCACGAAAATGCAAATTGGTAAAACACAAAAGTCTATTGATATTCGACAATTAAAACATTATTTATAAGAATACAATTTAATTTGATATTTTAATTTTTACACTTCATTTAACCTAAATGAAAAATCGTTGATGATTACCATATATAAGATGGAAAATTATTTTATCTATATTTTTAATTGACAACAAAAACAAATGGTATATTATTAAACATTTATATACAAATTTAATATGCAACAGATTTTTAGTTTTTTCAATATATTTTCCACAATTTTATATATTGCATATTCATTATTAAGATGTAGATATGCAAAAACTAAATTTATATCAAGCGCAAAGAAAGAAACAACCTTAAATATAATTATGCAATGCAATTACTCTATCATATAGCGATAAAATGAGTTAAGAAAATCTGTTAATTCAAGAGTTGACACGGATTTATTTAGAGATTATGTTATTGTGTATGCATCGTAACACTTGTAAATATAATACCTTTATACAAATAACATATACCGTTCAGTGCATCAACAAATATAATCCATATATCGTTAAAACTTAAAATAAAACATGAATATATAATTCATTTAAATATCACTTGGGACTATAGCATATATATAGTTTACTCGCCCGATAAATGCGCCTATTTATAAATTCTGTATGCATATATGCAAACAAAGTACAGATTTTTTTTCCTGCTATAAAAACTCATAGATGTATATTTTTTTTTATTATTGTTTATATACATATATATGATATGAATAAAATATATAATGGCAATTTTAATACATATAATATCGAATTATTGCAAATGAATTGATATCATTTGAAAAATGAAAATGAAAAAATAAAAATGATTGAATGTATTTTTCAATATTTTCAATGTTTTTAACTTTTCCTCTATATATAGTTTAGTACAATATATGTTTTTACATACATCTATCTATATACACACACATATTGTATATATAATATAGAGTTTTATTATATTTTCTTTAAAACAAATAAATCTGATTTCATATTGCACAGGCAAAATTGGCAAACAGCCAAATAAAGAAATGTTCTTGTATATTTTCTGGAAAATGCTGTATAAAAAACAGAAAGAAAAAAAAAATACAACAACTGAAAATTGAAGGTATTTTGTCAGTTTTTTTTAGTTATTTTTTCGTTATCATTCTATTCTATATATACACAACATATTCTTGTTATTTTTTTGTTATTCTATCATTGGTGTTTTTTATGAACTAAAATAGTGAATTTTCTTTCATTTTTATTATTTCATATATATATATTATTTTTATATATTAAGCGATATAACTCTACGATATACGTATAGTGATTCTTATTTTCATTTTGATATTTCTTTTACGATGGTATTAGGACATTATTTTATTCTTCATATATTGAATTTTAGTGTCTTTTGTACAATATCTATCTACATACAATATCTATAAAATATGTATATAAAAATATATGGAAGATGTTTGTAATTTGTGTACATAAATTTTAGCATATATTATTTTACAAATATACCATTATTAAGAGTGTATGCATATTTATATATAAAATATATTTTGAAAACATATATAACAATGTTTGTGAAGGAAAAATGAAGATATGCTTTGTCGTGTATATATGAATTCTTTCATATACTTATTATAAAACCATTTACATATTTTTTATAATACTATTATTGTGTATTGTATATACATATGTATATCGTATAGTATAGAGTTGATTATTTTTTTTTTAATAATAAGTTGGTTCTATAAATATGAGTTTTTTGGTTGATTTAATCTTTAAAGAAATTTTCTATATTTATTCCAGAAGATATATATTTTTTTTGGTTGATTTGTTATAAAAAAAAACTCTTCATAAATAAATTGTTCAATTTTATGGTTATATGTAAATATAATGTATTTATTTACTGCTAATAAGAAATTGCATTCAGATAATATTGCATTCTTAAAAATAAATAAAAAATTTCACAATAATTTACGTTTGATATTGCTCTAAATGTATTCATTTAGCTTTCTAAATAAGATGAATAATTATCCTCAGCATTTTAATAATCATATTTAACAAACAATATCGAATGATACGTGAATATAATAAAATACAGTTTATTGCATAGAAATAATATAGTAGAACTAGAAGCGAAATTAGGTTAGGATTCTTGGTTAAACATCAATGGCGTCCATTTAGGATTTTTGTCAAAAAAATTCCATCGATATTTTTAAAAGCTTTATACATCGACATCGACAGCGATAAATTAATTAAAATTGTATGAAAAAATTCACATAAAGTTAATATAAAGCTTAAAACAATAAAATTACGCTTTATATAAAGCTTAAAATCGATGTAAATTAAAAAATGAGGTTAATTTCCTTAAAAATTTATGAAAAATTCCTCAAAAATTTAGACAAATGGCCGAAATCCGCCATTGATGTTTAACCAAACCATTTATATGAAAACATAACCTAATTTCGCTTCTAGTTCTACTATATTATTTCTATGGTTTATTGTGTTGTTAATGAAAATTTGCTATATATATAATAAATTTATTTTGTTCTTTTTTTTTTCATTCCTATATACGGTAGAATTCAACCTATCAAGGAATTCAAAATACTGGAATATACAAATTAAAACAATAAAAAACCGTATAGATATTTGGCCAATAATGGGATCGTTGTATTTTTGAGTCTGTAAATATATAATTATTTTATATATACGTTTATATAACCGTATTTTATAGACATAATTAAATTGAACCACTTATAAATTTTATTTTTAAAGAAAATTAAAGCAATAATAAATTTAACTTATTATATAGACACAATAGGAAAATATTTTATTTAAATATAATTAGAATGATGTTCTATGTATAGTTTATAATGAAAAATATTTTTTGTCTTTTGTATATATACCATATTTATTTAATACAATGAACATATTAAATAAATGTGTACGCGTATCACATATAAAAATCAAAATAAATTAATGTGTAATTATTTAAAAATAGAATTCTAATTTATCTATATATAAAAAATGAAATGTTCTTTATCAATGCGTAAATTATAAGTAAATGTTTTACATTTTAAAACTATATGGATGTATATAAGCACATACTTTAAATTATTGCATTCACTTTACAAGTTATTCGGAAACACTTTTAATGTACTTCTGCTTTTAATATATATAAATACATGGAAAATAATAATAGTAATAGTAAGTGTATATGTAAATGAATAATTTCAAATACCGAGTAATAAATTGAGGAAAAAAATATACATAATGTATGGCAATTTTCATTATCGCTTTGCATTTATTTAATTTTATGTATATTCATTTTTTATTCCTTATATTTAGTGAATGTATATGAATGTAATATATAAATATCATGATATCCTATATTATTTTATATACAATGCCTATACACAGTGGTATTAATGGATTTTGTACATGAATTATTAGTTATTGGTTTGTAAAAAATCAAATTAAAAATATGCATTATACAATTTATGGTAAACCTTAAGGATTGTATTTATTTATTTATTTTTTTTTTAATTGAATCGTCATATTGATATTTATACTTAGGCTTCGTACTTAATTTCATATAAAAAAAGTTGTTATAATTTAGCTATTATATTCTTGTAAACCCATCCAATTTCAACTTATTTTCATTTTCGTGATACTATAAACACTTTAAACATTTAATATAGTTAGATTATAATTTAAATATAGTCAGATAGAGTAATGAAAGTTCATATATAAAGTGTTATTTACACAATACGACGAGTCTATAAAATATGTTAATATGTACATAAGTGTATAAATATGTATATACAAACATAATACATTTTATGTCAGTATATAATATTTATTTATTTAATTTATATATAGTAGATTTCTCCGCATAAACCGTGTTCGTATATCGAATAAAATTTAAAATCAAATAAATATTATGATTTAAAGAAGTGTTTATTTTTTTATATAAATCATTTCCTATACAGTTTTATTAACTTTTTTTTTAATGTAATATATTTATTTTTGTTATTATATATATGCATGTATTAATTTTGATATACACAATCTATTGAAATTAAAAAAAAAATTTAATATACCATGTTTTAAGATTATAATTAATGGGAGTGTATCATTAATATTGTGTGATCGTTATATTCATTTATATATGCTGAAATTTCCGAAATTATATATTATATTAATCGATCTATACGTTTGAAACATTAACATAATATAAAAGTGATGTGCGAAAATTACACATTTCTAAATCGTATAATGTGTATTTACGACTTGGTATACGATTGTATTTATATTTACCCAAGCAAATACAATTTTTAAATTAGATTTATATGATATATATATATATATCAAGTTTATAGGTATTTTTTGTTTCTATTGGTATATATTATTGTATATATAACAGCATGGTAAATTCCATATATACGTAGGCTCATCAAATCAGGACGATATATTTGAATGTGATTGTTTGTTTATTTTTGGTTAAATAAAAGGCAAATTTAGTTTATTTTTGATTAAATATAATTGAAAATATTATTATGGCAAATCTTTTTATATTATAAGGAAATGAAATACTTTAAAATATACACAAAAAAACAACATAATTTTGTCTTATACATACCGTTTGGATTTTAATTTTAATTCAAGATATATATTAGATGATCCTTTATGTTTATATACAACGGTATATATATGAGAAATCTATGATGGTAATCAATTTCCATCGAAATATAAAATAAAATGAATAGTTTATTCGTGATCCTATAAACTAAAAACGTACGTATATACATTCACGTATATATGTTTAATTCTTTATAAAACATATATCTATATTATCATATTATATTATACATATTATACATGTATGTATGAAATAGGTGGTATAACTTATATCTTTTATGGGTATATAGAAGATAATATGTAACTTGGATATATTTATATATTTATTGAATTTTGCCGTAAGGTATTGCACGCAATTTCAATATAATTCTTGAACTATATATATTATATTGAATTGATATTATATAGGTATTATATATAATATATTCTGATATATTTATATAATATTGTATTAGTGTATTTTGTCAGATTGTGTATCAAAATAATATAGAAAAAGGTAGGAAATACGTGTTGTATATACACAAATAATATACTCTATACCCATATTACACATAGAGTAAATAGTATGATGTATATACATACATACAAATATTATTTCTGTATATATGATATTAAATGTAACAAATTATTTGTGAAACGATATATGAATATACATATATATGTTATTTCCTATATAATATGATAATGATGAATATCACCTAACAACGCTTATATTTATATATGATATTTTAAATCGTATCGATATATTAAAAAAATAATGGGTATAAAAAGATTGCTCATATCACATATAGAAATGATTAATCAATTTACAATAACATGTGTAGAAAGAATTTTCATATTAACAATATGGTTCTTTTTCTAAATCCTATTGTATGTTATAATAAACAATCAAACTCCATGAGAACAATAAAATAATTTTAAAACTTTACTTTACTATAATAATATTGTAATATTACAAAATCTTCCTGTTGGCAAATTGAATCCAAAAGATATATAGATATCATAGTACATTTTCACACTTCGATTGTAACACTTCCATACTCGCGTTTATTCTAAAAGACACTATATTTTTTATTATTTACAACTATGTCATGTATAAAGGAAAAAAATTAGTAACGACGGATATAATTTATTCACTAATTATTTATGAATTCAAAGTTCAACTTTAAATATATATGTAATGTATGGTAATATCAATTTAATGAAAAAAAAAATAAATAATACGATGTAAATACTTAATATTATATATATTGATGGTGTGTGGTAATTTAGTCAGTTAATAGATTACATAAAAAAAACCAAACAAAATGTTTTTACTTTCGTGACAAATGACAATTTAGATTATTTTTAATTAAATTTTTGAAATAACTATATATACATTTAAATAAAAAAAAATAATAAACAAGTCATGAATGAATATATTTTGTAATGTACATTACAATCATAAATGTTTTTTTTTGTAATTATATTTTTGTGGCATTATAGTTTTGCTTACTTAATTAAATATACGCATATACCAATACCATAAAAAAAATATTTTTTTGATCTTTAAAAATAAACACACACATGATATATTAAAAAAAATATTATCCATTGAAAAGATCTTAATGTCGGAAATTACAAATCTGATAAAAAACATAACTATACGATATATAAAATATATGCGGTATCCCCACAAACATTTCTTATCGCGGGTAGTACTCCAGACGATTCGCCTAGGTGATGAATTTATCGCCTAAGATATCGCATTTTTATCGCGTACGTTACTCCCTACGTATAGAGAATGGGACTCTTCCGCGATACGACTGGAAGATAAATTGGCGATATCGCCAGGAAGATAAATTGGCGATACGAATGCGATATCGCCAAGAAGATAAATTGGCGATACGAATGCGATATCGCGAGGCAGATAAATTGAGACATACGGCAAATTTAGACGATAACCTGAAAATTATAAAAATAAAAAATATAATAATGAAAAATAAATATAAATTTATAATAATGAAATTCAATATAGACATATAGTATATTAAAAGAAAAACATCGATATATGCGACAAAAAACTTCAACTTCTTTCGCTGTTCAATTTAAACTGATATATTACATTTAATTTTATACTTATTTGCATATATATCGCACAGAAGATAAAAAGAAGAAAAATTTATCGCGAATTTATCATCAAGAAGATAGACAAGCAATAAATAATAATATATTATCGTCATTTTATCGATTGGAAGAGAAATAGAAGATAAATATGTCTCCGTATCTTTCTTTTTATCACCAAAGAGTATCGCCATCGTATCGCATTTTTATCTTCCGTACTATATCGCTCAAGTGTTAAAACAACGATAAATTGGCGATATAAATATCTTCCTTTTATCTTCCTCGCGATATCGCCGCGATATCGTATCGCCGATTTATCTTCCAAATGTTTGCGGGGATGTAATATTTAATTCAATTTAATAATTGAGATATAACTTGAGTTCTATCGGTATATGATAATATATTTTTATTATTTTTTTAAATAAAATCGTTTTCCATAATGTTTAATGGTAATTAAATAGAAAATACTAACAAAATAAATACT
Organism: Dilophus febrilis; assembly: GCA_958336335.1. NCBI lineage: Eukaryota > Metazoa > Arthropoda > Insecta > Diptera > Bibionidae > Dilophus > Dilophus febrilis. Next base: position 23,909,405 of record OY284469.1, on the reverse strand, counting down.
CAAACGAATTGCTAAATCATAATTATATATGTTGTATAGATTTTTATTAGCAGGTTGTATATGTAAAAGAATATAAAATTATTATATACCATTTACCGTCAAAATTGTTCATATAAAATTTAAAAAAATATTTTCTTTTTAGTTAATTTTTTCAAAATATGTGCTTCACTTTAGAGATAAATGAGGTTGGGCAAAAGAATTGTCTATTTCTATTTCGTGACTATATACGAAAATTCCACCTTAGTGTTTTTGAGCCACTTTTGTCAAACAAAAACGTGATAGGGACCTATTGCACACACATTTATATTGACAGTTTGCACGCGATTAAGAATTTTGTATGTGCCTTCAACCGCCGGACATTCCGTGTCATATTTTTGTTAATTCAAAGCCTTTTTTGTTATGGTGGTATGGTTAATCTGACAATGAGTATACAGTTTATATATTTTTAATTGTATTAATATGTTTTTATATAAAAAAAATAATTTTTCTCTATGGGTGAACTGATTTGAAAATGAATAGTATCGTCTCTATTTATATACGGGGGCATATTATTATGCATAATATAAAAAGAAAAAATATTTATATTATTTAAGAAGTATAGATACGTAAATATTATTTCTTGTTTGTTTTGTTATATATAAATATACTGTTTATCATAAATCCAAGTGTATATAAAATTGTTATTATTATTATTATTATTATTATTATTATGGTGATGATTATTATATATACATGTTTGTTGTATTTATTTATATTATGTATATATATAAATATAGATAAACGAAGAACAAATCGACAAAATGACAACAGAAAATGAAGAAGAAATAATAAAGAAACATCCGTGTGCTAAATATCTGCTATCGCGTTGTTGATAAAATGTCGGAAAATAAGAAAATTGGAAATATAAGCAAATAAAATATTATTTCTTAACATATTTCTTTCCCACTTTCACTGTGTATATAAGTTTGTTTTCTTTTCCTGTTCTATTAGAAAGCACGTATTGCCAGTGCGATGATTACTATTATATATTATATACGTATAGTTATTGCATGCGCATATATAACATTTTGTATAAAATATATGGTGTTTATATTTGTTCGTTTACTTATAATATTTATATGCAGATGCACATATACATTTGTGTTCATGGCACCATGAAATTTCAATTCAGTTCCTGTAAATTTTCATTTATACATATATTAAATCTATATTTATGTACATATAATATATATTCATCCATCCGTATATATGTACATATAAAAAAGAATGTGACAGGATATTCAATTAGTAACAATATAAAAGGAACATCTCTATCTATATATTTTCTTCTATTTGCATGTTTATACAAATTAGATATAAAATCATTTAATATTTACACGTTAAACAAATTCTTTTAACACATATTTGTTTATCTTTATATAATAGATGTAAATAGAAATAATTTAATTTTAAAACATTAATAATTAAAAAAGAATTGATTTCCGAATTTCTTATACATTGATTGTAAATCATTTTGAATGAAAAATGAATCCACTTTTATTTTATAAATAAAAGATTTATATACTTATAGTAAAATTCGATTTCCAAAGAAATTTGGAAAAGAAAATCAATAGAGCAGCAAGCAACGAACAATAGTAAAAGAAATGAAAACCATATTATCACTGAAATAAATGCGATTGAACAATTCATTAGTAAACATCCCTTATATTATGATAATGTTGACGTTTGTAAAAGCAGTCATGGTGCTTATTTGATAATGTAATAATGTCATATTTCACACAAAATTGTAATCGGTTATGGTTATATTTGATTGTGTCATAAGACTTATTTTATTATTAATATTTAAATATCCACGTCCCTTTTGGTGAATACAATTGTTATGTATATTTTATATAAATATAGTAAATACCCATCATGTATGTATAAAGTATAATTAAATATGTACCTGTACTCTGTTTTTTTATTAAGATTAAATAAAAAAAAATGTATTATGAAATGTCTCATAGGGGAATCGAACGCTGGTTTACAATTTGTTTATTTTTATGTTTATAAACGAATTATAATTATACTTTGAAAATAAAATTAACTCATTATATACCTCCTTATGGTATACGTGATAAAGCATTCTATATGAACAATTGTTTTATTAAAACTATCATCATATATATATATATACAAGTAAATAAATAATGTATGTATCAATACTGCATATCACTATTTAATAGTCACGCAAATATTCACTTTATTTCATAGCTTCTTGTTGTTGTTCGCGTCGACATATATATCTTATTTCTTTAATTATTGAAATTATTGAAATTATAGTGTATATAATATACACATATTTTGTTTTCTATGTCATCATATAATTTAGGTTTCAATTACAAAACATATTTTTTATTTAAAATCCTGTTCTATATATCGTATATAAAATTACATATAAATTAGTACAAACTAAATGAAGAAATTATTTTTTTTTTAAATGTCTATGGTATGTATAAATTTATGTCAACTAAAATAATCATATGTTATATTATCCATATGTAGTTTAATTTTATAAATTTAGCATAAAGGCATGCAGAAATAATTTTTAGATTTATATAAAAACACTTAAAACTGTTGATAACGAAACGTACTCGCTCGCATATTCCACCGATTGATTAATGATATGCGTTTACATTTGCATGATTTTCTTTATCGGATTTTTTTAAAAAATTTGTTAATTTATTCTTAATATTATTAGTTTTGATTTGTATATATTAGTTTTGATTTGAGATGTCCATTCAGGTATGACAGTGATTTCATTTAATGGATTTTAAAAATTACAATGTTCTATTATATAAAAATTATTCTTCTTAATAAGTTATCAATTTAATATTGTTTTTTTTCCTTTACCATATTCTTTAGTATACCAGAGAATTCGCTGTAAAAAAAATCATTAATAATTTTATTAATTGTTTGTCTATATACATATATACAAATTCTACATTCATATTTAATTTGCATTTACAATTAACTTTCGATAAAATTTTATTTTGAATTAAATTTAATCGATCCCAATTGATGGTAATTTATGTCATCAACTATATTATAAATAAAACTCTTTGTAATACCAACCATTTATATTTTTAATATATATTCAATTCAAAGTTGATGTATGTATTATTGTATATGGATATAAATAGATATAAATATATAATAATAATAATGTATATAAATGTATTATGAATATTAACGCTAATTCAATATACATTTATTATTCATTTCTTTTTTAAATGCATTTTTGTTTTTGTTTATGTGGTATATACATATATATATATTAGGTTGTCGAAAAAGTATTGATAATTTTTATAAATAGATGTCATTATAATTGAATATTTCAATTTCACCCTTCTTGGACCACGATCTTTTTCGTACGTTATTATTGTATGTGATCCATTTTTCATCACCTGTAATCATTCGCTTTAAAAATGACTCGATTTTGTTCCTTTTAAACAGCGTTTCGCAAATGGAAATTCGGTTCATTAAATTGTTTTGTGTTAATTCATGTGGTACCCAAACATCGAGCTTTTTCTTGTATCCAGCCTTTGTCAAATGGTTTAAAACTGTTTGGTGATGGATGTTTAGTTCTTTAGCGATATCATGACTGCTTACGTGTCGATTTTCTTCAATTTTTGATATGATTTCATCGACTTTTTCAGTGATTGGTCGACCAGAACGAGGTGCATCTTTGACATCAAAATTACCGGAACGAAATCGAGCAAACCATCTATAGGCTGTTAATTTTGATAAAGTTCCTTCACCGTAAACTGCACAAATTTGTTCATGTGCGTGCGTTGCATTTTCACCTTTTTCATAATAAAATTGTAAAATGTATCGAATTTTTTCACTAATTTCGCTCATCTTTAATGCACTACAACTTTTAAATGACTAAACAAATTTAATTTTTTTTTTTTTTATCTACGAAATGTCATCTTTCAAACATATGTTAGTGTTACCCGATCAGATTAGTACTACTTGAAATATTCAATTATATTGACATCTATTTATAAAAATTATCAATACTTTTTCGACAACCTAATATATATGTATATACAGTACACCAATATTTAATTTGTATAATTCATTTTATATATAGGTATAAATAAATATATAAAGAGTGATGATCATTCATGTATTATAGAGTTAAACTGAAATATAAAATGTTTTATTATAAATATACAAACAACGAGGTAAAAATTATATTGGAATGAAATTTCATTTTATTCAATAATTTACTTGTAGTTATTTTAATATTTAATAATACTATCTATATATACAAATACATATCTTTGCGGGGTATGTTCATAAATGTTGCGTGTACTTATGGGTGTTTATATTAAGAACATTTATATGATATAGTATAGTACCGTAAAATATATATAATTTATTAATGAGCACGTAAAAAGTTTATTTACGTGTTAGTTACCACTTAAAAAATAACATTTTTTTTATTGACAAAGTTTTTTGTTGATGCATTTATATACTCTAGACATCCCATAAACTTATACATAATTAGATGCATGTATTTTTTTTTATTCGAGCATCTATACATAATTGCTAAAAATTTACTAATAAGAAATACAAATATAACTAAGTAAAAAATTAAAATAAAAGATTCTATATAAATATTTTGTAAAATATAAGAAAGCGTATAATAAGATTTCTTATATAACATATATATACTTTAAATAATTACAAAAACATGTCGTTTATAATTTGTTTTTAGAGATGCATAAGATTTTATTTAATTACTTGTTAAATTTATTTTACTTGCGAAAATTAAATAAGTTCAACTTGAAATTGAAAATTCACAGCAGCACGTAAAAAAATTTTTGTTACCTTTAGTTTTTATATAGTATAATATCTATATCTTACTAGATGGTGTTTATGAATGTATATCTGTAGCTATATACAGCGTTTAATCTCTATGTTGCATGTAATACAAATATTTTCTAGTCACATTTTTCAAAGAAAAATAAATTTGCTTTGTATAACCAGATAAAACTTATATAGATCTATTTACGAAACATCGTATATTTGAATATAATTTGGTGTATATGTGCTACTATATTAAAATATGTTTTTTAATTTATTTTATGCATATCATCACCCACCCCGTATAATCATGAACGGCATTATTTATAAGGGATTTTATGGATTAACGCCTGCGGTTCCTATCAGTTTTATGCGGTAATTTATTTATGGATTGTAAATGTTTTTGAGGAAAAGACTATACATTTTTGAGGAAAAGACTATACATATACCAATAAAAAGAAATAGACTACGAATTGAATTTACAGATAAATATACGCGCATTGTCGACGAATGTGTGTGACTGCAATTGTGTAGGTAAAAATATAATATATCCCCGTCTGTTATCAAATTTCATAATTTCGGTTACTATTGGAACATTATTCATCACTTGGCTTTTAAAGGGGTTTTTTTATATGGCTTTTAAAGGGTTTTTTTTTATTCAACTTAATCGTATAAATATGAATGTATCATACTTGAAATTTAAACGATTTTTATATACATATTTTTCTTGTATGGTTTTCGTTCTTAAAATATTTGTATATATGTATATATGAATATAAATAAATTTGCTTTTTGTTAGATTAATATATATTATTGTATATATTGTATGGTTCAGTATGTGTATATATATGAACAATATATTCAGAAGTTACTTTCCAACATTGGGGTTTAAAGAAAAAAAAACTGCACTTGAATCACATACATGGTGGTTATGTAATTCAAATGTATTTTTAACAATTTTTTTTTTTCGTATTTCGGTGAGTGTGTATATTCTTTTATGTATATCCTTTACGTTTACACAATCAAAGCTGTTTAGTGTATTTCAACTGGTATATACAACATGTATAAAAAAAAATATATTTCAATATTATATCAATCAAGAGTTTTCTAAACATTTTTCACACACATTAAAACTAGTAGATGATTAAAATTTGATTTTTTTTGCATGTTATATAAAAAAACAATATTTATTGTATTATTATTATTTCATATGTAATATATAATTGAAGTTACATTAAATTTACAATTTGCATTATTTTGGTCTTACTCATATTTGTGGAATGTACCTTACTTATACATTTACAAATCATTAAAAAAATTTGACTGATTCTGATTGTGTGAGTGTATATGAATTCAATCAATTTTCGAAGGATTAAAGTTATTTTTTAAATTCACTTGTTATATTTCATTTATATCCTACTATTATTTCTTAGTTATATTTATTTTAACTATAATATATAATGTATTTTTCAATAATTATACATATATTTTTATCTTACAAAAAAAATTATATTAATTAATTTTGTTTTTTTCTTCTTTAATTATTTCCAGGTAAATACATTTCAAATCTAATTATACACATTAATATATATGTATGTACATTGTACATATATAATAATTCAATTATGTATATATTAAGAAATATTGCTTGTCATTGTGATTATAAATATAAAGGTATGCTATTATTATTATTATTTATTATAACTTTCTCTATGTAGAAATATATAAATTATATGCAATTGACATTATATACGTATAAGCAGATTTTCATCATCCGTTAGCTAACTATATGTAAAATGTAATATATGAAAAAGAGATCGTTCAATAAAATAAATATGTCTGTTTTTTATAATCAACCAACAATCTATATGTAATATTCTATTATAAATATTTTTGCGAAATAATCCTCTATATCTAAAATAATATTTTTCTATCATTGGTTTTTATGTTGACTACATTATATTATAACATAGTATAAATCATTTTATTTTACACGTACATAAATATAAAGAAAACATTAATGTCTTTATCTATATTACAATAATATTATATATTAAATAGAATGTGATTAATCTTATTTTGAATATTTTCTCTTTAAGGTTTTTTATTTTTTTCATTTTATTTTATGGGCGAAAAATCACTAGAAATTGACCACTTTCATTACACAAAATATTTATTAGTATTAATGTATATAAATTGAATTTTTCCTTTTGATATTCGTTGATTTAAGATGCGGTTTTAGTCTTTTATAGTATCGAATTAAATTTTTATATAAATTTCCATACATTTTACCAAAGAAAGTGTATATTTTAGTTTTTCTACGAAAGAGGTTTTCTATTTAAAAATTTCAATTTTAATTATATAATTTGTTCTCTGACTTGTATCATAGAAAAACTACAAATTAATTTATATAATGCAATATATGAAAATGTGTATAATGTAACTCTATATGTATAATTTAGTGATACATTTTTCATATCATGTAAAATGGTATGTATCTGAAATATTTAACATATAACACAACAAAACCAAAAATTTTGTAAATACAACACTATATATATATATGCATAAACATAAACAAATATAAAGTATACATATTATCGTATTATAGTATACTTTATATTAACAAAAAAACCATAAAGTAAATATTTCAATGAATTTTATGATATTGCATGTCCGAAAAAAGTATACACAGGTATTTTGGTATTATGAAAGTTATATATTCACAATTTTACATTACAGAGCAAAAAAAATTGATATAGAATATATAACATTTATGCATTTATTTATATATTATACTCTTATACATATAAACACACAACAGTTTCATGTTTTTGGTTATTTACCTTTTAATAATATTTATTTCAGTATTCTTTTTTTTTGTTGTCATATACATTATATGAAAAATTTAATTAGACATATTGATAACGAACGGCGACACATGCTTAATATAACCCACGGTTGTGCTGTGATTCTGTGGTGATACGATAATCATATTTATAACCGTTTCACAATATGCAGTGATATAAGATGAAATTGGATAATACGAATGAGATTTTTTGTAAACATTTTAAAAAACTTGTTTTGTTATCTAATTATATTGTAATTATATTCTACAATTGGTTACATTTTTTATTCAGGGGGTGTGTGTTTAAATTTTGTGATATACTGTATTTAATTTAAATAATGTTCATATTGTTATAATACAATATATAATATACACGTATAAGATTTGTACCATGACTGCGGTATATATTTATTATATATGAATATACGATATATATGACCGACAAATAAATTATTTATTTATGAGTTTTTGTGGGTTTTATATATATTGGCGATGGTATTCTGCTGGAATTTTACATAAACTTTTATTGTAAATGTAAATATTCGAATACCACTACTTGTATTTATATTGTATTATACATGAAACATGAGAACAAATTTAATATTTTCGTTAAAAAAAACAACTAAATAATAATAATAATTATATCAATTTCTCGTATCTATTTGTATATTATAATATAATGATTTCATATATAACGTATAACGAACGATCAAAAACATATTACCATGCGGTTAATAATAATTTGTAAATTTATGTTATATATTATTTATGATAATAACCGATTAAAAAATCAGATTTTTATCTGTATATATATTCATATATAGTAAATTAGATTATTAGATTACATTTAAATTGCATTCACTCATATGGTATGTATATAAAATTCTAATGGTTCTTTTCTTTTATATATGTATTGTATGTACCATATGATATGGTATTATTAAATTATCATTTTAAAATTTTACATTATTTTTCAAAATGTATATAAAATTTAAATAGAAATATGATTGAATTGGAATATATTTTCAATAGTTATATATAGAATAGATATAAACATTTATTATCGCATTCTATATACAAAATTGATTATCATAATCGAACAAAAGTATGATTTGTTATATTATAATGAGAATTTTGAACAGATATGTTTATTGAATAGAGGCTACTTTTTGATCCAAATTTCATGTTAATTACCGACACCGCCTAAAACGAAATAAATTACGAAACCATAACAAATTGGAACGCGAATTTAAATCATCAATTTTAATACTTCGTAATATATTTCACGATATATTCAAAATATATTTTGCAAAATACTTTATTTAATATTCCATTTATATCTGACCGTCTGTATATGTATGTAAAAATAATAACAATTACATTACGCAGTAATATATATGTTAATTATTATATTAATTATGCATATAATTAAAAATTAAATAATTTTATATATTGGCCCGTACGCATTCGATACTCAAAACCTATTAATAGTTAATTTATGCATATGTAGTGTATTGTAATTTATTTATTTTATAAATTATAACAAATGTCAATCAAAATATGTGCGATTGAAATAATTTCCCTTCATACATGTATTATATACCATATATGTAATTGGTAAAATTAAATTTAAATAAATATTAAATATGATACAGAAAATATATATTTATATATAGAGGTAAAGCTATATAATAATATATCAATACTTGCTGTCGTTTTTCAAAATACTTGTCAATTTATGAAATAAAATGTAATTGAAATGCATTTTTAATGGATACAATAAATGCGTATATGCATATGAATATATATATATATATATATATATACAGAAGTATTTTATAAAAAGTGATATGAAATTATCTGCACGCAATGATGAATGATAAATATATTCCTCTTTTTATATTATTTATAAGCGGTAAAGATATGAATTCATGATTATATATCCCCATATAATATATTCCCACAAATCTCAACTTAACGGAACATAACATTCATATACTATATATATTACATATAATTATGTATAGGAAATATAAGAAACATGAATTTCAACAATTGTTATAAAGATCTATTTTTGTGAGTAATTGAACTTTCACATATTACATTTTAACTGATAATTTTTTCTTCAAAAACGTTTCATATTTTTTATTGTTCTTCGTTCTAATTGTAAAATGATTCAAATAAATTGTATTCTAAACTCATAAATCATTTATAATAACAATATTAGTCATAACAAAATAATTTTTCCCAATGAAAATACTGACCTTATATCCAGACCAGACGAATTATAAATTTCACTGAATAATGACGAAGGGAAGGAAAATGTTACCCCTTTGCTAAATTCTTTAGAAGTTATGCCTTCAAATAAACATTTGTTCGTAAATCGATGTATCCGACTCTATGTGGAATTTTGAATGTTGATTGTTGAATATAACCAATTTCATTATATGAAAGATAGGTGATGGTTGTAGGATTATATTGTATACATACATGGAATATAATATAAAAAAAAGTTGAATCTATATTCATAGTCCTAACATATCAAATGCAATAATTTTTACAATCATAAATATTATTACAACAGCAATAATAATTATACAGTTGGCATTACCATGTCACTTGCTGTTTTGTAAATGTTTTTAATTTGTTTTTTATACAAATGAAATACGAATGTATGTATGAACTTTGTGAATATTATATATATGTATAATACAATTAAAGCCATGCAATTATTTACCCAATTATTCATATAAATGTATAAATAAATATCCAATTATATGTAAATCTAATATATATACATTACATTTATATAGAGGATTTAAATATGATTTAGTTTTTAATTCATTTTTTTTTCCGTATTTAAATCTGTTAATTAATTTATATAATATTTGACATTTGTTAATGTAATAATAATTTAATAATAGAAAATATAATTAAAATCTGAATGTATGGGTATTTTAACCAATTAATTTATATTTACTTATAATAAAAATATTACTACATGTTAACTATTGGTTTTAGAACGTATGATATTTATGTATGATTTATGTATGGACACATTATTAAATAAATGTATTTTTAGTAATATGCGGAATTGATAACATTCAACATCCTCTCTATTTATCAAAATAGTCATTTATGTTGAATATTCATTTCATAGCATGAATATGTTACATTAAAAAAACCTTTTAATTTAAAAAAAAAAGTTAATTATAATTTCCACCCAATCATTTTTATTTTTATCATTACGAAAAATTTTAATTTATGATCTTATATTGAAAATTTAAATATTTTAAAGTGAATACAAATTCAATGCTAAAATGTTAATTCTTCACTAATTTTGGTTAGTTCACATAAAAATTTACTACACAATTTTAAAATTCAACCTATATGTGTTTGTGTCTTAAATTTTTTTATTTTTTAAATATCATTTAAAAGATTAAAGATAATTTATATATGCCATTATGTCATTTATAGAGAATAAATATTTTTGATAATTAATACACATAATTTTATTTTTCCGATATTTGAAGAAAAACAACAATAATTTATAATTTTATTCTATAACTATATATATGAAGATGCTTTCAAAGATAAGTATATAAATCATATAATTTATGTGATTCCTCTATAAAATAAATCGTATATGCATTCATTCAAAGCGGCAATCATTCATTAATTAAAAAAATGTTTTTTTTTATTATACTACATGTATTTTAAAAACTATATAGTTTGAGTCATGCAGTTAATGTTGTGTGTAAACTGTTTAATAAACAGATAATAAATTATTCAAAAAATAATTAAAACATTCTTATTGTAAAAAAATAAAAGTTGTGTTTTATTTAACTATATACAATGGCAGTCGGCCCTACGGAAGGTTGCAATGGCAAAAAAAAAACCGAGAACCATAAGAATATTAAACAGTTCTTCTATATTTTCTTTAAAAAGTTATAAATTTATTTTAGAAAATTATATATACTGATTTTAATATGGAAAAATATTTACAGCATTTCGAAAATTCAAAAGAGTCACGTAATAAATGGTATCTTATTTACTGTGATGACATTTACTGTAACGGTGAAAATGTTGAAGAACACAATGAAGTAAAATTTAACAGGGAACCAAAATGGTAGTGATCGTGCCTGTTTAATTATAATCATGTTTGAAATCATGTGTTATATAAATTATCTGACTTAATATATTTATTGAACAGTACATATACATTATACATATAACATATATAATAAGAATATTTAACAATACATATACAAATTCGTAATAGTTTCCTTTTATCGAGATACATATATTTACTATTTTATATAATAATATATTTGAATTATTCATGAATAATTTTCTGATTTTAATCTTGGATTCTGTTGTATATATATACAATTTATAATACGATCACATAATGCTAACAACATTTATGTTAATAAAAAGTGTTTGTATTTTGTACTTTTTATAAATATATAATATACACAAACGTACATTACCTAACAATTAACAATATATTATTGCATCATAGCTATATACATACATATAAATAACAATAATTTTCATTTTAAAAAATACAATATAATTTATCAATATTTTTTTTTATATATACGCATAAATAATGCACTTTTTTGTGTTCATTTGCTTTTATTACACATAATTTGAAAATTTATAACTTTCAATTAACGAATAAACAAAATATATAACGATAAAAAATATTTCAATTCTCATTTGAATTAATTGAAGAAGATTTTAAAGGCAAAAAAAATTACAAAATAATAGCACATGCATTTCATTGTTATTTGACATTGTGTGTAAAAATTGAATTGCTTTAAGAAAAATTCTTTTATATATATTATATATATGTACTACATTAAATAATATCTTATATTATTGTTATTATTATCTCGTTGTTACATAATTTTATAAATGCAGTTTAGATGCAATGTGATTTATGTATCTTTGTGTGTTTTTTTCATTGCTATATATTAACAGAGATAACGTATAATAGAAAATATACTCTATAATAATGAATTGTTTTATTTACTTGTCGCTTTGAAATAAATTGAATGACTTTGCTTATTAAATTTTATTTATATTATATAATATATTTTTTTACAGATAAAAAAAAATAAAACTATAAATTTAATAAAAATTTATAGATACAGACATATATATACTTATTTCGTATTTTTACCGCACCCTTATATTATTTTCAATTTTCGAAATTCATTTTGACACACCTTTTATTTATCATTTATACATATTTTACATATAGAATATATTCGTACATCATGTATAGTGAAACATTGGAAAATGTATGCAAGACAAACTGATGGATAATCACACTTTTTTTTTACTTTATAGAATATATTCTCTATTTATATTGATCCTTTAGGAATCCATTCGAAATCGTTGATAGAAGTATTTTTAAACCCATACGTTTATTTATCCAATAGAAATAGTTTTAGTTTCAGTGATAGTTTGTCGGGTGTTTGAAATGTATAAATAAAATAGCAATATTAGAATATAATTTTTAAACAAAATATTAATTTTTCTAATTACATTTTATTTTATTTTTTTGCTTTTATGATACAATTTCGAAAATACATGATGTTACTATATCAAATAATATCGGTATATTTTCACATTTTCCATAAAATATATATTTGTATATATATGCCATATAAGATTGAATAGAAAATGAATATGCTTCTTTATTATTATTTCTTTTTTTTACTTTGCTGTTGTTAAATTTGTTAACTTATGTGTGTGTGTATTTTTTTTTGTATTGTTGCATTTTTCAAAAGTCTTATTATTACTATATATACATATAAAACCACTTACAACGTGAATCTTTTTACTTCATCCATGCGTAAATTTACCTTTCTGGTAAAATAATATTCTTTTTACCATCATAATATACATATAAAATGTTTACTTTTTAAAATACAACAAGATACATGTAAAGGTTATGTATTTATGAATACAAAAAAGTAGTTTTTTTTAACAGAGATACTCAACACCGTATCCCATTACTTTTCAAATAAATATATCGTTTTATTATTATATAAGAATGAATATCTAAACACAAATATAGGATTATTTATGAGATTATATATTTTGCAAAAAAAAAAAAAATAATAAACCAACATAAAAAACAAGAGTAACAATAACACAACGGCTGTAGTAGCAGCAACAACAGCAGCAACATCTCGGCGGTATATACATGATTTAGCATTTCTTCAACGAAAATAAATATATGTGTATCTCAGCAACATTACTGATTATTATAAAGAGATAAGCCATAAGCGTCATACATGTTTCTATATATATATCATATATCTATATATCTTTATACTTTACATAATCGCATTTATATACATACACTCATATATCTATATAGTTGATGCGATAAAACTTTATGTGAAGATATAGAGATTTTATGAATTGAAAATAATTTTCTTTATTTTATATTATTTTCATCATTTTCATTTTTCTTTTCTTGTTATATACAAACATATATGTTAAATAAATAAGTATATATATACCATATATATAATATATGGTAATTTTATCTTGAGTTAACCGTTTTTCCTTTTTTATTTTTTTTGCTTCAAAAGAAAAAAAAGAAGAGGGTTAAAAATACATTGATTATATACATTTTATTAAAATAATTGTGTTTTATTGCGTATTATATATTTAGTCTTATCATAAAAGAATAGAAAAATGATTTTTGTTCTTCTGATTTTTCGATTACTAACTAACAAATTTATATTTAAATATGATAATCAATAGATTTGAGACATCCTACATACATTACATCTTAAATTTATTGATATATATTTTCTAATACAGATATTAGATACTGAAAAAATTAATTTAAATTAATTTATATAAAGAACTGTAAGTTTCCATGAGTTTCAATATTATATTATAAATTTCTTTGTGATGTCGGAACACAAGCAAACAGAATCTGGACCAGAAATAAATCCGTTCAAAAGCGTTTGTCTGAATATGCACTACGTTTCCGAAATAGAATACTATACCACAACCTATATTGCATAAGAATATCTCCGCGTTTACCAGGTCATGTATTATATATAGAATGATTATAACAATTTAAAAATTGTAAATTTAATTGAAATGATTCATTATCGTTGTTTGAAATTTAAATTATATTATGTATTATATGCAATACTATTGTAATTATAAATATAATCAATTAGATATGCATCTAAAACAAATTAGTTTTTATTTTATGTACATATTTACAAATTGTATTATAATAAAAGTGCATGTAAAATAATTGATAAGAAATTTCTATGCGTATGTAAAATATTGCAATTATTTATTTATTTATGAATGGTAACTAAAATGCATTCATATAAAAAATCAATTTGCATAACTGATATAAATGTAATATTTTTATATTTTTATTTGTTAAAAAATTCAACACATATGATTGTATTATTAATTTATTTATATGTGTATGCACTGAATGGAATTTTATCGCATATATAAAAATACATAATGTAATGGATAGAAAAATTAATTTATATTTATTGATTGTAATAATGTAAATGTGTGTGAAAAAAAGATTATAATATAATACGTTTAGAAACATACATAATATATTAAAAAATACTCGAACCTCATGAGAAAAATATGTAATTCTACGTGAAATTCAGATCGGAAATCGAAAATGAAAGAAAAATAGTGAACATGTTTCATGTGCTCATTATAGGATTCGAACGTGCCACATCAGAGTTTCGAAGTTATGGATGTTTCGTTAAATAAAACACCGTAACGGCATACACACTAATTATCTATAATATAAAATGCACAATGCGTTTTAAATGATCCCACAAACGTTTCCCATTATAAATGATTTTTTCAATGAATGAATATTATAAGAATGTGAATATAAGAGATAATTGTTTTTTTAATGCAAAGAATTTTTTATGATAAAATAATTTCGTTAATCAGATTATTTTCCTGTAACATTTACGTTCTATTTTATTCAATATTTTATTAGCAATTATCAATATATATATACCGTCGAATGAACCCTTTAAAATTCACTGTGATTATTATTGTATTTTTAAAATATGATTTAAACAAAAAATTCTATAAAATAAACAAAGAAAAAACTTTTTTTTTTGTTTTATCAAAGTGAATTTCCGGTATATGTATCTCTCTTTTATAAAAAAAAAAAGTATTCTATTATGTGGAAATTTCTTTCATTATTTAAAATTTAATAATTTATAAACACAATGTGTGGGTGATGATAGAATCAATTACATTTTATATAATATAGTAGTATATATTATGTTATGTGAATGCATCATTGAAATCGTCATCTTTGATCTAACCAACCGGCACGGCACATTACATCTGAAAAATGTAATTTGTTGAAAAATGGGAAAAATTTATTATACAGGGATTTTTTTTTGATCATATTGCTCCATCCACTATCATACATATAGCCAATGGTATTTTTGGAATATTAATGCGACGCATTCATTTTATATTAAGATTTTATTAGAAGTTTATTCGTGATTAATTTAACATTATCTCCCACCTGCTTTTTCTTTTTTATATGTTACCCTGGAATCGTTTTCGTAAATTGCATTTAGTTTTTTGAATTTGAACTAAACCTATATAAAACCAAACAATAAATCACTCCCTGATTACTATGTCGTATATTAGGCTGATTTTTTCTATTCGAATGTGAAACCTTAATGTGTTAATAAGATATAAAAATGAAACAAGTATTACGTTCATTTATAATATCTACTATATATATAATAAAATTGTAAAAATAAAGTATATATGATATGATGCTTAAATGGAATTTACATTACATGCATAACTAAAAAGGATAATAAAATATTGTACGTATATATCTAAATAAAATATTGTTTTACGGAAAAAAATATATATATATATAATTTTTTTTATGATACCATATAAAAGTATAGGTTTGTGAATATTTTATATGAATAATGTTAAATTCATTATACTAAATAATATGTGTTTAGTGTCATATCTATTTATTTATATATATATATGTATGTAAATATACATAAAAGATCTATATATTTTATATTATATACATATTCATACGATATATATTGCCATGTGAACTTTAAGTATAGAGCATCATGCATATACATTGCATATATTTTCTATATACATGTGGTAATACTTATTTTGTTACAAAACGGTCAATGTTTATGTACGTAATAACGTGCATATGTGTTATATATAAATAAATATGTAGATTGGAAACATACCAAACGTTTGTAGATTACGCGCGTTCTAAGCATAAATTTAATTGCAGCCTTATAGCAAAATGTCACCGATATGTATGCATATATATATATAGATTAACCATATATACATATATATTAATATATTTATATGTATTATATATATTCGTTGGTTAAGGGTAATTACATGTTGTTCATGTATGCAAATATCTATATCTAACTATTTTCTATTCTATCCATTTATAATATTGGATTCTCTCCAGATTGAAATTTTATATAATTTTATACACAAGCAGTTGAAATGTTTTATGGAACGATTGTACTTTTTTGTTGTTGCATTTTTATGCTCATATATAAATATTTTTTACGTACAGGTGTATTTTGTGAATATATTTTAAAATTTAGTAAATATATATAAAAAACATTTTTTTTTTATTTAATATATATGAAGTTTTCTTTGCCGTATGCGATATTCTTTATCACGTGTTATCGTACACATTTTATGGAATTGCACTTTTTTTGGTTTCATTTTAATTTGTTAATAAAATGTCTGATAAAATATTTATGTAAAAGAAATATTTAATTGACTTCATTCGATTTTGGTTTGTTTTTTTTTAATACTAAAATACTTTGATAAAAATCAACATAATTATTGATATAGAATAAACGTTTAATGAATATGATCGTATATTATTAAATTTACACATTTAAAAACGTGATTTTAATAACACATTTATATATAAAATTATAAAATAAAATTTCTAATTTTATTCCAAAATATATGATAATTTTTCCAATCAAAATTTCTTACGGGATGAGTATAATATGTATGGCATATATGTATAGACGTTTTTGTATATACCTCTCGATGAGTGTATACGAGTTTACATTTTAACAATATTATAAGTATAAAATGTAATTGCTGTTATATATATATTTTTGCTTGCTGTATATATATACCGCACACACAATACATGTATATGCAATAATATTTTGATAAGTCCAATTTTATTACCACTTTGGTCACATAAAAATTGGCTTTAGGTTTCTAGATTTTGAGCCAAATGTGAATATTGTATTCTGTTTATATAATCTCCGTATATAATATGTACAAAATATTCTTGTTGCTGCACTGAAACATATGATATGGGTTATGGTTATGTGTATATCTAAAATTATATAATGTAATTTTATATGTATTAAAATAGTATTTCTAAATATGTATATAATCATAGTCTTATTTATATTTTGTTTATAATGCATCTATATATGGATGTTACACATATATGTATATATATATATATATATATGTATATTGTGTTTAGACATGGTTATTCTATAACTCTAAACCATTTTGTGTACATCCCCAATATTTGCATATAACTATATATAAATACAGTAAGGAACACGAAAAAATCAAAATGTAAAATGTGCATCTTTCTGAACAATTAACAAGTGAATTTTTAATCGTACATTAGCTCATTATTCAAAAACGTGAAGAATATCCTAAATACAAAATAAATTTAAAGAAATGATGAATAGACATTATTATTTTTCTTGTCAATGGCAAAAATGCTTCACGTTGTTTAGGTTATATTACATGTGGTTTTCAAACATGTATGCATACATTTATACACGAATAAGATAAGACCTATACTGTATATATTAAGCTAGGCAATTACTTTAATATGTTGAAAATTGCATAAAATAACATGATATTTGTGGGGTAAACACATACACACAGAAATATGTATCGTGTATAATAGAAATGTGTATATTTTATAATTTATACGATTTAATAAGCAATTTGTCTATTATTTAATTTTAATGTAAAGATATTTAAATATTAACCAAATACATTTAATGTTTGTTATATTACATTTTGAATATATATGAAATTAAAAAATATACTATACATATTCTTAAAAACATTGCTCGCCATATTATCGTTTCTTAAATAATAATTTAGAAATTTTATTTAAATTTTATTTTGAAATTAATTCACACTTTCCGCGATACCGACTAATGGGGTTAATTCTTGGGACTTCTATTAGTATATGATATTAGCTTGAAAATTTATAATGTATGAAATTGTAAACATTTTGTTAAATAAATTACCATTTGGTTCATAGTTTCCATTTTTGGATTTCAATAAAAGACATCACGAATTTTAAAAGAAGAACTTTAATAATTAATGAATATAAATTGACTATACAACAATATTAATAATCGTTTAAAAAAAATAAATATTGTGTTACTGTTCGTTGGGACCTTTCTTTAAATCTGTTATACATAAAAACTCTTTCAATTTAAAATTTGATTAAAAATTTTTTGTTTTAATTATTGTGGTATATCGAGTATTTTACCCATTTTACCTTTATTTATATATATATATATATATATATCGAATAAAAGCTCCATTAAAAAATATAAAAAGACGATATATGTATATAGAAAAAGTTATACCTTTGTGTTTACGAAATATTTATAGTTATATAATACATTTTATGTTATGAACCCTAATTTAAACCCTATTCATTCCCTTTCTATTATATACTATATATGGTAAAGATCCTTTCAACTAAAACACAATCATTTAATTTTGTATAACATACAGTGCGTTCTTTATGGATAGCATTGTTGTATTACTAAAACTCTATTGATAAATTAATCGATTCAACCTTAATGTACACCCAAGAAACAGTTAACAATTAAAATCGCATCCCATTCATCCCAAATTAACTTTTTCCTGAATTAGTAATTTAATAAGAAAAATCCCATTATGACCGAATTGAATTAATATTTTGTATGTATTAATACACAGTTAAAGTCCAAATGAAATACTTTTTTTTATTTTTATTCTATATTTAAACTTTCGTATTCCAATAATATCATTTTCAGTTAAAGCTAATTGAATTAATATTATATAAAAGTTAATTTTCTAATTGGCATAAATGTATTAAGTTTAATTACAATTTCGTTATATACATTCTTCGGAAATAATAAAATAATAATAGAGATGCAGCTGTAGCAAAATCAATTGGTATTGCTTAATGTTTTATGTATTTTTAAAGCGATGTTGGTATGTCTATAATTATAAGAAAATGAAGTTATTGTGATTTTAGTTTTACCAATTTTGTACAGTTATAAAATAGATTATTTTGAAAAACTTTCGTTGCAAAATAAATAAAATGTATAGGAATCTTATAATTAATTTTATTATTATACTATACAGGGTGTCCCAGTACAGGGTGCCAACCCGAAACAGGCAGGTTCTACACCTCATTTCCAATCAAAAAATGTATGGCGACCCCATGTCTATCTCGCTTGGTTTTCGAGCTAGCCCGAAAAAACGATTTCGTTGAAGTTCAAGGTAGTACGTAGATGTTATTTACCATATCTCAGCAACCACTTATCGGAATCCAATAATTATAACCTTGTTGGAAAGGTATTTTAACTATCTTTAACTCTTTTGAATAACACAAACTTCGGCGACAACCCGTTTTCATGCTATAGCTGGTCAAACACAAGAAATTTCAACGGCCTCAAATATTTTTGTTATTTTGCAAGCCGAGAACTATAGAACTTTTATGTTTATCAACTGTCGGTTTTTAGAAAAACTTCTTTGATGTTTTAGCTTTAATTTGATGTACAAACTTTTAAATTATGTCATCGCGTTCTAGAGATATAACGAAAATAATATTGAAATATGACCAAAATAATGCAAATTTTTCAAAAATTTAACACACATTTATTACATTGCAAAGTTCAATGTTCTGTTGTTATCGCGTTATCTAGGTAACATAACTTCCAGGGATTGCAATTAATTTAATGGTTACTTAGAAATAAAAACAGTTAAGCCTATTACCGTCATAAATTCATTCAATTCTTTTGTTTTTTGTGCTACATCTCTTCGGCATTTGTACGTATCATTGTTTTACGTTTAATATTCATTAGAAAATTAAGTTTGTTTTATAAAGAATAATTCGGAAGTTTGAAACGGTAAAAAGCAGTAAAAAATAAATTTCAAAAGCAGCCATCCAAATTGGTGTAAGTAAAAACTAAAAAAAAAAACTGCTTGGCGTGCAATGAAGGCTGCTGGTTTACATCCTTATCATTTGCAAAAAATTCAAGCACTTAAAGAAATAAACTACGTCCCCCGAATAACTTTTTGTGATTGGGTGATTCGTTGTTATGAACAAGATCCCAGGATATTAAATCAAATTTTATATACGGATGAAGCAATGTTCACACGTGAAGGGATATTTAATACTTAAAATAATCAACATTGGTTAAAGGAAAACCGGCATTCAGTTCGACAACAAGCATTTCAGGAACGAATAGCAGTCAATGTATGGGCAGGAATGATTGCAAATCAATTAATTGGTCCATACTTTCTACCTGGGCGGCTGCATTCAGATTCATATTTAGTTTTTTTGCAAAATAGGTTATTCGATTTACTCGATGATGTTAATTTAGCTGATTTGCGATTCATTCATTTTCAACATGACGGTGCACCCCCACATTTTGCACGAAGTGTAAGAGAACACTTAAATGACACATTCGGCCAAAGATGGAATGGAAGAAATGGGCCCATTAAATGACCACCACGGTCGCCAGACCTCACACCATTAGATTTTTATCTATAAGGGTTTGTAAAGACATGGTTTATAAAACACCAGTTCATACCAGGGAAGATTTAATGAATGGCATTAATAATGCGTTTGAAGTTTTAAAAAATAATCCGAATCAAATTCGATCGGCTACTAGGGCAGTATTAAAACGGTGTCGAATATGTCGATCACATAATGGACACCATTTTGAACAATTTTTGTAGTAAAAATTTAAATTTAATTTAATAAATGTGTTTTAAATTTTTGAAAAATTTGCATTATTTTCGTCATATTTTAATATTATTTTCGTCATATCTCTAAGACGAGTTGACATATTTTAAAAGTTTGTACATCAAATTAAAGCTAAAACATCAAAGAAGTTTTTCTAAAAACCGACAGTTGATAAACATAAAAGTTCTATAGTTCTCGGCTTGCAAAATAACAAAAATATTTGAGGTCGTTGAAATTTCTTGTGTTTGACCAGCTATAGCATGAAAACGGGTCGTCGCCGATTTTTGTGTTATTAGAAAGAGTTAAAGATAGTTAAAATACCTTTCCAACAAGGTTATAATTATTGGATTCCGATAAGTGGTTGCTGAGATATGGTAAATAACATCTACGTACTACCATGAACTTCAACGAAATCGTTTTTTCGGGCTAGCTCGAAAACCAAGCGAGATAGACATGGGGTCGCCATACATTTTTTGATTGGAAATGAGGTGTAGAACCTGCCTGTTTCGGGTTGGCACCCTGTACTGGGACACCCTGTATATTCCAATTGCGAATAATTGGTCACCATAAGTCTATATATATAAATATATATGGGTTTAACATTATTAATTGATTAATGGATAAAAATTCGATGAAGTACAATACGTATGTATATGTATATAGAATTTATAGAGAACTGAAAGAATAATGAGTTTTTTCAACTTTTCTTTGTGCATTTCACTATATACATATATTTTATATATATACGATTGGAAAATTTAAACGATCACTTCTGATATATATTCTCTATATCTCTATATGTATATAGTTTTCAGAATGTATTTATAGATACATTTCAAAGGAAACGTAAATTTTAATTTATGGATTTTGGGGTATATATACAATACAGATATTATCCGACGTGTATACAGTATATATATAATATATAACTTTATTGCTATGTACGGAATATCTATATACTATCACAATATATATTATACATATATGTACTATACATATATAATTAAATTAATATACTTTACGTTTAAATATTTTCTTTCTATTATCTGCGAAATGGATCTGTTTAATATACGTACACCTGCATACGCTTTATTCTATTCATATAATGTACATGAATAATTAATTAAATGTTTGTGCTGTATATATACGTAAGTGTATATATAGAAAATTATAAATTTTATAGAAAAAAGAACATACAAAATATACATGGGAATTATTTTTTTTTTGTTTCATTATTTAATTGTCATTAAAATTAAAAAAAAAATAAATTATTTATTATTATTATTATATTATTATTATTGTTGAGAATTTAAATGCAATTTTTAACTTAATTCAAGGTACTCTATAGCATGTTCTGGCTATTTTCCGATATTTAACTTTTCTTAAAGAGACAGACTATTTATGAAAAACCAATTGGATAAAGTTAAATTTGCCGGGGAAATTGATTTTTCAATCTTCAATATATACTTACATTTTTGATCGATGTTTAATTTTCTGATATGTATTGAAAATGTAACCAATATTAAAGAATTCAAATTTTGTCAAATCGGTCGGAATTTTTTCTATTGATGCTAAATTCTAACTAACATTGATTCTAACATTCTAAATTCATGTTCCGAATTGTTTATCTACAAATTTTTTATTTCTGTGGTCCTTATCAATGCAATTCATTATTATATACTATAATTCATCAATTAATCCAATTTTAAATTTTACAATAAAAATATGATTATAAATATACAGTATAGAATATCATGATCTCATTTAATAAATGATAATTCTGGGAATAAATTAATTAGGCGTAATAGGATAATAACTATTTATCTATATACACACATAAATATTTACAACTATATACACTCTATTCATTAATTATATATTAATATTATTATATTCCAAAAAATAATTATTTCAATTGTCAAATATAAAATAAAAACACATTAAATATAAAATATATGTACGTACATATAAATATAATTTTCAATGATAAATAAACAATTTTAATTTGAAATAATTTAGTTATAAAATTTTGCGCAAGGATTATCAATTCGTATATATTATATTAAGCTTATTTCACATAACCACAAAGTGATTATGCATGTATTTATAAATTAAATCTATATCTATAAAAGTATATATACACCATATAGTATTGATATAATAATATTTGTATATTTATAAAAAAAAATGTCAATTTTTTGTTGTTCTGGTTGTTCCGCTGTGCCGCTGCCATATAATTTTAAATAATATATTATATTATAATAGTATTTACATTTATATATAGGCAAAATTTGACAATTTATACTTTATTACTAATGTTTTTTTTTGTATAGATGATATTTTTATGTGCATATGTTGGTGCAAAATTGTAAAAAAAACGTTTAATTATTTTTCGATTAATTTAATCGTGTGTTTGTGTATGTTATATGATATGTTTTATATAGTAAATAATTAAATATATAAATATTATAATCAATATAAATTTATATAGTTTTTTTTTTTTTTTTAATATGATTATATTGTTTTAATTTTATTTTATTACATAATTAATTATATATAATAACATTATGATAATTTAACGTATATATACTCACTCTATCTACGGCATTAACAAACACACCATTGACCATGTTGGAAATTTTATTAAAATTTTGTATATTAATACACAAATATAAAATTTAGTAAATATTTTTTGTTCAGATAATGTTAAAATAGCTTTATTGTTTGGAATGAATATTAAACAACATATACATATAGAAATATACCTATTCTGTTGTAAATAATGATAAATCCTGGGTGATTATATATTAAATATTTTATCACTATATTAATTTAAACAAATACATATTATATTAGTATATAAACACCTGATTATATGATTTCGATTTCAAATATATTTAAACTGCAGGCTATTTGAATTACAATAATAAAGCAATTTGCAAATTTTATCGTTCAATAACATAGTTAAAGATATAAATTAATATATTTCATCAATTTTATCCAGATCATCATTAAAGACAAATCTGTTTCCCGGAAGCAATTTTTTAGGTTGCATCGAGTAATAACGGGGGGATTAGATTTATGTCTAGATTTTAATATTACTTTAATTTGTACGACACTAGTGTATATCAAGTATTATTGTAGTAATGGATATATATAAATTTATGAATATGATGCATAATGTTTTAATAATTTATTTATACTATATATGAATGAAGAAAAAAGTTTGTCATACAAAATTATATTCATATGCATATTTTATAATTGCTATTCTATATATTGAACAATAAAAATTTGCCATAGTAGACAAAACATACTTTTTTGCTTAGCATAACGCAATTCAAATTGGTATTATCCAAAAAATGGTATATTTCTGAAATTTTATAAACTTATGCCATTTATATAAACTATAATTTTAAAACCATAATGTTCGAATATTATATAAAAGTTTAAAATACAGAAAATGTCATTTTCATACATTATATGGGATATAATTTATATATACAGAAATTAAATATGGAAACTAAAACAACTATAATTGTATATTTTTATGTAATAAATAGGCATTGTTTTAATATCATCATATATGATTTTTGTGTCATAATATTTGAATATTTCGCAGTATAGATTGTTAGTTTTATTATTGTTACTATTTTTTTAATATATTCATACGCATCAAACAACTCAACAATTTCTTGTTTCATAGAAATCCTTTTTTTTCAAACAGTTTTAATCATTAGATATTTAATTATTTGTCTTCTACTTATTTAAATTAAATTGTTTTATATTTTGATACATACAGATTCTCCAATGATTTATAAAAAAAAATTATTTATGATATGACTATATATAATTATGATTATTATTAAATCATTATTTTGCCAGAAAAATTTAATGTAATGAAACGCGCAGTATATATATATATATAGGAATAAAAAATATATATTCAAGCACATATATAATAAACAAATTTCTATATGCTGTTTAATATGCTTTTTTCATCAATTTTAAATCACATTTTAGTAATGAAATTTTATCTAATTTATTTTAAACAGACCTATAAAACGAAATTATATAAAATTTATATTTATCATATGCATCATGTACAAGTATGTGTATATCTACGTGGAAATGTAGATGAAGGCATAACCTATATATAGGTTTAATATAATTTTTTTTTATGTTTGTTCATTATAAATTATAAGAAAACTTATTTAATGTTGTCTACATATGAGAAACAACACGTTTTTGGCGAAAAATTAATTTATTATATAATGTAACATTTGTGCATATACATTATACATATATGGGGTGCTCTAAAATGTACCATATAGTCTTCGAGTCGTTGATATGATTCTATCTTAAATTTATACTATAACATGTTTTTTCGATTTTGATCAAAAATCAAATTCCGAGATATGATTTTAGTAGGTTAACAAATGTTTCTATAAACTAATTTAAACTAAAGTTTCATAATTCAATTGTTTTTGATATTCAATAACCGATTAATCAATATAGAAATTTATATAACTACTACATCAGATTACACTTCGTCCAGGACTAAATAAAATAATATCATATATACTCATCATACCACGTATATAGCTGGTTGGTGTACGTTTTATAGTATTGCGGCCTGTAGTTACTGTCTGATGCTGTACATTTTAAATATGATATAATCTAATTTTTATATATAGATAAAGGAAGAACTAAATGAATTATCTATAAGTTAGGAATGTTTATTTTTTTTTATAAAGTGATATTCGAATCCTGGTGTATTTGCCAATCGCTATCAGATCTCTATATATAATTTATAATCTTTTTCATCATATAATTGAACTCGATTAAATAAATTTTAATTATTTTCGCCACTAAATAGATATGGATTACACTGATTATTTTGGTCACCGCTTTTATACGAAATTTGTGAAGCGAAATGCGTTTGATTCAATAATAAATTTATCCATTTTTCTATTACATATGAAGTGAGTAAATGTGTATAATTTACATAGTAAATCAATTGTCGTGTCAAATAGCACCCTATTTGAGTTTATTTTAATATATGAATTTAGTGAAAAATGCTTAATTTTTCTTGGCATAGATTAACGTGGTTGTGTTAATTTTTGATCATTGTTTACTAACGTCTACACTATACTACATAGTAAAGTTAAGTCTTCTTACAAGATTTTATGCATATGAATCCAATAATGAACCCTCGATAAATCTATATAGACACTTGTTTTTGTGCATACGTCGCAATATAACATATTCATATATATAAAAATATACTTTAATATTTAAATCATATAATATGTTTTGTAAATATAAATCAAATTTATTATATCGTTAAAAATTAATGTATTCAATGCAAAATGCAATTTTATATATACATAAATAATTTAAAATTCATGTTACCATAATTATGTATATAAAAAGGTGTATTATGCATTTTTTATACTCGTATACTATAAAGTGTTGTTGGTTAGATATACTATATAAAGTGTGAAACTAGGATTGTTAATAGTATGGTGTTAATTTTACGACTAAAATTTTATATAATTTTCTTTTTCATGTATTCTACGTTTAATTTTTTATTATATGTGTGTGTATTATTAAAATATTATTTATTGATATTATATTCAAATTATAAACGTATAAAATATTAGGCCTAATAATATAGAACGAGTATATATTTTAAATACACACTCTGTAATTTATTAAAACACCTAAAGTTGGTAACAGCTTCAAAAAAGGTGAGTTATCTCAAATTTGTTATTATAATAATATGTGTCTCTTATATTTCAATTTTTAATTTAATCAAGAATCAATTTAGAAACAAAATCTAAAGTTGTTTGACATATTCATTGATTTATATTAGATGAGATTTCTTGGTTTTTTGAACATTTATAATCAAATTTATTAAAACCATTTTATGTAAATTAATAATATTCAATGCAATATTATTATTGATTGAATTTTTTTACAAATTTAAAAAAATTGTGTATTAGGAGATATACCAAATGTATATTCCTTTAATACATATTCATATTTATATGTAAGTAATAATAAACAAAATAATAATAACAATAATATGTAATGTCACTATGTACTTATTTTCTTGATGTATATTTATATATTCATTGTGGGGGAAGAAGTAAAAAGATAATACAAATACATTTATAGAAGTTTTATCCTCGCATGTATCATATATATATATATATATATGATTATTATTAATATTACATATTTTTGTTTGTTTTTTTTATTCCTTTTATTTTTTTTTTTTGCTTTTGCTCTAAATATGCCTTTTATATGATTTATGATATATTCAAAAGTAAATGTCTAGACATGAACTGAAGCGAATTATACATATATATATATATAGACAAACAAATATATGATATTACATATTACATATAAAAATATATGCCCATAAATATTGTGATAAAATTTATTTAGAAAATAAAAAAACTTAAAACCTTCCGCAATAAGTAAGAAAGAGTGATGAATAAAATGGAGGAAGTTTAGCAAGTCAGAATAAACTTTAATCATATTTATTTGCATTTTTTTATTTTTATTATTTTTTGCTTTTTGCCATATATATTATATATATATATACAACAAATTTATTATTTTCCATGTTTCGTAAATCGTTTTGATGATTACGCGGAAGCATATTTGGAAATAAGCAATTTCCTTATTTTAATGTGACATTTTTTTTTTTGCGATATAGTAAATTCAAATTTGTATATTTACTATATATATATAATATAATGTTATACATTTTGTATATATTATTCTTGTATATATACTTATGTTTTTATCTGTACATTTTGTACAAATACCTTTAGGGTATTCTATATAAATATTTTTGAAATGTTGATTGATATTTTACTGCATTTTTGTATGTATTTATTTATGTAAAAACCTTTACTTATACATAAATGTTGGTTTTTCTGATGTTGTATATATATGTCGGTTGATGTACATTTGTTTGTTTTAATATTTGGTTATTGGTTTTTGTACAAGTTTTGTTATGTTAAATTTGTATAGGATACAAGAACATTTTTCTTAATGGATTACTTTTAATACTTTTCATAGGGCAAATAGGTGCCTTAAAATACCAAACCCATTCCCATATATATAGGCTATCCCGAATTATAGGTTGACTAAATTTTATAAGTCAATTTTATGAGAAAAATCTATGTGAATGTGCTTCTATAGAACAGAAGCGACTTTTTTTTTTATTTGAAATGAAAAGTAATATAATTTGTTATAATAATACGCACAGGTAATTTAGTTATGTATTTCCATTTCGTACCTACGTTCAGAATATATAGATATATCATATAAGATACATAATATTGCACATATAATTCAATTATTATAAAAAATAATATAATTCAGTTTTTATATATACAAAAACAATATATAAAGAAAATTTTTATGGCCAATTATAAATACTAAATATTATATATCGTTAAATTTAAACAAATTTTTAACAAAACCATATAATATACAATTGTGTCTATATACCATAATTTATATTATGTTGAATATGTTCAATTCAATTATACAAAACATTCATATGTGCAAAAACATATATATATCTGTTCTATATATATATACAAATACATACATGAATGTATTGCAGAGAAAACATTTAAAATTTCGCACATTTAGGTTTTTAATATTAATATATAGTATTTTCATTTCATATATAAATCAAAATTTTGTACAATATCATATTCATATATATTTATATTTCATATAAAATATGTGAATGGAGTATGAAGTCCAAAAGATTTTAAAGATGATAATCATTTTGCCATACATATAGAAAACTACCATCAGATGAGACATTGAATATATATATATATTGTG
Source organism: Dilophus febrilis (assembly GCA_958336335.1). Classification (NCBI taxonomy): domain Eukaryota; kingdom Metazoa; phylum Arthropoda; class Insecta; order Diptera; family Bibionidae; genus Dilophus; species Dilophus febrilis. The sequence continues at coordinate 23,879,706 of OY284469.1, read as the reverse complement.
CATAATATAACGCAAATTATATATACATTCATTCATAAACTTCTATATATATATATATATATATATTATAGTTGCGTATATAATACAGGGTATGGAGTCCTACGAATATACATAAATCTAATTCTTTGGAGCGGTAAATTTAATATATACTGTAATGTATGAATAGCATAGACATATATATGGTATATGTATATATATAAAAATCTGTGTGCTTTCAATTTCCTACACTATAACTAAATTCAATATATATATATAGGAATATGAAAAGATAAGGATATAAAATTGAATATTCACATATTTATATGGTAATATGTATATTATATATCTATATTTATGATGATGAATGGATATATACACGGTGTGAATTTATGCATATATTTATATATGTAGGTGAGGATACATCACCATACATATATATTTATAGAATTTTATATATATATATATGAGAAGGGAAAACATATTATACTAGATTTTGATGAGTTTTCAGAATAGTGCAGGTTATTACTTTTCAATTTGATTTGGTTTTAAATCTAAATATTATATATATATTTCTATATCTATATTTTATATATGTATATATATGTACGACTACACATATATAAATAAAGGATCTTTCAATAGTTATGACACACTGTTAAATGTTAAATTGAAATATTATTCCTATGCATTACATTTTGACCGACATTTACTTCAAATTTTAGCATCAAGGCAACGTTTGACAAAACCTATTAATCCAAGTCTCATTTGTGTACTTTTTCACGTAATGTTGAACGATTATCATTTATAACTCGTTTGAACTCGTGAGAACGTTTTGTAAATGTTGATCATTCGATATAGCAATATACTCATTATGTGTATGTCTGTAATGAAAAAAAATTGATTTATAAAACAACTTGAAATATATTAGACATCCCTTATTAGACATTGACGCAATCTCTATATATTCAAAATCTATAACAACTATTGAAAGTCCTTTTAAATGAAACTAGAAATTTGTATTTTCATATATTATAGAGATGTATACATATATAGAATAGATAGAATAGATTTAGAATAGAATATGAGCACGTACAATATGTATGCTAATCGTATTTACATATTTATATATATATATATATGATATTAAATCAAGGGTGAGATCTTTATATAGCATATAATCTGATATAGCACATACATAAACATTAAGGTTTTACTAAAATAAAATACTTATATATAGAAAATCGTGTATTCAATATTTGTTCGACTTTCCTTCACTTGGTTTAATTGGTCATAAGAAATGTTAAAGAAATTAATTATATTATATTTGCATTTTACTTTAATTTATGTGAGTTATCCAGACATTTTTGTTATCTCAAAAATCGCACATGAAGTAACACAATTTCAACATCAAATGTGTAAATAATATTTAATGTTTTTTGTACACTAATAAAAATGTAAGCATTCTTAAAATTAATAGTTTATTTTTAATTCGTTTTGGTTTTGCCTTTTTATAACTGATCCAATTGTCCGCAACTTCTGTTTTGATTTTGTGCAATTGAACAAAATGTATCTAACGAAACAACATGAAATTGACATGTTTTTTATAACAATTTTAAATAAAAATGGCCAAAATTCTGTTGAAAAAATAAGAATTTTCTCATGTATGGTATTATTTTATTGTATATAGTAAATCTTGTCATAGTGTCAAGATATGAAATGGATGTATAAGAGCAACTGTTAATGAGGTGTAAAAAAAAGTGGAATCTTGAAATGATCTGTTTGTTATATTATATCCTTTTATGAATACTTTAAATTCTTTATAATACTTTAATTTTTGTATGTATCTTTAAACTGTCTACGATGAAATAAAAGCATCACGATATAAAAGTTGAATCTATATATCTATATTATATATATATACAGTAAATTTGTTTATGATTTTTTGCATTAAAAATTCCAAAATCATATTTTAAATGCGTTGATACGAATACAGTACAATAATATAATATTTTTATTCATATTTCAATTAATTTCAATTTATGTGTTTTAAAATAATGTCATATAAAAATAATTTATGATATATTTAAAAAGAGAATTTTATATGAATAAAATGTGCGGTTTATTTATAAATAATTGCAGACATATATGAATAAATAAAATTGAAAAAACCAAATATTATATAAATATAACATCTGTTTTCTGTTCTGCGATGTAGAAACCAAAAAAAAAAAAAGATTTAGCATATGGATTGTGATTTGAATGCATTACACCATTGCACCTACAAAAAAGTAATAATTTTACAGTACACACTGTTTAGTTTTGAAATTAAAACAGTTTGCTGACAATTTGATGTAAAATTTAACAGATATTGTATCAAATCAATCGACTCGAAATTTTGATTATTTTGATAAAAAACCGAAAAACTAATGTATTCGAAAATACTACCTTAATCCAAACTCCTATTTTTTAGACTATTTTATTGTGTGATTTTAAACACTATTTTAAATAGAATAGCTTTAAAAACAAATCTATAAATTCCAATGGTATTTAATTGCGTGATAGTAGAAATCACCTAAGAACACCTCTATATAAAATAATGTCTTTTAAAACATATATTTTCATTTTGATAAATTATTTTTTTTAGGTACGAACTCGTTTAAGATCAAATGCCAATTAATGTATATAGAATGTGAATGATATATTTTTTGAGATGAAAGTATTTACTAATTTATTTAATAATTAATTATTATTATTATTATTATGCATATATAACAAATAATGTTGTTCTAAATCTTATTATTATTATTATTATTATTATTGTGTACTGCAATTTTTGCATCTGTTACCAGATGTTTATAAATATGAAATTTAAAAATGCTTATGCATGTGATGAGTTTGTTTTATATATATATATATAGTGCCGTGTATGGTTTTTCATTTATATATATTATGAGGAGCATATACTATATTTTATTCTAACAATTTCGATAATCAAATTTACGGCATTATAAAAACTCTAAAATTGCATGCATGCAAAGTTTATTACTTATATTTGAACAATATACATTTGTATCTTTTATGGTGTTACCTAAAACAAAAATCTATACTTATTATTAAAGGTATATTATTTCGTATTGGGTCGATAATCGAAAAATGCATAATTTATTCTATTTCATATATGATTTAATATAACCAATTTAAAAAAAAGAAATGAAAATAAAAATAAACAATTAAATAAATTCGAATGGTGTAAAATTTTTATTTAATAAACTTTTTTCCGTTTGTTTATTTTCAGGTATGCTTCTTATCCTCCTATTTTGATATTCTGAATGTATATATTAAGTAAGGGGGTAAGTTTGATGAATTCATTGAATTAGTTATATTATTTGTTTTGATTACTCGTTTTGCTATATAAAAACCATATTCCAAATTTTCGAATACAAAGCCCAGATTAGTGGTATTGTATTTCATATCTTGAATCTTTAAAGTGTATTCAAGATTTTCTAATTATCACATATTTTTTATTACAAATTTTAATTTTCATCATAATCGATTTCAAAGGCGGGCGATCTGGAATTTTTTTGTTTAATCCCCGTGTTAAATATATATACAGTAAATATTGTCGAATATGAGTATTTTATAAGTATATATTAAATAATATCTATGTACATATATTTGTATATATTTTATATTAATCGAAAAATTACGTTACACCTTTTGTCGAAAAAAATATTATACATTTACTATATAATACAAGTGGATATACATAACACTATATTTTTACGTATATACATTTTTAATTCTCTATAAATTAAGTAGGGTTGCACGCACATCGTCAAACACCGCATCTAAAGAAATTAATATTTATTTTTTCGGATAATTATGTATTTATTATTTATATGGATTTAGGATATTGTTATTATATCTATGATTATAATAATAATAATAATAATAATAATAATAATAACAATAATAATAATGTTGTTTATTTGTTATTATAAATAAATTATATTCTTATACAGAAGTGCTTTGTTGGGTATAATATTAATAAATTAAATTTATTACAATTGTGTATAAAGCCGTAAGACCCTATTTATTATATATGTATGTATGATTACATATAAATTACTAGTTATCAATACATAAAACTTAATTAATAAATTTGATATTCGGACATGCAATAAAAAATAATCATGAAAAATATACATCAATGAAATGTATATGTTTTTTGAATTGAATGCATGCATAATATACATTTCGTCTATTTACACTGACTCAAATAACAATCGATTCCCAATATACAATCATAATTTTTTATGAATCTGCATATTCATGCTAGATAATTCTAATATGTTGTATTAATCTATTCTTATTTTTTTAAATACAATTCAAATCTATTTTCATTAATATAATATTGTTCATTTATTTTCTTATTATTCTATATTTGAGGGAAGAATTCGGAATGTTTTCATCAAAAACTTTACCTTTTTAAATACATAATTTATTTTGCTGATTTTATTGTTGAATAAATACAAAATTCCAAATATTTACAGTTATTTGAGTCATTGTATGTAACAGAAAAGTTGTTCAATTTATGTTGTATATATATATATATATATATATATGTATATACGAAGCATTAATTTAAATAATACATTTTTTTTCTATAACTTCATTTCACTTCATTTTCTATAACTCCATAATCCCTGAATTAGTTAATTGATTTATATAGAATCTGTGATACATTTTGATTAGATATTTTTATTAATTTAGAAATGTTTTTTATCCATAATTTTGTTCTATATAAATGTTTTGTATGTATCTATTAATTTTATACAAATTTTACTTATCCAAATTGCGAAAGGATACAGAAATCGAATAAAATACATACATATTTCTATATATATATATATTCACAAAATGAATTCTATCTATATTCAATGATATTTTATGTTTTGCTATAGTTAATTGTTTAATAAATTTTCTTTATTTATAAATATATTATCAGCATTAAATATTTATCTGAAATAACAATTTTTATTTCCTGATAATAGCTTTATTTTATATGATATAGTATACCTTTTTTTGTATATTGGTATATATATATATATATAATTGTAAATTCATATGTTTATTTGTGCTATATATTGTAAAAATTATTATATGCATTATTGAGTATATTCAATTTCAATCGTTTCAATAAATCGCGTACTGTAAAAATAATATGGTGTTTATTATAACAGAATTATACATAGATAAAAGAAAATAATCAAGAATATATTGTTTATTATCATTCGCATAAATATGTAAGAGTATGAAGTGAAGTGCATATAAAAAATATAATTCGAATTATTTATCATTTTATTTTCTTCTTCCACTATACCATATAAAATTTTCTACTCTACAATATTTATTATATGACATGTACATATATTTTATTATATATATATATATACGAAACCGTAGTATTTTCAGTTCTGTTTTTTTAAAAAAATACAAAATAAATATCGAATACACTCCGGTAAAAAAAACTGATAACCCATCTAACTCATGATTTGGTAAACAAATAACAAATATCGATTAAATATACAGTTTTAATAATTATATTTGATTGAAAAACTGTGGTATTTTTAATATATAAAAAAAAGCTGATATGCTTTTGCACTTGAGTGTATCTTTCACACATTCACATGTTAATATATTACTTATATTACTCTAGATTTTCCTTATATTCTTTTTGTATTGAATATTATTATTACTATTATAATATAACGACATACTGCAGCCTGCACGTAAACAAATGATATAAATACATATAGTATATTGTATATGTAATAAGTAAGTCTAGAACAAAACTAATATAAAAAAATAAAATAAATAAAAATTCTGTATTGTATAATATTAAATATTAATAAAAAGTTCTTTTTATTAGTATATGGAAAAAGAAAACGTAATAAATATTATTTTATGCAAGTTTAAAGTGATAAAGTTTATATCGCTTGATATATATGTTTGAATTGTTGGTATGTAAATATTTCAAATAAATATATATATTTTATTTAATTATTGTTATTAAGGGTAGATTTTAAGTTCAATTATTATTCATATTGAGAATTCAAAATTTTCAAAATTTGACGATTTACTTGGTTTCTTGTAAAACATTTCCAAATTTAAATCCAATTAATATCGAATGCATGGTTCTGTATAGCAAATTTTATTTTTAAAATAATCGCTTTAAGTGTATTTAGTCACCAATTTAATGATCAAATTATTGTAAATTCATAAAGTCTAAAATAGTTATGGACTCATATTAAAGAAGGTCAATTCTAATCTGTAAGGTGAATCAGGTCGACACTGTCAGGTTAAGAATATAATAGTATATATCGGTAATTTGCTGAAAACAGGTATTACAAGTCTCCTTAATCTATTTAATATGTAGAGTAATATCATTGCAAAACACATTTATACTATAGGATAGGATATGAAATATCAATAACACAATAAAATTTTTATATATACAAATTAAAAGTAGAATACACGAAATATTAAAGCGATCATTGCATTTTAATAGATGCAACTAAAATACTGTTACAACGTATACAATTTTTGCCACCAATATCCCAATGACCATATATGCAGAAAATCATATATCTTAAAATCTTTTTCAATACGTGATTCCATAATGATGATTATTTTGCATGTAACTATATCTGTATAAAAATTGATAACAAATATAAAAATATGCTATTGTATGTAAAATATCTAATGCTAAAATTTTTATTATATTGTACATATATATGTATATCATTATATAATAAATTGTTGTTTTCAATTATATGATTGGTTCATTGTATGTATATATATATATGTTTTATTATAAATATCCTAGTTTATATAGATGGAATAATCTTAAAATCTTTTTCAATATGTCCCTTATACATATTATTGCATATACATCAGCTATTTATTTTTTTTTGTTCATTCCCATATCGAACAAATGTATAAATTTATAAACATTTAACAAAAACAACATGATATATATATAAAATATCTGATATATTTTGGGTATTTTTATCTTTTGAAATGACTTAGCGATGGGTAAAAATATTTTTCTACAATATTGCACATTTGTATATCGTCCATATAAATAAATATGTGTATTAATAAATAAATAAATAAATGTATATTATGTTGAATTGGTTATTTTTCTGTTTATTTTTTTATTTCGAGTAAATTTTTTCACTGCATCCTATATATTTGTAGTACGTATATGCACTACTATATATATGTCTATATAAATCTCCATATGTTTATATTTAATAGAAAATGAGGGCAATTGAATGCAAGTATTTGTCCAAATATCTGACTCTGCACATTCGTTGTATATGTCAGTTTTATATAAGAAAAACATTGAATTGGATAAGCATAAAGTTATTTCATTTTTTTTTCTTTAAATATGTATATATAGTATTAAATAAGTTTTGTTGAAAAGTTTTTTTGATATATATTTGTATGTATACGAGGACATTTGATAGTTAAGTATACATATATCTGTATATATAGAGAATTAAAAAAAAAAGCGGATGATATAGAGAAGAAAATTTTCTCGTAAATATGCATTTTATAAATGCATATACCATCTTACCATATTATATATTCAGATAGTACAATATATATAAAAGGATAACAAACGGTATATATTATAAAGAAACACATATAATTTTATACTGATAAATATGATGAAGAAAGGAAAAAAAAGAAGAATTATAATATACGTGAAACTGAAGTTGAATTTAAGAAGAATATATATTTAGATGAAGAAAAAAGTAGATGAATATGAAGGCGACGACAACGCGATCAAGAATGAAAGTTGTTATTGCGATACATATATACAAATAAATGTATTCGTTAATATCAAATGCTATAAGATTTTTATATAGATATTGTATTTTAATACGTGAATTGAATCCATACAATTTGGCTATTCAAACGAATATGTATTCGTATAGTAAAATAGTGTGTATATCTATCTATATATAGATAAAAAATATAAATAATATGGAAATTGAATGAAGTGGAAATAAAAAGTATTTGGAATTATTTCAAATGTTTTAAAAACAAAGTGCAATTTATTGAAATAATTTTTTTTTCTGTATAAATCTATTTAAATTTTTTCGATATATTAAGATTATTTAAAATATATAAAATAACCTCGTCGTTCATTTTCATTATAAATTATACAAATAAATTATTTATACCAAATTTTTTTTATTTTACCAAATTTGTGTTTTTTTTGATTATTTGTTTTATATAAAGATTTTCTATTTATTTAATTTGACATTTTTATTTTGAATAAGGAAATATCGAGTACTATAAATATTTATATTTTATACATTTTAGTTTTTTCTTTTCAAATTTCAATTTATGCTTTTATGCTGTATGCTCTTATATTTATGTGCTATTATATGCTTGCTATATATACGAATGAAAACTATTCATAAATATTTGAGATTTATTTTTCTAAAAACTATATATATATATATATAGATAATTGATTATATGAAAATTGTATTATATACATTTATTTATATAAGAGATAAAAATTGTATAATGAAAACATTGCAATTTTGCAACAAATATATGATATGACAGGATTTATTATTGTATAACTTTTTACCCTATATATCAAAAACTTTATTAATTAAATACCCCGGAGTCATCCGGATACAGAAAAATAATTTTTCAATGTCATAAAAATTGTTGTTGTTTTACAGTAACGTTCAACGCATGGTACAATTCAACGATTAGGAAAAACACCTTGATGTAACGTACTGTATTGTACAATAGAAATAAATACATTATATGCTAAATTTAAGCCGTATTTTTTCGTGAATTTCTATATGTATATATTAAACAGGGGCGATTCAATCATGTAATGATTAATTCCAATGACTCGACGTGTGGTATTTGTATTTATTATATTATATATATTTTTTATATTGCCGACTTTTTCAACATTGCACGTTCTACTTACATAATTCATATCACAATTCACATTCATCAATTGATATTCTGTGCGAGAACTTCATATAAAAATAAAATTCATTTTAAACTATTCTTTTCAAATTTAAATTAATACATTTCCTTGGGTGCTTTTTTGAAAAAGTAGAACTATTATTTTTGACTTATACCTTATTAATTGTTACTGATTATATTAATTATACTGAAAATTTTGTTATTTTATTTTTTCCTATATAATTGGGGTTTTCTTTAAATTTAGATTTGTAATATTTTAGATTTATAATTTAATTACTTTTATATTTGATTTCCATTGTTTTTTACAAGTACTTATATTTTTATTGTGTTAAAATTTATAACATGTGACTTGAAATCTTGAAAATCTTTTCCTTTTATCCTTTCCAGCCCCAACAAGGACGAGAGCTCCGAAACGCTACTGATATTAAATAATGTCATGATTTACTTATATCTGCATATTTGTTGGGATTTAAAAGTAGTTTGCCTAATGTTTTTTTTTAATTTTTTTTTCTTATTAATTTTCAAATACTTAATATTGATATATATAAGTATACAATAAAGCAATAGCTATGTTGAATGAAAATATTTGTTCATTCACATTTATTTAATGAAGTGACCATAATATAATTAAAATAAAAATAAAATAAAATCACATTCACACTAATTTTCATGTTAGATGGATCATTTATTTTCTATATATTACATATTTAAATAATATATATATATATATATATATATATATATATATATATATATATATATTAACAATTATCATATATTTGAATGTACCAAAATATTATATAAATATGCATGCATATATGTTGTTCTGTATCTAAATGTTCCTATTTTATAAATTAAAGAAAAATTTCAAAGTTCATCTATATTTATTATTTTTATCTGCGTATATATTTTCAATAATGTACAATAGAAAGTATATGTTCTAATTTGTGCAATGACAGCGAAATAGGGCTATTTGCCAACATATATAACAATAATTAATAGTAGTATATATATATATATATAAAAATAGAAAATAAAATATATTCTTCATTCACGAAATTAATTCCAATTTATGTATGTTTTATACAATATAGACTGCATATATGTACATTATAATGTTTAATATAATTTCATTCGTGTATAATATAATATTTATGCATATTCATTGTCTATATATACATGTAATGTGCAATTGATATACATATATTTATATTTATCCATTTTTATCATTCTAAATTTGTTTATATACATACATATAAATTTAAGTCAAGAAAATCAACAGTATAATTCTGCAATATACTAGATTCAATTCAACGCATCACACGTCTAAATATATGAAAACGTATGCATATATATATAATACAAAAATGATACTTATTTTAAAAATATAATAATAATAACAATATACTATATTCATAATAAATATAATTATATATAGAAATACCTATACATATCTCATACATATTCTATACCTATTTATAAATATACATCTGTCATACTCATATTCACTGCATGTTTTATGTATATATTAATATACACTTAGTATAATTCTATATGAGTATTATTTAAGTAAAACATGATATAATTAAGTTTGTACCCGATATAGTATCTTTAAATAATATATATACATAATATGGTATAAACAATATACATTAATTAATGTGTATTTTTTCTATATTATGTATAGTTTTCTATATATATATATCACTATATAGTATATAATACTATTACTATTTTTTGCACTTGTATAAAAAAATGACTTGAATTTTATATAACATTTGTGTATATATTTGATGAATTTAATGAACGATTTCATATTTACTGCTGACATTAATATTTCCCTTGGCAAATATCATATACACATTTTATATAATAAATTGTGGTATGATTTTGATTTACTGAATTTACGTATGTATGATGTGATAAAAATGATTATAAGGACCAAAGTATATAATATAAAAAACTATATTTTTTTGTATGCATGATTTGAAATATTTAAAAACTATTATTTTATATATACTTTTCATACTTAAATAAAAACCCGTTTTGTATTTATAATTTATAAGAATAAAGAGTTCAGGACATATCCAAATCACATGCGATTAATTACCATGTTTAAATTGCATATTGTCCATGCTCTCTCGGAAGCAGTTTGTTGTTAAATACCAAAGTGGTTATATATTCTATTTTATTACCAATAATTTATTTAATTCGTATTAATAAGTATAAAGAAAAAATGGAATATCATGATCAAAAATATTATGCCAATATAAGCGAGTAATATGCGATAAAAATTCTGACCAGACAATAATGTCTAAATATGGATTGAAATATACTTACAAATATCGTGCATCTATATATTTATAATCCACATCTCCTATATATCATATAGTAATAAAATTAAGGATAAATAAGTTATAGTGTAATCTGTAATAAAATTATATCGTATAGCCTAAAAGATTTAACAGAATCTTTCTAATATTGTCTTTGTTAATAATACCAACAGTATTCATATAAAGCATTATTATAATCATATATACAATAATAATCTATGAATGAATTTTATAAATATAGGCGTGGATAATGCCTATGTAAATAATGTATACCGTCATATATTATGTATTACTTATTTTAACAAATGTATATGTTTTTATAACAAATTCGTATTATATTTATGTAAGAATCGGTATATTAGATACGGTATATATTATATGATAATCTCAACAAATTAATCCAAAAAACATTTCCTAGAAAAGATAGCCAAAAAATTTCCACATTTTCTTTCTATTTTTTATACACATTTACTTTCTAAATATACAGTTTTTCGAACTGAAAACATTTACATTTTGTCATTATTTGCGAGTGTCTGTATACGATATGATATTATATATATATAAATATTTAATACAATATATTACAAATAAATGCACATAATTAATTTTCTAATACCATATAATAAATATTATATATATTTTATGTATTTAAATTTATCTTTATAATTATATGTATATAAATATTTGTATTTATAAGAGTAATATATAAAAGATTTGTAAGATATGAGTTTTTATTATATATAAAATACATGGTATAGATTTGTTGAGTCGACCGTCTAATTAGTTATTAAATAAATAAAAATAATGGTAAGGCTATAATATATGTATATATATAATGAAAATATGGCGTGTATATTTATAAATATATACTTATATAATCTATACGAAAAATAAATAAACAATTATCAATTTTAAAATATTACTGAAAATAGGTCCCTTGAGACTCAAGGAGGAATGAATTCCAAAATTCAAAATGCATTACTCAAACAAATTTTACTAATAAATTAAAGAATTTTTTTTTTACAATTAATTGTTATTCTTATCATATATACTTGTGTTTTATTATATATGTATATTAGAATATAATTACAAATATTACATGATGTAATTTTAAAGAAATTATTTTTTTGAATTCACTTAGCAGTAGAAATGCAATAGAAATTTAAAATGTTTTGATTTCATTAAATTGCTTTTGAGAGAAAAATTATATAATTTATGAACCATTTTGTGCTTTATATATATGATGTGTTATCACACTGATGAGTTCATGTTGTCTTAATTTATATGCGTTGTCGTTAACAAACTTTATAGGAATATTATAGAAACAATTATTATTATTATTATTATTATTATTATTATTATTATTACTGACCGACTCAGATATACACAAATATGATAATTAATTAGTATTGTATAATTTAATTCAATTCAAATAACAATCAATCTATATATAATACATATTTATATACATGAGTACATTGGAGTAAATATAACCTACGGGTGTATATAATTATTTAACACATATATAGGGTTAATTTATGTCAATTTTATATATATATATATATATACATTTGTATAGATTAAGGTAACCGTGTATACGTGAACTATTATAAATAACCCACCCTATAAAATAATGACCATCGATGTTATGTGGACGATTATATAAATTTTAAAATCAAATACAATCAACTATATTTGATTTCACATTTTTTTCAATTAGGCTCCTAATTATTCTTTAAATACATATAGTGTTGTCTATTATATCAAGTTTTTATAGCACAATAATATTACAATTCAATTAAATTGAATCATATACCATTGGATTTTGACGATCAGATTTATAATTTGAAATGCACATCCATAACTGAATCTGATTTCACCCATTTTAACCTATTACCATTTGACCTATTGATATATAGAATTAGAGTTACCTTAATGTAAATATTCAATTCAAATGTATTTATTGTATAAGAACGAGAAATTCAATAATATATAATAATAAAATTATGTATATTGTATTATTATAAATATATAAGGCAATCAATTACATAAGGAACATTGTGGTCATTTGTCAAAAATAAATACAATTATAAATATATATTGCATACCAATTAACTAATAATAGATATAATTATTCAAATGATGTTTGTAGTCATATATATGTAAATACATTGGCAAGGATATTACCTCAGGTAATATAAATATATATAATAATATATGAAAATGACACAATATATTAACGAGCTGTATATATATAATTTATATATATTATATATACATTAATTATTCCCTAAGGTAAAATAATGGTAATGTGAAAGTGATACACGTATAGATTCGTAATCAACATGATAACATTTAAATTACATGCCTTTTGAAATTAAAATATATATATATATCAACTTTTGTATATTGTATTGCATTATATTTATAAAAAAATTGTTAATAATATTCAATTAAAAAATGTTTTTATACATGAAACCTCAAGAAATTGCAAAATGCAAATAACTTTGGAAAATGTTATTATAAAATTTTCATGAAAAACAAAATGCAATGAAATAAAATTTTCTATGTATAAGAAAAAAGCATATAGTAAATTTTTAAACCTAAATACATATATAAAGTTTGAATCTTGGATAGATTTTCCGAATGTCGATGTCCTTATATACATTTTCATTAAAAGCATTTATATATTTTAAAATTAAATTTCCTTTTACTGTGTACAAAAATGTAACAAAATTTTGATCGAAATGCCATCATTTAGAAAATTATTCTTTGTGAAAAGAAAATATTTTTGAAATGACAATTTTTGTGTATAATAGAATTATTAAATTTATTTTATTAAGTTATGTCATTATATTACATTCTCGCATATTAAATCTATACTTTATGTAATTAATTTTTCAGACTTATACATTTCTGATCATTCCTTTAATGTATGATTTGAATAGCTTGCGATGAATTCTCACATTTGTCATTTGAGAATTATTTTAAATTGTTTATATATGTTTTTTTCATAAATTAACAAAAATAATATGCAAATATTTACCATTATTTATTTTATAAACATTCAAACAAAATTCTCAATCGCTTAAATACATTTTCGTCGACTCTAATTTTTCCAATGTTTTACAGTATTAAAAATTTTCAGAATAGCTCATCTGTGTGTATTATATTTTTAAGTTGTGCTGTGTTATTACTGATAAATATACGAAAAGCAAACACTTTATTTCATATAATAACAATTTATTTAAGCTATAAAATGAAAATGAAAATTTATATATATATATGGGAAAAAAGCTTAACTTATTATTTTATTAAATACGCGGTTATAAGGAAAATTATTTTCTTTTTTTTTTATAAATAATTAGATATATGAAATGAAAAAATTAATCGATGAAATTATCCACGAAAGTATTCTACTATATAAAAATGACAAAAAATCCTATTTATATTGAAAAATTGAATTTGGATGAGTTTTAATTTAATAAAGTGGATAATATTATACAAAATAAAACATTATTTGTAAATTTGCATTGAGTAAGGCAAAATACCAAAACATATATTAAAAAAAAAGGAAAAATCATATATAAAGCTGAGATAAATATTATACATTTTTATCACATGTTATCGCATTTATTTTAATACATTAAAAAAAAAGAAATGACTGAATATTTTAAAATACTTGTGAATGAGATTTGGACGGAGTATTCCCAGATATATAAATACACAAAAAATTGATGTATATACGTGAATTATATTTTGTTTTTAAAAATAAAATTTTTTTACATTACGATAACATTTCATATATATTTTTTTACCTGTTTATATACAATTTAAAATGTTACCTTATATAAGAAATGAAATAGATAAAGTGGATATTATGTATACAGTATATATATTTTTAAAACTTGATAAGGAAAATTTACAAACATTTTTAATGGAATGAAAAAAAAAAATTATAGTATTCGATGCCAAAAATACCTTATTATATTAATAAATATAAATTAGAATGAAAGAGTTTAGAGTGGTGGTTTCAGTTAAAACTATATATACAGTCTATATAAATGCACATGCATATTTTACATAAAATATATATATATCTTAAACTAATATAAAAAATTGACTGTTCATTTTGTATATATATATACATATATTAGAGTTATAACTATATAAAAAGTTCGCCGGTCTATTCACCATATAAAATATTTATATATAGATATATATTTATACCGATTTGATAACATTTTTAGTAAATATAATATTTTCTATATTATATATGTGACTTGGTTTAATAGCTTCTTATTTTTTTTTTTGTTTTGACCTGGTTTTTTTTTTAAGTTTATTACCACGCCTTTGTCGATTTAATATATTTTTATTTCATATACACATTTATTAGGTCTGAAAAAGTTGAAATTTTTGATACATGATTGTGTTTTTTTTATATAAATTTATAAGATTTACATCTATCTATCTTGAAAACTTCTATATATAAATATTTATATCCTGTATAGTATTTGATTATACAGGATATAAATATTTATTAGTTTATTAAAATAATATGATTTAAAGTTGTTTTAATTAATTAATTAAAATTGTTTTAATTAAATTGTTTGAATGATTGTTTAATTACGTTCTATGTGAATCTTCCATCTAATATATAGGTATTGTATTCTTTTGACAACATTTTACCAATATGATGACTTACATTTTGATAAAATATGTCAAAGGAGTATAATATTGATTTATGAAAGATACAGTATTTACATGTAAATAATTGTTTTTCATTTTCTCTATGTGCAAAACACATTTTATCTTAAAAATACCTTAGTTTATGTGTTAAAGGATTAACAATAATATATTGCTGTATATCATGAAAATTGATATGATTTTTAATAATCTCTAATTCAAATCGTATAATTCAAATCGTTTGGAATGAATTTGCTATATCAAATGTCGAATGACGAATGTTGATAGAAAGGGGAACATTTTCCATATAAAAGCTAATTTATAGGTTTGTTCTATGATCAATTTGTTTTAATTTTTTTTATATATTATAATCAAATAATAAGGTGATTTAATATAATGTTCAAGTAACTGTTGACTATATCATTTGTTACGATACCTACCGTTTTGGTTTATTGTAATATATGTAATATATAACATTACAATATCTTCTTCTTTTTGGCAACCAAATCGTTAATAAAGTTCTTCATATACCAATACAAGTAATATCGTATATAGTATATATACTTTCATTTATAATATACACATTATATATATTGATATTATACTAAAATGAAATCAAATGAAAATGAAATTCACTTATATAGATCCCTACATCTTATTTTGTTTATACTATATTTTTGTTTTCTGAAAAGCATTTCGAAAAGGAAGGACAATCAGAAAAAATGTTATCATATCTTCAGTTGGATGTTAACCCACAAAATCAATATTGTGTCAGAATTTTAAGTTTAATGTTTTATCAACTATACGGGGTTACATTTATATAGTATATAATCAACAAATAAAAAAGAAGTCGAAGAATAAAATGTAAAAATTCTAAAAACAGAACGAGAATAAGTCACTTAAAGAATGTGAGTACGGTTAATAATATTGATGTAAAAAAATGTGATTACATTTTTCAATATATTTTCACATATTTAAAACTATACCTCTATATATATATAGGTACATTTAAAAAATTCTATTTTGGTAATATATATAGTACACAGATAAAGTATCTATACATACATGAAACATAAAGTTCTAGACTAAATATGCATAAATATAGGCATATAAGTGTGTGTATGCATATTCAAATGAAATTAGTGATTTTGCAAATCGTTTCAAACAACAAAAAAAAAAAAAGAACAACAACCATTTAAATACCCATTTATTCATTTAGTATGCAAAAAACGTACAATAAGATAAACAATTTCTACGTTTTACTTGTTTTACATCTATATACATAATATAATAATATATACAAAAATATAATATATAGTATATTATATTTATACGATTCATTCTATATAATAGTGTATAATACATTTAAAAATACAAAAGCATTCAGACATTGGCTCATCATCATGTTATTTATATGTTGAATGTTCTGTGATGTGTTTATATGCATATTACTGTATTTGTCATTACGAATATTTAAAATATTCAAAATTGTTTTAATAAAAATGTGTTCTTCTAAAATTGTTAAATACAGATATATGCGAATATATATTATTGGGTATATAAATATAAATATAAATACCGATTATACTTAACATATATACCGATATAGATATATTCAGAGAACAGATAAATTATTTTTATTCTTCGCATATTTATAGAAGATATCTATATGGTTATTTGAGAGGACAAACTAAAGATGAATATTTTATGTCTAAATAAAATGAAGTGATAAATGTATTTTTCATTAGATGTGTTGAAAAAATATCATCTTTGCTATTTAGCATTTTTTTCAATCATATAACATATATATAATTGAGTCACATTTTGATATCTTTTGTTTGCTTTCTTTGATTTATTAAGTTAAAATTACACAAAAAAACGATTAAAATACCAACAAAAAATTGTTTAAGGAAATGTATGTAACACACATGTACAGTACATAGTTACGTATATAAATGCCTAAAATTGTAAATAACAAAAAAAAAATTTCAGTAATATAAAAAACATAAAATTTTTACATAAATAAAAGAAAATTGCATTAAAACGTAAAACATACATGAATCATATATTGTAAATATAAAAATGTTTATCATATATCAAATTATTTGTCATTTATTATTTAATGTAGTAATAATGTTAATTTATTATATTAAACAAAAAAAAAGAAGGAACATTCGTTTAGTATTATATACAATAATGTAAATAAATAATATATATAGGGAAATATTTTGATATAATAGCATCATATCATTTATATGCGATGTATATATGAATGTGTTGTCGCAGTCAGTTAATTGGATAAGTACTACTCTATACTCTAGACTTTACGATACATATATTGAAAATTTTACATTAAGAAAACTCCAGTATAATTTGTATAAAATAGATGTACTTAAAAACCTACCCTACATCATTTTATTATAGTAAGAATTATACTATAATTTTTCCTTTTACATTTAATAGTTTTTATTTTAACAAAAAAAATACGAAAACTGTTATCCAATGACCAAATTTACTATAAATCTACTTTAAATTTATTTTACTATATATATAATATATATATAACATAAAAATTATAAATTATGTATAGGAAAAATATCATAAATTCATTTATGATGATTGTATAGCAGAGAGTTTCTATGTAGCATATATAATGCAAATATATAATTGTGTATTTATATGTTATAATACAAATTATAATGTATATATATTGTATCTATAATACATATACAATATATATAACCCGAATATATTTTATTTTAATTCATTTTAATAATGCATATGTGTCGCATTTCTGTCATAATTAATATGAACTATATATCTATATATATATATACAAGCGTATATTGTGCACGTTTTGTTAAATATTATAATATATTTACGTATATGTATGTAGTATATACATTTCTGCTGTTATACACCTTTATAACTTTTATGTCAATAATAATTTACATTATGATATATAGTATATAACAATGGCACATGTGAAAAAAATTGTAACACATCTTTTTTTTCACACTATATGAGTTCTTAACATGAATAAGTTGAATGAAGTATAATTGAATTAAGAATGACAATTGTTTATTTATGAAATTAATTTAATATATATATAATACTATACTTTGAATGAGATAAAATGTATAATGTAGTTAAATTTATATACACAATTATATGCATAAATAATTTATGAAATGATATTCATTATATATATACAATACATATATATTTATATTTTATTTTTTTAAAACTATACATATATGTTTATCTGTCCTCCTTATTTCTGTATATTAAGTCATGCAGTATATCCTCGGTTCAACATTGATTCTACCAAATACATAGATTTTATCGATTGCGTCCAGGTATACAATATATATGTTATTGATAGAGTTCCCAATTCCCTGCGTATATATAGTGAACTTCAAAACAATTTGCATAATTTTACCTTCATTATTGATGAACGCTTCTGAAATCATCACCGGTGATGTTTACCGAACATAACTAATGCAATTGACGTCAAATAGTGAAAGGAAAAACCAGTATTAGATCATTTTTTGTCAATTATACAATATTTCATTATTTTATTTTATCTGAAATTGTTGTTTTTTATTTATTTTTTAATGATTTCCAATATATATGCTAACAAAATAAAGGAATCAATCGTTCAGTATATAAAATCATAACAATATATTTGTATATTTTTATACATATACACCTGGTATCAAACTGTTTCCTATATATACTCGCAATCATGTATATGTATAATATATTACTGTATATTGTATATATACCGAAAACTGTATAAAATACATAAAATATACGCGTAAAGAAAACAAAATACGAAAGAAACACATGAAATGTTTTTAAATCAGGTTTAAATCAAATTTTCCAATTTTCAAGATATATAATCAATATATATATATATATATATATATATACAATTCATATAGTATATGTGTTATAAGGTATATGGATATAGAGATGGATATAAATTGAATGTGTACTTACCGAATATTGTTTTATATTTAAAAACGAAAATAAATTTATAGAGGTATATTATGTTTAGAAAAATCTGAACAAGAAATATAATAAGTTTAGGGAAAAATAAATATACAATTTTCATTCTTTTCATTGTCTTCTATATATATATATCATTCACTTTATATTATTATATGCACCATATAAATACCCTGTACCATAAACAATTTCTGAATATATATGATATAAATAAGATATGTATTATAAAGTAAAAAGGCACGACAAAGAATGTGATGATTCTTTCGATATATATTTTGATGAATACATAACAATTGATCATTATATGATGGTGGTGATGATGATGATGATGATGATGATTATGGTTCATATCTTTATAGAATATTTATATTATACTTTTATATTTATATATGGTATACATATATGAATGGCATTCACCACGGTATGTTGAAAGTGATATTTTCCCAAGAAGAAAATATAAATAAATAAATTTTCTTTTCTTTTTTTCTATATTCTGTACGTATAATTTTTTTATACTCTAGATGTATCTTAACTTTTTTTGTCTCCATATGTATATAAAATCTTTGTGGCATATATATACATTCTGTAAAGCTCTGTATAGCATTTATTTATATATATCGTTTCACTCATTTTTCTTTTTAATCGAATCAACAATCAAAATGACAGATATGAAATATCATGTATTATGTATATATAAGTATTAATATTATATATATATATATGTATACGTATGAATGAATATCTTGCATATATAGAATATATATACAAGCAATAATTGGACATTTGGGTACGAATATAAAATGATATAAAAACGTTATAAAAATATATCTAGTACATAGAATAGTAACTTTTGATATAAAATGTATATATATCATATATGTACCATGTACATATATATAGAAATTTTCATATAGGAACCAAACGTAAAAAAAAGAATTTTCTACTATGTTTGATGTGGTTTTATTACTTTAATTATATACTCCACACTAAGGCTATAATACATACATATATGGTTGAAAATATAAATATATAATATTTTAACTAAAGCACATGTAAAATATTTAAATAAAAACTAATACATTTATTCTCTTTTCTTTTCTTTTATTTTTATTTTTATGTATTTGAATATTACTATTGTAAATAAATTCTCGATGGTTTTTTCGTAAAAATGAATGCATTATTAAAGATTAAAGAATATGACAATTAAGGTATCATGTATCGCTAGCAACTAAAATCTAATCAATCTTTCTGTCGGCATATACGAATACTATGTCGAATGAACGACTTATGTTTTTAAGCTATATCAACCCAGTACATTCCAAATCAATTTTTGTCTAAGAATATTAAAAATTGTGTTCCAATGCAAAAACATGGATTAAGAGATAACATACTGTCTGTTGGGAAACACCGAGAACTTATTCCCAATCTCTATATAGAAATAGCGATATAACAATATTATATATATAATAAGTAATATATCAGTAAAATAATAATAATAATATAATAATAAATAATAATGATGATGATGATGATATGATAAAAAATGTTACAATAAACGGAAAGATAAAAGAAAAGAAAAAAATGTGGTTTTTACAATTTATATTAAGATTTATCTATATAAATACCAATATCTATAATATATATGATAGTATATATAATATAATATATTAAAAAAAGTATATATATTTTCCTCATCTATATATATTATTTTATAATATTCTATTTGTTGCTTTTATCTGTTTAGTACTTATTATTATATATATTTATATGGATATATATTTATTTATAATAATAATAATATTAATGTACATAGAGATAGCCGCAGTAGAATTGGATATCTCTAAACTGGTATGAGAAGGCTATTTTTGGTTTTTTTTTGTTAACTTTATTGTTTTTTTTTTCAATTTTTATCTATAAAATGAAAAGGATCAAACATTTTTCAAATCCCTTGTTATATATATATATATATATATATATATAATATAAATAATATATATTATATATGATAGTAAAACACCATAAAATCCATTCACTTTACAAAAAATATTTTTTATTAGTTACAATACATGCATTTTTACTATACAATGTTTATATGAAAAAATAAAACCCTTTAATACAATAATAATTACATTTTAACAATATTCTAAATGGTTTCATGCGGTTACCCGGTGTCTGTGCGTCTTCAAAACCATTTCATTTTTACTATGAAATCATAATTAATTGGTTGTATCGAAATTTTGTGTGAAAACGATTCATATTTTCATATTAATCAAGATTATAGAGTGGTTCAATAAAATCCCAATTTAAAAATAGTGTTGACCCTCTATAATCAATATCTATCTTAAAAAAAAGAGTAAGAATAAAAAGTGATTTCCGAAAAAAGTATATATGAAAAATCACTTAAAAATAATTATTGACATGAAAGAAAAATGTTAATGAATTTCTAAAAATATTTGAATAAATATAAACTAAAACAGGACACCCCATATTCGGATATATATATAAATAAATATATATATAGATATAGCGAATATAATATAGGAAAATCCATTCATTCATAAAACTATAGTTTTTTTTTATGAAATAAAAATTCATTTCATTTTGGTATTTATTCTATATGACGGACGGAATGTCTATCTTTTTTTGGATTTTTTTTTATATAAAATTAAAAATACATGTGCATTTATTTCTAAAAGCTTTTATAAATAAATATTCAGTAAATTTTTTGTTTTAATTTTTAATATTAAATAAAATCAAATTTTATCAACGATTTTTATTATCATAACATTAAAGTGCGATTGATTTGCCCTTAAACAATATCAATTTTTTTGTCTTTGGTTTAATTTTTCAATAAATATAAACAGGTGAAAATGATGATTTTTTTGTTTTGATATAATGTAAAAAAAAAATTGAATTGAAATAAGATACGAAAATGGATGTGATCAAAATCAATTTGTTATTATTATCATTAGACATTTTTTTTTTCATGCTCGTATATTTCTTTTTTTTTTATTGTTTTTACTTATTTTGTTATTCCTCTGAGGAAATAAATATGTACGCGCATGGAATGGGTAAAGAGGGATTAAATTTTTTATCATTTGATTGAAAATTAAATCGAATTTAATTTAAATCAAACCAATGTTGATGTTTATCGCTTCTTCTTTCTGCTATTTTTTTTTTTGTAAATCAATTTGTAAGGGGGTACTTTTTATGCGTTTCTTTTTGTTGGTTAAATATATTATTTATATATAAGTAAAATGTGAAATAATGTATATAAGACACTGTGTGCGTATTAATGGATATGCGATATATTTAACACTATATATATACATATAAAGAATTAACAATAGATTAATTTTGAATTAAGAAATAAGATTAATATTAAATTTCGAATTAATATAATTAATATAAGATATGAAATGTAATAAATAAATACAAAAATTGAATTATTAATTTTTGGAATCTTCATTTTTTTCTTTGTAAAATGTAAAATGTAAAATAACACTATGTATGAGTATGTGTAATCGCGCTATTTCTAATTCACCTAAAAAAATTTCTCGTAAAAAGAGAACTGCGTGTGTTTATATATAATATAATATACATACATTTAATTTGGATGCTATTATCTAAATTAAAGATATATAAATATATACCCACAATGTGATATATATATATATATATATATATATATATATATATATATATATATATTTATACGAGTTATTATTATTATTTTAATAAGTATGCATATTTTGATGAAAGAATTTGATGAATACCAATTGTAAAAAAAATTTGATATATTTCTTATATATATCATCATATATAAATTACATTACATATATGTAAAGTAGGTCCTTAAAAACTCTTATTATTATTACTGCATATACAAGAAAAGAGCATATACACAATATCATTACTATATTTTTTATTTATTTATTCTATTTTTTTTTGTTTTGTTGCTGTATAATATTTTAATAATAATTTTTTTATGATGTTGAAAAAAATAAACATAAAATATAAATAAAATGAAAACAAAATAATTTTCAATGAGAAAATATGCGTTGGTAAATATTTATTTCTATATATATTTATATGTAATTGAAAATAATAAAAGACACATACTATTTATATACTGATGTTGTTAGATATATATATATATATATATATATATATTAATATTCTAAATTTATATATGAATATATGATGGTTTGCATATATATAGAAATAAATATCATCTCATATATGTAACTTACATGGATGTATATTTTTATATTTAGAAAATATATCTATACTTACTTATTATATTATATATTTTTCTCGAAAAAATAATGAAACCACACAATCATTTTTTTATATCCTTATATAGATAAAATGTAGTATATATACATCAGGTGCGTATGGATTTGAAATCGGAATTTTTACACGCATTGTTTGTATCAAAATTAAACAAAATATTCGAAAGTCCCGTTTTCCCATCTCTCCGACAATTTACAGATGACACTAAAAAAAATTAACTGTTAACAAAGCCAACTCAACGCAAAACTTGAAAATTGTATTGTGTTTAAGGTGATGTAGCCAAGATCCCGGGTTTAAGGAAATTCAATTAATAACTATGTCCTTCAATCTAACCTAAAAATTAAAACAAAGTATTTGTAAAAATTCCCAATACTATTCCTTTTAAAAATCAAATTATATTATGTGTTTTGGTTTAACAATGTATGGATTCTTAAGACTTAAGACCGACCGGTTAAAATGGTTATGTGTGTAAATGGATTCTTTGCTTTAGGCACCCTATACTCTATATAAAGGATTGTACATATATGAATAAAATAAATATTTGTAATTTTACAACTTCTACAACGATGATGAGGACGACAATAAAGATCTTACCATTGAACATTTTAAACAAAAACAACAAGCAAAACGACACATTTTTGCTGCTCTTATCTTTTTTTTTTTATTTTTCTTTACTATATATCGCTTTCGTTATCTTATTTGCAGTTTACTGATTATATATATATAAATGTAAAATGTGCGCGATGTGGTTGATGTTGGGTTTTAGTGGTTTTGATATGGTGAGGTTGTTAGAGAGGCCTCCATATACGAATGTTTGTCTTTGTGGTAGATTGTTATATGTTTTTTTTCCTTATTTTATTTTTGTATTTACAATATTAAATATAACAAACAATGCACACAAAAAAATACACAGCCTTCGTATACCACAAATACACGAAAAAGAGAATGGTGTGTATTTCAGTCTATAAACATATGTATATACTCGTATATATATGTATATATATAGGCAATGTGGTACATTATATAAATGGTATTACCATATATATATAGAATATTAAATTGGTTATTTTCTCTAATGGCAATTTTCTTCTTCAATAATATGTAAATGAAATGGAAACGTATTTTATATTTTTCTTATTCACATATAAGACTATTTCAATTTTGTTATATTTTCATTTTTTTTCGTTTTTATTTTTATTTTCGTTTTTTTTAATAATAATGTGCGATTCTTTTGAAATCTTCTGAAAGAAAAAATATTATGAAAACAATAAATAAATACATTTCCATATATAATATACTGCCTACATGTACAAAAAATACGTACAAACGTACATATGGTATTTGAATTTGTTTTAGTACTCAATTGTATATTATGTATATATATATATGTAATAGGTATACAGGAAAATGAGGAATATGCCAAAAAATACATAGTATATATACCAAAAAATAGGCAAATTATCTTAAACAAAATAATGAAATCATATATAGAATTTTTTTGCGTGTATTTATATTGAATTGAAATTTAATTCATAAGTACTTTATTTTATAATCATATTATTTATTTTTTGTTTCCCCAATTTAATAAATAATTCATTTGTGGTTGTTTTGGGTATGGTGTTTTATTTATAATAAAAAAGAAATATAAAAACATTTAATTTTTTGTTTTGTTGTGTTTTTGCTTTAATTTTAATATTTTTTTTACCAATATATAATTAATCTTTTAATTTATAATATTTATTTGATTTATACCAATGTGTTTAAAAAGTGATTCAATCGCATTTAGGGGGAAAGTGATATAACTGAATTGATTGCATTTTAAAAATATTTTGAATTCTATATATATTCGATTGAATATAAATGAATAATATAGTCAATTATTGAATGTAAATTATTGAATGTAAATAATTTTGATGTACATTTTATAAGGCATATGACCGATAATCAGCTGTTGAATATTTTAGTTTCATTTTTATACGAAAAATAAAAAAAATTATAATCCCATGTCGAAATAGTAAAAAATAATTGAAATTTTAACACTCAAAATTTATGGTAACGTGCTAAAATCGGGTAATATACCCCGTTTGTAATTCGTTATACACCTACCTGCTATTTTTTTAAGAAAAATAATAATAATAATTAATAATAAATACAGAAGAAGATGAGGGGATATAAACACCGCGCGTACGTAAACAATAAATTAAAAATCTCATTATTTATTAATACAATTATAAATGTATATATTTTGCCTCATAATGGGAAAATAACATATCTTGTATATATAATAATATTGTACATATAATAATAATAATAATAATAATAATAATAATAAAAATAATAATACATAATTACATACGTGATATGCGTATAGTCTCTTCTGTTGTTCGTCGGTGCGTGTATTTTATACATGCACGTATTTATTTATTTAGGAAAATTATTTTCAATCTTAATGAAAATTATGGATACAATAGCACCAATATGCAATACACTATATATATATATATATATATATATATATGTATATATCGTATAATATAATAATTAAAATAATAATGTATATAATATTTTGTGTAGCTTTATTATGTTAATTTTTTGGGAAAAATTTAATGGTACACATATAAGATAAATATTTATGATTATATTCGCGTCTTAAAAAAGAAAATTTATAAACACTTAAATGTATATTTATATATAAACGCAATGTTTCTTTAAAATTATTGGCAGAAGTACCCTCTATATATATAGTAAAAGAAATTTATATTATTTTTGAACACCCGCGCTCTAATATAAAGACAATTTTTATTGTTTTATTATATATTTCATTCTTTTTATTATTTATAAAATTATAAGAACAGCAACATTTTTATGTCCAAAAAAAATTTGTAGGTACAGCTGCAGTTGTTATTAAAATCAATCCTTATTGTATTAAAAACAAGAAATTAAATAAATTGCTTTATCATATTCAATTGATAATATTTTTATAAAATATTAGGGCCATAATTAAAATGCTATTGGTTTGTATCTTTTCAAATCTTTGAAAACGAAAATGGAATATTTATCAAAACACTTCGATTTTATCGAATAAATTTAAAGAAATTTAATAATACACCAAAGTAGATTACTATATATAATTAATTCGAAATTCGAAGGAAGTTTTATTCCGAATATATTAAAAGGTAATATTTTCTTACAAAACAATAGAGTATATATAATAAAGATTATATCGCCGTTTTAAATATAGAAAATGCATTTTTCAAAATTTTATATTTTGAAATTAGTTTATAAAATATATAATATTATTGTATATGTATATATAACTAACTTTTACTACATATATCTATAATATACAATGTATATAGATCCTATATTATGCATATAAAACAATAAACACTTATCATTAAATTAATCTTAAATATATATATAATATAATAATATAATATATATATATATATATATATATATATATATATATAGTTTTTAAATGATAATAATATTCCAAAGTGTATTTCAACAATTGAATGAATGAATTCATTTCAACATAATAAAATTGAAAATTTTATCAATTATAATTTTAATTAATTTTTGATATATTATTTAAAATATACACCAAAAACACTCTTCTCTCATTTTTGGCATTTATATATTTTATATCTATAACACTACATATGTATATATGCTTGCATTGATATATATAATATGAACATTTAAATTATTGAACAATTTAAATACACAGAGTATAATTAAAATGACCTTAAATATATCAAAAAGTTGGTTTATAATCTCTAGGATCTGTTAAATCTTTATCGTTATTGAAATGAATCTTATGTTTAAAAAGATAATAAAATTGTATTTGAATAAAGAAAATTTTTTTTAAAATATACTAAATCATCCGTAGATGAATTCATATAAATTGTAAACCAACGTCTTGTTTGATATATTCTATATACCGAATAATTAACACCCTATGTCAATATTCGTTTATTTCATGTATTCAATGGTATGAATCGTTAAAATAATAATATATTGACCGCATATGGATTTATACTCAAATAATTTCTATATACATATAAAATCAAATCCCTTCGATTTAATTTTAAAATCTAACAAAATTTACATTTATCTCTTAATGGATATATATTTTACATATGTTATATATACAAATATATGTTCATTTATTTAATTTATAAAATTCTCATAAACTCCGATAAACAATTGTATAAAATATGCATATATGTATATATGAAAAGATGATTTTCTATTGTTTTGTGATAATTGTATATGTTCACCGGAAACTTTATTCTATTTAAGTTTATTCAAATATATTTGTATATATGCTATATATTTCATTTATATATTGCATTTAGAAGCAAGAACCGCATAGCTGTTAGAATATTACTATATAGATAAACATCATTAATTTAGATGTATCAATTTTTTCTATAAAATATAATATAATTGATCAGATTGAAGCTGTAATTGTATATCCATTAAATTGGAGAACTTATTAAATTAGAAACGTAATAATTAAAGAAAATTTTAATATAAAAAGTTTCAGACCACCCAGTTCAATTAAAAAGCATTTTTGGGTGTGTTGGATGGATGAGTTCATATAAACACGATATTTATCAAACGAAAACTTCCATCCACATTTTAATAATTAAGAATCTTACGGTTATGGAAATAGATATAAAAAAAGTATTCGAATCACATGATTATAGTTAAATTAAATATAGGCATTTGTATAAAAATAATATTGAAACAACAAAATTTGACAATAGCGTGTTTTACTTCAGAATATGACTTATGTATTCGTAATTATAATATTCAAGAACTGATGAATTTGGTATTGACAGCCGATATCAATATTATACGTTTTAGAACATTTACCTTAACAACTTGAATGAGAATCAAATTGATTTACTTTACAGGTAGAATAAATAGATTAAGGATATGCTTTTACATATGGATGACATTCATTTAGATTAATTATATATAATTTATTTGCATATATGAATTATTCGCGATTTGGAAGCATATATACTGGATAAATTTATAAATATGGACGGTTCTATTATTTGTGAATACTTTAAATATATGTATAAAATTGTTCTACCGATCTATATTCAAATATATTTTGTGTGTGCGTTTATAACAATAACATAGTTAGTTTCAAATTTTTATACACTAAAATAGAATTTTTGTTACTTTACAATTTGGAGTATATTTAAATAATTTTGTATTCTATATAATTTTATGTTTTTAAATATAATAATATGTATTATATGCATATATACATTTAAGATATAGTATATTTATTCATATTTATATATATATATATTAATGTGATATAGAAATATGAAATGTGTGTGTATATTTCATTCAAAATGGATAAAATGATGCAGAAAGGATTATTATTGTTATAATATATATTCTATATATACTAGTATAGTGTTGATATTATACACTATGTGTGTTTGTGTTATATATATAAATATAATATTTTTAGTTTACATGACCACAAATTTATATACACACAATTTATTCTATAAAATAAAAATATTATTATATATATAATACGATATAAGTTATTTTGAATAGAAATACAATATATATACGTATATATATGGGTGCATATAAAATGTGAATATAACTATAGAACTGTTATATACTTTTAGGAAAAACCTTTCTCAACTAAAATGAAAACTTTGTAAATCCATATTTCACATAGCACATCTATCTATCTTTCGTTCTATTCTATATACATATCTGTATACTATATATGAATAAAAAACATTTATACAATATTCATATCTAAATACGAAAGGGGATATGTAATCATTATTCTTGTTATATATTATCATTTTTTTTTGTATTCTTTGCTTTACTTCATATATTCCTTTTTTTTATTTTCATTTTGTTACTTTTTTTTTTCTTTTTGTGTGTTAGCTTAAATTCAATTTTCGCAGATATTAAATTGAAATGAAATCAAGTAAATATAACGAATAATAATGTTTATATAGTATATATAGAAGGTATATACGAAGAATGAAGAATAGATGGATGGATGGATGGATGAATGAAATGGAATTCATGGATTTGGAATATAAATTGCATGTTCTAATAACACAATAATAACGAAGTAATAATAAAAGTTTATCCACAAATTCATAATGTATATTATATATATATAATGCATGATATATGATATATGACGTGTATATATTCAAAGCTATTTTCAATATACATATGTACATATTTGTTCTTTTTGTATTTTAGTGACTATGGTATATATGTATAAAATAGTATATGTTTGAAAATTTATGATATTTCTACTAAACCTCTATTGATCATATATCATTACATATATCATTATATATCATGAATAATGATTTTTTTTTTATTTTTTATTTTATGATTCTTTTGATAAAAAATCAATTTTTTGATGTTTTTCTTTTTGAATTGAGATGATCATGTCTATAGATATGATGTATTAAAGAAACCTATATGTTACAATTGATGTCTTGTATTGCAAAATGTTGTTGATATAATTGTATTTATCTAAAATCTATCCGAGTTTTTGGTAAAAGTTCATACAATATCCAATATTAATCAACAATTCTGTTATCCGATAGTTAATATTACTTGTATTTTTCGAACTAATATTAAAGTATATCTCAAACATCCCACAAATATACAGTGGAATTTTGAGTTTCCTAGTAACTTACATTTCAAAGATAATTCATTCAGTTGTGAAATTCAGACCCAAAAATAATAGAATAACCGAAAAAAAACGCTTCTTATGCCTTCCCGTGATAAGATGCCATCCCAAAATAGACCGTAACATTTTGTTAGAATTTTTACGTTGGGAGATTTTATTTATCAAAAACATCACCACCGCACAGATTTATTCAATAAGCAATTTGCAATAAATTGAATTGTACATTTTAAAAACATTTTCAATTTTTATTTAATATTATTATTTTATATTTAATACACACAATACTATATGCATATTTAAATTAAGTGCATATACGTGAAATTCATTGGCAAATAATAATATAAATATATGTATTTGTCTATATATTTAAATATATGGAGCATTGATATATATATATACAAAATTGGATAAACATAACAATCAAATTATGTTAAGTGCGCTCGCTTTAAATTTTATTGATTCTCATCTATCTATCTATATGTATATATGCAATATAATATAATATAAATGAAGAAAATTTTTATATTTCATATAAAATAAATACCCGACACTGTTTACGATTGATAAAATGATTGAATAATTTTGTTTTTTTCAACATACCCATTACTGGGAAAAATTTAGTGTGATTTAATTCCACCTACAAACTATCAATTTTGCAATATTCAATATGTTTCCAATTAAAGAATACTCAGGATAATTAATGAAATGTATAATGGAGTATTTCTCAAGGGTCAAGCATTTTTACAACAATATTATTTTTGCTGAAACAAATCTTCAATTTGGTTATACAATATTAAAATACAGTATAACTTTAACAGATTACAAAATAATCAAAATAACTTCAACAATCTGTTTATACAAAAAATCTATCGATTAACTTATATATTAAAGCCAAAACTTATTTTTTTTTGTTTTATACCGGTATCGGATAAAAATAAAAATAATATAATGAACATTAAACGAACGGAAAGTATACGAGGTTAAACTAAAACTTAAATTGAAATTGATTAAAACATATTATAATTAAATTTAAAATTAATAATTAAAATTAAAGGCATAAAACACTCCAAAATTACCGTCTATATTTTATAAAATATATATATGTACTCTAATATAAAGTGATTCATGAAAAATAAAAAAAAAACTCGAAATTAATTGATTTTATCCGAATATAATGTTTGCTTTTGATAATACATAATATATAAATATATTATTTTATATTTAGATAATTATAAATTGAATCAATTTTACCAAACAGATGTGTCATTTTAGAAATTTTCTCTTAACCGCAATAAATTATACAAATTACAAATTACAAATTACACGTAAAGAGCTGCTTGATGTATATATATATATATGTAGTACATTAAATATATACACATTTTTTTTGGACTGGTAATTAAACGTTAAAATATATACCGCATTTAAAGAAATGTGCATATATATAAATGTTTTATATATACAACATAAATAACCATCATTTAATAATCTATATGATTATAAAAAGAAAAACCCTTAATTAATTATAATGTTACTTTTACCGTACCAATGAATATATATAGGGCAATATATATATTATTTTATATAGACATATACAAATAAATCATTTAAAATTATATTTATATACGTACATATATAGCATTAACTTTATGTTTCAGATTTGTTTTCAATTAATTTTGAAAAAAAAAACTTTACAATTTTATACTGTTTATATATAATATACAAATATAAACGATAGTATAGCGCCAATAAATACCATCATTAATTATCTGTATAATTATTAATTTTGTGTGTGTGTGTGTGATTGTATTTTATTCATTTGAAGGACATTAATAAAAATATCACATTCACATTCACTAAAAAAGAATGTGTGCATTTATTGAAATACCAAATACGTATATTATCGTCGTTAATACATTAGGTCCCGTAAACAAAATGAATGTCCGAGGTTAAACTTCTCCGGTTGATAAAACGCATTGATTGGGAAATCCTTAATGTATACAGAGGTTTTTTTCTTTTCTTTAAAGTGGTTTAATTTTCAGAATTTTCCATCGAGTTGTGCACCACTGATTCGTAACGTTGCGTTAAACTTGAATTTAATTGCGTAAATACACGATTATATCCTGTTACGTAATAATTCATCGATAATAATTCATCATCACAGATGTGTATTTTTATATTTTATAATCTTTAGCTTCCTGAATCTCGATTTTGGCACAATCCGTAAATGGTATTTTTTTTTTTTGAAATTTATTGGTTAATTGGAATATGAAAAGTTTTGGTTTTATAAAAGGTACGATATCAACTTAATAGAAATAAACAACTAAATTTATATAAAATTTTATCGTTTATACTTTAAATATGTTAAATTGAAAATCATATACTATATATATGACAATAAGGGACTATATAGATTCCATTGCACAACAGACCAGTTTCATTATAACTTTTTTCCGATCATCTCATATAATATATTGGTTTTTGTTTAAAAATTTCTCATATATTTTTATATATAACTTTTAACAAAATAGATTTAACATTTTGAAAAATTTTGCCAATGATTTACGAACATATAATATAGAGAAGATAAAAAATCAACGATAAATCTTTCTATCGGTAAGATTAAAATTTTTCTTTATTATCGCCATAAATCTTGTATATCTAGTATATATCGAATACAATGTAATGTGTACATGCTTTATGTAATGTAAAAGATAGCATTCAGACCGTATATACAATATTTATATATGATTTTTTTTAAATTACTTATATATCCTTTCGTATCAACACATATATAAATGCATAAAAAGAAATAGATTTGATATAGTTTTAAATGCATGTATACTAGGTTAGTAATGATCGTTCCTATATATACCCACGTTTAAAATCGTATCCAGGAAATAGATTAAATTGAATAGTTTTTTTTGTGACTAAATACTCCACTTGTTTTAATCCCATACATAGCAAAAATGCTAAATTAGTTATTAACATTTTTATATTATTAATTTAGTTATCTCATTACAATTAGCACGGCTATAAACATCAATCAATCATATATGAGATGATTGACATACATTTCAGAAATTATAGTGACTTAGGATTGTTATAAAAGAAAGTTTTGAATATTTAGTAAAAAAATTAATATAAAAAAAAATTAATTTCATATATCTATATACGTGCATCTCAAACATCTCGCTTCTATATTCCCTGTGCATGTTACATATACACAATATGCATTTATATAGGATGAATATATATTCCTACTACCATATATAAAAATGTGTATTAGAAAATATATTAATTAAAAGTGACATCGTATATCCAATTAAATGTTACAACATTTTATATTAAGTGTTTTCACCTTAAATCACTTTATACATTTATATATACTCGTATGTAGATATATATTATATACTTAATATATTTACTATATTTTACAATAGAAATTTTACAAGAATTTAGTTCAATTAATAAAATGAAAAATTAAATATATATTTAAAGAATATTATTTTATATGTTATATATTGCACACAAATTGATTGGTTTCAATTTTTTTTTTAACATTGTGTCATTTGCAGAAATTCTTTCGTTGAATCAATTTATAATGTTGATAAAACTCAAACTTGTAACCTTGTATATGATAATTACATTTTAACGCTATTTGATTGTGTTTATACATTATAGAATTGATAAAGTGTCCAGCATAAATTTCCCATTATTATGAATTATTTTTATATCATAATATTTTAATATATTTGAAATATATTTTCACAAAATCAGATATAATCCTATAAATTTCTGATTTTCTAAATACGAAAAAGCATATATTTTCGAATGCCGTGAATGTCTAATGAAATCATAATCTTTAACTATTAACCATTTATTTTCGCATGAGTACCTACAAGATTATAGTTTTTCTTTAATATCGGTTTTGATTTGTTTTATTAATTAAATACATCTCTGAATGTAAATCGGAAGATAAATTACAGACTCTTGGCACAATAAATTATAAGTAAGTAATGAAAGATTGTTTTTATAAACAATATATTTCTATATACAAATAATGACATATATCTGAATCATTTATCTTTATGTGAAATGTGTGAATATTGTATAAATATCACAGAAATTATATCATATATATATGTATAATATCTATATATATATAAATATCTTATAGTATTAAAGAAGTAATATAGCCAAAACTTAAATATATATAGATTTAAGTATTTACTGAATGGATTAAGAACATAATGTACATGATTTTTAAACTTTACTCCCTAAATTACTTTTTCTTTTACTTATAAGTGTATATATTTAGTTCATATACATTGCGGTATACATATATGAATAAGAATAGTTTAGTTGTGCGAATTCATTGGGCTTTATATAAATAAAACAAAATGAAAACCCCTTGGAAAATATATTTTTACCCTTATTTATTGATATAATATATACACACTTTTTATTTCGCAATCACTTTGAGTACGTGTTCAAATCCAAACGAATATATGTAATATACCAGTATATAGAAGAATTATATCTCTGAATATTTGTAAATCGTTATGGATATATGTATATTTGTATCATGTTTTAACTCATATATGTATATATACATCTATGGATTGATGTAAATACTTATGCGGATATCACAGTAAAAAGACCTTCAAGGATACGTATATATATTAATAGATTAACATTCAAATTGTTGTAAATATTGGTATATCTATATATATAAATATATAATTTGCTATATATTTCCTATATATATTATAGTTGTCTATATTGAAAATCTATAGCTTGTATGAATAGGATAAAATCACATATGTATCGTATATAATAAAATATATATAGGGTCATATACAAGAGATAAAGCATATATATATAAATAAATGAATAAGGGTTTTAATCCTTATGTGTACATTGGTGTATACACACACACAAATTTATTTTATCAGACAAAAAGTATCCCTTAGATTTCAAACTTCAAGTTATATTTCAATATGTATATATAATCAATATAATATATGTATACCTAAATATATGAATATGAAATTTCTTCAATAAATATAATGATGTGTATTTAATTTTTTAAGGCAGTGTTTCTCAAATGTAGATATAGTATTTTTATGATACTCTTTTGCAAATATATCAAGGGAGTACGTACCAATATGTATAGTACATTATTATAATATATAGTTATTAAAATTGTTTAGTTCCTGTAATATACTGTTTACGATATATAACATTAACGTTCCTGTTATACATTAAATTTCAATTAAGATGAAAGTATAGAGTAAAATTTATGGAAATTTTTGAGAAACTATGAGAATCCATTAATATTGTATTAAGCAAACAGATATAATATAGATATATGTAAAATTTATGTTTTTTTTATATTTTAAAAGACGACAAATATGTTTTTTGCATAAAAGTTTGTATAGATTCATATATATATATATATATATATATATATATATATATATATTTGTATATGTTATGTATTTTAAAAGACCTCAATAATATTTTTAACACCTAATAGAATATACAGTATTATATATATATATATATATATAATATACAATATACATATAAAGACACCATTGGATACTGTTTATTTGAAATAAATTGCAAACGTTTCATTTTAACATATCTCGTATTCAGTTCTTTGCTAACGTAGAAAATTATTTAAATATATAGCCTTTTATAATAAATCCTATATGCTGAAT
Organism: Dilophus febrilis; assembly: GCA_958336335.1. Lineage (NCBI taxonomy): Eukaryota > Metazoa > Arthropoda > Insecta > Diptera > Bibionidae > Dilophus > Dilophus febrilis. The sequence goes on along the minus strand of OY284469.1, from coordinate 23,842,915 downwards.
ATATTTGTATATATTATATCTATACACATAGAAAGACTGATAATACTAATATCTGTATATATGTATCTAAATATGTATAAAACATTGACTCAGAGTGCGACTATTATTCAATGACTATGAATGGGTGCATATATGAATATATGAATATATCACAAAGTTAAAAGAGAAAATAATCATATGTGAATTCTGATATATGCATATATATATATATATATATATATATATATATATAAAGTTATTCATATATAAACATATACTGTAAAATTAAAAGGAAATGTATACATAATAATATGTATATTATATTGTATAAAAAAAATGTAAAAGGAAAGGACATGATGTTAAAACTTATATTATCCTTTGTATAAAGAAGCTTTCAAATTATTGAAAACAAAATTTTATATATATGTATAATATACGATGCATGATGTCTATAATATACTTTTATATAACAATGATTCATTTAACAAAAAATACATAAATGCAAACAAAAAATTGTATAATACAAGAAATAATTATCAAAATAATAAAAATAATATTTTAGCTTGTAGTTTTTTTTTTGCTTTTCAAATAACAATGGCATTTGTTAATTACACTCATTTATATCAATGTATATATATGTACCATTTATAACAATATTATATATTCCCCGTCTATACCTATACCTGCTTTTTTCAATCACATTAATGACTATGTCGTATGTATATTAATGATAATTTATATATTTTTTTTTTGTAGGACATATTTTAATAATATTAATTTTCTTTATTAACATCACATGCCTGTAAAAAGATGCTGATCGATATAAGAAAAGCCTTATTAATATACCTTTTTGATGAAGAATTGAAGACATTTGAAATTAACAGTTTGAAATTACATTGTAGAATCATTTTTGAATACATTCCTATTGTGCATTCCCATTTTCAAAAATTATTGAAATTAGAAAATGGTATAATAACGAAAATATAAAAATTCATTGATTGGCCCTAATCAGCAAATTGGCTTTAGCTAATATTTGAATCAAACTCATTTTAAAAAAACTTAATATGGGTTAATACAAATCAAATTGTAAAACACACTTGAATGATAAAAATTAAAAACTTGTTATTTCTTTAACGAATCTTATTCATAATTTTTTGTACAAAAGAGGAATAAGAGGAATTGATTTATAAAAAGCATAGAAAAAATGAAATATCAGATCACAAACCAATATGAATGGGTTAAAATCGAGTCCCGATACAAGTATTTATGTTTAGCGATGACAATAAATTTTCCATTTGAAAATGACCAAACCAATACAATTTATGAAATAAATAATCAGTAAAGAAAAGTTCAGATAATTGCTAGATAAAATTATGCACTGCGATAACTTTTAATAATAAAAAAGGATTTTAAAAAAAACAAAAAACTCACTTTTCGTTAACCAATTCATTAAATATACTAAGCTTGAATATTTGTAAAAATACATTTGTTTTAAAACGAACTGAGTATCTTATGTATATTATATATATAGATATATTATATATACGTTTTATCTTATCTATATATATATATATATATATATATATATATATATATATATAATAAATGATATACTATATAGTGCGAAAAAAAGCTCATTTAAGTAAAATGTTTCATTTTAAATAATACACATAATGTCAATTTATAAAATAAACCACAATAATCCAAACCATAAGAACAAAAAAAAAATAAAAAAAAAAGCCAATAAAATGTATTTATATATATATATAAATATTTATCTCATTATATACATTTTTTATTTGTAGATATTTGTATTAAAGTTTTAATGTATCTTCATGGTGCTGAGGATATAAGTTTTATAATATATAAGAAAAATATCACATTCAAAACTTGACTATATGAATGTTTATGTATATACGAAATGAAAATGTTTATAAACGTATACGAGGATATGTATTTATTTATATACATATATATAATATAATATATGTATATATGAATACAAATTTTGCAATTCGGCTTATTGCCAAAGAGATTATAATAAACATATTTAACTTTTTTTTTCTGTTAGTATATCTTCTGCGTGCATTTATATATAATATAGCACCACTATCTTTCAGTCATATCAAATAAAAGTGCACATATTACATATATAAATACCAAACATATACAAATTTTAAAATAGTACATATCTCTCTATATATCGTATATATACTAGAGATTAAAAATGAAGAAATATTTTATTTAGAAAAAAAAAAGAAAAAAGTTGTTTTTAATTTTATTAGATGCTTTTTGGCATATCTTTAAATACATAAATATTGCAATTTTATACATAAATATATGTTTATAAATAAATATTTATTAAAAATTAATAGTTATAATTCCATATATGCAATTCTATATATTACTATATAAATGTATAATAATATAACGTAATGAACTGGTATATAATTAAACCTTATATAAAAAATAATCACTGCAAATGATATGTATAAGTAATTATAGATCGTCGAATATAAGGATGATTTTGAAAGTTATGTAAATGTTTCATAAATTCATAAATATCAGTTTTTTTACATAGAGTCAACAACAAAACAAAAAAAAAGACATATCAAAATATATTTAGAGGTTCTTTAGATTAGATTATTTAAATATTTACTTTATATTTATTTTCCAATATAATTTTATATCGCTTTCGAGTTATATTTTGATAAATGAAAATCCTGTTACTGATCCGAATTACGAATTATGAATAAGAATACTAATTTTTGTTTTCAAAATATTTTCACGCCATTTAAGGTTTAATGGATTATTGTGAATGGATTATTGTGATGAAGTGTTTCATCTGAGTCTTATTTTTGATAAAAAAACCCACACAAACGATCGTATAATTAACTTTATCAAGGTTATATCAAAATCTATATGTATAATAATTTAAAATATATATTCTGCTAATTATTTGAATTTTTCTTTTAAATTGTGCAAAAATTTTCATATTAATTTTCATATCGCTATTTAAGAAAAAATCATATGTTCATTATTTATATGTTTTATATCGAAATTTTTCAATGGTATATTATTAATCTATGAAACATATATATATTATATATATATTGTGCTGTAACAAATAAATAAAAAAGAACGTTTATTTGTATATATATACTTACACTAAAAAAATAAAAATAAAATACATATAGCAAAAAAGCAAAAAAAATCTCACTATAATAAATGAGAAAAACTGCGGAAAAAATATATCTAATAATAATGATACTGTCTTTAGCACAGTAACTCATCAATCACATTTAATGATTGTAATAAATAAATATATAAAATCTATATATAGAATATGTAACATTTCGCACCCTCCCTTAGAAATATGAATATATATATCTGTTTGGTATGTTGTGTAAATACAAAACAAAATTATTGTAAAATACACATTGTGGATGTATACGCGTACAGAAAATGTATACAGATTGCGTTAAAATGTTGCAAAATGAGAATGAATGTGACGTGTTTATATATTTTTATTTATATATACTATATATATATGACAATAACTGAAATTTAGAAAATTTTAACACATTAAATATCAAAATGATAGATATAAATAATAAAAAAAATAAATAAAAATATTATATTTCATTTTTCTATCTAAATATATGACGATTATATGTCCATATATATATTACTGTATAATAATAATTATAATAATAAAGAAACATTTCTGAAAATTAAGGAAAATGTGATAATTTCAACTATGTATTTGTGGATTTCTTTTTATAAAATATAATATAAAATTAAGTACTCGACGACTACGAATAGAATCATATTTTACGACAATTATACGCATCGATCAAATTTCACCGAAAATGGCAAAATAATTTGATTGACAAATATATTTTTAATACTTTATTAATTACAAAATTGGTTAAATATTAGCTTTTAAATATATATATAATTCAAGTTATTTGATAAATTTAGTGATGGTAATATATTATTCTGACCAAAATTTATATAATAAATATTTTTCTAAATAAAAAAAAAAATGTGTCTCTACATACATAAAATAAAAATAATAAGGTTTTATTATACACAGGTTCCCACAAATTGTACAAAAATTTATTTCATTTAAGAATTATTTTATTTTTGTGTTCATTGTAATGTTGGTTTTTTTATTTTCATTTTTATTATACGTCATATATATGGTATAGGTATAGTTGGTAGATGTAACCGATATTATATTTTATTTGGACACAAATTTAGAAAATGTAACACTTATAATAAAGTGCATATGCAGCATATATACATAGTATGTATATGGTAAATTAAATTACCATGTTTTTATGTCTCTATATATATATACTCACATATACGCTAAAATATGAATGCAATTTTTCATATATTTTATATATATATAATATATAAGTGTATATAGAATATAAAAATTTTTCAACATAAAATATTGTGTATGTGCTTGAAGTATACTAATAATAAAAAAAAATTTATTTTTCTCTTCATTTTCTTCATATATACAAGAACATCCTTTTTTTAACATACGTATGCATTCATTACATTTTATGTATAAATATTGTATATGTTAGGGAAAATTTTGCCTGTAAGTACAAGTATTCAAACAAATGCATATGATATTAAAAATGTACCATAAGTACTTTACATATATTGTAATAAATATAAAGTGGCATATTTCATTATGATGTATGTTACAGGGTATTTTTAGATGAAAAGTTATCAAGCAATTGTGGGGTTCTATTTATTCATAATAATAAAAAATAAGGATTGAACATTTTATTAACTTTTTGTATTGAATTTTACCATTTTTTATTTTTGTGATATATTCAAAACTTTCAAAAATACAAAGCAAAATTTAAAAGAATTTATTTTAATAAATTTAATTACAAGTAACAGTTTGTTTCATCATTTTATTGACCAAATTTGGGGTCTACGTAATTTACCCTGTATTTTTACTTGCTACATATACATAAATATATGCATTCATTAGATATGCATGTTTTACAAATTGCAATAATATACCTGTGGAACGACGACCATAATATACATCATACAATATACATACATGTAGCAATAAATTAATTTATGTATTAAATTTGATATAAATAAATAAGAATAAATTGCGTGTATGTTCATTATTCATTATATAGTTGATCATTCTTAAAATGGGATGTTATCACAAATACGTTTCAGTATGTATATATTTATATGACATTTTACAGATTCATTTTCATTTAGTAGGTATATGAACGTTTGCATAAAAATTCATATATTTTTTGCAATGCTGTACTTCAAATACAATATTAAACTTATCGTTAGTTACAGAGGTATTTTGTGCCACAATTTTAAATATCTTGAATCTGTAAGAGAGTAGGTGAAATCCGAAAAAGAGAATTGCAAGTTTCAACGGTAATTGAAATTTACATTAAACCTCCGCATATTCAAAATATCCAAAGTTTCAAATGAATTATTGGTTAGAAACAGATCGAGCTTTCTATAACATTCCCTTGGATTCGTATAAGAAATATTACTTAAGTAATTTAAAGATTGGATTTCATTAACAATAAATTTCATTTATCAAATACTCACATTTTATTTATTAAAATACTATTATTATTCGATTTCGGAACTTCAACTTATATGTACTTATAAGGATTTTTAATAGACAAAATCTATATATAAATTGAAGTGGTTTTGTTTATGGTATATCTACCTGAATTCGATTAATTTTGATTAAACCTACAATGTTTAAGAGAGAACAACTTAATTTTTGAAATAAATTCATATTATTTTGCTATATAAATAAATGTTTGTCAATTGCTGATTAGTATAAATACATTTTTTTTTATAAAAAAAACTTAACGTATATTTAGTATACAATATTATTATTTTTTATAATGTTAATATTATATAAAATACAAATGTGTTATTTACAACAATCATATAATAAGCGTATTATTGTAAATCCACACCGCACATATACTTACTTTACATATATATATCCTTAGACTTTTAAATTATACACGTATACCGGATAAGTATATTATATATCTGTATATTATATGTCTTGAATAATTGTCTGTATATATCTACATTTATATACGTACAATCGTACATAAGTAATAATATAGAAGATGTAAAGCATTTTGTGAAAACAACAAAATCTTTTTATATATTCACCAGATATAATATATATATGGTATATATATAATCGAATGTATAATAGAGTGGTGTTTATATATATATGTAAAAATGTATACGAATCAAAATGCTTGAAGATATTTGAAAGTCGATTTCCTGTCTTATAAATCATTCGTCATTTGTGTTTCTGCCTGTATGAATCTAAACAATATAATATTTTGTTTTCCTTACGTTTATATACACATTCATTGTTGGTTTGAAGATATATTTTATATATAAATTTTAATTCCATCCATCTACTATATATATATAGTTAATATGTGTATAAATTCAAAGTTGATATTTTCATTAAAAGTTATTTAAAAGCTTATCTATTTATATACATTCATGCCATACCTAAATATATATATATTGATATACAAAGGTTCTTCATACAATTGCATAGAATTTTGTGAATTATATTCTCTAGATATAATGTATGTTAGATATATTTGTATAGACAATTATATCAACTTCAAATTAATTAAACTTTTAAAATGCACAAATAATAATTCTTTAAATTATATAATAAAAAAAAATGTGTAACCATTGAACTGTGTAAAAGAAAAATTACTTTGTTATTGCTTATCATATTTCATGCAGTGACAGTCATTCATATTATATAAAAAAATAAAACGAATAATCTCTATTTAATTATAATCATTTTATCTACGTAATTAAGATTCCGTAAAAATCAATTTCATTGCATTTATTTTGAACATACGCTAACAGAAAACTGCATATAGTATTCGCCGATCAGTAATAAATTAACCATGTTTTCTATATGTATTTTTTAGATAATATCAATATAAATTTATAAATAATTAAAAAAATTAATTATTAACTTTTTGTTTTTTATTTTTTATTTTCAGAAAGCTTACGTGATTATTTTAGCAAATTCGGTGAAATTACAGAAGTTATGGTTATGAAAGATCCCACAACAAGACGATCAAGGTTAGTATCATTTATCAATACAATTTTTATTTTCCAACCAAATGAACAAATTTTACCGTTTATTTATGCGTTCCCGAAATCATATTATATTTATATCATGGATTAAAATAAAATTAATTAAAATTGAATTGATGGATCAATATATTAAATTGATTTCAATTGAAATATAAAAAAAAATAAATACATATCATAATATAAATCTTTATTAATACATTCTAAAAAAAAACAAATAATAAATAAAATATCCATAATTTTCACGCGATAAAATTCAATATACAAAAAAAACACAAAATAAATTTGGTTGTAAAATAAAACTATTGTATTTGAATCTATATATTTTGATGATAAAAAATTGTAGTGATTTGCTTATTGCACTGTTTTTAATTTTAATTTATTTTTATTTAATTTAATATATTGTATTATTATTATTATTATAAAATATAATGCATTTTATGTGCATATGCATTTTATTTTTTTTTTTGTGTTTATATTCTCTCATAACTATACAAATGAATTATTCTATAAAATTCAGGCATTCGTGGCAGTAAATATACAATTTTATTTTTAAATAAATGCATATGTACATATACATGAATTATATATATTATTATAAATGTGTATGAAATAAAATCTGTTTTAATTACTTGTTATTATTTCTATATATATATATACATATATACAAAATTGTATATTCCTCCATTCGTCGATATATACACTACTAATATTTGCATGCTATATAATTATTAATTACTTATTTATTGCAATTATTGACGTATGATTATTATATTATACACACATTGTATTATAAATAAATAATATAATATTGGAAAATGAATATTTTCAAAACATGATTCTGCCATTCATTAATTAATTAAATTGTATATATTAATCAATTTATATGCAACATATACACGCATTGTATACGAACAGATATAACCGAATAACATAATATATTTAAATTAATAATTTATATACAAATTATAAACCATTGTAGTATATGTGTGCTATTTTAAATTTTATAAAGCTAATTATTCATTCAATATATTGGATGTCCGTGAATATGAATATAGTTATTTATTGAAAGTATGATCCATTTACAGCTATAACTTTCCTCCATCTTTTAGATAATTTACGAATTCTTGGTATTTGTTCCCAATCCAACCATTAACAGCATTTTCGATGTCGGCGAACTGCGAGGGTTGGTTAGAACTTCCCAATTATGTCCTTTTAAGTAATTTTTCTCAACGTTTGCAAAATGTGGTCCTTACTGAAAAATTAATTTTCATAGCTCGCTTTAAATATTTTGGCTGTTATCAGTAAACATGGCCATTGATAGATTCCTCTGATTCCCACTATTTATCATATACCATAATTTTCTCATAAGATCAGATATTCGGCATTGATTTCTTGCATTAATTTGGAATTCATATTGACACAGTAATTTACATTTAATTTTTTTTGATCATGTTGAAAAACGGATAATATTTTCGTATACTACATTATTTTACCCCTATATTAAGTTAAGAAGAGAATTGAAGTAGACACATATCTCAATTATTTCATATGTGATAACATTTCTTTATTTGACCAAATAAGATACTATATTATAAAATTAAATATAAAACAAAAATCCCCAAATGAATGTCAGTTATACAGATCGTAATTTTATTTAATATATGAAATATTAAATTTGTCAAAAAAAGTTACTTTATATATCGTTATACATATATCATTCATTCAATATGTATTAAAAAAATAGAGTTTTTTTTTATCCGAATTAAAATTTTTGTATCTGAAAATCAATATAGCAGGGGTAGTATACAATAAAATATGGTAATAAATTAATATTACAATTTTTTTTTATGTTAATTTATATATTGTATATATAATAAATATTATATATCGTCATTATAATGTTAATTGTTGGCAATACATTAATAAAATTTACAATTAATTAATATAATAATAACAATAATTAAAATATACACATATATTAATTAATATTATATACACTTTCATTGTGATTAAAAAATTTGGTTTGTTTTGTATATATACATAATAATATATATTTTAATGATTATTCATTACATAAGTATATATACAATACACATATGAAATATATGTTATATAGTTATATATATTTATGAGAAATGAAACCGAATACAATTTTATACTGACAATGAGTGAATATTTTATTATAGATTTTTAATTTTTGCATATATATACTGAAAATTTAAAATACTTTTTTTTGTGCAATATCATCAAAATTCATTTTGCCAACGCATCATCATTTAACATTTAATTCATATTGTATACTGTATATATATATTGCGATATATTACATATATACATAAATTCTATATATCTATTATTATATATGAATAATATTATAAACTGGTTGAAATAATATAATATGTGAATGTTTTTCATATATGGTATATATATGAAAATGTATTATACATATGTTATAATACTTATAATATATACACATAAATATATATACATATGAAATATATTTCATATACCATATATATACTATAAAGCTATAAATTTAATGCGAGATTTGGATTCATCTGCCTGATGCATTTGTTTACGCTCTCTTTATTTATGTATATATATCGGAAAAAAAAATAAATAAATATTACCTCTAAATGTGGAATGAATGTATAAAATAAATAAACAGATATAGAACAAATTCAGATATTACTTTTGTATATACCAAATTGCAAAATTGTATGTTATATAAAATTTTAATATCTATATATAGAATATAAAATTTTAATTAACAAATTGTATAAACATTTTTATTTAAAAACAAAAACCAAAAAAAAAACTATATCATTTATTTATAAAATGAATAGAAATAAATTCGTATAATATATATTTGGTATCATTGTTTGACTTATCATCATATATATTTATTTTATAGAATAGAATAGAATTATGTATTTGTTTCAAATACAAAATATTGTGTATATAAATTTAGATTAAAATGTATATATATGTATTATATTCAAATGCGTATATATAACAAACATAAACAATTGATATCAAAATAACCATATATATTTAGATATGTATATATACAATCATCCCTGCGAAACTGTATTAATTGCGTAAACCAAACATTTTAATCTATGTCATTAGCTAATCCCATTGGAGCATTTAGGAAAATTGGTATTGGTATTTAACGATATATATATATGTATAGAGTTGCGTGGCAAATGTATGTTACTGTCTTTTCTATGTATACTACAGTAATACCTGCTAAGTTCACCACCTGCTTACCTTTGACCAAGACCTCAATATTCATATAACCATTCAATAGAACTTTTCCGTCCCCCATTTGTGTTCAAATTTACGTTTTTCTTCCAATACATTGATTTCTATTACTACATCATATAGCGTTTACAAGTGGATGAAGGAATAACAATTAATTTTAACAGTTTCCTCTAATTGAACATATACATTATATGGAAATTGACATTTCTGTGTGCTTGGTCTTTCCTCTTAGGCGGTAATCGGTTTCGGGATAATTTCCACAAGATCCATATTTACTATATCCTATATAATCCTTTTTAATCGTATACTAGATAGATGACTGTATTTTATATTGTGATTGCTATTCTAAATATCTATTATATGTATACATACATATCATCATGTGTAGTAATTCATTATAATGTACATCATTATATATATAATACAAAATAGAAAATTTTGGAATTGTATTATTATGTACATTATTTCTATATATAGATATAAACATATATAAGGTATACTATTATCGTGCAAGGTCGTACCAAGGGTGATTATACGATTACAATTATATATTTATAAATGTTTATCAGAATATATTCATATATATATACAATAATATTTATATGTATGTGGTAGTCAAATAAGTTTATATATTATTTGTGTATACCAAAAATTGGGGTTTCAGCTCATAAATCATATGAGACTGTATATTTAAAATTTTGAATAGGGATATGATATTTGTTGACGTTTTATATTTTACGTGTATGTATATTCTATATGTTTATTATATGCGGAATATATTTCGATCGCGATAAAAACATATCGTACACTTATTTTATATATAATATATATAATGTATGTATGTATGTTATATTAAATTGAAAATATAAAAAGGAATTTAACCTTAATAAAAACTTAAAAAATTTACATATATATTTTAAACAATACAGTTATATCTTATATTTATATATGCTATATTATACCAAATAAAGGGTCATTATTTCGAAATAGAATAATATATATGTATATTAAATACATATAGAATTGCTATATGAAAATCTCTATCCTATTTTCTCCATTAATTGATAAAGAAACATTTTTATTAAAACAAAACATTTAACATTTCGTCTTACAATCAGTACTTGGCTTAAACGTAGTTGAAGCCGCGCATAACGAATTAAAGATTTCTTTGGATTAACTGAAAATATGGTTGTTATAATCTTATCTCAATGAACATAATAAATGTATATAGTAAATAAAATTATAAAAAAACATCTTAAAATAGAATAAAATGACATGAATTCAAATTAACATTTTTTATTTTTTACGTTTTAATAATTTTTTCACATTTCATTGTATCCACATCTTGAATAACATTATATATGTATTATTTTTTTATATCTATAATAATACATAAATATAAAATGGATTTAAAATCTATATATATATGAGAAAGACTTATTTTATTTATTTCATATATGCATTAAGTATGTTAACCCATTTTACATTATGTTGACCTCGCATAAAATTTTTTTAAATTTGTTCCTCACGATATCACGATATCGAAATGATTATAAGTTTTTTATATATTGTTAATGTATATTGAATAAAATTATTGAATCACTCAATTGATCCATTTTATCTTAAATATCACAAATGACGATGTCGAACACTCGATGTATATCTATTAACACAATTCAATTCCAGGGGTGGCATTATGGGAGTCGATACCATCGTCTATCGCCTATCGTCTAAATTTACGATACTCAATTATTTTGATATTATGGTAGTCGATTTTGTGGGTATCGAAATTATTTGTATATCGTCTCCGTGGATATTGTTGTGGCAAATGATTTTCGTATAGAAAACAAAAAGTTTATTATTTCTATGAGAATGAGATTGAAAGTATTATTTTTATCAGAATTGCTTTTGTACTTTTTATGAATATTAAAATTGAATAAATGAACAAAAACAAAAGAAAGCAATACAAACGACAATCGTAACGATAGCTACTACCCTATCGTCAAAAATGATCGTCTTAAACCTACGATATCGTCTGCCATAATTGCAAAAATGAAAAAATCGTATGTTTGACGACAATCGTCTATCGTAATCGAATGCGATAATTTCACCTCAGGTCAATTAAAGAGTATATTCAAATCATCAATCGGAATGAAATGGGTTAATGATATATAGTATGTATTCAGTAAACGCTTTACATGTTTATTTTTATAATCCAACTGATTTTGAGATGAAATAAAATACATAAAATTGTCATTTCACCTCAGTTGACCCTTACAATATATTATATTTATATATTTAGAAATAAGTGTTTATTTAAATAAAATTCAAATTTACATCAATGTTGTTATAAATATATGTATATATTTAAAATATATTTGAATATACACTAACTGCAACAAAAAAAAATTTTTTTTCATTGAACTGATGTACATGAACAGTTTGTAACCTTCTTTCATGCAGATATGTTTTTTACAATTTTTAAACATGATATTCATTTCACGGTTACTGTATTCGCATATATATATATATAAATAAGTTAGGGTGTGAACAACATCCGAGTTTTATCTTGTCATATTATAAAGTAAAAGATAAGTGATTGATTGATATGCTCAGCAGCTTGTTGTTTGTTTTAGTATACATTTATTATATATATTATATATTCAAATATCTACGTATTATTTTTTTTTATATTTTCATGTTTTCAATCTTAGTTTTTTTTTCATAAACATTTATATTTTATGCGTGTATTGTATAATCACATATCAAATTTTATATTTTAAAATGAATTTTCAATATCGGGTAATATATGTAATTTATATATATATGTGGTAGGGTATACTGGGGTCCGTGTAAAGGATTAGTTTTACCTAAGGAAAATGTTTTATAAACAGTTTAGTTGTTATTTGGTATGATATACTGAAATCTAAAATGTTTATATATGAAAAGCATCATGAATAGAACGTGCAATATTAAAGCATTTCTTCATAAATGTAATAAAGTAAATAAAATTTGATTAATTCATTTCGTTTTTCCATTATTAAGATATATATAAATTAATTCTTTAAGTAATAGAAAAATATACAGAACCATTTATTATTTTCATTATTGAATTAGGTTTAATAATCTTTGAATAACAGTTTCTAAAAAAATGTTTATTGATTCTAAATCACAACCAACAAAATTTTTTGTTATTGTTAGTTCCAAAGATCTTCCGTCTGTCCTATGTATATGTATGTATATATACAAATTCATATACACACCAAAGTGAATTGTTTTTTTTATGATAATAGCAAAAAATAAAAATATAACAATTTATTATACTGATATGAGTGTATATTGTTTTATAAAAAAAATAAATAAAAAGCTTAAATATAAGTTTCGAATATACATATATAATATACGTCTGAAACTTAATATTATGGAAAATATATATGAATAGGTATGCAATCACAATGATTCCCTTAAGTACATATATCATATATAATATAGGTATGTGTATGTATATATATATATATATATGAACATTTATATGCAGTACATTTATATTTCAATCAAAATCAATTTATTTTTGTGTGTTATCTTCTATATATATATATATATATATAATATGTGAAATAATTGTAACTGTATATGATTTGTATAATATGCCAATCCCAAAATATATTTAATATAATTTTCTATATATGATGTGCTTTTAGACTCTATGGAATTAGTTTCGGTAATGTTATAATCATCGTATATATAATATAACCATAATATTTTGTATATTATGTATAAGCAGCTATATATATATAGTAATTCATATTATTTATGATTTTATATCAATTTTGAAACAATATTTATCACATATATATAAAGCATCCCACAATGATTTAATAATTTGCAATAAAGCTAAAACTTCACACTCTCTATATATATTTTGATAGTGTATTTCATAAACTGAAAATAATTTTCTAATTCTATACACAAACAAATAATAATAATAAAAGTAACATAACAATGAAAAATGTATAGATTTACAATATACATGTATATAGTAACGATGCACATGTTCTATAAACATATAACGTTGTAAACATACATTTTTTATCCAATCGATATACGTACACGTATAAAATGTACATAACAAATGTATTGCAATTGTAAAACATATACACTATAGCGCCAAGAAGTGATGCAATAACCATCTCTCATGCCCATAGCTTTGAACGAAGATAAAAACTTATCCACAGATGTATCTCCTGTTTCGTAATTATAAACACGGATATTTTCTTCATTTTAACTTTTGATTTTGTCCGTTGTTTTTATCGGTCAGAGTTCAGCAATAGAACAAATATTTTCAATCAAATATCTATATTCAAAAGGTCGAAATAAGGTTTTGTTTCACTGACAAAAAATTTTCGTATTAAAAAATGCTTAAATCTGCTTTATATGACTTGCTGTATAACACAATTTGATTATATCAATTTGCTTTATCATGATTCTCTTCTTGGCTGCGCAGTGTATATATACACGAGGCGGTGTTCATTGAATGAAAATAAATTTTATTTTAACGAAATATCTATATAGATATACAAGTATATAATTAAAACCTTTCAAAATTAAAATTGAAAAATGATAAGGAACGATACGGGTAATCAGAACGTACGTATCTCTATAGTATATACGTATATATATACTCGCATTCATATACCTGGTATATATCGATATGTATACAAACAATTTTATTATGTAATTTTTATCCATTTATATATTGTATGTGTATTATATACAGAAAAAACAGATATATATATATCAAATAGTATACAGTATTAAATATTTTATCTTATATATTTTATATGATATTGTACAGTAGATAACAATAACAATAACCACATTTTAAATTGATTTTCATTGTGTATTGAATGTATATTATTTCAATATGGTATCCATATCTATATAGACTGTACAAAATATATTAATGTATACATATACATTTACTGTGGTTACTATACCAATATGTTATTGATATGTATAGTTAATATACATTACCCTATCTATATATATTGATGTGCTATATGACATTATATATAGATTTTTTAAGAAAAAATATCGATAAAAGCGAAATATTTATTTATTTTAGGATGTAAATAATTAAAATATCTTCCTTATAGTTTAGAATCGAGTACACCTTAGTTTAGTTATTGTTGTGAAAATTATAAATCATTACAATTTAGAAAAAAGTTTTGCTAAAAACGTTATAGGTTGTATAGCCCCCTATATATTAAAATAAAAGTTTTTAATTAATAATACATTTGATTGTTATGTTACTTAAATGAATTTTCTCACTATACATACTTTAAATATTGAATAATGAAACATTGAATTGAATATATACTATGTCAATGAAATTATCTTATATATTTTTACATTCTAGTTATTATTTAACATATTTTTATATAGTAATTAATTATATTCATTTTGATAAGAAAATATTTAATTAGATATCCGAATGAAAATTGTAAAGTAATGACTGCACTATATTTATTTGCTTTTATGTATGAGAAAATTCTATGAATTTATAAATTATATATAATATTCGGCAAACGATATATTTGTTCGTATACTTGTCTATATATATAAAATTGTTTGATTTATATAAAATTATAATTCAAATGTAAACGCAAACGCAAGCACCTGTGACCAAAATCAAATCACGTTGTTATACCTATCTTGTACAATATATTTAAATTAATATAACATACATACATGTAATAAAATTATATACATACCATATATATATATATATATATATAGTTTTCATCCGTTCATTTCATCCATGTTTATAAATATTTATAAACAAACATTATGTATACTTTACCTTATAAATGTATCTACCTACGTACATACAAAATACAGCATTGAATATATATTTTGATAATTCTATATAATATAGAGATAAACGCAGATGTAAATATTAGGGCGAACAAAAATAGTTTACTAGGTGCTGGCTTTATCTGTATCGTTGTTTGCCAATATATGCAGAAATACAAGAGTGATTACTATATAATGGACAATTAATAATTTTTGTGAATTCAAACGATTTGTTATGCTTTTAGTGAAATCAAAAACATAATTTTACTATTAAAATAAAGAAAGATATTTTTTGATATTGTTTATAAGAAATATAACATTTCATATCATTGCGTTTGCTCACAACGAAAATGATTTCGAATTTGACGAAATGGTAGATGATAGCGAATATATTTGACAATGTGTTGAAATAAAATGTTACACCTACGGTAAAAACATAAATCTTCCGGTGGGGTATTGATGTTAAAGTTAAAAAAGAAACGTCAATAGCTATGGTTGTAAACGTCAAAATTTTTGGAATTCTACTAAACATACATATTTGTATGTAGCATATATGTATATTTATATACATATATACGATAAACACCAAAACCGTATTTAAAATTGAATAATATATACAATATTTATATAATATATATATGAAATTTTTGGTTATTATCTATATATATTTATATAGATATAAATGTAGATATAATATTTTGATTTAATAACAAATGTGTGCATAAAATAGGGATTTACATATATATTATACTAATACAATTGTAAATTGTATTAGGAAATGTATTACATATGATGAGTATTGCATTTATTATAGATATATATAGATGATAATAATTTTTTTACAGTGGTTAATCATACATTTACTTTACATTCTAATTTTTGTTGTGGCACAACACAACGATAAAAAAAATAAATAGAATTAGTTTATTTCAATAAAGCTATAGAATTTCAATGTATGAACATAATTTTGGTATTTATAAATATTCAATAAAAGTTATTAAATGTGGTTTACGCACATTATACATTGGTAATCTAAAAACACTTAAGTTATATAGCGTGAATAATAATAATGCCTGAAAACTTGTCAAAAAAATATGAATGTGCTTAGTAGAACATAATTTTTACCATGCAGTTGTACTGTGCCTATAGTTCATAATTACTATAACCAAACTAATTTGTTTCTAAATTTATTCCAAATACATATTCCATAGAATTTAAATTATAATTTTAATATATAGCCAAGTAATTTATATAGCTAATTTTACTATACAAACAATCATGCATTTCATAATTAATGACCAACTATAAAAATATTCGTACACAAATTTCAATCTATTTAACTATATATATATGTATATATAGATAGATACATACAAATTAATGTTTGCCTATATATACTATTTAGATATACAGTATACAGTACCATGTATATATAAATGGATATGAATATTACATTTTCCGTATGTATAGTTTCCCACAAAATCCAATAAAAATTTGTGCTCTACAAAAGATTATTATTTTATATGATTAATGGTTTCTGATATAACTTGAAGAAACTCTTCCATTTAAGCCGAACATCATCCTTTTTTTTTTGCTTTTATTTTTATATATAATATAATACTATATAGTAAATTTGTATATCTCTTTATACACAAAAAATTCTTAAATTTGTGTCTATATATATACAATGTGTATTTATAGATATAAAAATGTATGCTGAATATATACTTGACTTTACGTTTTTCCATAAATATATATAGACACTAGAGGTATACGGGTAAATGTATACGAACATAAATATATATACATGCCACAAACGATATAAATATACTTATAAATAGAAGTAGTAAAATATCAGTATGTTTGTGTATAAGCGCGTTTAGGGGTTTGTACTGTAAATGTATATTTTCTTCATACAGTCATGTGTAAATTAATGCGAACATGACTGTATTTACTTCAGTTTTAATGGTGTTTGTTTATTATGCCCATTCATTTTCATTTATGAATTCGCAGCTCATTGCAACATTGATGATTTAAAGCATTATTCGGTTATATTACATTTAAAATGATGAACATTCGAAACTATATAATATTTCAACAAGGCTCAAGATGGTTAAAACAAATTATGATTATTATTTCATTACGATATTTGATGGGGGCCTGTGTCAACCCCATCGCGATAATGATGGCAAAATTATGAAAACTGAATTGAAGTACCCTACACGGAATGGAGAGCTCCATTAATGTACATTTATTTTAGTTATTTTAATGTACATTTTGACATACAGTAGAATATCCAAATATTATTGCATTTAAGAACGATTGTAGAAATTTCATGTGTGTTTAATAATTTGCTTTTTTTTATATATATTTCTCACTGTTCAGTAAAAGTTTATTTAAGGACTTTGCTTAAAAAAATTATAGTATAAAATCATAATGTTTTTGTTTGTATTCGAACGGTTTTTACATTTTTTTGTTAAATATAAAAACCATATTTGATCTATATCAACGTAGAGATTGTGTTCTTTGATATATTTTGAATAAAACCACAAAATTATGTCGTATACGATCTTTATTTAATCAGTTCGGATCTATATATACCATATACTGATATAAGTTTATAATGTCAAATTTTCAAATATAGAAATTTAGAAATCGAGAAAAAAAGCTAACAAAATATTTGTAAAGTACTGTTGGGTTTGATTCTAATGTATTTTTATATAAAGTATTGGTAGCAGGTTATATAGTATATGGAAAATATATACTTATGTGGAATCGTTCATTGAAAACATCGACATAAAATACAGTAAATTTTCCAGGATTAAATTTTATTCCCCCCATTTTTTTTCTTTATTTTTATTTTGCTATATCAATTCCCTTTTGCATAAGTCAGTGTGTGCCCCGCACAACAGACTGAATGCATGCTTTAATATACAACTAGTTATATAATATTTACAATTTCATATACATATCATACCATATATATGTACTATATAAGAAGGGTATACATAAATTTGTAAAGAAAATTTTATATATATGTATATTGTATATATTTGAAATATAGAACTACATATGAATTCAAAGTAAAAGTATATATGTACTATATATTAAACATATATATAAATATATGTACGTATATAAATAAATAAATATCTAACTAAATACAACAATAAAAGAAAATATTATATATATAGTATAATAAATATACGTATATGGATTTTAAATATATATATATATATCTGAAAAGGGTGTAAAGGCTTTTGGAATTCCTATATATATACAGAAAATAAATATTTTCTTTTCGGATTTTTCGTTTTGTGCCTTCTCATGCATTTATTATTTTATTTTTATTTTTTTTTGTTCACAATTCTATTTGATATGGTAAAAAATATCATCACAACGACACACAATTTGTGATTCCTAAAATATCTATATATATATATATATATATATATATATAATATTAATGTTTATGTATACATAAAAATCTAAATCTAATATATATACGTTTATATATAGCGTGATGACGATTCCATGTGAATTTGTTGTTGATATATTAATATACAGATACAACACACATATATATATATATATGTATATATATGATTAAGTGAAAGTAAATAAATAAATAAAATGATGTCATATATTGGGGAGTATATTGGGAGCTGCCGTTCTTTTCATATCTTATTTTTCTTTTTTTCTGTTTTTTGATTTATTCTAAACTTATATGGAATTTTTATAGATATAAAAAACAAATATATTTATCTATAAATATATATGAAATACAATAGGGTGATGTAATTGATTAAAACGCGAATCTAAATTTCCGACAAAATTTGGACTACTGATAACCTGAAAGCTTTTTTATCTTTTTCTGTTCCTAATCTCCTAAACATTCCTAAACTAAGAATGACTGAAAATTGGTAATAAAATCTTTGTCGTCTCAATAAATGCCTTGTATTACGTTTAGTGCACTCTGTATATTTGATATATATATATATATATATATATATATCTAGAAATATATTTGTTTATAACGAAAATCATACAAACGTATATGTTTATTCAAAATATAAGTGCTGGTCAGGAAAAAAAAATGGACCTTTAAAAATAATATTTATCATTATTTACATATATAAAATATATATACATCGCATGTCATTATCTACATATAAAGATCTATGTCAATGTATGAATTTCTATATTTTGTGTGAATAGAAAAAAAGAATTCGCGTAAAATAGAAAAAAAGGAAACTGAAATGCAAAAAAAAAGCGAAACAAATAAATTAGCATATACATTTTTTTATATTGGTTTAGAAAATGTGTTTATGGAAGTAATATTTTCTTAATGTTTTTCCTTTATTTATTTCCTTTTTTTTCATGCATTCAATGTCAAACAATTTTTCTAAATATACGCATTCTTTTGATATGCATAATATATATTTTAATTTTGAAATCATTTTAGATTGTATAAAATAAATAAATAATATTATTAGAGAGGGGTTATAGTAATCTTTATAATAATAAATATTTTTCAATTTGGATAAATATTAGATGCGAATATATTATATTAGATATTTATGAAATTTTATCTATTTGTTATTTGAAATCTTTAAGTTATATAAATATATAAAACATCCATTACAAAAAAAAGGTTTACATTCATATAGAAAATTGATATAAAAATTGATATAAATTAATCATTGAATTAAATATCTTTTCACACATTTTTCACTAATCATTATATCACAAAAATTATATGTAATCTCTATAACACATATAATTATATCTACAAATTACATCAACCATTCATCTTTGATATTTTTCTGAGAATCTATAGATAATCTGTCTTCTATACGTTAACAATTTTAGATGAATTTTCATTTCTCAAGTATTATGATATTTCTATAACCGCATATATTATTCAGTTTTTTAAACTTATACAATCGATATTTCCTTTATAATGTCGTAAATTAAAAAAAATCTTGATTGTATAGACAATATATGCAATATTGCATAACTATATATGTATATAAGATATATATGTTCAAAATCCGATTTTAAAAACTTAAAAAACAAAAACAAATGAAAATAAATTTTATATTCAAACGTCTTGTATAAATTGTTTATATCATTTTATATTTCCTGAGTTGTTATTTTTAAAGGTATAAAGGTATAATATACGTTACGATTTTGTATGAAATTTCATGTATATAATACTATAAATGCTCCTCTTATATATATAATGTGCATATATAATACTCATCATTTTATGCAAGAACACATAAGTTTTCATTTATATATATATAGTATTATATTTGGCTGGTATACATTATACATATATAGAAAAATAAATCATAAATTTTTTTTGCTATATTTTATGTATATATATCCACAGTCAAAACCACACATATTTAAGAAACCATATTATATATGTATTAAAATATGTACACATGCATAGTTATACGCGCAATATGTATATATACATATAAATATATTTGTTATCGCCATCGGAGATATAAATTTTCCGAGTATTATTTTCCATTTTCATAAATACATACATTATTATTATTATACACACATCACAGTATATATATTGAGGTATATATATGGAATATGAATAGTTTTTTTTTTGTTATTTCTTTCACCAAAATATAACCGACTATGTGTTATGTATATACTTATATATCTAAGAATTACGAAAATATATGTATAATTTCATTATTATGCGATATTTTATTCTATATATATTGTTCGCATATATGTGATAAAATACTAACTAATGTAGTCAAAAACAATGTAAGTTATATATGTTATATAATATATATATATTATATAATATATGCGTCATATATACATATATATTAAATCATATAGTATATATCATATGTGTATCCTGTATATATATAATACTTGAATATATTATGAATGGATACATTTATGTGTTATGTATAAATATCAAAATACATACACCAACAACATATAAATATAAGTATATTGAGAAATTTTCAAGAATAAAAACGAAATGTATATATATATATAGGAAAGAACCAAAAAGCTTTTACAAGAGCATTAATTTACAGCAACCGTGCGTGCTTAAGTAGCCAGATTGTATATATGTGAAATACATACATTGTACCATAGTACATATCAATTCTATATATGTATATAGAATTTGAAACCACACATATCATATACTATATACATAATACTATTTACATTTACGTACATATCCTTTAATTTATATCTATAACCATGTGATATACACAGTATATATTTATTAAAATACGTACGTATATAAAGTTAAAAAAAATAGATGTTTAGCTAGAGATAGATTTAAAGAACATGACTTATGTCTGGAATTATATCATTTGATGTTATATTTAATATCAACTTTTACCTCTGTTTTATCATACACAATCTGTATAAAATACGATGGGATATGTGATGTTATTTTGTATATTTTCTTTTTAATATAGAACACATATATAGAATACATTTATGTATAATAAACCCTCTTATATTATACAAAAAAAAATTGATATATAAGCAACATACACACTGTGTATACATTATACACACTGTGTATGTGAATATTATATATACATGGTTTACTTATAAGCAAAGGGTATATTCGAATGGTAAAAATAACCATAATTCATTATTACGGCGCTGATTCTGCGAAACAATTCTATTTAATATAGAATATAATAAACTATGAAATTAGTACTCGTCATAGGTCAAAGAATATTGATAAGGATTAAACGGATATAACAAAGATTATTTAGAAAAAAATTAAATTATATACGGGAGTGATTGTTTAGATCTCATTTCATATCATTTATTATTGTCCATTCTTATTAAATGGTTTTTTTTTCTGCGTAATTACCACAACAATAATAGAACATTTTACAATTCATCATCCATCACCTATACACTGTTTTATATGATAAAATATGACAAAATATGAATCGAAGGAGACAACAAGTAAAATTGCTTTCAATTTAATAAATAAAATTTAAAAATTTGTTTTTCAGATTTTTTTTTATTTTTATATATATATAAATATTTTTGGTGATTTTCTATATTTGGATATAAGGCATCGCCGATATTCAATAAATATAGAAAATGACCATAAATATATATAGCAAGTTATCGCGAACCGGGTTTACCTTCGATTTTTGTAATATATGTGGATTAAATTTAAATTTAAATGCAGTACAAATTTAAAAGCACATATACAATTGTCCAAGATTTAGTGAAACAAAAATTTTTAATGAAACCACCTAAAGTGCAACTTGGACAATTGTATGAAAACATATGAGTTATTTTTTCTTACTGCTTTTCAGTTTAAGTTTTTTTTCTCTCATATGTTTGCTTTTATTTTCAAAATTTCATAAATTAATCCACATATTATAATAGATTTACCACCCAAAATCACTTAAATGCATTCAACGCATCATAGGTTCATCACCTGTTTAAGTGATTTCGTTACGGGCTCACAGCAATAGAATTCCGAGGTTTTACGGGCGCTAAACCGATTCTGCTGTAGTAACGAACAAAAAAAAAAAAAAAAAAAAATGATCTTCTAAATCTCTTAAAACAAATAAAATACCTTGTATGTATATACAATTATAGGTATAAAAGTTACTATATCTATATTGAGATATCTAGAGTATCACTTCTGATTTATTCGTGTATATCACAGTAGATATGTTTTATTTTATGGTCATTTTACCTTATAAAATATGCGTGAAACAGATGTAAGTTATATATATACTATTTTATATATATTAAACATATATTCATGTAAAAAACGTTTCATGAATTTTAATATACTTTCTATATTTTTTAGTAAATATTTGTATATACTTTCTGTTATATACTATAATTTTTATTATTATATAAAATAATAAGAATAATATTATATAGATAGATAGCCATCGCAAATACTACTTGAATATATTTCAAGAAACTTTTATTCTATATATTTATCGAACAATAAATATAAATGATTTTTAATTATAATTAAAATGAAAAAAAAACTTTGTATTTATAAATAATTGTTGATGATACAAAACAATGATTTATGAATTAATGTCTTATTTATATTATATATATTGTGAAGGTCTAAAAAGTTCCAACTGATTTTAACATTAAATAATTTTTTTTTCAAACTAGTTAATTTTTCATCGCTCCTATATAATCATTTAGAAATTCTTTGATCTTTGATTTCGTGAATTCAGTTTATGCAATTGAAAACTCTATACTTATCTATATTATTTTTATCAAAAGTATAATGCATATATATTTAGGTTGAATTAATCAAAACATATAATAGGGTTATGATTATCGTTATAATTCATTGCAATTTTTTTATATGAAAACGAAAATATTAAATAACCTTCAATGTATTGTCAATTTTGATCAGTGCGACCTTTTGGCAACTTCTGATATTCATTACCAAAAAAAAAAAAATGATTAGTACATCTTCGAATAAAAATTTACAAAGGTCGATGATAATCAAATCATTTATTCAGCTTCTCTTTTAAGAATTTGTCGTCATAAACATCCATCATCACATTTTTGTGAGACCGATCCATAGAAATTTTTTTATTGAATAACAATTCAACTAACATGTATATTAAATAACAAAACCGGATTGTGTGTCGTTCAAAATATAGGTACAAATACGTAAAAACTTAGCTAAAACATCCAAATGTGAAGTACACCATTACCTAGTTTTCAACAAAGAAAGAAATTAATAAAACAATTTATATATCTTCTTATATAATATATAATGAGCATTGTTTTCATATATATTTTCTGAATTAATTATAATAATTTTATAAATTAATATTAGGTTGTCGAAAAAGTATTGATAATTTTTATAAATAGATATCATTATAATTCAATATTTCAAGTAGTACTAATCTGATCAGGTAACACTAACATATGTTCGAAAGATGACATTTCGTAGATAAAAAAAAAAATTAAATTTGTTTAGTCATTTAAAAGTTGTAGTGCATTAAAGATGAGCGAAATTAGTGAAAAAATTCGATACATTTTACAATTTTATTATGAAAAAGGTGAAAATGCAACGCAGGCACATGAACAAATTTGTGCAGTTTACGGTGAAGGAACTTTATCAAAATTAACAGCCTATAGATGGTTTGCTCGATTTCGTTCCGGTAATTTTGATGTCAAAGATGCACCTCGTTCTGGTCGACCAATCACTGAAAAAGTCGATGAAATCATATCAAAAATTGAAGAAAATCGACACGTAAGCAGTCATGATATCGCTAAAGAACTAAACATCCATCACCAAACAGTTTTAAACCATTTGACAAAGGCTGGATACAAGAAAAAGCTCGATGTTTGGGTACCACATGAATTAACACAAAACAATTTATTGAACCGAATTTCCATTTGCGTAACGCTGTTTAAAAGGAACGAAATCGAGTCATTTTCATTTTAAAGCGAATGATTACAGGTGATGAAAAATGGATCACATACGATAATAATGTACGAAAAAGATCGTCCAAGAAGGGTGAAGCTCCTAAAACAGTAGCAAAACCTGGATTAACACCAAGAAAGGTAATGCTGTCTGTTTGGTGGGATTGGAAAGGAAGCGTTCATTATGAATTACTAGCACCCGGTCAAACCATTGATTCCGATCTCTATTGTCAACAATTAACAAGATTGAAGCACGAGATTAAAAAAAAACGTCCAGAATTAATCAATCGAAGGGGTGTTGTGTTCCATCATGACAACGCCAGACCACACACATCTTTGATGACTCGGCAGAAACTGAGAGAGTTTGGCTGGGAAGTTTTAATGCATCCACCATATAGCCCGGACCTTGCACCTTCAGATTATCATTTGTTCCGGTCTCTGCAGAACTCCCTAAATGGTTTAAAATTAATTTCCGCAGAGGACTGCAAAATGCACTTGGATCAGTTTTTTGCCCAGAAAACACAGAAGTGCTACAGTGATGGGATAATGTCTTTACCAGAAAAATGGCAAAGGGTCATCGATCAAAACGGCGCATATTAGGTTTAATAAAGTTCATTTGAAATATATAAAAAAATCGTTTGAATTTTGTAAAAAAAAATATCAATACTTTTTAGACAACCTAATATAATGCTAACTATGGTAGATATATTTGGTGGTATTATTAATTCTCATAGAATGTGTGTGGTAATAGAGTTACAAATATTTCTATATATACATATGATAATCATTTTCATTTTCTGCTATTGAGGATATGTATGTATATATATTTTAGATATACGTTTTATATATATATATATAATCTCATAATTATTCTACAATGTTATCGATTGAACCATAAACCGCATAAATAAACTGATAATAACATACATATAAGAATCATAAACATACAAATAATATTGTATAATACTAAAATACGATAACAAAAAAAAAGTTCAATTAAAGTAATGCTTTTGAACGATAAATTTTATGAAAACGAAATAAAAATTCACACTACATCGTTAACAAAAACAAAAAATACATTCATATATCTAAAAAGAACATAGAAAATTGTCAGAATAAAATTTATTTTTTAATCCTCTTTAAGTTTTGGTTTCTATATATTTTGTTTTTATTCATACCGTATTTGGGTGAAAAATTATACAATCAATGCGTTTATATATATTTATATATATTTGATATTTATATAAAAAAAAAGAAGATTGTTATGTGATATTGGTGATATATACTCCTTTTTTTTTGTTAGTCCTTGTATGATGGTTGTTTTTCTTTTTCAAATGTTCTCTTATATTGCTTATATGTATATATATATATATATATATATATATATATATATGAAAATGTATATTTTATATTTCATTATTATACCCTATATACTAGATATATGGATATTTATTTATTTAGAAACTGGAAAATACGCATATATACATATTCCATATGTATTTTTTTTTTTAAATTATAATTTATTGGTAAAGATTTTTCATTTATCTGCTGCACGTTTATCAAAAGGAAAAAAGTATACTGTATATTATAGTGTGATGCCAACAAAAAAAACGCGTTAATAAATCTATATTTTTTTTTCATTGACTTCTTTCATATATGAATATATAGTAAATAATGGTATATAATACATATTTCTATATATATATGAATATAAAAAAACGAATCCTTATAACATCGTTATAAATTGTTTAACGTACCTCATCATTGAAGGCATCTGATAAATTTGTTCATCTATAAAATTTTTAAAATCAAATAAACCCGGTCAATAACACAAATTTAAATAATAATATTTATTGATAAATTTTCAATTAAAAAACACTTTTACAATTATATATAACCTCGTATTGAAAAACCAATAAAAAACCTTTATAATCGCTGGGCAATATGACTATGGGAAACTCTCAGAATCTCCCAACATTGTTCCTTCTGATTGTTTCTACTTTGTCAGTTTATCGATCAGTCATTTCTGAACGGCGCTTCCATACTCTTAAACGTATCCAAAAATAGCTTAATGAATGAATCGCATCTAAAAACCCTGGTACTTTGGACCACCTTGGAATCCATCTATTGCTTGAAATATGGGAAAATATTATAGATTATTGAACTATTCAATTATTTCGGGTAAATAATTTTTTTTTATTATGTTTAGTTTATCCAATACAAAAACGGTAGAAATTATATTAAATTTCCCCACCTTATTATTCTGTGAATCTAAAAGCATATGAGGTCTTATCAAATGGTTTCCGATTATAATATGTTATTTTCCTCACCTACAGATTTATTGAAGATTCACATATAATATGTGGACGTGTTCGTTGTCTCAATAAATTATTACACTATTAGTTTCTTTTATTATTCCGAGTTATTTAATTCAGTTGAATTCAAGTAACACTAATTATACATTTTTTACATTCCATATAAATACAACATAAAATAATTTAATAATTTTACAATTCACTAATATGAGTCGCACTGCCTGCTTCGTGGTTACGTCTGGACTGCCTGGCATAATAAAATATGACCAGTGTGTACCATGTATGTGTTTTTGTAAATCGCCTGCCGTCGCACGTTCTAACAGTGCTTTTCCTGCAGCGATTCCAGTGACAAATATTGTACTAAAATATTGTACTAGAATCACTGCAGGGACGGCAGACGATTGATCGCCACAGTACTCCCCCGCCAGTAAACGTGAAGCGTTACGCTATACCAACCGTAAAAAAAAACGAAAACAATGTCGCTGAGCCAAAGGGTCGACAGTTTACTCGCTACACGTGGTGATACCTTGCAGGGGGTTTGACCACCCTGCCGAAACGGGTAATTATAGGTTGAGTTCGGGTACGAGGTCTGGAAGAAGTTTGAAATACTACAGACCGGGGTTTCGTTGGTATCACCGTATTCGTCATTACCGGAGTGGTAGAAGAAAGGGGTTGTTGCACCGTTTCCGAGAGAGGCTCAGAACAGGTGGCGTAGCATGGCTTAAGGCGGTCGATTGAAATATTGACCGCCTTCGTTCCACGTAGCAAGGTATAGTACTTGTCCGTACGCTTAACTACCTGGAACGGTCCTTCGTAGGGGGGTTGGAGCGATTTCCGTACCGCGTCGGTACGAACGAAAACATGAGAACACTTAGGGAGCTCCTTGAAAATGAACACATTCTTTTTAGCGTGCCGTGTAGGCGGGACAGGTCTAATATGTTCGAAGTGTTCTCGAAGTCCGCGAACATAGTCGGTGCGATCTAATGGTCTGTTGGGGGCTTGAAGCAGGTCATACGGCAGGCGGAGATCTTGGCCGTATACCATTTCGGCAACAGTGGTGTTGAAATCCTCCAAGGGTCGTGAACGTAATCCAAGAAGGATGAATGGTAATTCACGAGTCCACTGATTACCAGCGCGGCACATAATCGACGCTTTTAAAGTGCGGTGCCAGCGCTCGATTCGTCCGTTGGCCTTTGGGTTATAGGCGGTGGTTCGCCTACGTTGTGTGCCTAGTAGCTGGAAAAATTCTTCGGCCAGTTCTGATTCGAACTGGGAACCTTGATCAGTTACGATCGATGCGGGAGTACCGAATCGTGGGATCCACTCCCGGAGTATGGTGTTTGCTACCGTTTCGGCACGGATGTCCATGATGGGAAATGCTTCGGGCCAACCAGTGAAACGATCTATGATCGTTAGGACATATCGATACCCCTCTGACGGTGGCAGAGGGCCCACTATATCGATATGGAGATCTTGAAAACGTTGTGTTACAGGCAAAAAATTTCCAATAGGGCTTTGGGTGTGGCGACTGACTTTCGAACGTTGACAGGGGATACACGCTCGCGCCCAATCTCGGGCGTCCCTGTTTATAGAGGTCCACACATATTTTTGCCTGATAATATTTACCGTTGCACGAATTCCGGGGTGTGAAAGATTGTGTACAGAATTGAAAACGGGAATTCTGAATCTTTCGGGAATGTAGGGTCTTGCGACACCAGTTGAGATGTCGCAATATACGAGTGCATCGGTACCGGATACGGGTAATTTAATGAAGTCTAAAGATTTTGAAGTCTTTAGTAGCTCAGCGAGTTCAGCGTCATTAGATTGCGCACGGGCGACGTCATCGTAGTTAACGGACTCGCCTAGGCTAACCTCACTTACCCGAGATAGCGCATCCGCAACTACATTGTCTTTACCCGCCAAGTGACGGATGTCGGTCGTATATTGACCTATAAGATCAATGTGTCGAAGTTGACGTGGGGAGGCTTTGTCCGACTTCTGATTGAAGGCAAACGTTAGTGGTTTGTGGTCCGTGTAGATCGTAAACTGCCGACCCTCCAACATATGTCGGAAATGCCGGACAGCGGAATACATAGCCAGTAATTCGCGATCGTACGCACTATATCTTTTTTGGGCGGCATTGAGGCCCTTTGAAAAAAAACCCAGTGGTTGCACCACATTATTATAGGTTTGGTGAAGCGCAGCGCCCATTGCGACGTCAGAAGCGTCGACGACAACGGATAACGCGGACTGAGGAGACGGAAATGCCAGTACAGTAGCGCGACACAGTTGTTGCTTACAGCGTTCGAAGGCAGCAAGCGAAAGATCGGTCCAAGGGATGGTACTTTTATCATTTTTTCGCTTTGAGCCGTTGAGAAACCCATTCAAGAGGGATTGGGCATCGGCCGCGCCTGGAATGAATCGGCGGTAAAAATTAACGATGCCAAGGAATCGTCTGAGATCCCTGACGGTTTTGGGAGGCTCGTAATTCCTGATTGATTTTACACGGTCGTCCAGGGGACGAATACCATTTTGGTCAACTTGGTGGCCAAGGAATGTGACTTTCGGTTTGGAAAAGTCGCATTTGGATTCGTTGATGACTAGATTGCATTTCTGCAATCTTTCCCGCACCAACGAGAGATGTAACTTATGTTCGGACTCGCACTTAGACGCGACTAACACGTCGTCTATGTACGCGAAACAAAAGTCGAATTCACGGAGTACGTGGTGGATGTAACGTTGAAACGTTTGCGCGGCGTTGCGCAAACCGAATGTCATCCTGGTGAATTCAAATAACCCAAATGGAGTACAGATGGCTGTCTTCGGAATGTGTTCCGACTCCACGGGTATTTGGTGATATGCTCGTTCCAAATCTATTGTAGAAAAGAATGTGCAACCATCCAGTTGCTGCGCGAAATCTTGGATGTGCGGGATAGGGTATTTATCCGGCACAGTTTGCGCGTTAAGAGCACGATAGTCGCCGCAGGGTCTCCATTCACCGTTCTTTTTAAGGACCATGTGGAGTGGGGAAGACCAAGGACTGCTTGAAGGGCGACAAATACCTTGCTGCATAAGGAAATTGAATTCCTTTTTTGCAGCTTGCAATTTTTGGGGGTCTAAGCGCCGCGGTTTAGCGCATGTTGGTGGTCCCCTAGTGACAATGTGATGAGTTACCACATTATTGTCACCAGGCAGTTTGGCAGCACGGGCTGCGGACTTGGAAGTATCCGCCTGAATAGATGGAAGCGCGGGTTTATTATGGTCATTCAGGATTGCGAGGGCAGATGATGGACCATGAATAACCATTCCCGTTTGGGAAGATACTGTCGTCAAGGGATCGACAAGACGCTTCCGTTTGATATCAACTAGAAGACCGAATTTTCTAAGAAAATCGGCTCCTAGGATGGGCTCGTTAACGTCGGCTATAACGAATTTCCATGGGAAAACTCGTCGTAAACCCAACGTTATTTCGATAGATCGTGTTCCGAATGTGCTAATAACCGTCTTATTAGCGGCCGTTAATCGGAAACTTCTATCGAGATGGGGTCTGTCAACGAGGCGTGGAGGTACCACTGAAATATCAGCACCCGTGTCAATCAGGAAATGATACTGAGAAAGTTTGTCATAAATAAAAAGGCGGCCAGATGTTTCCTCAGTCGTAATTGTGGCCGTACACTGCGACTGAACATCTAGTTTTTTTGGCTGGAGACGTAATTGCAGGGCTTACGGCAATTTTCAGCCTGCGCACCAAACTTTTGATGGAAAAAGCAGATATTGGATTTTTTGGACCCAGATTGCGAGCGATTCCGAGAATTACTGCGGAATCGTGCACGTGTATTGGAACGACGGCGTCTATCGGCGAATGCACCAGGAGTGTGAAATCGTTCCAATTGGTCCGTTAGAGCCCTGATCTGTTTTTCCATACGGGACAGTCGCTCATCAGTAGAGGTGGACGAGGAATGTCCGAAGCTAGTACCCATTTGGACCGGAGGGGTTGAAGGAAAAGAAACGCTGGAGACCGCTGACGCGGGCATGGTCTCCATAATTTTATCGGCCAGAACGGCCAAACGGTCCAATCCTTCCTCACTTACGGCAAGGATTGATTGGACCTGGGATGGCAGGGCTTTTAAAAAGATGAGGCGTAGCGCGGGCTCGCCGAATTCGTTGCCTGCTAATGAGCGGATGCGACGGAGCCACTGACTGGGCACCTGGTCCCCCAGCCGCTGTCCTTCCAACAACTTTTGAAGTCGCAACTGCTGCGTTTCACCCAACCTATTTATCAAATTTTCTTTTATGTATTGATAACGGTTAATTACTGGCACGTTATTCAAAATGTCGCGGCACTTCCTCAACGTTGGGGGGTCCAACGCCGATACCACGTGCAAATACCTTTTGTTGTCATTGATAATACGCTCGGCGGCAAATTGTATCTCAATGGTGGTGAACCATGCCAGCGGATCATCGGTCCAGAACGGCACGGGCCGGACCGTGACGGATCCAACGTTATTTGCATTATCTGGCTGTGATTCACCTCCCGCATTAAGGACTGCCGGTCGCAGAATGTTATGACCGGCGCTTGTGCCCGGAATATGGGCGTCGAGCTTACCTTCGTCCTTCGACATTGTTACAAGCCAAAGGCAAGACAAAAAGACGAAGAAGCAAAAAAAACAATAAAAATTTGCCTTTAAACCAATACACAAAA
Organism: Dilophus febrilis; assembly: GCA_958336335.1. Classification (NCBI taxonomy): domain Eukaryota; kingdom Metazoa; phylum Arthropoda; class Insecta; order Diptera; family Bibionidae; genus Dilophus; species Dilophus febrilis. The sequence goes on along the minus strand of OY284469.1, from coordinate 23,810,158 downwards.
GCTCGCGCACTGTTAAATATTATATCGCAACCCGGCAATTCAATATGCAAGCGCATAGAATTGTTAAAACCAAAACAAAAAAAAAAAATTTTCCAAAGGAAAAGTAATAAAATAAAAAAAATAAATATCCCGTACGGTAAAGGAGAAGCACAAAAAAAAAATTAATTTATTATGTCTAATGAATTATTTGTTATTTCCAATGCAAAGCTGCGTGGGAGTGATGCGGTCGCGTATTGCGTGCGGTGGGATCACTGTATTTTTGTCTAAACAAAATGTTAAAATAAAGGGTGAATGAAGGTGAATGCAAGTAATATAGTATGAGAGTGCGTTTTAGTATGTTTTAATAGTGTTAGAATATATTAATATGTATTATGAATAGTACTTGGTAGTATATATGTAGTATAGAAGTGGTTAATGAATAATATATGTGCTAGCTATATGGAAGAAGCAACGTTAGTGCGACCGATATATTAGTATAAATTAAATCTACACTACTCTATTCTATATACATATGCAAATATCAGCACAGTACACTGATATGAATAAAAAAAAATTTTATATAAAAAAAATTAAATAAAAAAAAAAAAAAATAAAATAAAAATTGCCCACAGTGACAGCAATAAGTTCAGGCAAAGGAGAAAAATATTTAATTTTTATACAAGCAAATCAGCTCGTATACAGCAACAAAAAATGTGTATACAGCAAACAAAAAATGTGTATACGTAACAAGGAAAAAAAAAAAATATATGATTAAAAATTTTTGTTTTATATGCACTTAGCTGGCGAAAAGGCTGCTTCAGGTTGGATGCCCGGTATTTTCGGATCCTTTTCTCTGCCCGTCGGGGTACACCTATCGCTATGTGCGCTGCTGTGTGTTTCTGGGAATGGTTTTTGTCGATGCGGCCTCGATGTGATGGGGTTGACACCAATGTAACCATTAATTACCAATTAGCCGGAATTATATATGGTTTTTTATATTGCTGGATGTAGTCACTGCAATTTTCTTTCGTCGGGGTCACCACTTGTGGACGTGTTCGTTGTCTCAATAAATTATTACACTATTAGTTTCTTTTATTATTCCGAGTTATTTAATTCAGTTGAATTCAAGTAACACTAATTATACATTTTTTACATTCCATATAAATACAACATAAAATAATTTAATAATTTTACAATTCACTAATATGAGTCGCACTGCCTGCTTCGTGGTTACGTCTGGACTGCCTGGCATAATAAAATATGACCAGTGTGTACCATGTATGTGTTTTTGTAAATCGCCTGCCGTCGCACGTTCTAACAGTGCTTTTCCTGCAGCGATTCCAGTGACAAATATTGTACTAAAATATTGTACTAGAATCACTGCAGGGACGGCAGACGATTGATCGCCACAAATAATAATAATAAGTAAATGTGTTATACCCTTTCTCGTATAAATTTTAATTAATAATTATAATGTTATTGAAAAACTTTTAATTTGGAATTTATAATTTATTTCATATGCATATAGTGTATATATATATACGACAAACGAGTATATATGTTTATAAAATTGATATAAAAGTATTTCAATCAAATCTCCATATACTTATACTTATGTATGTTGTATAATATAATTTTAGTATAAAATGAATACGTTTTTACTTTGACTTTTTCCCATTTTCAACATGCTATATATAGAACTTCTTTTTGTTTATATCTATTTGTTATATATATACATTTGTTAAATGTGAGAAAATCTGTCTATCTCACATTAAAGATAAAAGATTACGGTGATAAATGATGAAAAAAACAAAATGAAAATAATAACAATTTTGTTGTTGTTTTCTTTTCCTATATCAGTTTTTATTTTATCTTTTAAATGTCTGATGCTGTACTAGACGTATAATATGGATTATATATATATATATTTAAAAAGAAAGAAAAAAAAATCCATTAGGAATATAACATATATGAATTTTCACATGTTGAATCATTTATTCATTCATTTTCATTCAAATATATGTCTTATTTATATACATGTGATCTATATACAGGATATTCTAAAATGTTGCAGCCAAGCATATGGGGGGGGGGGGGGGGGAGATTCAAAGTCGAAATTATTTCATAACATTTTTCGATTAAGGTTTTGATTCTGAGATTTAATACCGCGATATATCATTTCTGTATGGATTGGAGCTATAGCCAAACCAGAGAAATGGCTCTATCTTTTAAATGAAAAACCAATGTACTTTTAGACAATATTTTTAGAGAATACATTTTATGTGTTATAACTAATAGATCTCGTGCTGGTATTACCCTGTATGTATATATACTTTTGAATATATGTATATTGTATACCCCAATGATTAAATTAATAAATTACTTTTCTATATATACTTTGAATATATTTTCGTAATCATTGATTTTTTTTGTTATATATTTATACATATAGTACTTGTTATTACATTAAAAATATACGTTTACATATTTTTTTGTTCATTTGATTTCCTAAATTGTAATCGAAGTTATTTGTATACAAATATAAGTTGTTTGCCGTCCGTCCTCTAGCTAACAATAAATATATACACATATAAGTTAAATGGGAACTTTCTGTTGTATATAAGAATAAAGATAATAAATGAAAAGTTAATAATTTTACTTTAATTCATTGATTTTTAGATAATTCTTGAAATGTATTATATATGATAATTATGTTTATGATATACAAATTTATACTGTAATACAATTGATACAATTTTGAATTTTTTAAGATGCATTTCGAAATTCAAAGTAACGATATCATATTTTTTTATTCATTATATTGAAATTAAAATAATTAATATATATATATAATATTTATTTTTTTGGCTAATAATAATAAACATTTCACATAATAATACGAAAATATATAACGAAACCTGTGGTAAAAATGCGGTGTCATCGCATATTTACTATATAATATTTTCATATTCCTCAACATATATATTTAACGAAAACAGCCTTTAAATTGGAGTACAGGTTGCAAGGTACACAAATGGGTTGTTGCTAACAATGAATACGCCAAAATTTATACTATATTTCAAATTACGTTATCGCATTTCTCCGCTTTTACGCTTAAAAATGTAATTAATTAATTTTTTTAATATCCTTATTAAAAGGATTATACTTCCTTTCCATTATCCATCAAGTAAAAACGTTCCCCAGTGTTTTCATGAACTATTTTTTCTTTATCACGTACAAAAACCAAATTTGTGTACCTTACAACCCGTGTACGTTCGAACACCTCCCGTTAAATTGTACATGTATATCTTGTCTATATATAATTGAGTATATATGCTTATTCACATATGTATGTATAAAACGAATATGCATTCAAATACATAGGGTATTACTACGGGTATTACCATATCACCATGTCTATAATAGAATTTACATAAAAGATTCAAACGTATATTAGGCACAAAATATAAGAATATTTTAGATGTGAATATATGTTTTAAATTATATTCAAAACATTTTGCCATATTACTTATACATTAAAGTACATTGACCAGTTTATTTAACATGTATCGCAACTAAACATGAGGGTATATATAGATAGGGTTTCTATTTTTACGTATCTTAATATTTTTAATTTTTAATTTCTATATGTTTTATTATTCAATAATAATATTCATAGTATTACTATATACAAAAGTTGTTATTGAAAAAAAACGACATTAATAGGCTGTTCTAATTCACCTGCGAATGGAGAATAAACCTTTGATTTCCCCAGATTAGATGCATGTGATCGACATACTTACTATAAATGATACATCAATCCAGTATATACATTTTTTATGTCTCTTTAATTTTCTCTGTTCATTTTACGTTCAATACCAATATTGGCACATTCAGGTCGATTCTCGGATTGAAATCGCTGTCACTGATGTAATCTATGCGTTTATGCTGATTGATAAATTTTAATATGCCTGCATTTTATTACTATTTTTACCATAACCAAAAACTAGATGGATATTGAAAATTTTGTTTACACAGATCTTTGCATAATAGGAATTCAATAAATATTATAAAAGTTCTATAACATCCCTATTGAAATATCTTTTATGTAAATAAACTGTATATTTAGATTTACATACAACAGGATAGAAAATATACAGCACACACATCTACATATTTATATAATATGGTAATTGAATATAAAATTTCCTCATATATTCTAAATATTATAATACCACAAAATGAAAGAGCCGAAAGATTTGTGGTTTATAGTAATAATGTTTCTTTTCCATATATACTATCAATATATAAATTCTAGCTTATATATATATAAATATATTAAATTATATACATATGTGAATTTAAAATTGGTATATTCTTATACTATTTATATGCATTCATTTAAGATGCATATATACATGCAACCAACGCAACGTATACAATATATACTATTCTAATATATATTAAATTAAGTACATATGGGCAATATGATAGATATATGTATTGTATGTATGTAATAATAATAAAATGTATGCAAAATTTCAGTTAAATTGAATTTGAAGAATATATTGTGGAGTAATTTTAATTTTGGTTTATTGGTTTACAAATTTTCTTTTGTTATAAAAATTTGTATAAATTATTCCAATGAATGCATTTCTCTTTTTTCGGTTTTTATCTTATTGTATAATATAAACTTTTGTTAATGCATAAAAAAAACAAGTATATATATATATATATATATATATAAAATTTATTTATATTGAAATATTGTATTGAAATATTGTCATTAGAATTATTTAATCGATTTTCAAAAATCACATAATGAAAAAGAAAAATATTATTTATTTTTTCTAATTTCAATAATTTACTTCATTAAACATTCAAGTTTATTCGATAATTTTGAATCACCTGTTTCTGGCATCAAATTGATTCAATCAAAATACAATTACATTCAATCCAATCAAAATACATATCATCATCTTTGTCAATCAATAAATAATCATAAAAATCACATTAACTATATACTTTACATATTTGTATTTATATCCCACTCAAATAAATTCAATAAAAAGAAAAACATTTTTCTATCACGCAGTTCAAATTGAAATTATTTAAAAAAATGTATTATATATATATGAATTCCAATATATGTAGTCTATATATCTAATTCTAATGTAAATCGTAATATATAAATATAATATATGTTACCTTATATTTGAATTACCCCATTCACATATATATGTCTATCTTACCTTATATATCATATATTCTGTATAGTTTGATATATAGACAGGAAAATATATATGAGTTGGTATATATATTTATATAGGAAAAAAAAATGTTATCATAAAAAAAGCCTGTAGCAAATTTACAATGATCACGTTATTTATATGTCTTCATATATTTTCTCTGTTGATACATTTTATACTTATATATGATTATATATATAAATACATATATTTTTGTATATATAGATGCCTATATATATATATATACAATACACATATTCAATATCTCTGCACATGCAACTATACATATTATAATATGTTTGTGAAATGGCACATATAAGCGCTTATTCCTATATACGATATACATATATACGAACGAGTATGAAATGCAATTTATATTTTGTTCGTATAAAACTTTTATGTTACACAATGTAAAATTTTTTTCATTTATATAATCTTTAAAAAAAAATGAATAAGTACATAAATGAAATAAAATAAATAAACTATTCCCATGTTTACGTATATCTAAATATATATAAATATATATCTATTTAAATGTACAGGATGATTTGTTTCTTCATTTTTTTTAAACTAATGGTTCTATACGTGTCATATACACGCCTAGCTATATTCTTAAAAATGTTAGATATTTAATTTTTAATAATTCTTTAAAATACATTAATATAAGATTGTAAAATTTATATGGTCGTCTTTAAATGTGTAAAATTTTAAAATGCTCAAATTAAAATACCAGTAAATTGAGATGACAAATAGGACCCTTATATGAATTCATACAATTTGGATGATTGAATCTTAAAATATGTAATGTAATTTGAAATAAAGACATTTCAAAATCTTCAATAGAAAATACAAAGAAAGATTTGCAATCATTTCCGCATGATCTAATGACTCTATAATATATTATTAACCCTTTTTAAAGAACCGAAAACATTCCATAACATATTGTATTTTATATATTTATATATGTTTTTTAAAAAAAAATGGAGTTGTTTTTTTTATATTTCATATTGAGGATATAACCTATTTGTTTTTTTTTGTATCTATCCTCAACTATAAACCCATAGATATAAACGTATATTCATTTCATATATATATGATATATACATGAATATTTTCTAAAAAATAAATATATAGTCACAGACTAATGATAACACATTTTTTGTTCTCATTTTTTTTATATATATACATATTTATTATAACCAACATTAATAACAAATTGATAGCACACATTTTTACTTTATCCATTTTTCTATATAAACTTGAGGTATATATTCGTTTTATAAATGCGATTAATTTTATCATAAACAATTTTTTTAATCGTATTTTTTGTTATTATTTTTTGTTGTTGCCTGTTATAGTTTGTTGAAAATTTTTAATGCACAATATGAATCTTTAATGGTATCACATATAAAAATATAAGGGCATATATAAAATTTATATTGTATTTACTGTGTATATCTATATGTTTATGTATGTTCAGGTGGACTCAGAACTTGAAAGTTTTGCCTATATATAATATTATAAAACAGTGTACATATTGCAATGGAATTATGTATGTAATGCATGGGAAAAAATGTATTAAATAAATATCATATATATGTGTCTATTTAAATATACATACACAAATGTCTATATATATAATTATATTTTACTGCCTGCAAATTAAACGGTATAAAAAATTAGCTGATTAAAAATGTAAATTTAAGAAACTATATAAAACTAAAAGTCCATATGGAAGTGTGTGGTTTAGCCTGACTTCCTGTCATATATATTTTAATAATAATGAATATTAATTATACATCAATGAATTTTTAAAGTTTTTCTTTTACTGAATGGGTTAAGAATTATAAGAATAGTTTAATAAATAAATTATAACTATATGATAATATTTTTTTATATTGAGATAATTAAATTTTACAATATTCTCTTTTATATGATAGAGATATAGATTTATCGATTAGATTTACAAAACTAAATAATTTTGTATAATTTTATATAGGAAATTCTTTTATATTTTCATGAGAATATTTTGTATAAAAAATTGAATGATCATTCAGTTTCCGTAATTTTTTAATTTAATGGGAATCAAAGATGACAAATATTTTATCAAATTTATGGGCACTATTTTAAAACACACCATTCAACATATCTATAAAACGTACATATAACAAATTTGATGTTGCATATGTAAATTTAAGTGAAATTGAAAAATATATCTTATTAAAAAATTAAAAAGAAAAAAACTTTTTAATATTTGTTCGTGATTTAATAATACCATATAATAATAATAATAATATAGTGAAATAACAATATTAATAAAAATAATAATCATAATAATATTAAGAAACAAATAGAATTCGTTGCATCTGATATTGAATTACAACATGCATGAAATATAAAATTTTGTGTTTGGGAAAAACTTTTATGATGGAAATCAATACTTTATAATAAGTTTTCTAATATCTATTTCAAAAGCATATTGTAAATGCAATTTTAGTTTTGCATATATGCAATTTCTTCTTTTTGCCGTTGTTTTTTTCTTTTCGTGTTATGAATACGAGTATATATTCTTTATAGAAAAATTTGAATAATTTTATTAATAATATTGGAATACATTTGAATGCAAACAAACAAAAATACAATGGGTTTAACAAAAATTTCCTTATATGGTTTCTTTTTTATTTTAAATATAAATAAAATTATTATTTGTGGATAAAATTCAATTCAAATATATAAATTATATAGTTAATAGTTTTACCTTTCTTAAACAAATAAAGAAAAAATCTGTATTTAAAATTTAATAGCATATAGCTTTATAAATTTACTTGATAATTCAAAATCGTATTAGAATTGATTAAGAAATCGCATCATAAATTTTGATAATCAATAATCATGTCATAATCCTTTTTATTTTAAATGTTGAAAATTAGGATTATGGAATTTTGTCTTTCGCACAATATATTTTCAACGTTATGAGTCTTATAGATGAAATCATATTTGTTTCATCTATATAAGTTTAAAAAGAATTATATGCTTATTTCAATTGTATTTTAAAATTTCACTATATAAATATGTTATTTTTTTAATTTATACGTAATGCACATTAAATGAAAAATGTGAGAAAATTTAAATGTATATTCGATATTATAATAAAATGTTATTAAAAAATAATGGTATTTTTGTTGTTGTTACTGTAAATGTTTTCTTAAAATATTCGTAAATGTGTATATATTTAATATATGGTATATCTGTATGTATATCTATATGGATATATAATTTAGCATTAAATTAAAGCTTAAAATCTCTAATTTTATTTTCTACAAAATTCAAATATCTTTTAATTTATTTATAATTACATTTATTCTTACTTAAGATTATATAAATATTTACAATTCATTTAATATACAAATTTTTACCTTTCGAAAAATGTTCCACCTCAAATATTCAACAGAGTATAAACATTTTTTTAATAATATATACAGATTGTATTATATATATATTATATATACTTATATGAATATAGACGATCCATTTAAACATATATATTTACATGCAAAATATACATACAGTTATTACGTTGTTAAGATACATTTTAATTTTCCTTCATCATGTTAAATGTATTTATATAAATTCACAAAATTATATACATATAGCCATATATATTCTTATCTATATATGTATAATGTATATATACAAAACATATTCTTTTCTTATTTCCAAGATCTAACTATAGATATATATAATATATCTACTGCAATGGATATACAAACATATACAGTATTGTGTAAATTAATGCAAATTATTAGCAATATTTAAATAAAATGGTTATAATGAATAGTCGCTAAAAATTCTACTGTAATCTCAAAATGATTTGAGGAATATTTCTAGTAATGATGATGTTAGTCCCATATACCCCGTCATTATGAGGTTACCAATTAATTACACAGTTCAACACTAAAAAATATGATAAAACGAAAGGGTCCAATAGTTTAACAAAACTTTATAAATATTTTGCTGCCAATTCCATTACAAAATTGAAATGATGGGCAAATTCAATAAATCCCGATTTAATTGAGAATATAGAATTAGATTAAAATACAAAAATATCAATTCGCATTCATTTAGACAATACTGTATAGTACATACACACTATATATATATGACATGTATTTAAACAAATTTATAAATACGTGTATCATACGAAAATATGTGGATGTATATATATATATATACAACCAACAATGTATATACGCGTTCACCAGAGCAGCAGACAAGCGATATCACTTCACTATATATATGTATAGTGAAATAAATATATACGCGACATCATTTAATATTCCAATTTAAAATGTGTAGTTAATTGTATAATACGACGCGAGTATATACGACGAGGACATATATAATTGAAGTATAATATATATATATAGATATATATATATATAGATATATATATATGAAATAGGAAAAAAAACAAAAAGATGTAAGAAATAAACTTCCTGCTTTATCATGCCCTTTTGGTTTTCAAATAAAAATAAAAAAAAGAAAAGAATTTGTTACAAAAATAAAAAAAAAGACAAAAATAAATAAAATAAACAAAATTAAATCGTATTTGCTATATAGTTATAAAAACCTAAATAAAAAAAATCTTTCATTTTTTTGCCACTTATATTTACCATTTATTCGACCTTTAAGTTTATATATTGTCCAATAAAGACTTTCATTAGGGTTACCAATTACGAGGTACGCTTAACTTTATATTAACCGTAATAGAATTTTCTTATTTTAACTATCTTTTATAACTGCCATTATTAAGCTCTATTTTTTTCTATATCCCTTAAAAAATGTGATTATGAAATTAATAACCTTTTCATATATTTTGATAACGTTCTCCAGTGAATTTTATAAATTTCAACCGACCGTCATACAACTACAAACTGTGGTAACTACAATCTGTGATCCGCGGAGTCATACTCATAATCATAAATATAAAGATAACTAAAATTACGAATCTCGTGAAAATTACACACCTACACAACATAGAACATTACCTGGATCTCTCTATTTTATACTATTGATACATTACTGACAGCCCTATATATATATACTGTATATACATTTGTTAACACAACATATAGGCTGTCAGAATAAAATATACAGATTTTTGTTTTGTTTTTCTGGAAAAATTTGTTTCTCTGGAAAACGTTATGTATATATATTTTTTTTAAAAAAGAACAATTAAACATACGGAAAATTCCTTAGCAAACATAAAAAGGAATAGCAAAAAACAGTATTATAAAAAAAAATGAGAAGGAAAAAATTAAAGTAAAATTTTTTCTTTTTATTGTTACTTTAGGGATTTTTCTTTGCATAAATATAAGTGTTTCTTTGTGTCTGAATAAAATCGTATTTATAACGAACGTAAAACAAAATCCATGAACAAAATATTCATGTTTATGTTAATTTATATAATATGTAATTTACTTGAATGAAATACTCGTATATAGAAAAGCGTATTAATTTCATATTTTTTATTATTTTTTTTTTTCGTTACTTCTTTTAATTATACGCTATTTATTTTAGTTATTTTATTGGAAAATCCTTTAATTAATATTTGTTTAAAAAAACATATTAACATTCAATTGTGTGTTTTTTTTTTGTTATTTGAATGAGGGTAATTTTATTTTCATATTTAATACATAACCACCACCACCACCAGCACCGAATTAACAAATCGAATCAACACCGAGTCAACAAAAATATTTATTTTCTAAAATGTTTTTTATCGTCTATGTAAGAAAAATGGTACAATTTCATATTGTTATATTTTATTTTGTATCTATATATATACTAAACCCGCAATAATTTAATTGTTCCATTTAAACACACTGTTCACTTCATTATTTTATTATGATGTTTATGTTTTGTTTTTTAATTTTAATTTTTTGTTTTTCTTTTTTAGTTTGTTATATATTCATATATATAAATGTAATATAATTACATTTATTCAAATAGGTATGTGTCCGGTGATATTATATATGTGAATTAATACATATTCATATATAATATATTTTCGTATATAGTTATTTCTATATATTACATATAGTAATAAGAACTAAATAAAAAGAAATGTTGAAAAAAAAATTTCAGTATTAGACAATTTAATTATAATTCAAATATTTTTCGTTGTTATTGTGTTTTAGGATTAAGAAACCGTTTTTTTTTATTTTTTCTAATTTTTCCGGATTTTCTTCTATTTTTTTTTTATTAGTTGTTAAACATTTTGTTTACATTTTAAATTTATTATACACCTTACCAAAACAAAAAAGAGAAAAATAATGAAAAAGGTAAATCATTATTTTAACGTATAATTCTTTTTAAAAATGTAAATAATTATAAGTTTTTCATTCATTTTACAATGTTTATTGTGTGCGGTTGGATACGTTTTTTTTTTTTTTGTTATTTGTATTTTGTTGTAATATTTTTTAGTCTTTCGCACTTTTAGTTTATATGTCATATTATACAGTGTCTGAAGGAAATGATATTGCAGGTTGCAGGAAAGGATATAACTGAAAGGAAAAAATAATCAAAATTTTTAGGTACATGGTATTGTAATCATTTTGTCGAGCGACTAACTAATTTAGAGTTAGTAAATTCATGCATATTAGTTGTTTTCCAATTAATCATATAAAAAATGATCAATTTTGTTTACCTTTAAAGTTGTCTTGATATGTCTATCCGGTAGTGTATATTTATTATAAATATTAATGAATGTCTGTACTTATAATATTTATAAAAATGCCCTTTATTCACAAAACCCATCTCTTTTGCTAAAGGGTGTTCAAAGTTAAATCGTTAAATGTTAATAATGATTAAAGAATGTCAATTAAAGGCTCAATTCTTGCGGCTCTACAATCCTTCGAACTTTTAACAAAATTCTATGTTAACTTATACGCAATCTTTTTGACAATTGTTAATTACAAAATCTCTGATATAATATTTAATAAAAGTATCACATTATTTGGACTAAATTATGTGTTTAATGATGATGATAATGAAAGTTAGTTAACTCAAATTTGAACACCTTTTATTCAGAGTTTTCCATTGTATATTTTAAAAACAATGTTACAAATATTTTATTGTGTGGATAGAAATTTATTAAATGCGTATACCAAAAATTTTTTTTTTAAATTTATTAAACTTTATTATTTGTTTTTTTTTTCTTTTATTTTTTATTTTATTTGAATATATATAGTTGGGCTATTTGAGTATTCGAATGCGGTGTAATTTGTATATATGCACATATTTTATTTTATTTTATGATTTATTGTTAAAGTTATTTGCTTTATAGGTTTATACTTTTTCGCATTATTTTATGAAGACTTGAGAAAAACACCCATGATCGAACAAATTTTTTTTATTTGTATGTTTTTTGTTAAGTTACTGTATAAATTGAAATATGATTATATAACAATTTTAAGATATTTGTATAATGAAAAAAATTGTATATAAGAAAACTAAAAATCGTTATATGATGTAAAGTAATTTATTTTTATTTTTTTATAAATCTACTAATTGCAAAGTTTTTTAATTAAAATATTTTAAAATCTCATTGATGTGTTCAGAAAAATAAAATAAAGTTAATGTGATTATAACACATTGAGGGTAAAAAGAAAAAAATCATATATTCTAAAAAATTATGGACGTGATAAATTTATTAAAAAATATCATTTTTGATGCGATTATAAACAATGCTAAAGAAAACCAGAATTTTTAGAAATTTTTAATAAATACAAAATGTATTGGCATTGGATGCTGATGTTAATTTATAAACAAAAAACTACTATAACAATTTATTTAATCACCGGGTCATTCTAAGCGCAATGTACTAATGGTTATTACATGTTTGGATATTTAATCTATCTCTATAATACAAATATTTAATTAAAAATATAATCATGGTAGTGAGGTTTAAATAAATAACTTATTCAATGTTCATACCTATTAAAATTTATCGGAAACGTATAAAGTAAAATTGAAATTTGTATACTTCAATACAATTTTATTCACTTTGAATATACGCATTTATTAGACAAAAAAAAACACATTTCCGATAAATTCCTCCAACATATCCAACATCCATTCATAGATGTGCATAAAGTGCAAATGTATATTTCAAAAAAAAAAAATTATATATTACATTCATATAACATACAAATCTGTATATTTTTTGCGATACAACTGACATTATATAATATAATAAAATATATATGTTATTGCTATATATATACCCTTTATCGAAATTTCAATTACTTGCTTTAAAAATAAATTGGTACGATAAAAAAAATAGCATGTAATGCTCATAACATAAATTTAACAAAATAGAATTCAAACATTTTTTTTTTCAAAAGCAAAGTCCTTTATTCTTGTTTATGCATATAAACACACATAACATATATGTATATTTATATAAATATATATATACATATTCATACAATGCAATTCGTTGAAATCAAAAGGAATATCTATATATATATATATATACGGCGCGTGTATATACCATTCGAGAAAATGAGGATATATATTCGAAAATAATAATAATAATAAAATAAAAACATATAAATATATATATATACATATACTCAAAATATATAACAAATAACATTATCGCAGTATAAAGCGAAAGTAGAATAAATCCACCAAAAATATTTTGTACATTTTTTGTGTCGTCTATATATATATATATACAGAATATCCTATATTCTTTGGTTGAAACGAAATTTAGTTGGTTTTTAATTTACAAAACGTATTAGAAATAAAAATCAAACACAATCCAAAAAAAAAAAAAACGAAAAACAAAATGCTTTTGGTGTAATTCATTCTTAAAATGAAATGAAATATTTCTGATTACATTTGCTGGACTTAACGGAAAAATGAACCCATCACACCAAGAGCTTCGTTGATTTTAGTTACACTATACAAAGGGACATCTAATATCTGCGTTTGTATATAGCTATAATAGTATAAGCGACAATAAGATTTCATGGAAGACAAAAAAAAAATTTGTATATGTTCGCAAAATTGCAAAACACAACAAAAAATTCATATATATTATATACATTATTTTATAAAAACAATCTATCTATATATAATTCTACTCATAATATTAAACCCTTATAAAATTTACAGTATACTATATATATTTTGAATGCGATAGATACATATAAATATTTATATAAATGTACTTGAAGATGTCAGCTTCGTCTTCTTCCGGAAATATATGCAAATATATAATATATGAAAAAAAAAAATTAGATTCAATTATGTTTTCAAAATTCGCTTGATTCATTTTCTAAATATGTATATTAATGTTTTAGATATTTATTCAATCACATTTAAAAAAATGTGTTTAAAATTTCGATCGAAATATGGAAAAATGTATTATATGAAAAACTCATCAAACCATACAAAATTTAAAATAGTGGATTGGTTGTTCATTTTATAATGCTTTCTTGATTCATTTCATAACTAAACATTCCAAGTACTCCAACCAGATTATATAGATTTTATTTTTGAAATTTAAATGTCTACATCTTTATGGACAAAATTATATACGTGATCGGTTATCCTGAATAAATATTACTTAAAAATTGTATATTTTTATAATAGAGTCTATATATATTTAGATAGTTAAGTATAACGAATATGCTGATATGCACTTATTCGAAAAAGCAGCAAAAACGGACACAACTCATGTATATATCTATAGTGAAAATACAAAATATATGAAACTTAAGACTTATATTACTTTATGGTATTTAAAATTTGAAGTAGTTCGAGCTCTTTAAATAAGTAATCAAAAAACTTTGCATAAATTGTTACAATATATCTATTTTTGTTTCATAAACATTTCCATATATATATATATTATTTTTATACATACATACTTTGTTAATATTATTATGTGTGCCACTATAAATATCACATAACGAGAGTTTTATATGCAAATGTTGTATGCAGATATATAAAAAAGAATATAATTATACGTATATAATACTATATATATATATATATATTGATATTATTTGTATACATACACATATTATAAAATCTAAATGTATATATAATAAAATAATGTGGATAAAAGAATCGTCAATTACAATCGTTTTTCATTTCTTCTTTCTGTATCATATAAATATATATAAAGAACGTTCATTTTTCTATATCATATTCCATATATAGTCTTAAGTACAAATACTATTTGCTGGTGCATTAAACATGTTTAGTATTTTCTCTATGATATATAAATAGATAGATATATAGATAGATATAAAGATATGCAAGTGTTAAGTACATTCAATTTCTATATATATTATTTCAAATTAAATACGTAAAATGTGCTTTTTTTCAATAGGAAAGATTTAAATTATATATTTTAAATTCCACATAATTTTCTTTTTTCTTTTAATATCCTTTATTTAATATTATGCATATAGTTTTATAGTTGACTTTTATTTGTTATATCATATACGTATATAAATATGAAAAGTGTGATTTGAGTTCTAGAAAAAATATATAATACAGTATACATATAATATATGTAATTTATATAAAAGAAAATCAAGTGAGATCAATTTAATGAAAATTGAATAAATTATCGTATATATAATATAACGAATGAGTAAATTGCTAATTCAACATTATCGTAAATTAAACTGAATACAGAGGATGTTGAGCTTCAAAATGAATAGAAATGAAAGAAGTATAAATAAAAACAACTAATATGGATATTAAATTGATTTAAATATTTTGAATATTTTATGTAATTGGATATCTGTATATGGCGGGATACTATTTTAATCTATTACATAATACAATATAATACAAATTATAAATTTTAACTTAAAATAATAATATTAAATTATATTAATTAATGGTTTATTTCTTATGCATTCATATTAATGTGTGCGGTTAATAGAATTTATGTAAATAATTTGTCTAAATACAGAAATATATTTTTTTAATTTACTTCTGAATGACAAATACTGAAATTAAATTCATATCTAATCTGTGGGAAAATTCTTATTAGAGGAGACTTTTCAAACACAAGATCTTTTCTCATTTAAAACGTTCCATTATAAAAAGAATAAATATCCATTCACGATACAACGCAAAAATATCATCAAGTTGAACTTTACAATATCCGTATATAATAATCAGTATTTGTAATGAAAATCTTTTAATCTTTAACGAAAATCATTGAAGTTTTCATGAAAATTTTATTTTATTGTAAGAAAAAATAGTAATCTATACCATCATCATTTATCATGTATATTATACAGAAGATATAATTTAAAAAAGGATTCTGAATGCTTTTTTTTTCATATATACACATAAATAAATTTATTATTCATATGGATTTATAGTATTATTATTACATTGATTATATATAGGAAAAAATTAAATGAATATTTATTGTAATGTTTTTAACATTTTATATATCATTTCGTCACGAGTTTTAAATTTATATAAATTTTATTAAATTACTCCTATCGTTGGCATATACAAAAAAAACTAACTATATACAATATTTTATTATTTATTATATATATAAATACACAACAATAAAACATATATTACATATATTAAATTTTAATATGATTTCTTTTTTTGTTTATCCCAAAATGTATTTGTTCTTTTTTTTTTTATTTGTAATGCTATATTTCAACATATTTTTAATGAATATTTATTTAAAATTGAAACCATTTGGTTTTTATATTTTTAGATTATATGTTGTGTAAACAATTTTAAAACATTCGAATATTGGTATAATCTATGAATATAGGTTTACCTTCTTGATTTTGATACAAAATATATTGGATATTATTATACAAAATGAATACTTAATGATTTTATAAGTTTGATAATAAATAAATTGCTTATATGTGCAAATGTTACGTTTTACGTTTCACATGCTTAACATTTTTCCTTTAGCTGTCGTAAAGTTGTTGAGCGATCATTACGGAATCTACATTAGACAAAAGCCATTGATGCAACACTTATAGAAATTTTGATATCAGAACACGAAAGTTGTATTTGAAGAAAAGGAAGTATTCTTGTTTCATTTCTACCAGATATATTAATGCATAATAATGATTTTAAATCCATTAAAATGAACCAATGATTTCTATTTATATGTCGAATGTCGTGTTTAATATAAATATAGTGATTTATAGATTTAAAATTAAAATCATTAAACATTATATATATTATGGTATTCTATTTAAAAATATTCATTTTATGTCATTTTCAAACATCTCATTTTTTCTTTTTCCCACAATTGATCATCTACCATACATAATGTATATTGTTGTATTAGTTTAAATAAAAATATACACATATACAATTTATATAAATATTTGACGACGTAAAATGGCAAAAAAAAAAACAAATAAAATTAAAATTTTTCCCCGTAAATATATTATTATATTATTGTTGTTTTTCATCATTTTGATTTTGCAATATGATGCGTGACTTATATAAATTAATTTTATTTCTTATAATACATAATAAACTTGCATATTATGATGTTCATGTTTATATCAAAAAAAAAAAAAATAAATAAAAAAATCAAGAAGAAAACCTATTTCAATATTTTATTTAAACAAAATAACAATGAAAAACAGAAAATAAAAATACTGCCATTATGACAGAAAGAAAGATTGTATTACATAAATACATTTGAATTTTTTTTTATTGTAAGAAAACATTTTTTCTATCGATATTCCATATTTAAAAAGGTGCTAGATTTCAAAAATATTTGTTTCCAAACAATGTATTGAAAATGTTGATTTAAATTTATATTTAGTATAAACTTTTCTAAGATCTTGGATGCCTTTATTCAGCTATATTGCATCGAACCGATAGCTTTAGGAATACGATGATAGATTATGTTCGAATCTCAAAAACGTATATCCTTTTTGAGCTACAAAATGTAGCAGATTGAAATACTTATTGCCAAATAAAATATTAAAGAAAAAAACAAAAACACTTTCTATATTTCACAAAACCTCATCACAAAACATTTGAAACACTCTAATTTTATTTAAGGTTTCTTTACAGTTCTTGAATTCATAAATAATACTAAAAATACTTCAATTTTCTATGGTTTCTATAGGAATTCGAACAGCACAATTGTTTAATACCATCCAATACACATTTTTTCCTATTTTTTCTATAGACATTTTTTACTGAAATTTATGAATAATTAAATATTTATTAGACATGTTTATCACATATTGTTGGTGCGATCTTTATAATACTTTAAATTTAAAATGTAGAAAATCTAAAAAAATATTAACCCCTTTAATAAAAAAAAGTATAATATACGCGACGAATGTGTGTATATACACAATAAAATAAAATAAATTTTGTACTTTATTTTATTTTCTTTATGTTTTCATATATATTTGTATATATAAATATATTGAAATAGATGTTGTATTTAAACTAACTTCACAATTTATACGCATATATACTATAAATAAATAGATATACAACCGTATATATAAAATCATAAAATACATACATCAACATGTACATCTCTATATTTCATATAGATATACACTCTATGAAAATATCACGTTTCAACTTAAACGAAAATGCAAAAAAAAATTCAAACAAACAAAAAAATAAAAAATAAATAAATAAAGAATAATAATAAAAAAATATTGTATATAGTAGGAGAAAAAACACACTGAAAATACAACAAAAAATAAAAGGATATTAAAACTCAACGCACATATAAAATCTGTCTTTAAAATATATACAGTATAATAATATATATTCGCTTAGATTTATCACTCTTAATTTAAGGATTAGAAAACACCTTGAATTCTATGTATATATATATTTATTTAGGTATATGTTCATATATATTTATTTATTTATACACATATACAACACACACATACCTCGGTGACATTAAACCAACCTATACGCCTACATATATAATTCGAAAAAATCGGATACCTTTTCTATACTATATATATATATTGATCGATATGAAACTATTACAAATTTATTTGCAAAAGTGCTGGTCAATAAAAATCGCAAAATTATTTGTTTGAATTAGCTTATAAAATTACTTAATAAAACTCATTTTCATTTAAGAATTTAAGATGACATTTAAAATTCAAAGGTTTCTCTACGAAATTTAATGCTTTTTATTGAAAATTTCGTAGTCTAACAAATATTTTAAGCACGTAAAATTTCCATTACAACCTAAAATTAATTTAATAAATTTAGTTTTATTTTTTACTTTTACTAAACGTGCGTTACAATAGCAAAAAAAAAATTACTTTCCATTATATGCTCGAATTGACTTGCCATTTTACTGTGTATATATAGTTGACAGATTTATTTGCATATACTTTATGGTTAGATTTTTAAGCAAGAGCATTAAAGTTTAGAAAAAAGAAATGTTTTGGTTATAACGAACGAACAGCTCTATATAGGATAAGCGTCTATATATTAGTATTTATATTAATATGTATTTTTTATACAATATACACAGGTAACGATGAGGAAAAACAATATTAAAAAAAAAAAAAAAAGAAAATTTAGACAATAAAAAAAGAAAGAAAACACTTCATCATACCATTTCAAAAATAAAACGCATCGCAGTGATATTGTACAAAATTATAAAATATATAAGCTATTTGATAAAACCACCCTTTTGTTTATATATTCTTCGTTTTTTTTTATACCGCACATTTATATATAGTTTTTAAATTTCATCCTATATACAAACGTATATATACAAGTATATATACAAACGAAGGATAAGCAACTTTTTATTTGCAATCTTTTTTTTTTACGATGATATACCTCTATTTTGTGTGACAAGATTCATTCATTCATTTATGTACGAATGGCAGATAGGTAGCAATAAACATTTTTTCACGAAATTGTCTTTTTTTTCTTATTCTTTATTTATTTTTTATTATGATTATTATTTTTTTTAAGTGAATTTAAGTGCTAATGTTTATTATGTTGATGACGACGACGATGGTGACATATATATATATAAATATAAATACATATAGTATATATTGATGATAAGATTTAAATGAACATAAAAATAATATATCAAAAACATTTTTTTATATGCATATGAAAAATCTTTACGTTTTTATTCCGCAAATAAGATTTAGCTTTTTTGAAGTTTAACAGATATATATAATATATAACAATATTTTGAATATAGATGAAAATATTTAATTGAATTTATATAGAGTAAAAAAGTAAATCGCATAAACTTTTAATGAATTTAGAATAATAATAACATTGATAAATCAAGGAGCAGGTATTGTACTACTATATAAACCGGACGCAATATAATATACAAGTTATCTGTTAATAAAATTGATTTCACGTAGCGATCTGAAGAGTCTTAGCACCTGAAATTTCTAAAAATCTATAGAGAATCCATCGCTTTTGTTAAAATATTTGTTTTTCAAAACATGATATATAAATTACAATCGACCTATTAAATATTTAATACAATTTCAGAATAATTTCAATATTTTGAATGATATTAAAAAAATTAGAGCTCAAACACAATAGGAATTCAGGAAAATTTCCGTATATAGTCATTTAAAGAAATTTGGAACATGTCATTATATATATAGAATAAAATAACCTCTTATATTTTTCGTCGTATAATATACATTATACATATACATAGAAAATAAAATGTATATTTAAAATATGCTGTTCCGCACAATCCACAGACATTATTTGTCGTGTGTGTATTACCGTATTACATACTGGGGATTTTCAAATCCATTTTTTTTATATACAAATATAATTTTCTTTAACCAAAATGGTTATATAAAAATTGTAATATATAATTCCATAAAAATCATATAACATATAATATATTATTTATATATACATACATCATATATTATATATATATACTTAAATATTTTGTATAACAATAACAATGTATTGAATATGAAAATAAAATAACACAATAAAAAATGTATAACATTTAACGAAAAAAAAATCGTGCAAATTTCTTCTCCCTCAGGTGCTTTTAGTTTTATTTGCATGTAAATTAGTTTTAAAGGGTGCTTTAACGCTCAAAACTGAAAAAATAAATAAATAGAATTTTATAAGTAGATATCATCTATATCTATATATGATATATATCGTTAGATGGTATATATATGGTAATATTTTTTTTATGCTCATTCATTTGTTATTTATATATATGTTATATATATATATGTAATGTAAAAATCTATTAATGCATATATTCTATATAAATATACGGATATTTATTTATATAAATATATATAAATATATATAATATAATAAAAACGTATTATTATTTTCCTCTATATATTTATTTATTTTTTATTATTGGTATTTTTCTTGCTTGCCATAATATACACCGTTTATATATACCTCTCTATATCTGTACCTAAAGCATATACACTAATTTTTTGTTAAGTATTACACCTACAACTTTTTGTATGATTTTTTAATGTCAGTCATTCATTCTGTTGCTGTAATTTGTGTTGTTTCTGTTCATGAAAATACCAACATTTATATAGATACTTTTATATCCACATCATATTATATACACATAAAAAAAAATTAAAGCTATTTTAATTTTGTGTTTATTGTTTCGTGAATGATATATGTCATTGTTTGCATATATATTTACTGTGTATTTGAGTAATAAAAAAAATAGAACCAAAATATGTATGAATATAAACGTATTTACAGTATATAGTTATATGATTATAATGTATACACCACCTATATCATATATATGTATTATGTATATGTATAAAAATAACAATTTTTGTAATTTTGTATTGTTTTAAATTGTGATATATCCTTTGGGAACAATATAAGAAAAAATGGTTATGTGAATTAATACACATGATGCATATTGCATATTATATATATATATATATATATATATATATATATATATGGAATATACAATATATGCATATCATCATATTTATACTCCAAATTACAAGTGAATTCTTAAAATAAATAAACTAAAATACATTTGAAAATATCTACTTGATAAAACGATATCATTTTTTTGAAAATTCGTTTCGTTCTTAAAATGATTCCTTTTTCAAATGATACGAAACAAATACAATTATGTCTATACTAGTTTGAATTTGTTAAACTAAAAAAACTGTTTTGAAATGTTCATTTAAATAAATTTCTCTGACTGTTTGTTTTTTAAAAAAAAAAGCAATATAATTATGATAATCATACAATGCATACAAACCAATAAATTATGTATTTGTGAATATTTGCAAATTTTGTTTATAGTATTTTTATTTAGATGTATAGGTAGTTTACATTATTAATGTATGTTAAATTAATTAAAAAAATTCGTACATATATTACTTAATATAGATATATAGTGAGAAAAAGTATATCACATTTTATATATATTGTATATGCTCTAAAATTAGTTTTGTTTTTGCTTCGAAAATTACGTTTTGTACAATACATTAGTTTTCAAATGATTTCTCCCAATTTTGTTTGTTTTATTTCCTTTTTCATTTATATGTTTGTTTTCTATCATTTTTTGCCATTTCTCTCACCCATAGTATCTTATATTATTATTCAAAAGCAGTTCATCCTATATTTTATAATTGGTATTATAACTCATCATTTAGATCAAGATGTCATTCGTTGTGTATCTGTATTAAATTTATACAATATTAATTTATTTCTTTTGAAAAATCTTTTAGTAATCATTATAACTTGATAAGTGTATGATTCGCCTTTATTGAATTTCGTGATCCTTTCACAGAAAATTATACAAACTTTCTTTAAGTAAATTATACAGGGCCTCGTACAAAAGGGCTTTATTATATGAATTGTTAAATTTTAAAAATTTCAATCATCTAATTGTCGACAGAAAAATATTCGACAAAAAAACGGGAAGGATTGAATAATTCTCGGGTAGTATTTATAATACATAAATTTATATAATACACGTCATATAGGATATATAGGGATACCATCATGAATGACATTTAGAGAGAAAAAAAAAACAATAAAATAATATCAAATATACACAAAACATATAAAAAAGCTATATATTTCCGTTGAATATTAATATTTACACATTTTATTTTTACAATATTTTTTAAATATATACAGAATTTTATTTTATCATGTATGGTTTATATATATTTATATATTTTTGATAACAATGAAAAACTGATCTGTAAAAGTGTCTGAAAGTATTAATTAAAAAATAATTGTAATATTTTTTTTTATATTATATTATATAATGTGAATTTCACTGTTTTTGTTAAAATATTGTATATTTAAATTTATGTAAATAATTTGTTTATTTATTTTCCCATGTATTCTTCGCGTAAATTATCTAGAATATAGAATAATTTTAAAAAATACATGAAATACTGAAATTGAAATATTATTAAAAATATATTGTAATGAATTAAATCACAATTTCTCGTTTAATAAAAATAAAAATATTTTAAAATAATACTACGTTCAGTTCTTTTATGGTGTATAGTTGATAAACTTAAAATTCTTTCAAAAACTTAAAAAGTCTTCACTAATGTTTAAAATGGTATGTACTACATATCACATATTCTTTGTGTCCTTCCCTATAGTATAGCACACTCAAACAATAATCAATTATTAAATTAAAATAAATGTTATGTAACATTTTTAGATTTTTGTTTTTGACCAGCATACTTACCTTTAAAATAAATGTTTTTGTATATGTATCATTTACTTCTATAATTTGAATACTTGAGAATTTTGTGTATGTTTGCAAAATTTTTTTATAAATGTATTTAATCTGTTATCGAAAATATTTGCGTTTTCATAATACATTAACAAATTGTAATAAATATTTGTTTATACTTGAATAGAAAACAATATACATATTTATGTTATATATAATTTTATTCTGTATTCTGTATTTCATATGTAATATATTTTCTATTATATATACACACACAAACCATATATGATATTTTTAAAAATAAAACCAAAGTTAAAAACTTATACAGTATTTTGTTGTATTAAATGTTGAATAGATGAAGAACACAAGTTAAAAGTTTTTTGTATATTATTTTGTCAACAGAGAAAAAATATATTTATATTTTTCTTGCTTTTAAAAACGCATTCGTTTTTTATATATGAATATGAAATCGGTAACACATTGGTATAATATACTAATTGAGAAATATATGAATGAAAAAAAGGATTATTTATTTCAATTGTATTATTAACAAAACGAAAGAAAATTTAAGAAACTTTCTTATAAAACTTTAATAACACGAAAATTACATTTTCTCTATATTAATACTTATGTATGGCGGTTTTTAAACGATTTAACAAATGATATAGAATATGTGGTATTTTTTTTATAACTATACAAAATCAATTATGTTAAAAATACACCAATCTAAAAAAAATATGAATACAAAGAAAAACCGCAAAAATCAATTTACTGCATGGTAGTTTATTATTTAAAAAAAAAATCATAATATTTTTAATAAATTTAAACTAAAGAATTTTTTAATTATCCATTGATTGCTTATGATTTTGTGTGACATTTTATTTTTCTGTTTATTTCTAATTTTTCTTTTGGGTTTTGTATATTTAAATAATTTTTTAAACTTATTTCTTTTTTTTTTTAACCAATATGTTAAACCATTTTGTTTTATTATTTATTCATGTTTTTTTTTTGTTTAATAAATGTAATTTTTTTTTAATTTATATTTTTATTTCAAAAGAAAAAAAACTTGCTTTGCATAAGATTTTTTGTTTGTTAAATTTAAAATAAATTAAAATATATAATCATCATATGAGCAGGCGAAAGATTGAAGAAAAAAACCCTCTCTTTCCAGCCCATATGACACCTCCAACTCCGGATTGGTAGAATCCTCGGCAACCCAATACGTCCACAGGTATGTTTTATCCATCATATAAAAACTATATTATTAAAAAATTCTTATTATTTATTTTATTTTTTTTCTTTGTTTTTTTTTTTTTAATTTTTAACTGAAACATTTTACTTTGTAAATAATTATTATTATATATATGTCATTTATTATTATTTTTTTTTATTTGAAAATTATAAAGAGAATTAAATTGATGTAATTTAAAATATTTGGAAATGCAATTAAATTAACTTTATTTTATAATTATATCCTTTTAAAAAAAAAATTGTTTAATCAATTATTTATATAAAATCTATTTACATTTCAATTTGAATAAATTTAAATAAAATAAAAATTTTAAACAAAAAATATGAGGTATTTAAGATGAATATAACATAAGATTTAGAATATATTTTTTTTTTTAAATTATTCACCAAAATATCAAAAAAAAATTTACCATAAAGATAAAATTATTTATTAATTATGATTTCTTTTTGGTTCATACAAATTTAATAATGATTTATATTTTCATTTAATAAAAACCAGAAAAAAACTTATAATGAAACAGAAATATAATTTGTTTTTTATATAATGATCATTAGGATATTAATTAATATATACTAAAAAAACACAAATAGATAAAAATGCAGTAAATATAAAAAAAATTAATGCAAATTAAAATTAACATTTAGAATGCTGACAACTTACAAAAAAAAAATCAAATACATATAATTAGAAATCATATGTTATAGAAATAACTTACCATTATACTTACAAATACTATACTATATACTTACTGAAATTTTTAATACGTTTATTTTTATTTAATTTATTTCTTTATTTATTATTTTATCCTTTGTTTTTTTTTTTTATATACAATGCGAAAATTATTATTATTATTTAATTTTTTGTTTATTTTTATTATTATTAGTTTATTTTTTGGTTTTCGTTACGTTTCGTCATCTTTTTCGTATCGCATATTTTGGTGAAAAATAAAAAATATTTTCCTTTCTCTTTTATTTACAGAGGTTTTGGGTTTATAACATTTGGTGATCCATCTAGTGTAGATAAAGTTTTAGCACACGGAACACATGAACTAGATGGAAAAAAGGTTAGTATATTTATATATATATATATATCGGATATTACATTTTTGTATATATAGTTGTGTGAATCGTTTAATGTGTTTTCCGTATGCATGAAGGCAACATTTAGTAAAAGGGACAGTAAAAGTTTCCATTAATTTACACTTAAATATAGACTTGATATTTAAGGCAGCGTATTTTCCGTTGAAATCAGTATTAAATTTCTGAATTAAGTTTTGAATTCCATTTTTTGGTAATTCATAAAAGCATATAAAGATATACCAAATTCCACACAATGCGGTCTTATAAAATATATTTCAATAATTTAACACTCTTATTATATTTCAAGTTTGTTTTTTCTTTAACATTTGTTACACATATTATAAATAGCAATTTTAGCCATCATGTATCATGGAAAATATTTTTAACAACAATATAAATGAAAGAATTTCTTCATATGTTTTTTTTTTATAAATACATTACATACATTTATTTTTTTTTTAATAAAATACGGTCTAGTAATTTTTTTTTTTTGGAATTTTTTCCATTTTTAAATATTGAAATTATAATAGGAATTATATACGCATGCAAAAATACACTGAAAATTTATTAAAATTTCAAATTCTTTAGAAAAATATACAATAGAAAATAATAAAAAATAATTTATCATTGCTATTATCATTCAGATATATATTCTAATACTACTATACTATACAAATGCTTCTGATATAAATAATATGTCTATATGTACTTATGTAAAATAAAATACAAAAAAAATAAAATTTCAATAAAAAATTCCACTTGATTTTTAAATGCCGATAAATTTTGTACTTTATACATCGCTATATATACGCTCTTATTCTATATCATCGTTTTTAAACATACACAATATATATATATATATATATATATGGAATATATACCTTCCATATATGAAAATAATATTACAATAGGAATATAGAGTGTTGTATATCCACTATATATATGAAGGTATATATTATATATATATAGCAGAAATACACAAATGGAAAAATGGGAAAAAGCTTCTTATATATATATATATATATATATAAATATATGAATATGGTATGTATAATATATGTATGTATACAGCAAAAGTGAGATTAAATTTAAGCTTCTTTGAAGCGTCTTCTTTATGCCCATAAAAATTTCTTTTTTTAACACTCTCGCTATGCATTTACACTTTTATTATTATGATTATTATTATTATTCACACAATATATATATATATATATATATATATATATCAGGTATATGTACGAAAATGTATATCTATCTATTCTATATAGTTGTTATATAATATATTAAGCATATTTGTATATATCCTTTATATATATACAAATCTATATGGATATAGAAAAGTAAAAATGTGATATGCAAAATTGATGTATAGAAATTATTGTATGTATATATAAGTACGTTAGGAAAGGAAAGAATATGACATCGAATACATACAAAAAAAAAAAGCGGTATAAATAGAAAATACATATATTTATTTATCTATACCCGTCGTACAAACAACTTATTTGATAAATGTAAATATAAATAGAAAATTTAATAAAATAAATTCATTCATTTATCAAATTACAATTAATCACAATTTCGTCAGTCATTGATTTTCCTACAAATTATTCAATAAGAATATAATTTGAAATAACATAACAAAATAAAATTAAAAAGAAAATTGACATTTTATGACAATAAATTAAAAAAGAAGGATATATATAGAAAAAAATAAATTTAAATTCTTATAAAAAAACACTTTCACTTAATCAAACAATAAAGTATACAAAATATATATATACATACTTTTATTTATATTAACTATACTTTTATTTATATTAAGCACGCTTATTGGTTTATTTTTGGAAAAATGAAAGTTTTTTACACGATTTTTGGGGGTAGTTTGAAGCTATTTGCTTAAAATTTTTGGTATATCGGCTGGGTACCAAATACAAATATTTGCATTTACATACACATTTTTTATTATACCAACATATATATACTAATTCCCATCCGTCCCACATTTGTACTGCAAATTTTATGTTTTGCAGTACTCCAAAAATGGGACTGATATTTATTAGTATATAGTTAGAATGATATAGATGAATATAAAGATGAAATGATATTTCAAATTTAAAGACATAAAATATTTTTTAATACCCTTATTTTTATGAGTTAAATACACCTATACTCGACATAATTTTTGAATTACATATAAATGTATAAGAAAGCATCTGTTTTGGTTTGGTGTGTGTATGTTTTTGATATATCCATCTAAATATCAGTAATTTCTATCAAATTTTATGAAATTTGTAACATATAGGATACGTTGTGTATATGTACGTTTAAATGTGTGCGTACGGTATAATTTAATATATATATATAAATTCTGTATAAATAATTTTATTGTTAAATTATCTGTCATATAAAATCTTTATTGGATAATTTTTGGATTCATTTTTCAAGTTTCAACCAAAATACTCTTATATTGTTATGTAGCAGCAAAGATAACTTGAAAAAATAAAAGATATATCCTTGTATACACACAGTAAAAAAACCAACTCTTCACCCAGGAGATAGTTAAATCTAAACCTGCACATATTTTTTAGATGCCAAATTTAACTTTATGAAATTGCTAAAAATACAAGCATCATTTTAATAGTTAAAAAAAAGTGGTTTTTTAAAGCAGATTTAAATGATATAATCTTACCTATTCAGTGTTGGTAAAATTAACTATAAATACCATATTTTTATTTAAGTTATAAATATAGGTAATAATCGCATTTAAAATATTGTAGTAATTTTTAGCTACCAAAGGAGGGTATTTTTATCAACATACAGTATCAATTTATATAGAAAGAAAACATTGCTATTTTAAATAGTTAGATGAATTTGTAATAATAAATACTATACATTGGTTTATCTAGATTAATAGTTAGTTGAACTAAATGAATATTTTTATTCCCTATAATTAATATATGAAATAATGTTACTTGCAGGTATTTATGGTGCTTTTTTAAAATAAACATATATGGTCATATAAATTGTGACCATACTTGTACCCATCTTAAAAAAAATCGAAAATATAAGAAAACAGATCTATAATTCTTTAATTAATAATAACGAAATTAGATACTATATGAATATGTATTGAGAATATTATTGTCGTATGTTATTTTCTTGTTTTATTCAATATTATCAAACGATTGTAAGTATTCCTATATCAAATAAGAAACAATGGATTTGCTTAATTTCTATATAACACATAGCTTACATTTATTTCACGATATTTAATACTTAAAATGTGTAAGAATTACCTATATCAAATAGTTGATAATAAAAAACTATCTCAGTCACTTATATTTAACTATTTATTCTAGTAAATATTCTTCGGTGCCATATAGACGTTATATTGTTATATAGCGATTATATGTGTTTGTGTTTATATAGATACATGTGATTGATCATATATACAGCTAATATATAAGGAAAATATTAAATACTTAAAATAATGAAAATTACCTATTTCAAAAAGTTAACTTTAAAAAACTATTTCAGACATATATATTTAACTATATATTGTAGTCAATCATCATGGTGCCGAACAGGCGGTATAGCAGTAAATTATATTCCTAGAATTTCAATTTTGGTTCAATGTGGTGGTGTATGGTTTGATGTAACATGTAAAGTAAATCCCATTTATTAGTTTCATTTAGTGTTTGGCGGTTTAATGGTGAACATTTATACAATTTGTAATTTGTATATTGTTACATTAAAAAAAATAAATAAAAGTAAAAACTGAGACGTGGAAATAATAGCAAAACGTGGTGGTGGTGGAAATAAAATCGGTAAAAAAATTCGTATTGAATTAAAAAGTGAAACGTGGTTGAAAAGGAAAATTCGGTTCAAAGTGTTCAAAGTTTTTTTAAGTTTTATATTAAATCAATAAATCGGTATGATTTAATAATAATAAATCAATACAATAAATCGGTCCTGAAATGGATTTTTCTTTTTTTTTGTTTCTCTTATCCATGCGATGTTAACCTCATACAAGGTGTCCAGCTTGGGTCCTGTATGCATTTATATACAGTGTGTCCAAGCACCACTCTACAAGGGGAGGGGACGCCTCACTTCCATCCCTACCACGTTACAATTATAGCATAGAAAGCTTCAATGAAGAAATAATTTCGATGCAGTCCGCGAACGCTGTCAATGATTTGAGTGAAATTCTAATTCAACACAAAACAACGTACATCGTTACGGTAAATACTAGTACTAATAGTTTTAAGCAAATCAAATAATATTATATGTTACTAATTTTCGAATTACTAATTTTAAAATTGGATTAGGTTGATATAGATTTAGAATGCGCATTTCCCGGAAAATCCAATTTATTTCACGAAAAATACACGGAGGTAAAGCAAAAGAAAATTTTAGATTTATCAAGCAAGGATTTCATATTCGACGACTTTGAAAAATGTAGGTAACGGTTGCTATTAATATAAAATACATTAATGTTTATATGTTCTAAATTTTTTATAGCATTTGATTCAACGATAGCGTCCTTTTTCGGGTTATTGGTGTTAGTTCCTCCAACTTCACTTGGGCGACGAAAATCCATCAAAGCCAGATTAAGTGACTGTTTTAAACGTGTAATAATTTTTCATGAAGTGTGTATTTCATTTATGTACCATTTTGCGAATTTTCAATTTTATAAACACATTTTTATTTTTATATTTCAGGTAAATCAACCTATAGTGGATATCAATTAATAATTAATTAATGAAATAAATCCAGAGAATGCGCCGATCATTATCGCATCTGGAACATCTAAGGATAATATTTCTAAATATTACATATATATATACATGGGAATATTTTACCTACCAAACAACAAGTTGATAATCGAGAATTTATAGTAACTAAAAGTATAATAATATAATTATTATTATTATTATTATTATTAAAAATTATGTAGAATATGTAATAAAATAAGCAATTAATAATAAAAAATGTTATTTTTCTATAAAAACAAATACAATAAATATTATATATAAGTTTAATTAGAGCACCGAATTCTTTCTTTATTCAACAACCATGAATACTTGCGATCTGAGGCATATAAAACCTAAAAAATAATTCATTTAAAACTTAAAATTAAGTAACACAAACCGTTTCTTTTGAGTATTAAAAATACGTTAAATTTCAATATCAACTATTAAACGTTGTGCCAATCTACACCATTTGATAGTCTAAATAACCTATATAAACTATTTTAAAAATATTTTCCAATAAAAAGTGTTCAATTTATCAATTAAAAAGATTTATTATTTGCTAAACTGGAAAACCTCTTTTTACTATTATTGATTGCTTTTTTCTTTTTAATAACCGAGAGAGCAATATTGGTCAACCTAAATATGCTAATATTACCTATAAGAAATACATCATTTCATTTATATAGTAGGTTAATATTGTACTTAACTACTATTAATAGCGATTTGTAACAATTCATGATAATACATTTCTAAAATTAAAAATAAATTTAGACTATTTTAAAATGCAAATATTACCACTTTAGATTTTTTATCAACGACAAATAGTTAAATTAAATGGTACTCCATAGCTAAAAATTTACCTCTTTTATATAGTATGATTTTTTCAAAAGTTTAGTTTTCCATAAAATAGGTAAAATTAACTATATCTGTGATGTCACGTAATTTGGTCTCAATTTAAGTATTGCGAAAGAGTTAAAATATGGGTTTGTTTTTTTTCTGTGCACCTCTCCTAATAACTGTGTATTTTGATACAAAATATAAAAATATTTTGGATAATATTTATGAAATATGTCACACAACGAAATACGGAATATAAATATATATAATATTTTTTATTATATCATATAAGGTATTATTTTAGGTATGTGAGATATATCACATTTAACTTACATATGTTTGTTATAAATATACTCTTAAGATTTCTCGTATATTTATGAAACATAAAATTCATGTATATACTATAATAAATTACCATTAATTTTACTGTTTTGTTTTGTATTTCATCTAAATCTATAGAGTTTAAAAGAGGAAACATAACATATCTGTATATTTTATTCATTCATATATTCAACAATAACTATATATTTCATATTTGTATATCTTTTGACAAATGTGTCAATTTCATTTCCACCGAAACATAGAAATATTTTTTGATACCCAAACAGCTATTTAATTGGATTGCATTCACCATATATATTTGATTTAATCTGACAGATAATCTTAACTTCACATTACAATACCAAATCGTGCATCTCATCATGTTATAATGCGGATGTATTCGTAACTTAAACGAAAACTTTTCATGAACGGAAATTTAATTTTAACTATGAAATTTCAAATGTAAACAGACGAAACTACTGATACGACACAAAAATTATTACTTCTTTATAGACTGAGTTTCTGATGAGTTAGCTCAGTTATACGAACGACTTTCCTAATAAAAAAACTGTTATTTTTAAATTCAAGTCGGTTTATGGGTGACCTATAGATTGCATATGTTCCGTGTAAACCATGGGAAAGATGTATATATATAGCTACTATTTAATATATACATGTGATGTGTGAATATATTCAAATTATCTCATGAATGAAATTTTATTTTTCATTTTTCCATGAATATATTTCAAGTATAAATACATTAAATTAATTGGTAAAATATTACACACTTTTCTTTATTCTTTATTAGATGAAAACCAAAAAAAAAACGAATAAAACTTCAATACTTAAGTTCTTTTACTCTTAATTGCTATATACAACACCATGTACGATATATATTATAGATATAGACATGTTCTACTTTTGTATAGTTTTTAATACATATTGTATATATATTTAGTGGTGGTATTACGTATATTTAGAATGATATATCTACAAAAATATACGTAATATATCGTATATATTTATATTTAATGTACGATATACTAAAATATAATATAATGGAGTTTCTAAAATGTTAATAATCTATATAGGAAGAATTACACTTATTCAATATATATATACGAATGTATATATATATATAGGTTTTGTGTATATAAAAAATAAAATAAAAAAGGAAGAAAAAAACACATTGTAAATAGATCGTGTTATATATGAATATATATCTATACTATATATCTTTATGTTGCATCTTTATATATGTAAACTTGGTTAATATGTATAATAGATTATATGTGATTACCTGCATATAAATACGTTATATATATATTGTATTTTAAGTTTATGTACAAAGTAAATCTTTATATTGTATTATTTATATATCATCAGGAATATCGCTCGTATATATAGTGATATAGTCTAACTAAAATATAAATAGACTATTTATAGTAAAAGAAAAGTATATATGCATATTATGGCTATATAGAACCTTTATATTAAGTTGTATTTTTGTCGTATATCTTAATTTATTTATGTTTACACCAAATTAAATCTCTATATTCTGATATAAAGTTATACATATAATATACTGACTCTATTTATAGATATATTCAATAATGTTTTTGTGGTTCAGTAATCAATAAAAATTAATGTTATTACCGTTTATTTAATTTATTTTTATATATATGGGTATAAATAAGAAATACATATGTACATTATGACGGGTTCGAGGGGAAAACCGTTTTTCTAAAATTCAATTGTTATATGGAATTATAGAATATTAGAATATATTATGAATTATTTGTCTAACATTATTTCCAGCTATCCAAAATGTCAAAAAAATTATATTTTTCTTTAATTCAAAGAGAATTCAAAGCAATCGGCTAATAATCTAATTGTGTTACTTATCTATGAATGTTCATTACGATATGTGTTTAGTCTTTCATTACAGTATGTCTAGGCCAAATTTACTCATTTTGTTTGACTTATACAATAAATGTTTATCAAAAAATAATTTGACCCATCCTAAATGCAACATATAATTTATTTTATATAACCATATATTATAAATATATACTTAAAAATAAAATATTCTGAAAATTAAATCCATAACAATCATGCGGCATATAATGCGTGAGTGAATGTCAAAAAAATCGATTTCAACTATATATCTATATTGAATATATGGATTTGGATACAAAAAAAGATTACCCATATATAATTTATTGCATTGTTGTTATGGAAGAAAACAGAATTTCAATAAATTTCTAATTACATTTTGACGTGTGTCATTTCTATATATATTTGTTTTTTTTTTGGTATATAAATATAAGATACCACTTTCTGTACATACATTTTGATATTTATATATATTATTATAATCACAAATGGAAATCACCGATTGAAATAAGTAAATTAATTATTATATATAGAAAATATCTGATGTTTTTATACCGAGCATATATATATATATAAAATGCTTTAATAAAATACATACCAATAAGTCATACAAAATACTTATATACATTATGTTACAAACAATAAACATAATATGGAATATTGACATCTATATGAATAATATACCACATATATCTGGAAAATATATATATTGTATGTATATACGCAATGATGGTATACCACCCATCATAATAAATGGTACAATTTATTATGTTTCTATTTCTTAAGTATAGTTTTATTGTTATGCATTTGGGTTTGTGTCTATGCGTGTGTGTGTTTATGTATAAATTTAATTAAATAAATAATTTGTGAGATTTATAGAACGTTACTATATATAAATTGAGGTAAATTGTATTTTATATATAATCGCATATTCATATTATATATCATATATATATACTTTTGTATTATTTTATGTATTAACAAAAAAAAAAGTTTAGTATTATTATGATTGTATTCTGAAAATGAGAAATGAAATGAAGAATGATATATATAAATAAAATCCCTATAAGTATAAGAAGTCTTTATAAATTCTCATATACAGATAGTATATACACGTATGTTTAGGGAAAATGGAAAAAAATATTATTTGTGAATAGCATGCGAAGCATTTTATTATGATGTGATAAGAAAAAAATCTGATTTGAAGAATTTATTGTAATAATTCTTTTATGTTCTTACCCCACCCATACACCTTCAACTCATCTTATAAATTTATATATATATATATATATTTGGATTGTATATATAAGCACAACGTTTTTCTTTAATTTTTTTTTCTTTTGAACCGTAAGTACTTCACATAATAAGTATGTATATATAAACAAAATGAAGGTATGTAGATATCATAAATATACATATGTTATATAAGTAAATATTCGTTTATATATTTATATATATATATATAGTGATATTCGTACAGATTTTTCCCAAATGATATGTGTTTAGATATTTCCAAATAAATAAATGTATATCTATATCTCTATAGATATATATATATATATATGCTTTCTTTTACAACACATAATATTTATTTATGAATGTGTCTATATATATGTATATTTGCAATGGTTTATATATAAGTTCATATGCACATATATAAATAGAATTATGAAGAAAAAAAAAGAAAAACATAAATATAATATGCGAATTTTATTTTTATTTTTTTTTATTCTGTTGATAATAGTACCTCATCTTTCATTTTTCTTCATAAATATATATATATATACAAATTTTTATATACCATAAATATATATATATAGTATAGTTGGGGCCCCCAAATGTATAATATATTTTTCGGGGAAGAAAAAAAAAATTTTTTTATAATATATACGCATTTACACGAAAATTCTTTGTCCCGGACTTTTATTAATGGTGCTAGTACGATTTATGAATTGGATAAAAATTCCATTGTATAATAGAAAATATATTACACATATATTTATTTATTTTTATATTTGTGTTTATATGTTCGTTTCGTATATATATATGTTAGGGGTAACATTGTCGGTAAATGAATATAATTATATATAATATTTATATCATAAATCGTATAGTGAATGACCATTTCAAATTTCGTAATTGAATTAAATGTTATATGATATCGTATATCTTATCTCATTATTCCCTGGTCTCAAAACACTTGGTTAATGATATATGATTAGAATATTATTAATTTGAAAGCGATAATTTATGATATTTTATTTAAAAAATTATCTGATTATTCATCAGATTTTTTATGCACAACAATCGGTAATCTTTGATTGCGGTTAAATGCCACCGCACTAACAAACTTACCCTATCAAATATTTATTATAAATGTTTACTTGCGATTTGTTTTTACGAATATATAACTACTTGTATTTATATACTAATGGGTCTTTATAAGAAAATTCATTTTATATATTATATATGATATATATAGATTTGTTAACCGCATATACATATATGAAATAAAAAAAATTTACAAATTGACATTTAGTATTTATTAGCCAAAACATTTTTATCAGGGGAAATTCGGTTAATATAATATAAAACCTTGAAATAAATATAGAAACAATTTATTAAATAGTGAATTTTTCTAAATTTAATAATATTATGGATATTATTTTTCCATCAATACATTTTATGAAAATTTTAAATAAGGAAATTAATTTAAATAGAATTTTATATCTGTGTAAATGCTTTGAATAATGGATAATAAACACACAAAACAACATGATTTAATATAAAAACAATTTTTGATTTTCTTCAAACGAAACATCTCTAAATATTTTTAATATCTTGATATTATTAACAATAAAAAGCCAATTTATATATACATATAACAAAACACCAAAGTAAAAGCAAAAAAAAAAAAAAAACATTATTATATTTGATAAACAAACACAAAATGCAATATACTTTTATACTAAATATATATACCATATATAATACTATTCTTTCTTTCATTATTTGATTCGTGGAAGAAAAAAAAATTGATAAAGTTTTGTTATATTATTAAAATACTTTTAAAGAAAATATAAAATTTTCTTTTATTTTTCTCATATACAATTTATATATGTATTTTATCTGTATATACAATATACATATACCAATGGTGAATAAATAAACGCACGTATGTGAACATTGACAGTAAATGTGGAACTTCTTTATATATTATCTATATAGAGCGATATTTATTTCTTGCATGTAAATATTTCATTATGTGTATTTTTTGTATTAAAGTTTTATTCAAATATATATTTGTTATATTTATTGAGAAGAATAAAGAAACATGTAAATAAACGAAAAAGATGAATCATGATTTTCTCTTTAAATATTATCATATATATTCAATAAATGCATGTAAAAAACAAAATTATGCAAAAATATAAATATTTATTTAAACATGAATTATTTTCCAATTGTAACGTTTTTTTACTAAATAAAATTAACAAACAAGTAAACTCTTTTCTCTATATATTATTGTTGGTATTTCAAAAGTATTCTTTGTGTTGTTTTGTAATTTTTGGTTTATTTTTTGGTTTATTATTCTGTTTGGTATAACTACAAAAAAGATTCTTTCCATATACAATGCCTTGCATAATAAAATTAAACAAATATTTTTTCATTTTATATTTTGTGATAAGTTCGCAATAGCAAAGAAATCAATTTTGAAAACTTTTTTACTATATGCTTTTATATAATAAATAAATAAAGTATAGATTAAATTATTGATATATTAAATATAAACATAAAACATTGACGAACAAATTTTGGGGTACGATTTTCCATGAAAATCATTTACCCATCATTGCGTATACTTAACCGAACACCATATTCTAAATATAATTATTAATAAAACTATATATATGACAGTAATCTAGGTAAAATAATCGTTTTTATATACCAAACATGAAGTATAAGGAAAGTTATATCGTGTGCGTATGCATGAAACATATTTTATTATATAGCCTACAATATATTATATATTTATAAATATTATATAAAATATTCATTACATCTGTATATAAAATATTTTGTAGTTATATAGATTTTTATATACATATATTTATAAAAAACGATCCACTTCAATATCCACATTTATGATGGTTTTATGTTTATAACTTATATATGTTTCTTTTACCTCTATATGCGGATATACTGTAATATATATTTATAAAATTTACCGATATACAGAAATGTATGTATGATTTTTATACCGCCGCACCTACTAAACACCAAACCAGATACTTTTACTTGCCAAAAAATGTTTAAGTATACATGCATATATATTTACTATATATTCATATACACACACGTTTTTTTAGATGTTTTATTTTATGAATATTTATATTTTATAGCTAGATACTAAATTTTGCCGTATATAGTGTTAATAAAATCCTTAAAAACCCCTTTTTTACCGTACACATTTTTTTATACCCAAAATATTTGATACAAATTTACATGTAAATCTATATGTAAAGTTTGAGAATGTTAAGAAATAAGTTATGATGTTGTAAGCATTTATTATATTATATATAACATTTTGATTTGTTTGTTTTTATTCAAATTATGTATTTTTAGAATATTATTCAAATATACAATTTTTAATTATCATATGTTATAATAAAAAATATATTTAAATAGAAAAAAGTAATGTAAAATAATTTACCATTTAATGAAATGATTGATTAAGATTGTTAAATAATAATAAAATAAATAAAAAAATAAATTTTTCGCTATACAACCAACAATCTGGTTTTAGCGTCCAACAACAGCCTTCTGTTATTAGTTACTTAATTTGTGGCTTTTACGGTGTCGGTAATTAGCCGTACGACCAACCGCAAGCGGAATATACAACTCTGTGTTAAAATTCAGATTCGAAAAATAACCGAAAACACAAAACATATTTTATGCATTCAGTAGGATTCGAACCCACGACCCCAAAATTTCGTTAGAATTTTTAGGTTGGCATTTTTAACATTTACACCACAGAGTTGTTAAATAATATAGATACATAATATCTCATTTATGATCTATAACATATTATTCCAAAATAAATTATTGAAATTCGGGTAGAAGAAATTATTAAATTCCTGTTAATTTGCTGTTTGTTAAATATTTTCCAAATTGATTCCACACTGTGGAAAATTTACTTTTATCCAATATAATCGTAAACACAAAATAAAGGAAGATCTGATTAAAATATAAGCATACTATCGCAATTCCCAAATTTTAAATTAAATGTTTGAAGCATAGAAAATAATTAGACCATAGAATAAGATTTTTATTTAGCTTTCATATATTATAATTCAATTAATCTTTTTTTTAATATTTAATTAATTTACATTTGTTATGTTTTTTGTTATTGCTCATTTCAGATTGATCCAAAAGTAGCATTTCCTAGAAGAGCACATCCAAAGGTAAGTACCATTATTTTGTTTATATTAATACAAAAATATATTTCAATATAACTGCAAAACTAGAAAACTAGAATTATTATAATTTATATCTCGATGCCGTACGTAACTTATAACATTTATCTATATATCAAATTTAATATATATATTTTAAATGCGTAAGAAGAATATTTAAATTATATATACACGATATGGTGCGAATTATTAAAACGAGCTCATAAATAAATGTATTATTACCATAATTAAAATTAAACGACTCAAAATATTAAAAAATATAAATAGGAGGAAAATAATTGCATTTTTCTTTTTTCATTTATATACAAATAATACAAATGTTATAAAAACATATATACATTTTAAAAATGTTCAAAAAAAAATTGATAATAATAAGAATAATAATAAAAAACAACATTGAAATGATTTATTTTCTTATATGGGTATATATATACATAATAATATAATAGATGAAGTTAAATGTATGCATGGAACGTGTGGACCACATAAAATACATCTATTTTTTATACATTAATAATTTCACGCAAAATGTAGAGTGTGAAAATGGACTTGAAATTGTATATTTGTTTTGAATTCTGAATGTTTTTCTTTCTATTTTGTATGTACACATAAAAATGTTTTGTAAAAAATCTTATGGATATAATTTATATATATATGCGATGCGCGTATATAAATAAGAAGATATACAATTTAAATCGTTATTACATTTATTTATGTTTTGCGTACAGCAATATTACTTGAGCAATGTGCACATTAAATGACAAGGGCGAATTTAATTCTTATCATACGCGTATCTTGGTTTTGTTCACTCTGTTCAGTGAACCACCTGCTAAAAATATTGATAAATAATTAAGAAAATACAGATTTTAATATTTTTCTTAATTTTTGATGAATAAAATAATATTAAGTGTCCCAAAAAATTTGCAGCGCTGATTATTTATATCATTATATCAGTAAAAAATATAAGAGATAATATTCTTTAGGTTCATTTTAAATAATGAACACAATGGTATATATATCATATATATAAAGAAACGTCTCATAAAAGAAAAACGAAAACGAAAAAATACATACACCTTTAATCTATATATACTCTTTCTTTTGTGCATTTTTTTAATCGCACTCCCATAGTGTGCACAATTTTAAATGAACCAAAAAATATTGTTGTTATACATAGTTGTTTAATTGTATATGGCAAATACATTTATATTTTCCGAAAATGCGAGGTATACGAATATACAAATAATACAAATACTATTTTAATTTTCGTTCACTATAAATTGTGAACAATAATACAAATGCTTGTTTCTTTTTTCTTATATATGCTGTATGGTTGTTTGTATGCTTTATTTTTTATCATTCAAATCTCGCATACTCATATACTGCCTGCTGCGGTGTATATAATCATAGAAAATATATAAATATTTTTTTTTGTGTTTTTTTTTTATTTTTTTCATTTCTATATATGGCATATTGGCATATATGAATAAAAAATAGATATTATTTACTATATAAAATTATATGCGATATTTTTTCATTCTTTCGCAAATGCTTGTTATGCGTACTTCATTATTTTTCCAAACATTGTTCAATTAAATAATTTCAATTTCAATTTCAATACACATTTAAATAAATTCCGCAACTTTATAATTTGATAATTGTTTGATTCCATATTCTTTAATATTGTTTCCTGTTTTTTTTCACATTTAATCGTAATATGAATTTTTATGAATGTAATTCAAATGATGGATGCATTATTGAACAGTTATTAAAAACGCCTTTTTCAAGGCGAACTGTTGAAATAAAAAATATATTGGTTAAACTCGAAAGACCACAACCGGATTTGCAAAATTTAACGAAACAATGCAAAACTCAAGGCAGAGAAGTCACTCGTCGATTTCCTGTGTCGATTTATCAAAAACATGAATGGATAACTGGTTGCAATAAGTTGAATAAAATTTTTTGTTGGCCATGTTTATTTTTTTTGCCAAATCGTGACACCATTTGGTTGAATCCTGGTTATTCAGATTTAAATCATTTAAGTGCAGCAGTTTTTAATCATGAAAAAACCATGAGTCATTTAACTGCTGTACTAGATATGAAAACTTTTGGTGATGTTCGGATTGATTTAATGTTGGATTCACAACTCAAACATTCCGTAACTACTCATAATGAAAATGTTATAAAAAATCGCTTGGTATTGAGAAGATTAATTGATATGACATGCTTCCTTGGTATGCAAGAATTGTCTTTTAGGGGGCATGATGAGACTGCTGATTCGGTGAATAGAGGAAATTTCATAGAAATGATGAATGTTTTAGCCAAATATGATTCAATTCTGTCGCAACATTTAAATAATGCTGGTCAGTTTCGTGGAACCTCACCAATCATTCAAAATGATTTAATTGAATCCATTGCAAAATTAATAAATCCAAAATATGTGATTTATTGCTAACTCTGTATTACAGAGTTACGTATTATTCCAGGTGGTTGCCCCCCCCCCCCCACCCCCAAGGTGTTTAGTAGTTTTTTTTGTTCTTTACCAGTTTTTAAAGTGAACAAGAACCCTTGGAGGTCCAGATCCGCCACTGATTCTTATATACATATTTCTTTACAGTTTTGTTCATTTTTGTTGCCAATGTTTATATATATACATCAGAATATCATATATATAATATATATGACTATATAGGAAACAGAAAAAGAGGAAAGAAGTAAAAAAAATTATATATAAATAACTTTAGAAATGTGAGAAAAAACGGTTTATGACCAGAGATTATCTCTTCAATTAGTTTTACGTGATGTTTGTTATTTTAAAGGTTTTTTTTTCGTACTACTGTTACTGCATATATATTTATTTTTTAGCTGTAGAATATTTGATTTTATGCTAAGTGAAGCACTTTTTTTTCTTATATATGTATACTATAGATGTCCTTACGTACATAAGTATATGTAGGTATATGATATAATTATAGATTTGAGATAAATGTATATAGGATTTCATTATTTCAACAATGTACAATATCTGTTCAGATTATTTGTTCTTTTTTTCATGTAATATTGAAAATTTTATAAATACACATTATACGTCTCATATAAAAAATGATACGTCGTCTATTTACGTGATACAAAATTTGCATTAAATTATATTTATTTACAATATTGTATATATATATATAAATATCGTCAAGATATGCATTAATATATATATATCCGTATAAGTTATTTGAAAAATTATTAAATAATTTTTTGGAGCATTTTCTTGACTAAACGATTTATCAAAATTAATTTTTTTTTATATATTAACTTTCGAAAATCATCGTGCATTTACCCGGTTGTATTTTATATGTAATTTATTACAAAATAAAATTGATTGTATAGATGGTAATAATCAATATAATATTATGTCCTTCGATCATGATCAATTTCGATCGATATTGCTTAAGAAAATTCATTCGGGTATAGGTAAAACAGTTAATTGGATCGGAAAAATTTTTTTTTTTTTTAGACAATCTAATGTCAATCAAATTAAATATATAAAGATACAATTCTTAAAGTTACAGCTATGATAATTCAAAAGTGTTATTACACAAAATTTATAAAATAAGTTACAGTCGTCATTTATTTAACATATAAACTAAATTTTTTTACAGTGTTTTAAATATGGCATATTAAGTATAATATGTATACCTTTAACCATTATATTACATACGGGGTGTTGTTTAAATTTAAATATACCCTCATCTGAACATAGATATTTATTAATATATATATATATTTGATTTTGATATTATAAGTAATATTACATGTATTCGGATTTACTTCTTTATATATCAGATATATAATTACAAGTCATATATACGTATATATAATACATTTTTCGTTTTTTAAGAATGTTTTTTATTTTAACAATTTATATAAATAATTAAATATGTATACGATTAAAAATGTACCCATATATTTTTTTATTTAAAACATTTAACCCCTTTTTTGTGTATTATATACATACGTTCCTTTATCGTAAAAAGTGTTCTTTTTTTAATGCATGTTTAAAATATGTACGTTTTTTAATCTATACAGATATGAGGGTGGTATAGGTATAAAAGTGCAGAATAATTTTACACATTGAATTTCCCATTGTAATACCCAAATTTGATGGAATCGTTTGCAATAAAAAAATTTACTCAACATAGTTTATTAATATACCATATAAATATTAGAAATTGTTGGGTGAACTATTTTTTATGATTTGTCAAATACATTATTAATGATTAGCTAAATTTTTAATTCTATTGACTTTTCGAATTGAAATCACTTTGATGCAACATTATTGTCGTATTTTGAAAAGATTATCAATTCAATCAGATACTATATTATTATAGGTTTTTTCAAACATTTTCTTAAATTTTACAGGAATTATGAAACAACCCTCGTATATACATCTATCTTTTATTTTATATATATACTTTATACTTTATACATTTGTTATATATAAAAATAATAATATATTATAATAAAATTTTCTAGTTTTTAATACGAAAGAATTTTAACAAGACATTGTTAAATTAATCTAAACAATATACGAGTGTATATTTTACAGTTCTGATAAAATGCTTTTAAACATTCTT
The DNA here is from genome assembly GCA_958336335.1 of Dilophus febrilis. NCBI lineage: Eukaryota > Metazoa > Arthropoda > Insecta > Diptera > Bibionidae > Dilophus > Dilophus febrilis. The sequence goes on along the minus strand of OY284469.1, from coordinate 23,765,914 downwards.
AAAATTTATTAAGTGAAATGACATCAAATTATTGGTCTTAAGTCATTTCATATATACAAAATATATTACATATTTATATACAATGTATATATATGTAATATATATATAAAAGAATTTCTATTATTAAAATGTTAATTTAACTATAATAGTCATCTTATAGTCATTAATCGTATAAGAAAAGCAGAACGCGTTTCTTAGTTGTCACCATAACGTCATCGTTAATATTATGCATATACTATACAGATACAGAACTTATATTTATAGATAAATTTTACATTCGTGAAAAAGCGTTGAATACACTTAAATTAAATATACAATTTTTATATCATTCTTGTATAATCATATATATACATATATATTGCATATATATATATATATATATATATACTTTATTTCAATATATATAGAATAACAAAAATCCACATATATATATGTATGTATATATACGAATTCGCAACGAAAGAATTTAGTAATAAATTATTTTGTTATTTGAAATGAACATTTTCTTCATTTAAGTGCTTTTTAGAAAATTACTTTAAAAAGTTTATGCGCTCAATATATATATATATAGTTATATGTATGGATATATACATATATATATGATGACGACTGACTATACCTCATCTACATTATACATATATTATATAAGAGAAGAATGTTATATGATTACATTCAATGCTTCACAGTTTTACTATATAATTTATTTAACATTTTTATATATACACGATATATTTCTATATTATATATATAGATTATTTATATAAGTTCATTTTATATACATTCATATATATAGGATATCTAGGATATAAAACAAAAGAAAATGATTTTCTCTGACATATATATAAGTATATATAGAACATATATAACATGCATAAACTTTATGAAATTAATGATGATATTTTTAAAATAGAATTCAATTTTGTAAAACATAATACATTCTTAATATGAAATTTTCTCTGGTTATTTTTCAGTTTTCAGTATTATATTTATATATATAGTACTTATATACATATTTAAAGGATAATATATTATTGCATGTACTCTTAATATTATTATTATTATTATTATTATTATTTCAATAATAATTCTTGTATTATTATGATAAATTTAAAAATTCCATTTTAATAAATATGTTCATATATTTCATTTTTGTATTTATATATACCTATATATATTTTAAATTCAGATTTTATAAACTATATTTATGTTAAATACGCGTTGGGATATTAACTGAATTGCATTGTTTCAGATTTTAAAGGAAAATAATAAAAAGCATATAGGATTATAAACAATTTTAAGATCACGTAATTTAATTAAAATCCATTGCCATTATGCAAAAAAGTAATATCTTAAATGGAAATGAAAAATCTTGGGTGGAAATGAAGAAAATACTATATACCAGCATGCGGTTTTATAATTTTGAAAAATATAATTTGTGATTCTGATTTATTTTGAAAGATGAGATCCGATATTTTCATCATTCATTTATCCATTCTATTCTATTGCGTAATTAAAATAATTAAACAAATAAATGACCTTAATTACAGTCATAACATTTTTTTCAAATATATTAAATGAATTTATGTAATCCTCGTGACGTATATGTCATATATTTATATATTGTATAATGATATATCTATATATAAATCAACCCTATATATGTTTTTATTTTTTAAATTTATTGTATCATGATATTGTCGCATTATCCCCAAAAAAAAATATTCACATTTTTTTTCCTAATATGTAGCGACCCATAAATACACCAATAATTATATACATATATAAATATACATACATTTAATGCGACACCTATATAATAAGCCTTGTATAGTTTCCGTCCGTCTTCAAACATTTGTTCTGTCACAAAAAATCCATTAATGTACTTCCGATATTGTTAATTTTTTTTCATTATATGTATATTGTTATTATTATTATTATTATTATTATATCTAAATTTTCCTTTATTCGTGTGTTGTTATATACTATATAAAATATATAGTGCTCTAAATACTATAATCTATATATATATATATATATTTGTTTTATTTAAGTATAAATACATATATTTTTTTTTTGGTTATTCACAATATATTTTCATTTTATGGGTAAGGTGATAAATTGGAAGCAAAAACCAAATATCTTTTGTCCAAATATAATGTGGTAAATATATGTAAAAAATTGTATTGTAAATATACTATTTTGCATTCATATATAATATATATGTATATCATATATGGTTGTTATTTATTTTTTTAGGAAACCTCAATAGTGAATTTTGAGTTGTTGTTTTTCTTTTTTTTTTGTTTTGTTGATTGTTATTATTATCATATTATTTGTATAGGGATGGATACATTTAAAAGTTATTTTGTTGTATATATAATAAAACTATATGTATAATAATTTCTATCACGCAAATGTTATAATCGGTTTTATAATAATATTATATATACATTTAATGTTTTGTTATTGTTTTCAAACAATTTTATATACATTTTTGCCTTCTCCCTCATAATTTATGTCTTGTCTTATACATTTTCGCATACGTATTATATATTGCTATATATATATGTATAGTGTATGTATAGTCATTGTTATTTATGCATCAAAGGAATTTGTGATAAATATACATTTATACCTAAAATAAATTATTAATAATACTTTCAGTTTTTAATTTAAATCATGTATTATGTATATAAAATATAAAACTATAACCTTCTTAATTCCTAAATGGATATAGATATACAAATATACTTGTATTTGAATATACACTGCACAACGAAATACACTGATCTAATAATATCTTAACATTTCGTATACAGAGCGTCTTTTATAGATAAGATAAAGTTTTGAATATAAATGACTGGGTCGTAAGTGTATGGACATATATATTTAACCTGGGAGACTGTTCCATAGTCTTGATATGCTTGGAAATAATAAATTGCCAAATCTATTTCTTCAGTATATCGACAAAATTTTGAGTAGTTAATATTTCTGCCATTTAAAAATTTCTGAAAATATAAGAAAAGTTTATAGTCTTAGAAATTAATTTAAAAGAAAAAAGTATTTGTAATTGAAATTAGAGGATTTATCTATATTTCATTTACATAAATAATTTTTAATAATAACAGATTTTGTGAAATCACCTTTATTATAATTTAGGATACAAAATACAACTGCTGACATATTTCGTCTCGTCAGTGTATACACAATTTTTTCTTTCATATTCATCCACTATACATATTGAGAAAACTTTAAATTAAATATACGCAAAAGTTTTCCATATCCGTACCAATACATACAGTCATATATCATATATATATAAGTATAATAATATGTATATGGTGTATACGTTTTTATATTGTTGAATGAAGAAGGAAAAGAAAACTTGAGGTCGTTTTGATGGCAAACATTGAAAGGCTTAAATATTATTCAAAAAGGAAACAATGAAGTAATTCATCTTTTACAAAATCCTATATATAACTCTATATATAGATATAATTTCACCATGCATATATCGCTATATGGCTTTATATCCATCCATATATATATGTATGTAAAAATATTTCTTAAATCTGCATGACAAAGAAATGATGAAACAAGATTTTGGTTTATATATGGAAATTTTCACACAACTTTCTTTTGAAGCATTTATTATATTTTATATATTGTATAAATATTCTTTTCTTTATATGCATCATCGGTATATCTATATCTATCTATTTTATATCTATCTAATGCTGATGTATGCCATACAATATATAAATAAGTTGGTTGTACATATACGATTTATTTTTTGTTGAAATATGTAAAATTATTAGAATATATAACAAGTATATATAGAGAAAAAAAATGTAATATACATCCAATGAATAAAAGTGCAAAAAAAAAGGTAATCTTTGTAAAATACAAAAAGAAAATTTCCTATATATATCTGTATATACAATAATAATAATATATGTATATATTTATTAAAATACAATGAAAAGTTTTTTTTTACATATTTTATAAATGTACATAAACAAACCCAGGGTTTTACAAAATTTGCATATAGTCAATAAATGATTTTTCATCGTCTTATATATAATTTATAATTGAGAAAAATTTAAAATTAAATTATCTGCAGTTAATTAATTTTAGTAACTTATATGATGCTGTGAAATCATTGAAGAATATCGAAAAAATTTATTAAAACAGGTCACATTTAAATATTTTATACATTTGATTTGAAATATAAAGTGTTCTTAAGGAGCTCGAAATTGATAGAAACAAAAATTCAAGAATACTACGCGAATTTATGAAAAAAAAAATAAATAAAATAAACAATAACGCTTTTGTTTAATATGAATAAGTTTTGTTTAATTTTTGTTTTTTTTTTTATAAATGTATTAGTTGAAATACATTTCAAAATTAGTTGAAATTGAAGTAAACCACAACACAAAATACCATTACTTATAGGGTGTGTGCGCTCAATATTGAAACAAACCGTATATACATGCAAATATAAATACAAGCTATTTAAATGAAATTTATTTTAATATTCACTTGCAATTTGTAACGCAAAATGCACTTATCCAATTCAAAATAAATTTTTTATTATTATACATCATGATATAATGGAATAACAAAAAGAAAAACATTGAACGACATCGCATATATTTAAAAATACAATTTTATATATTATTATTATTATCATATCATATACATACATAGTAGTATAGATTATATATGCATTTCCATAAAACGAGCAACAAAAATAGAAATAACCAAAAAAAAAAAAAAAAAATAGAAAAGAAGAAAATTCTCTATTTATAAACAAACTTTACAATAATATAACGATAAACATAAATCGAAAATATGAATGAATATTGCATGAGATAAAATTTTAACTATAAATATACATATTTATGTCTGTTGTATGTATACATATATAGATATATAAGTATGTATATATGCAATTTTCATTAATATTTACATGAATTGACTATATTATAATAAATTGTATGTATTGTATATACATAAAATAACTTTTTAAATGCATTTTACAAATGACAGTTATTCGAAAGCGCGGTGTGTATACATTTTACTTTTCTTTTTCGTCTTTTTCTCCTTATTATTGTATGTATACGAAAATGCATATGATGAAAAATAAAAAAAAAAAGATGAACGTAAAGAAAAGTTTAATAAAAACGAAAATGATAATGTGATAAGTAAATTGAAAATATGTTTAGATTTTTAAGGAAAACTTTCAATGAAAATTGAGTGCATTAAGATGTTTTTGATTGCTTTTTGAAAAACGATTATTTAGGTTAAAAGCTTTTGCTTCTTATAAAAGATCCGTTGTGTTTGTTTTGTAGCAGCAAACAATCAGAAATTATTTTCTCGATATTTATTAGATATACAATATATATATTTATATATATTATATAGAAGCATATTGTATAATATCAATATATATATAAATATGCTTTCATTATTGGTATATACTATATATGTATGTATAGTGGCTGTGGTTTTATCACAAAATAGGTAGATTATATATTGATATACACATTCAGTATTTTCCGTCATATATAAAATATCTTTATAGAACATTATTTATATATATATCATCACCAAATCCATTCGTATATTTAAAGATATTATAAGTGTGTATCACTGATATATAGATAAAATAATTTTAAGAACATCAAAATGCATTGATAAGTAAAAAATATTGTTTACGTAAGAAATTTTCGTATAAATGAAATTTAAACAGAAAAACAAAAAAACAAGCAAGAAAATTGGCAAATTTTTCATAAAAGAAAAATTTATAGATTTCTCTCAATATACATACTTCAGAAAGTTTTCGTTTTTATTCTAAATTATATGTGGTTTGTATTTTCATATATTTTTTTATATCGGACTACTTTATTATATAGCTTAAATTATATAGATATGACTATTGTACATGTATTTTATTATATATATATATACTTATATATATATACTTATATATATATACTTATATATATATACTTATATAGCATAAATTTCGGGTTGTGATAGATATATATATATATATACCCCACAAACATTTCTTATCGCTGGTAGTACTGCAGACGATTCGCCTAGGCGATAAATTTATCGCCAAAGATATCGCATTTTTATCGCGTACGTTACTCCCTACGTATAGAGAATGGGACTCTTCCGCGATACATCTGGAAGATAAATTGACGATATCGCGAGGAAGATAAATTGGCGATACAAATGCGATATCGCCAGGAAGATAAATTGGGGATACTAATGCGATATATAGATTAGAATATTCTAAAGGTTATCAATGGAAGCTCAATGTTGTGAAATCCTGTGAAAGCTCAATCCTGAAAATTATAAAAATTAAAAATTGTTAATATTTCTTCTTTATTCATTTAAACTGTTATAATTTAATTTTATACTTAATTATTCACATACTTATCGCGAGGAAGACAAAAAGACGATATATTTATCGCGGATTTATCATCAAGAAGATAGGCAAGCAATAAATAATAATAATATATTATCGTCATTTTATGGGCTGGAAGAGAAATAGAAGATAAATGTGGCTCTGTATTTTCTTTTTATCGTCAAAGCGTATCGCCATCGTATCGCATTTTTATCTTCCGTACAATATCGCTCAACTGTTAAAACAACGATAAATTGGCGATATAAATAACTTCTTTTTATCTTCCTCGCGATATCGCCGCGATATCGTATCGCCGATTTATCTTCCAAATGTTTGCGGGGTATATATAAATAAAAAATATGCACAAATACATATAATTGGAAAAATACCATTCCATTATATAGAGAATTAAGTTTAAGTATTGAATATAGAAAAATGCTTATGTTATAAAATGTAAATGTCCTTATGCTTATATATACAACAAACAGAACACGTAATTATTTTGCAATAAAAATATATAACTAATATATCGTATATGAAATAAAATAAGATTTATACAGCTTTTTTGTTGTACAATATATTATAAAATTTCTAGATCTTATAGATATAAAATTTGCATTCTGATTTCATATATGAATCGATTATGTATATTGATTTTAATATATATTTAAATATTATTCTGATGTGCATTTCATCAATGTTCATATTCTTGATTTTTTTTATATTCTTTATAGGTAATTCTGTAATACCCGATATAATATATAATCTACCTATTTTGTGATCAATATATAATATGCCCATTTTGTGATAAAGGTTTAAGGGAATTTTAATTCTTGAATACAGTTTATAATAATTATAATTAGATGTTTAATATCACAAAACTTATATTTGCACAATAGAATAATATTTAATCTGTAAAAAAAATTAACATAGAATTGTATTTTTATCTCATAATTTTAATCCTTTTAAAATTTGATTTTTGTTGTAGGAAGCATATATTTTAAAAAAATATTAATTTGGATTGGTTTTGTTTGATCACAAAAGAAAAAAATTCTATTTCCATTTAAAAATATTTACCGCGATAGAATTATTAAAATATAAGAAACATAACGATATAAGAAAAAAATGCTTCTGATTTTCTTCGTTATAGTATAAATAATCGTATATATACATAATATATATAAATAATTGTATATATAAAATATTCCGTTTTTATGTTATCTATACTTTTCATTGTGTCATAGGGGTTTTACCAAATCTAAAAAAAAATAATTATAAAATGACCCTTTAAATCCTTGTAGGTCTAGGTATACTAATATATAGTATAGTAGATTATAATAATATTTATATATCGGGTATAAATCGGTATAAAAAGTAAAACTAGAACAAAAAGAAAACTAGGAAAAGAAGCACAATATGTGGTATATCATTTTAAGAAATGCTTGTTGCCTTTTTTTTATTATTAATTTTATTTCTTATAGATTTCTTTATATATAGTTATTACATTATATATTGTATTTTATAATGTTCCATATTTAATCCTGCGTTTCTCCCCCATATTGACAACGGATAAGAATAAATAAAATAAAAACCCTTTCTGGGTGTTTTTTTTATTTTGTGCATAAACATTTTCTTTAAAATATCTATTTTCATTGTATGTCTTGAAAACAAAAAAATGAAGGAACTATAATGCAAAAAAAAAAAGAAATAAGAAAGCAAAAAACAATTTTGATGAGGAGAAATTATAATTTTTTTTGTATTTTATTGTTTTAAATTATATAGCATGTGCAGGGTTGTGGAATCAGATTCAAAATCGAAATATAAGAACAGATTTATCGAGACTTATAAATACGAACTTTTTTAAATTTTGTCTATATGTTTGTTTATATACGCCTATCTATTTTTTTTTTCAAAATCCGTTAAAATTTTGCAATGTATTTCATTGCTCCACGTAATATTTCATGGGTATGCATTTATGAGACGTTTTGGTAAAATATCCTCATATATTTTTAGTCTGCATGCAAAATTTCATTACAATCGGTTAAAATAGTATAAATTTATGACAAAAAACTATTCTATGAACTATCTAATGTTAAGTGTAACTTACCTTTTCTCCACCATCGCAATTCACACCTCAAAACCCACATCTAGCAATATCTCATCTGTTTCACAATATTGACCTATTTTTACAACGTTTCTATACTTAAAACATTATAAAATTCTTTATTCGAATTTCACGGAATATTGAACCAACCCTGAGTTTGAGTATAAAAATACAAAATGATGAAAATGATTTAAGACGAAAATCGTATTTATTTTTAATAATCTTTATATTCATATATAATTTATTTATTTATTTTTGTTATATACATGTACAATGTACACTGTACATATATGATCAGAGAAAGATATAATAGAAATGAAAACGGGAAATCAATGGAATTTCAGTTTCTGTTTATACTGAATTTTTATTCGTATTTGATTATATTATTTATAGAAGCAGATTAATGATGTGATTTTTATTTTTGCTATATATACATATATATATGTATATATATATTATATATAATTGTATTGAAATGGTTTTTTTTTATGTTTGCGATATATTATATTGGATCTTTAGAAATAGAATTCAACTTTTTTTTTATGTTTTAAATTTAATCAGCATATGTTTTCATTTGCCAATATTTTATGCGTATCATATATCTACAGAATATCAACCATCATTATATATAAAAGTATATATATATATATATCATTTTTAGATTAATTTAATATGTTTTCATTTATATTTGATAATATTTGAAATATATTAAATACCTTTTTATTTTTATTTCATAATTTTGTATTAAATTTTCATAATTATTTTATACTAATTTTGAAAATTTTTTAAATATATATTATAACTAAACTGTTGTATTTCATTATTATTACAATATGTTTTGGTTATTTCGGGATCAAACCGCTCTATTATATGAGTTTCTCGGGTAAATGCAAACTAATTTTTTTCAGACTAAAACACAAAATAGTAAAATGATCTTATTATGATCTAAATTTTCCATATACATTTTGATAATCTACTTATATCTAAAATCCTAATTTTCCTAATTTTGTGCATGCAACAATTCCTTAAAAGTTACTAATGTGATTGTGGTTGTCGATTGATTCTTTTGATAAAGTTTTATCACTTATTTATGAACGTTATTTGTATATATACATTAGAGTGGTTTTTTTTTATAAATTCTGGAATTTGGCTGGTCGCACCCCCCAATTTTTTTTATTTGGTGAAATCATGAATATTGGTAAAATTTGGGGTAGGTAAGTTGAGGGGAAGTGGACCCACCGAGGGGTTAAAGTTGAAAAATTCAGTGTTTTTAAGCAGATTTTCGCGCTTAAAGTGTTAACGGATGACATTAGCGGGTTAACATGTATGGTGGACTTAACTAAAATGAAACAGGGAAACTTTTTCTCATAGACACTTACCCCCTAAATCATCCCCTTAATACCCCTCCCATACAAAATTCATTCACATAATTTACAATATATTTTTAACATTATAAGGGTTAAAAATTGGCATTAAAGGGTTAACATGTATGAAGAGCCCCCACTATTATTGAATGCCTAAACTTTTCTTAGAACATACTATGGACCTAAATCATCCCCTTAAGGCATCCCCCATACGAATTTCCGATTTTTCACCCAAAATTTGTATATTTTGGTGTATTATATGAAAATACATTAAGAAACACCTAAATCGCATATGATATTTAAAAAATGCACATTTATCATATAAAAATTTAAATAATTATGAAATGAAATACTATTAATATTTAATTTTGTTATTTATTTATTTCAAAGACATAAAATACTAATGTACAATAATTTAATAATTATTGCAATAAGCAATTCACATGAAAAGTGGTTAAGGATTACGAAGCAAAATATCCAACTAGCAAACAAAAATGACTTACAATTATATATAGACTTAAAAATATATTAATTTAATTACATTAATTATGGCCGATTCAACTTATGATTCTTGTAATAGTTTTTTGTTAGACAACAATGTTATAAGAGTTACATTTAAAGATAAACATTAGTTTTTAATAAGCACTATGCTTTAAAATTTCATTAGAGCATTCATGGTAATAATACCTATAAAATGTGCACAATGAAGCTACTGATCGGCTATGATCCAATGATTCAATGGAATTTGTTATTATTTCATTTTTGATCAGCGAAATTGCGTGTATTTTTTGGATCCTGTCACTAAACTGCAGTGTAGTAATTGGTGCACCAGCCCATATGTAGGAATTGTATTGAAGTGGTCTTATAAAAGACCTATAAACTAATGCTAAATTTTCTGAATTGAGAAATTCTTTCGATCTTCTTAAAAATCCAATGCGACTAGCTGCCTTTTTAGCTGCCATTATTACATTATTACTCCATGAAAAGTTGTTTGACAAAGACATTCCCAAAGTTAATAGGTCATTAGATTGTGGAATAATTGTATTATGCATAAGTATTGCGTCAACATTTATGGATCGTTTGTTTGAGAACAAACATGCCTTTGTTTTAGATGGACTAAATTCTACTAAGTTTATCCTTCCCCAATTAGATATTGAATCTAAATCTTTGTTAATTCAAGACATCATCTTCTGGCGAGACTGAATCATTTGATTCGCATTATGATTACGATGTAGTTCATACGAAGAATAAAAATCAGATAGCAGATATTAATTATTAATGTAATTTTAATAATGATGACGAGAGTATTTGTTATATACTTTCATATATAATTGCGAGCATGTGTGTGTAGACTTTGTTAATATTTGGCTGCGTCCGACACAATATACCAAAGATATTCATTAATTTGATCCCATGAATAAATGGTGACTTAGTTCATGAATTCAAATCATAAAAAGCACAGAAAAAATTTTCCGGCTAGGATTTGAACTCGTGACCACCCGCAATTGGGCTGGATGCTTTATCAACGGCACCACCAAGTCGTCTTATAATTATTAAATTATTGTATATTAGTATTTTATGTCTTTGAAATAAATAAATAACAAAATTAAATACTAATAGTATTTCATTTCATAATTATTTAAATTTTTATATGATAAATGTGCATTTTTTAAATATCATATGAGATTTAGGTGTTTCTTAATGTATTTTCATATAATACACCAAAATATACTAATTTTGTGTGAAAAATCGGAAATTCGTATGGGGGATGCCTTAAGGGGATGATTTATGTCCATAGTATGTTCTAAGAAAAGTTTAGGCATTCAATAATAGTGGGGGCTCTTCATACATGTTAACCCTTTAATGTCAATTTTTAACCCTTATAATGTTAAAAATATATTGTAAATTATGAGAATGAATTTTGTATGGGAGGGGTATTAAGGGGATGATTTAGGGGGTAAGTGTCTGTGAGAAAAAGTTTCCCTGTTTCATTTTAGTTAAGTCCACCATACATGTTAACCCGCTAATGTCATCCGTTAACACTTTAAGCGCGAAAATCTGCTTAAAAACACTGAATTTTTCAACTTTAACCCCTCGGTGGGTCCACTTCCCCTCAACTTACCTACCCCAAATTTTACCAATATTCATGATTTCACCAAATAAAAAAAATTGGGGGGTGCGGCCGATGATACAAAGCGATTTAAAATCTTCGAACAAAAAAAAACCACTCTAATATACATATTTCAATACTTCCTTTAGTAAAGTTTATAAAATTATTTGCCATTTATCGATTTCATTTTATCGAGAAAAAAAATTTCACTCTAATGTGAAGGTTTTGAATTCATCAACTCTGTAAGTGATTCTATAGATATACATATAGATAATTTTTATTACATATATATTCATACAAATGTTTTTATATATAATATATATAGGAAACTTTATTAGATGCATTTAAAAACTTATACATTGAGAAAAACCACACAAATATAGACAAAACAGAAAAAAAAGGAAATGAATCAATCTTCATTATCTTTATAATGCATAAATCTTATGTTGACTACCATCAATTTTCTTTTCATAAAAATTCAAAACTAAACAACAACAGAATGAAAAAAAATAAAAAAATATATATGAAAACCCACTTATCTAACAACAAAAAAATTGAGACATTATTTGCTTGATGCTAAATTATGCATATATGAATTTCTGTCTATGTTTATACTATATTTATTATATATACATTATACATAGATAGATATATATAGATAAATATAAACGTGATGCATAAATATACGTATATACAAAATGTGTATATGCACACATGTATAATATTCAAATGCATTCAAGGATATCCATAAGGATATGTATATATATGTAGTATTATATTATACAATATTAATATATACAACAATCTTATTATTATATATGTACAGATATTATGTACACTGTAGAGTATATTATTTATATATGCATTTGCTCAGACAACACTTTGACTACAATTTGATGGAGTACAATCTCATCAACCCTTACTTCATAACCCTTATATATATTTTTTAAATACATCTATATATGTATAATGTATGTATATACATAAATAGAATACGTAGTTATATGTTCGTATATATGAAAAACCTCACAACCATCATGGTAAAATTTTTCTTACCACATTTGAATCTCAATTCAATTTCTGTTGAAAATATATTTTATATGTTTATATTAAAATACATATTCTTCTATGTATCAACAATAAATCGTATATGTTCATATAAACATGGCTAAATCTATCTGTATATTTTCATCTCTGAATACTTCTTTTATATCTGTACGTCAAACTAATAATTTATAAATTATTATTAAACTAATAAATTATAAATGTATATTCTTATTTCCATATATATATAGATATACATAACACATTGATTGTGACAATCTAAACAAAACAAATATATGTGCTATTGTTGTTATGTATAGGCATATATTCGTATAGCTAATTGTATTTTTTAAAGTTTAATTTTTTTGTATCCTTCTTCATACTTTATATCAATATTATATAAATACAATGGACAGTAAATTAAGAAAATACTTCATCTTAATCACCTGCAATATGTATTTATATTATTTAGTTTTGTATTCCATTTTGTATTTACTACATTTCTATATTTTATATTTATAAAAGGTGTTCTAATTTGAGTTAATTTTTTATAACTTTTACCTGATATATTTATTGAAAATATTAAAGTATACATGTTGCAAATAATTGAACATTGTATATGCATAAACTTTGTTTTGTCTTATATTACGTTTTTTCATCTTCAAAATTTATTCGATTACCAAAACCATTTTTAATTGTGACGGCATATAATTAAATTTAAATAAAATTTGAACACCCTTTGTATACATATTTTTCATATTTATAAAAAAAATTTTGTCATTACAATTAACTTTACACAAATAAAGATTGCATATATATATATATTGTTGCATTTTTATTTTGTCTATTATTATAATAGTTTTTCTTGGTTTTGTACTTTATTTTGTTTATACATTAGCTATTTCTTTAATTTTATTTTCTTTCTACATTTTACTGCTACAATATTTATTGTTTTAAATGCATTATGGACGAAAATGTATAACATATATTGTACTATACATAGAGGCTTAACTTATAAGAAAATCATTATTCTTTTATATCAACAGAGTGTTTTTTAACTGTAAATATATTTGTTACATCTGCTTTCCTGATATAATTATACAAAATAACATATGAATTTTGTATATTTACCATAAATTTGCAACAAAAAGAAATAATAAAAAAACAAGTTAAATACATTTTAATACCATTCATGGTATATATTTATTAAAAAATATGTACTAACTATATGGTTGTTTATATAAAAATAAATAATTTCAAAACTAATTTATTATCCATTAACTTTACTTTAAGATTTTGCAAAATAGTTTACCATTTTTATATAATCTATTTTTAAAACTTAAATGCTATATATTTAAGAATATATAAATAGATATATGCGATATAGAATTGTATAGGTAAGTTAAAGAGAAAAGTTTCTTTATGCATTTATTTTTTTATTTTTTTTGGTTTAGATTTTGCTAATATATTTTGCTCATTTATATAAATCCTACAGTATATAACAAAATTATATCTTTATATTTAATAATATTAATGTTATAAATTATCACACAATCAGTTGTTGTGTATATCTATATATACATTTCTTTGATACATTTATTTAGGCCCATAACGAAGTAGCTTAAAATTGGTTAAAATATTGTAATAAAAGTTTTGCCACATATGAGGCGAAACTCAAATTTTTATTTATTCTGCACAATATAGGGTATAGCAAATTTTTTAATCTGATAAAATTTAACAATAAGTATATATTTAATATCTCCATCACCATCATCATCAGAACAACATCTTGACTTTTGATAAAACATTTGAATAATTATTTTAATCAAATGACCTCAAATATTTCAACGTTGTTAATTGTGGTATAGCATTTTTACCAATTTTAAACCCATATTCTCATTATTTTTGTGAGTGTTTAATTTTCAGAGGATATTTATTTAGATTATTAAATTGCAATGTATATATTAAAATATTTACTTAGAATATTTATAAGAAACTCGAAACATGTTTACCTAAATATAAACTTATATAAATTTTTGTATACGTATAACATACAAATATCAATAAAACAGTACAGATGAAAAAATTTTTTTTTAATGTAATGTTTAATAGAAACTTAACATCAAATATAATTTTTCAACAACACAAAATACCTGGTTTATGCGATAATATATATATAAGGAATTTGAATTTAACTGGTCATGTAAAGTTAAAAATTGATGAAAAGTTACATCCTTTAATTCCCTCACGTTTTCACTATAACGATTATTTTTAAAATACCCAAAAATTGTGTGTATTGAAGCTATATATTTTTAATATACAGGGTGTCCCAGTACAGGGTGCCAACCCGAAACAGGCAGGTTCTACACCTCATTTCCAATCAAAAAATGTATGGCGATCCCATGTCTATCTGCCTTGGTTTTCGAGCTAGCCCGAAAGAACGATTTCGTTGAAGTTCAAGGTAGTACGTAGATGGTATTTACCATATCTCAGCAACCACTTATCGGAATCCAATAATTGTAACCTTGTTGGAAAGGTATTTTAACTATCTATAACTGTTTCTAATAACACAAACATCGGCGACAACCCGTTTTCATGCTATAGCTGGTCAAACACAAGAAATTTCAACGGCCTCAAATATTTTTGTTATTTTGCAAGCCGAGAGCTGTCGAACTTTTATGTTTATCAGCTGTCGGTTTTTAGAAAAACTTCTTTGATGTTTTAGCTTTAATTTGATGTACAAACTTTTAAAATATGTCAACTCGTCTTAGAGATATGACGAAAATAATATTGAAATATGACGAAAATAATGCAAATTTTTTCAAAAATTTAAAACACATTTATTAAATTAAATTTAAATTTTTAATACAAAAATTGTTCAAAATGGGGTCCATTATGTGATCGACATATTCGACACCATTTTAATACTACCCTAGTAGCCGATCGAATTTGATTCGGATTATTTTTAAAACTTCAAACGAGTTATTATTGCCATTCATTAGATCTTCCCTGGTATGAACTGGTGTTTTATAAACCATGTCTTTACAAACCCCCCATAGATAAAAATCTAATGGTGTGAGGTCTGGCGACCGTGGTGGCAATTTAATGGGCCATTTCTTCCAATCCATCTTTGACCGAATGTGTCATTTAAGTGTTCTCTTACACTTCGTGCAAAATGTGGGGGTGCACCGTCATGTTGAAAATGAATGAATCGCAAATCAGTTAAATTAACATCATCGAGTAAATCGAATAACCTATTTCGCAAAAAAAACTAAATATGAATCTGAATCCAGTCGCCCAGGTAGAAACTATGGACCAATTAATTGATTTCCAATCTTTCCTGCCCATACATTGACTGCTATTCGTTCCTGAAATGCGTGTTGCCGAATTAAATGCCGGTTTTCCTTTAACCAATAATGATTATTTTTAGTATTAAATATCCTTTCACGTGTGAACATTGCTTCATCCGTATATAAAATTTGATTTAATATCCTGGGATCGTGTTCATAACAACGAATCACCCAATCACAAAAAGTTATTCGGGGGACGTAGTTTATTTCTTTAAGTGCTTGAATTTTTTGCAAATGATAAGGATGTAAACCAGCAGCCTTCATTGCACGCCAAGCATAGTTTTTACTTACAACAATTTGGATGGCTGCTTTTGAAATTTATTTTTTACTGTTTTTTACGGTTTCAAACTTCCGAATTATTCTTTATAAAACAAACTTAATTTTCTAATGAATATTAAACGTAAAACAATGTAACATAGAAATGCCGAAGAGATGTAGCACAAAAAACAAAAGAATTGAATGAATTTATGACGGTAATAGATTTAACTGCTTTTATTTCTAAGTACCCATTAAATTAATTGCAATCCCTTGAAGTTATGTTACCTAGATAACGCGATAACAACAGAACATTGAACTTTGCAATGTAATAAATATGTTTTAAATTTTTGAAAAATTTGCATTATTTTCGTCATATCTCTAAGACAAGTTGACATATTTTAAAAATTTGTACATCAAATTAAAGCTAAAACTTCAAAGAAGTTTTTCTAAAAACCGACAGCTGATATACATAAAAGTTCTATAGTTCTCGGCTTGCAAAATAACAAAAATATTTGAGGCCGTTGAAATTTCTTGTGTTTGACCAGCTATAGCATGAAAACGGGTTGTCGCCGATGTTTGTGTTATTAGAAACAGTTATAGATAGTTAAAATACCTTTCCAACAAGGTTATAATTATTGGATTCCGATAAGTGGTTGCTGAGATATGGTAAATAACATCTACGTACTACCTTGAACTTCAACGAAATCGTTTTTTCGGGCTAGCTCGATAACCAAGGCAGATAGACATGGGGTCGCCATACATTTTTTGATTGGAAATGAGGTGTAGAACCTGCCTGTTTTGGGTTGGCACCCTGTACTGGGACACCCTGTATATTGAAATTGAAACTAATTCAACCGGATACCTTTTTATCTTTAATGTATATCTGTTTTCTATTTATATATTATGTATATTTATGATATGATTATATAAAATAAATACATATATTAATGATATATATTTATATAAAATTTTTCGATGTCAAGTGACCCGTGAACATGTCAGAAACATTCCATATAACAATGAAATGGGGAATATGGTTTTCCTTTTGTTTGAAATATGTACTTACTTATATGCTTGTATAATATATATACTATTGGTAGATTCATATATTAAATATATTCTATATATCCATGAATCTATATATACACATGTAGTTGACCTTTTTTTTATTTCTTGATTCTTCATACATAAACAACATACATGTACGGTTCAATTATTATATACATTATTATATATTTATGTAATTATAAAAAAAAAAAATAAATAAATATAAATATATGGTTACCACCACGCACATAAAATTTATAATATATAAATTGAAAATTTACATTAAAAAGTAAACCTTATATTACAAAAACCTCATAACAAAATATGCAATATGTGTACAGTTGTGGCGAACAGATCAAGAACGAATGCAAAATTGTTTAATTAATTTTTTATTGAATTATTGCAAAATATAAGCCGATTCTAATTCATATTGCTATGCTGATAGCAATTGCTATTTGCCATACCAATGGGTAAATTAAGTTTTCGTATTCTAAAATGTATTGCTATTGCTATCGGTCGATATAAATAGCAATAATAACGATATCAAATTCGCCGGTTGCTATTGTGTAGCAATTGTTATAATAGCAATATGAATTAGAATGGGCTTGATTCAAGATCTGATATAGGATCACAGTTGAATTGAAAAACAAATGAAGTATTTACTTGGTTAATTTTTCTATTAATTTTTAATTATCTTAAAATGTATTTATACATTTTGTAATAATTGAAATGAATACAAAAAAAAATTTTTATAATCGTTCGTAATTATTTCGCCACAACTTTATAAAATGTGGTGAATGGATAATTTATCCTTTTTTTTTCTGTAAATTCTAATGTAGGCGATTAGATTGAAGGTTTTCTATTTTTTTTTTTAAATATAAACTAATAGATTTTCTTTGAAAATTACGCACATATGCACAATTGTTCTATATAATATATATGAATTTGGCATTTACCATATTGATGGAAAAATTATATTAAATGAATTTCAATTCAAATAAAAAAAATATAAACAAACATATACGTGACAAAGTTATATAATAATATTCTAAATCAATACATTTTATACAAGATCAAATCAGTTATTTGACAAGATTAATCTTAAATATAGATGTATTTCATTTAACATTATTATTTGAGCCGCATCTATGGTCAATATTAAATTATATATATGGCTTATACGAGAATAAAATTTAAAAAAATATGTAATTCTAAAGATGTTCAATGAGTTGATTTTTTTTTATTATTAAATAGTTCATTTCATAGATTCTGAATTCTGAATAGAAAATATAATGATTTTTTATACCATATAAATTCAAAATATTCAATTACCAAAATATTTTTAATTTAAAAATCACTTTACACTATTAATTCTACTTTGTATACATTACATATTTATAAACGACAATAAAAATCATTTAATCCTCTTTGTATTATTATTTAATTATATATAAATGTTCAAATGTTTAGAATTAATATGTAAATGTATATATTTATTTATTGTGTATCTCTATACATATATTTCTATTGTATACACGAATATTGAATTGTTGACATACTGACACAAAGCATTAAAATTTATTATTACAATCCATATTATATAACATGATAAAGGCGTAGGTAAAATAATTTAAATAATTGTGTAAACTATATATAATATATATATTATATTTATGTTTAGAAATTGTAAATATATAGTTAGGAGGTCTGAATATTATATTGACCCCTATACCTATATATTTTCTAAATTTATGTTTTCATTTACTATATACATATATTAATTAAATTAGATGATATAACAGATTATGAGTATTATCAGACATTTTATTACTGTATATATACATTAATTTTGCTGGCATAAATTATCACAATAAAAAAAAATTAATCTAATGTAATTATATACTTTAATTTAAAAAAAAATATACAATAAGTGTGTTATTCTGATTAAATCAATATTGCAATCTATTAATTCTAGGTTAATTCTTTAATGAAAAAAATTACACAAATGTATCATAACTTTTGTATGGATTTATTATATTAAATAAAAACTATATCTATTATATGCCAGAGTAGTCAGTATTATATATATATATATAACTTTAAAATGAGCTAAAAAATGTGCACATACTGTAGATGTAAGTACATATATATAGATAAAATATATAAACAATAAAATAATACAAAAAACAAAATAGAGCAATAAATACTAGAAAAATGAAGAATTGCATTTGCTAAAGGATAAGCTTTTTTCTACTTCTTTTTGTTTTGAAAAATATTTATGCCGATCAAAAATGTCACTTTGCTCTTTTATATGTTATAATTTTTGTGAATTTTATCGTATATAAGGTTTTTATCCCCGTCTTTATGTTAGATATATAGACATATCCTTATATATATTCATTCATATATATATATATACAATTTCAACTTTCTATATAAATTTTTTTTCATGTTGCTTACATTTCTTAAAAATTATATATATATTTCTTCTTTTTTTTTTGTAAATAGATGAGAATATATTTATAATATATATACATATATAAATATATATATATATATATATATATATATTAGAAAAGTGCATGTTCATAAATACAATTTGTATACATGTATATAAAAAAAAATTATGTTATTTATTATTTGGTATATATTATTGTATCTTTCATATACCCAAATATAACTTTATATTATGTACTGATAACTATATATGAGTTGTATACGTAAAAAAATTGATAATATAAATATCTATGATGTATATCTTTACTGTGAATAGAAAAAATAAAATTAAAATAAAACTCATAAGACATATTGGAAAAACAGCTGAAATATATATATAATAGTTGTCGTTTATATCATCTTGTATGTGACTATATTCTCTATAGTTATATAAATAAATACATATATGTATATATGTGGATGATATATATATTTCGAATTCAAATACATGGTATACACATTCAATGTTGCAATATACAATATGTAGGTATCTAGAGTATTATTTACATTTATATTTATATCGGTATATATATAATTATATATATATATATAGGTTTCCATTCCATATATTCAATATATAGATGTGAATGTACGTGGAAAACTATAAAATAATCGATCGTCATTGTATATATGTGTATACTTATCTATTTTCACAAATATACAAGTTTATATTGTTATTCACCTTTTTTAATAACAATCATTTTGAATGTATTATATTATTGTATTTCTGGTTTTTTTTCCAATATAAAGATAGTGCATTCAAAAAGTATCAGAATGTATTGTACCAAGATTTATATAGTATAATAGTTTATATTTTCTGTGCCACATTTATAGTCAATTTCCCATTTGACGTGAGACATTCACCATAAGCAGGTCTTAAATTTTTAAATTAACTTTATATTTTTTTTTTAAATCTAATATAATTGAAAAACTATAAAAAAAATCTCTTAATTCAAATCCACATATATTGAAAATAATTTTTCATTTTAGGTTCTATAGATATATAGATAAGTTTCGTCAAATAAGCAGTAAAAAATCAAAGATGAACCCATTAAAACACATTATTTTACAAAATCAACTTTGTCGTTTTTATAAATATATGCATTAACAATATATATGAAAAAAAAAATTGAATTTAATGATTGACAAAATGTCAATTATTCCAAATATTTACCGCATACATTACGTTGCACGAAAAACAGTCTCAACACTTTTGTTGAAATAAATATTCTATGTGATGTACATTTTCGCTTTAATTTTTTTATATACATATATATATTATTGTATTTACCATCATACATTTGTCGTCGATTGCAACGTCAACGGGTATACATTTTTTAAGGTATTGTGGCGCCTTCCATATATTTATTTATATATTAATATACATATTTTTATCAAATCAATATTGTATATAAAAATAAAGGTTTTTGCATATATATACATATATATATATATCAACAAAATCCGGAAAATATTATTGAAATGGTAAAATAAGATGTATTTCGTCGCATGTGCAGGTATATATCATATCATCTACCTTTTATACTTATGGTAACTGGAATGATTTAAAATATTGTTTATGCATGTATATATGGAAAAATATATAGGAATAATAAAAATGTTTTGTTTTTGTTATTTCAAAGTTTATCTCAAAGGTGGTACCAATATATAATATGTTATGTATTATATCACCTATTTTCAATTTGTGTATATCTTTTATACATATGATTCATTCAGTTATCAATATGATGATGGTATATAAATAACATATATATAAAAACAATATATAATATTTGCAATGTCGCGTAATTTATAAATGTATTGATATAGATATATATAATTTCTTAAGGATAAACAGACATTTTTTCTTTACGAATAAATATGTATATTATTTGGAAATAAAATATGTTGCATTTATGTAAATTTATTTTCAATATATATATAAATTATGTATATATTTTTTGTATATACGTTTTAATATAAATTTAAATTTGATATTTAATTTAATTGAATAAATATATATATCGATTTTAATTAAATTCAATAATAATAAAAACAAAATTTGCGGTATCATATTGTATGTAAATAAAGTATTAAATTCGCAATATTATGAATGCCTTCTTTTAATGTTAGATTTGATTATTTTATCAATTGATTCTTTGAATTTATATATTATTATTTGGAGTATAGGCAATTAATATCGATAATAATTTACCAAACCTTTACATCACACAAAAATTATTCTATATATTCGTTTTTATACTACAATAATTTTTTTTAATCGGTATATATTTTATTTATTACATTTATCACAAATTTTATACATTCATATATTTAAATATGCAAACATTTTTTGCTTTATATGGCACAGTTATATATATAACCAAATTTCAATTATCTGTTCGTATACAAAATGAATTCAATTGATAAATATATTTATATATATATATATATACTTATACTAAAATATATATTTGGATATTCATTAAAGTTTTGGGTAAACCACAAAATTGAAAAACCAATTAATTTGTATAATAAATAATTATAGTAATAGATTTTTGTATCAATTTTATTTATCATAAAATTGTCGGTTGCATGAACGCTGTTTTTGCTTTATGATTCCAATATATATATACGCGATGTGTCATATACGATCAAATGATTTTTGGACAAAGCATTATTTTTTGTTTGTTTATATAAGACAAAGAGATTTAGTTTAGCGCCCGGCAAATCTCGGAATACATTGAGACTGTAAAGCATTGTTTTTTAACAAAATCGGCGACGGAAAATACCACCGGAACGGAAAAATTTCTGTCGCTGTCAAAATTGAACGCATATATTTTAATACACAAGTTATTTAAGAAACATTATTTTACATTCCGTCGGTCGATCGATTTCGGTGACGGATAATTGCAAAAGTGACCTTTGAATATATTAAAAAGAAAATATTTATTCAAAATAAATTGTTTGGATACTTACAAAAACAATAACAAATATTTGATATTGATTTTTTATATTTCAATAAAAAGAAGTCACTGAAAATTTTCAGAAAATATTTCTTAAAAAAACACTTTTTCGGCGCCGGACAACTTTTCGCCCCAAAATAAATTCCGTTCCGGTGGTATTTTCCGTCGCCGATTTTGTTAAAAAACAATGCTTAACCCATTTACTTAATAAGGTGGCATACCTATAATATACAATTACGTTATTTTAGGTGGTAAATCTAATAGATTAGTTTAAAAACCAGACATTTATAATATTTTGTGATAGAAATCTATTCCTACAAAGTTATTATTATATATTTTACAAACGAAAAAACGGAAAACATTTAAATATTTCGTTATATTTCTTGAATATATTATACACATTTAGTGTAAAAATGACTGTAATAACAAAAAAATATTTATATTATTCATAATAATAATAATAATAATAATGTGAAATAATGCATAAAATTAATCTATTTCAATGTTTCTGTGTTCATTCATTCAACATTCAACATATATTTTATATCTATGCAGAAATTGCCTATTATATCATCTGTATACAGTATATATAAAATAATAGGATATTAAAATAAATGTGCGGTAACACCACTGATTTTACCCATTCATATATATGATATACATAAATATATCGACTATATAAACAATAATAGAAAATTATATAACAATTCAATTCAGTATTACCATCAGTTTATATTATATAAATTATGCAATAATATTATTTTTATATACAGTTATATGAATGGGGGTTATTTTTATTTATATAGACATTCATGTATGATAAAAATTGTGTATATAGTATATAAATATCTATTAATCGGCCTAATGGTCATCAAACCTGAACAAAAAAAATCTTTTCAAACAATTTAAATCATTTTAAGAGGAAATGATCCGAGTTACTGTGAAATATCTTTTAGAGTAATATATTTATATATAATATATATATATATATATATATATGAAACATGTTAAATACAATGATACCTATATATATATATGTTAGGTGAACGATGAACGTATACACATATGAATATTGTTCCTCTTTAAATGACCGGACCATCATCCAACATAATGTATATAAGATCTTCGCGTATCATACGGATTCTATATCATTTATTTTTTTTGGTTTGAGGGGGCCTTACATGTAATAATAAAGTTTGTTATTTGCAATAACTTAACGTTATAAAAAATGTATAACCAACAATCAACCGCATCATATAAATGTATGTAATAATAATAATTTTATATATAGAATATAACAATGTTCATTTTGTATTATAATACTAGCATATTATATGTTATACTTCATGTTCATAGGTATACATATATATATATAAACATATAATCATACATATGGACATGAAAGAAATAAGTTTTGTTGTATAACATATATATAATAGAGGCCAAGTCGATCATTCATATAAATTTTTTATTATATATAGTATTGTATATATGTATACCTTTAATATATGGTATAACAATTCCTCAATTTAATAATATATATATTTATATATATACTTTGTAAATATAAATATATTTGTATGTACGGACGAACGGGTAAATAGGAACATATATAAACTGTATTATGCACATATCATCATAAAAACATTATTTTCTATATGGGAATAATGCTTCTATATATATGTTTTTATAGGTAACTTTTTATACATGTGCTTTTAATGCTGCATAAAAATATTATTATATTTTTATTGTTTCTTTTTCCGTGTTAACGAAACAGAAAGTAATGGTAAGCTCAATATATGCATATCAAGAAAACAAGAGCTTACAAAGGTCAACATCTCCAGGGTGGAAATCGGAGGTTAAAACTTATTTGTCATAAAATTTTAATGAACTTTAATTAATGCAAAACATTTTAATCTAAAATATGGTGCGCCACACTTTTTTTTTTGATATAAAGTTAAAAATCCAAACATTTATACCGTTAGCAATTTGATTCTCATAATATAGAAATGAACTACTTTTTCTATTAATGTTATGTATACGTATTTTGAATCGGTTAATTTTTGATATTGATTAGCATAATGTTTGACACAATCGCTTAATTTCCATCTATATATTTAAATATTTCATTATTTGTTTGATAAAAACAAATCGAAAGATCTTTCATCTTGATCATCAGCATCATAATTTCCGTTTTTTCATCTTTGATTATCATACATACTTTCATTATAATACTACATGAACATAATAAACATTTAATATATACAAAGTTTCTAGTATCACTTCTTCTCTTCTGGATACGTATAATATTTATAATGAATTGTTATCACCTATATATTCGTATATATTACCCACTTTAAAATTTACCATATTATACATCTATATAATCTCGTTATAAATAAAGTAAAATAATAATCGGTTACAATGTGAGAATCATCATTTATATTCCAAACGTCGGTTTCAGATACATTTATACGCATATATAATATACGTAAATATATATTATGATGATACGTAGGTAGATATTATATTATGATGATACGGCCCCTTTTTTGTGCTTATTTACCAAACATTTTTGTTTGTTTTTTTGTTTTCATATCATTTTGTTTTTTACTTATAACAGAGAAAGTTATATAAAAATTTATAAGATATGATATCCAACCGAAAATAAAAACGAATTTTTCGGTATCGGGTATATTATTTTATA
Organism: Dilophus febrilis; assembly: GCA_958336335.1. NCBI lineage: Eukaryota > Metazoa > Arthropoda > Insecta > Diptera > Bibionidae > Dilophus > Dilophus febrilis. Next base: position 23,740,047 of record OY284469.1, on the reverse strand, counting down.
TTACATTACTATACAAGCATAAAAATTGCATTAAATATTTAATATATATACGTCATGGCCTAGTTTAAGCGGATGTTATATTCGATAGTTCTACTCTACGAATTAAAATCTCTAGCTATATCGAAACACCACGTTATATACAAAAGTCACATGCAATAGAAAAACAAAATAAAATAAGTGCAGTAATTATTAAACTCTTTGCTGTATATAATTGATAAAACATTCATCTCAAAATTTTTACGGAGGTTGTGCGTTCAAATGGTGCAGAAGAAATGAATAATTTTTGATTTGAGGTTCGTCTTAGTTATATCCACACCGTAAAAATCAACTAAAAAAGGCTGTTGTCGAACGCTAAATCCAATCGTCTGTTAAAAATCCGATGGACGTTTGGAATACCGATATATCTAACATTTTGATTAATCACATTTATTTATCTTATTATTTTTTTACCTTATAAAAAACAATATATAATCTTATATTATTTTGTTTATCTTATATGTAAATAAAGTTAATATTTAATCAAGAATTAATTACATCTTATCTGTAAATGTTCTATATATAAATGTAAATTATGTCGTATAGATGATGATGGTATAATGATTGAATTTACATGCATTAGAGTCATATTCACATTATATATACAAAAGCATATACTCTTAAGTAATGCTACAATAAAATAATAAAGATATATATATGTTATATACATTGTATAAGGAAATTACGAAACATATATTAAAGTGTATGTAAATCTATATAAATTATATGGATGTGCATAGATACGATTATATGCATATATGTATATAAATGGTATTTAAATTTCAAGTACTTATAGTTAACAAACATATAGAACATATTTAGATAGGATATGCTATAGAAATCTTGGTGGCATTCCAATAATGCCACAAAAGGGAAGATATTACATATGTATTATATTATAACACTTTAATATTTTAATAGCTTCTTTGGTTCAAATTTAAATAAATTGTACATACCTATATATTTCTATACATATTTCTATACATATTTCTGTATTTCTGTTTAAATCAAAAACTATTATCCATTTCAATTGAATCTGTATAATTTTCAACTTATAATTTTTTATATAATTTATTACACAATTTACAATTGGTTTTATTGTATTGGATTAAAAATGCATTGATTCTATATATATATGGATTTTAACATAAATTGACAATAGTTCTCACTTTATGAAAATCCGTTCTTTAAGGGTACTATATAATGAAAAACAAATGTTTCAAAGTTATATTTATATTGGGATTAAGAAAATTATACTAATTTTTTATGTATTGTTATAAAAAATAAGTCTATTTTTTTTTGCTTTTTCAAAATGACAAAATAAAATGTTAAAACATTTTAATGAATACACCCGTAAAAAGATAAATTTATCTATAAATTAAAAAATAAAGTATGATATTTAAAGTTTATTAAAAACGCGTATTCATTTGAATATATAACGAATCTACTATGTCAATAGATTATAACAATATAAAATATATATACAGCGTCTCAAAGTGCTGTTTGAAGAAAATAAAATACAATGTTTGGAATTTTAGGTGTTTAACCACCAATGTAAAAAGTAAATTTGCGTTACGGCTTTTAAATGCACATGTACAGGGCTATAAAATATATTTAGGCAAAATATATATATAATTAAGCGTGTTTTTCTTTTATGCATTCATTCATTTCCTTTATTATTTCTGTAATATTTTATCTTGTTCATTTCAATACTAGAAACATTTCGCCGAATGAACTAGAAACGGTTTATATTTTGAAGTTTTCAAATGTATTAATTTAATTTAAGTAAAAAAAAATACATTTACATCATATTGGGTGAACAAATAAAGTGAACACAGAATTACAAATATTGTTCCGCAATACTTTGAGACACTGTATAGTGATGTATGTATACTCTTATATTTACTACAAAACTCTATTTAAAATTATTTTTCCATCTAATAACTCTTTTCAAAGTTTGTATTATTTATATATATATCGTTTGGTTGAATATATATAACATTATTTGATACCATCATATAATCGTAAACATTTTTCGCAAATTTATTTTCAATTCTGATTGATATACCAAATGAAACCAGCAGCCATCCAACCATTTGATAATATCCAAAATACGTATATATAATATATTTATAATAATATATATAACTATAAGCACATCTATAAGTATGTATATATATCTTTAATCCATATATATAGTATATATATAGATATTATTATTCGTTATAGATTGCTGAATATAAAACATATATATAATATTTTTATATTTCTATATATATACTATATATTCTAAACTCTTGTAATACGTGGTTTATATGTATGGCAAAAAAAAAGTAAATATATATATGCTATCAAGGAATTTTCTTCTCGTTATATTTATTTTTTTTTGTTGTTGTTCATATATGTATTTTATGCAATGTTTATAATATATTTATGTTGTATATTGTATATACCAACCATGTGATACATTAATAAATATATACAACAACATATCTCTACTAAAACCATATAACAAATGTATACTTTTTATGCATATACGTTCAGCTATATAACAAACATTTTTTTGTGCTGTTGTTGTTGTGCGTTATTTGTGATTGAAGTTTCAGTATAAGTAATTTATCACTATTCGACATATCCTAACCAAGAATATATATATATATGGTATATTTATTCATAGAAAAAAAATTATATATGTGAAATAAATAAAATGAAATACAGGCAAAATACATATCAGAATATATATATGGAAAAAATATACCAGATATATATATAAATATATGCAAACGTACATTACAAAAACGATCATATATATACATCTATATAAATATACATATAAAGATAAATGATTATAACGCATATTTCATAACCATGTGAAAATTGATGATTTCTGTTTATAATCACTGTTATGTGAAATATATTGTATATATTTATTCTTACACTCTTAAAAATTATTCAATCAACTAAGATTAAAAAGCCAGCCAGTAAGTATTGGCTGAAATTCAATAAATTATGATTTATAGAAAATTCAGTTAAAATTGATTGAAACATTTTTCAATTATTATAGAATGAATTTCGCTCAATACAAATTGAAATAAATAGATATAATAAACGCAGGTTGATTGCATCCGGCTGTTTAATTTATTCATTTCAATCCTTTTTAGCAGAAATTCATACAAATTTAATTCATTTTTGAGTCCTTTTCAATCAAAATCCATAAAATTTCAATAAATAGCTGACAGAAATTTCACTCCAAGAACTTTAAATTCAATTATTTGTTAATGTATTTCAATTTTATTCGATTTAATATATAATAAAATTTTATTGAAATTCAATTAATATTTTTTGAAATAAGATCAATGTTGATAAGTTTTCAATCATTTTTCACATAATTTGTTATTAAAACCACCCAATATTGATTAGAATTTAAACAATGTTGGATGTAATTCACTGCTAATGCATTGAATTGAAAATCAATTTTGATTGCATTTCAACCCAACTTGAATCGGAATTCACCTAATTTAGATACATTTTCAATCAACTGTGAAGGCATTTCAATTCATGAATCATGCAAATTTAATTCATTTTTGATTCCTTTTCAATCAAAATCCATCAAATTTCAATAAATTGCTAACAGAAATTTCAATCGAACGAGCTTTAAATTCAATTATTTATTAATGTATTTCAATTGTATTCGATTTAAATTTTAAGAAAAGTATATTGAAATTGAATTAATATTTTTTGAAATAACATCAATGTTGATTAGTTTTCAATCATTTTCCACCTAATTTTTTCTTAAAACACCCAATATTGGTTAGAATTTAAACAATTTTGGGTGTAATTCACTGCCAATGCATTGAATTTTAAATCAGTTTTGGTTGAATTTCAACCCACCTTGAACCAGAATTCACCCAATTTAGTTACATTTTCAATCAACGGTGATGGAATTTCAATTCATAAATCCTTCAAATTTAATTCATTTTTGAGTCCTTTTCAATCAAAATCCATAAAATTTCAATAAATAGCTGACAGAAATTTCACTCCAAAGAACTTTAAATTCAATTATTTGTTAATGTATTTCAATTTTATTCGATTTAAAATTTAATAAAATTTTATTGAAATTGAATTAATATTTTTTGAAATAAGATAAATGTTGATAAGTTTTCAATCATTTTTCACATAATTTGTTATTAAAACCACCCAATATTGATTAGAATTTAAGCAATGTTGGATGTAATTCACCTCTAATGCATTGAATTGAAAATCAATTTTGATTGCATTTCAACCCAACTTGAATCGGAATTCACCTAATTTAGATACATTTTCAATCAACTGTGAAGGCATTTCAATTCATGAATCATGCAAATTTAATTCATTTTTGATTCCTTTTCAATCAAAATCCATCAAATTTCAATAAATTGCTAACAGAAATTTTAGCGTGGAAATTGCTGCTGCATCGAATATATAGTTCTGTTTGCAAGGAATTAAATTTAGATATTTCTATACTTCAATTTTTTAACAGATTTAATTTTTTATATAAAAATAATAATAATTTTATTTTAATCCAAAGACTACATTCTTATATAACATTAAACTAAAAACTATGATCAACTTAAATTATCATTAAATTTAATATATTTAAGTAAGATAAGTAAGATTAATAATTGACATTTGACAATTTAAACATTTTAATACATACATAATGGCATTTATATAATATATCCAATGCTGAAAAAAAATCTTTCGGTGTTTCTAGATAATGTTTATCCAGTTTAATGAAATATTGTGGGTCATCATCGGTGTTCACCAGTTGAATAATAATAGGTTGATTCGTAGAAACTAATTCGGTTATATTGTCAAATGATTCATTTTTCTGCAATTGCAATGTTTTAAAATCATTAAACTTTACCGATTTGATTAGTGTGATCATATACATTTTAGCTGTACTTACCGAAAATGTTTGCATTAAACAGGGATTTATTTTCGTATTTGGTGCACTCTTAAATTTGGATTTTCTTGTCGGGATCGTTGGCCAATAATTGGCTAAAGCAGCTATGCATTGTATATTTTCTGTAACAAAATTTTGTCAAATACTTAAATCAATACTAATGTGGTATGGTATATATGGTGCTTACCGTTAGTTATATCAGACAAAGTTTTAACATTTTTTAAGTTTGAAGACATTTTCTTGATTGCAGGAAACTTTGTGTGCCATCCATATTCTATGCAATTTGGTACTATTATACAAAACATTTTTAATAGCTAAAAACAAGTTAAAAATTAGTATCAAATTAATAATATTTAAAATAGATCTTAGGTTAAATTTCACTCACTAATTCAGATTTGTACGATAATATATGTGGAAGTGCATTAACTATATATCCGTGATGGTATTATTTTGTTTCTTCATTTTCTGTATCATTTTATGAACATATGGGGCTGTCATCCCATTTGTAATGACACTATAATTTTCAGAATTGGGCACTAACTGCTTCAGAGTTTCACCTAAATTGAATAAACAAATTATTTTATTAAAGATAGGTAAATTGAATCATTGAATACACTCAATCATAAACGGTATATCATTGAATACACAATATGGACATATTTGATTTGACATAAAAGAAGTAATACAATATTTAACTTACTAAATCCTGGTTACTTTCTGTCACTTCTTTGTTGAATTGTATTAGCGTTTCCTCTTCAGGTGCATTTTCTTTTTCATTTAAAATATTTTCTTTTGAAATTCTCCTTTTGGGTGTATATGTTTCGTCAGCATTCCGTTCAGCAGTTCTCATGGTTTTGAATCGGTAATCAATAAAACCTGAAGCCGGGTGAGTTTTACTGCCTGGGTGAAAATAATGACACTTCAAAATGGTAGATTATAATGATAAGTATAACTTTTTTTATGTTAGTCGGATACAGAAATAATTATATAATCGGAATACTTACATGTGATGGAACTCCGGATCGTGTTACAGCCAAACAGGGGAACGTATAAATAATGGACTTCGCTAAATTTTCTTTTAATACCGCATTAGGGTACCACTTTTCATCTGGGATTAACTTTCCCCAATCCTTAACTAGGTCATTCACTAAAATGCTAACCATAGCATGTCGTTGTATGTCGATCAAATATTTATTTTTTTCAATTAAATCTATAATGCTGGTCCCCTCAGTAGTACTGCTTAAAATAGTTTGTATGTTTAGTATCTAAAATATTAAAAATATATATAAATTCAAAACATAAATGTTTAACATAATTTACTAACTACACTTTGAAACTATATGTATACGTCCACTAGAACTAACCTTTTCATATTTAAAATGATTCATTCGTGATGAATCTACTGTAGCGGATGACGAACATATTGAAGAATTATATGTCTGCTTTACTGGAACGTTAACATCAAAAGCGCTTAAAAATCGATTATCCAAGATCGACAGTGGATCCTAAAAAATAGATTATTCACATTTATTTATTTTCATTTAATTTAATTTGTCACTCAAATTATGTGTTACCTCTGCAATCTTTACGAAGTTCAGTTCTTTTTTAAATACACTCATCAAATGAATACGTAATCCCATTTTGTTAACTCCTAATTCTTTTAATTGTGTATCACTTAATGCTGCCGCAATTTTGAGTGTATTTATTTCTTCATCTGTGAATCGTGCAAAATGATGTTCTGGATTAAATGTGAATGAATATGTGGAAATGAAATTAATATTTGAAAACAATATTGATATTACAACCTGATTTATTGTTAATGTATGCCACATCCCGATCAGCAACAATTGAAACATATTGCATTATTTTTTAATATGGTCGTTTGCATGACTACGTAATCCAATAACTTATTACCTCAATCAATCTAGGCCATTATTTACACTTTCATATTTTTAGTTATTAACAATTTAGTTGTGAATTGCAATATATGTGAATATTTTTTGGAAATGTGGATATTTGTAACAAGTGCATGTAATTATGACAATGAATATTCGACCGCAGTCAACCAAATGTTACCTGAAAAGTAAAATAAAAAAGGACTTACAATCGCGCAGTAAATACTTAGATATATTTTCATGTTTGTAAAATAAAAGTGATTTTAGCTTCGTTATATAGGATATATGGTACGTTTGAAATAGAGTAGTTGTTAATTATGTTTTTTTGTATTGAGAGATGAATGTTACATGTTGTATTATAAATTGCTAATTTTTTATTATCATTTAAGGAATATAGTTTATACAGCTACATTTCAATTCATTTCTCAGTAACCCAATAAATTGCACGTGGTTCGGTATTTATATAGAATTTATAGAGTTGCTATTTAGTTTATAGCAATATAAATATAAAAATTAAATATAAAAAAATACATACCATCAAAGTTTTTATTTATTTGAACGTCGACGTTTTCGTTGTTTAAAATCGAACTGACTCTCTACCACATTATTTTCCGTTCATTATTTATTTTAAATTTTGTTATACCAATCGAAGGTTGTTTACAATTTTTGTTTTACATATAATCTGTTAAATATTAAAGGTTCATAAATCCGTATATAAGGAAACACACTTTTGCAATACTTTAATTTAAAAATTAATAATTTATAAAGTTAAATTAAATAAAATAATTTTTTTAATTTATTTGCACTTGCAATTGATAAAAAGAAAACATTAATTACTTTAATCCACAAAACATTAATTACTTTTATACAAAAAACACGAAATTAACGATTGATAACTATAAAATATTTATTATAATGTGCTCTGCAACTGGATGCTGGAAACTAAAACCATTTATTTAATACCATATTATTTTCATTATTTAATTTTCAATCCTATAGTTGATTGAAATTCAAGTAATCATAATTTAGGTTCATAAATCAGTATATAAGGAAAAACTACGTCATACCTCCACCACACCTAAATATTCTATTGTTTTTTCCTACACATTTATAGGTATATAAAAAAATTGCAGATTTCGGTGTATTTGGAATATGACGTTGTAATTCGTTATATACTGATTCAGAAATTCCAAGGATGTTTACTTGAATTTCAATGAACTAGAATTGAAAATCAAATAGTGTTTGTATGTATTGTGTATATAAAGGGTTTTTGCATATTATACACACTTTTTTTTATATAGAAACGCAGATAAAATGTACTTTTGCAATACTTTAATGTAAAACTGAATAATTTAACAATTAAATGAAATAAAACAATTTTTTTAATCTATTTGCACTGGCCATTGATATTACTTTAATACACAAAACATTAATTACTTTAATCCACAAAACTTTAATTACTTTAATACAAAAAACACGACATTAACGATTGATAACAAAAAAATATTTATTATAATGTACTCTGCAACTGAATGCTGGAAAATAAAACCATTTATTTAATACCACGAACATTTTATATCACTGATAGTTCCTGCATATGCTTGAATACTATAATTATCCCATTAGTACCACTATTATTTTCATTATTTAATTTTCAATCCTAGTTGATTGAAATTCAAGTAATCATAATTTAGGTTCATAAATCAGTATATAAGGAAACACTACGTCATACCCCCACCACACCTAAATATTCTATTGTTTTTTCCTACACATTTATAGGTATATAAAAAAATTGCAGATTTCGTTGTATTTGGAATATGACGTTGTAATTCGTAATATACTGATTCAGAAATTCCAAGGATGTTTACTTGAATTTCAATCAACTAGAATTGAAAATCAAATAGTGTTTGTATGTATTGTGTATATAAAGGGTTTTTGCATATTATACACACTTTTTTTTATATAGAAACGCAGATAAAATGTACTTTTGCAATACTTTAATGTAAAACTGAATAATTTAACAATTAAATGAAATAAATTTAATAATTTTATTATAATTTAATTTATTTGCACTTGAAATTGATATAATAATCACTTTTATTATTACAATATAATACACAAAACACGATATTAACGAAGCCGATTGATAACTATAAAATATTTATTGAACTATGCTCTGAAACTGAATGCTGAAAACTAAAACTATTTATTTAATACCACGAATATTTTATAACATCGATAGTTCTTGTATAGGCTTGCATACAGGGGCGGGCATGGAAAAATTTGGTCAAATCATAAAAACAATAGGTTTTTAGATACGAAAGGCACACATGTAATTAGTTGATTTAGAGTGAAAAATGTAGACGGCTAGCTGATTAAATTTACTCGAAAATCGATTTTTCAAAATTTACTGTTTTTGTGATTAGATACTTGCCTTTTTAATATTTAGTTTATTCGAATAATATGAAAATGTAATCCATTTCTGATACTTCAAAAGTAGAAAATCGCCCAATTGATTTAAAAGATATAACCAATTTTCCATTCGATGTTAGTGAAAATTCAAATAAATTTGTGATATTGTATAACTGCGCCAAAAATGGTACAAATATTTTATACCGTATGCAAAAATGGGATAAATTTGCATGTACACATTTTGGAAATTGGAGTATATCTTTTGAACCATTAGGAAGATTTTCAAAGTTTCTTCTATGAATAAAAATTTTTAAAAAATCCACTGCGGTAATCCAAAAAATAGAAAATTTAGAACAATATATTTTCAGGAACATTTAATAAAATAAAAATAAAATTAATTTTTCGCATTGCAACCAACCATTTGGTTTTTGCGTTCAACAACAGCCTTCTGTAGTTAGTTTCTTAATTTGTGGGTTTTACGTTGTCGGTAATTAGCCGTACGATCAACTGCAAGGGGAACAGGCAACTCTCTGTGAAAATTCAGATTCGAAAAATAACCGAAAACACAAAATATATTTTATGTGTTCAGTAGGATTCGTATGAATTCGTACGATTCATATGAATCCTACTGAAGAGTAAGAATTTTAGGTTGGCATTTCAACACAACACAGAGTGCATTAATTAATCATTTACAACACAGAGTGCAATAATTAACAATCTATTATTCTATTATAGGAAATTTTAATTATTTTGGCAATTTTTGTACGCCCGCCGCTGTTTGTATAAATCTAATTAGTGCTACTATTATTTTCATTATTTAATTTTTAATCTTTGTTGATTGAAACTCAAGTAATCAGAATTAAGATTTATGATTCAGTATATAAAGAAACATTGCGTCATATTCCCACCACACCTATAAATACTATTGTTTCAAGGTTATTTGGACGATGACGTGTTATATTCGTTATGTACTGTTACATAAATTCGAATTATACTTACTTGAATTTCAATCAACTAGGATTAAAAATCAACTTCACATGTTCACATGTGTTGTATATTTGGTCGGTTTTTTTATATATTTAGAAGAAGTGCCTGAAAGTGTTTTGAAAGTCATGTTTTATCCAAAATGATATTTTTTTAAATGGTATTAATTGAAATATTAAAACTATCTTTTAGGGAAATTATTTATTTGTCATGCCTTGACTAGATAAAGGTTATAGTTTAAAAAATGTATAATTATCTTTTTACATGGTAATGAATATGATTTTGCTCTTCATATACAACGAGAGACTGATTGTGGTTTCCAATTTTTTACTAATCCTTTGTGAAATGTCTGAAAGTCATATTAGGCTGGAAAAGAGTCACCTAACAGAGTTTCGTATAAATCCCTCAAGATGTTTAGAAGCGGCGGAAAATTTGTTAATGAAAACACAAACTTTATTTGACATCAACAGGAAAACAAAGAATTATAAAAATATGTATATGTCAAAACATTATAGCAATCTTTATTCCTCTAAGCCATATCAATACTTAACAAATGCGAAAATAATTTTCAATATTTAAATGAAACAAAAAAAAATAAGGAATCAGTTAGATGTTGGTACTTTGCGAAACATTTTGTATATAAATAAGCAAATGTATATTGTGGAATACGACCGCCTACACATAAAATGCTTGTGCTTATAACAAAGATGACATCGGTCATATATTTTGATAGCCGCTCAAGTAGTTATTATAAATATTGTAAAGGCAACTAAATGCATATTGTGGACTACGTTTTCCCCCATTGACTTACAACTTCAATAAATCACATGCGATTATATATGTGCGGGTACTGAAATGTAGGCATCTGCAAATTTTCAACATATCTTGGTAGGATTAACTATGTTTTAGAAAATGAAAATGTCAATGTCATTGTCTTTGGAATTTTCATAACATCAAGATTTATGGTCAAACAATATCTACGTTGATCATAACTTATATTATTATCTATATCAGTCAAAACATAAAATTAATAAACAGTGTTAAGTTGTTGCAGTACTATCTTTTAGGTGTCTCAAAGCATTGACATCAAGAAACGACAATTTTCGCGGCAGAATTTGATGAAATGCCACCTACAACACCTCGAACTATGGGTGCAATTCCTTATCACCTGGTGGATTATCCGGTGATATGAGAAACTGATTCTGGCGACAATAAGATTGCCCAAGAATACACATATAGCTTTTTTACTGTTATTTTCATTATTTGATGATTCCCAATCCTAGTTGATTGAAATTCGAGTTAGCTTGATTGAGATTTTTGATTCGGTATATTATGAATATAACTAATTAGTACTGCTTTTATATGTAGTCACCTTATATACGATGTATATACATACAAAATTTCATTAGTGTGTTATTAGGCATATGACGTCGAAATTCGTTATGTACTGAATCATGAATCACAATTATGATAAATTGAATTTCAATCAAATCGGATTGAAAATCAACTCATTTTAATATATATATATGCAAACAGCTGTGCAAAACTCGATGTTTTCATTTTAATTGTACAATTAATGTACAAATATTGCAACAATTTCTAAATTTCTTCTTTTTCAAATCACAATTACAAAATATAATTTTTCCCGGAAACAAGACTTTAAAGTCTTTAAAATTCTGGAAATGAGACTTTGAGGTTTGATGTAATTAGCGATGGTATATAAAAAAAATTATTTTTTGGTGTATCTTTTTAAATAAAATTGAATTCCTCGTTATTTGTAAGATACCTATAATTACAATGGATATATGTTTAAAGTTATATGGGAAGAATTTCATTCAATTTGACTTCATTGTTGTTGAAAGAATATTCGATTAAAAATTCATTAAATTCAATCTTATAAAGATTAATTTTCTATCAAATGTGATAGCAATTTTTTATCAATTTTGAGTGAATAATATTTCAATTAATGTTAATCGATTTACAATTAATTTTGACTTATTTTTTTTCAATCTGGTGCTGATTGAACGAATTGATTGAAATTTTAAATCAACAATGATTGAATTCACGATTCAATCATATTTGATTTAGAAAAATTCAATCACGTTCAACCTATAGGTTTAATTTTTTTAAGAGTGTATACATTCTATATATATACTTAATGTTATCATGTGAAAAACCATTGTTGCAAAAAATATGTGAAATGAATCCTTGTTTTGTTGTTCATTTTTTTTTTCTGCAATATATCAGATGAACATATATAGAAATATGTGAGAATTATATTAATATATACTTTACTTTTAGTAAATATATATACATATATAAATAAATGGTAAATGAAAAACTAATTAAAAGAAAATTTCATTAACAGCTATACAATTATTTGTATATATTTGGATAATACTAATTTTTTTTATTTCAAAATTTTTAATGAATTTTCAGTGAAATTAATTAAGTATACTTTAATATTTATTGGTTGTTATCGCGAAAATTGAACGAACAAATCAGAATTATGCTTTTGAGATGTATTAAGGAAACAATTGAAGAGGTATGTCAGATCATCCATTCGATGCATGGCCCATTGAAAGGGTTATTGGGAATGAATTTATATATTTATGTTTTACCTTCTTATTATTTGATAGAAAAATGTTATTCGGAATGTTTGGTGATCAATTTAATTCAACCGGGCACTCACGGGGACAGACGTTACTGCGTTTTGTTCTAGCTTTTGGACGCCGCCAAATGGCAATTATTTCCTTTTTTTTTGTTGTATTACGTTTGAATTTAAAGAACTTGAAAGTTAAAAAATGTAAATATAAATGACAAACAAAATTACAAACATTTTTAATATATATTAAATTAATTTTGTCAACACTTAACAAAAATTTATTGTTTAAATAATGTTTATATAATACTTATTTCTACTTGTACATGATTATATGTCCTCTTTATTTCTTTTTTGTGTGCGTGCATATTTCTAAAAATTGTTTTGAAAATTGCGTGTTGTTGGAAAAACATTCATCGTGTTTGCTAGTCATGTTAGCTGTTCTTAATTTATGTGATTTTATGTGGGAGTTTAAAGTTATGTAAATGAAAAATATATACACATACATGCATTTAAGTTAGTCTTTTATTAACATCCATAAAAGAGCTTTATTTAAAACATTTTGTTGTTTATAATAAATATATTATTTGAATAGAATTTGGAAAATAAATGTTATATAATATCGAAAAATATGTTATAATTACTTCATTGTAATTTATCTATACATATTTTTGTTTTTGAATTATTTCAAACTTTATTTTAAATATTTTAATAAAAAAAGGCAAGAAAAATTTAATATTATTTCATTATGACATTGACAAAATAATGTATAAAATATATATACAGCAAATTATCTATTTAGACAGATTTATGATATTAAATAAACATAACAATGTCATATTAAGACTTACACTTATAATGTATATATATATATATATATACTACTCTAACTACTATAATATCGGCCACCTGCTATTTTATTCGTATGCTCGACTTTGAGATGCCGCGAAAGGACTTTAAACAATAATTTTTTAATCCTTCCAATTTTATTTCATAAAATGATGGTTTTAGTTAAATAATTGCGCAGACAGAAGTAAAAAATCTTTTAAATTCAATTAGTTATGGAATTTAATTCAAAATGATTCAATTTCACAAAAAAAAATTTGACCATTATAATATCGGACACTTATATTATACGCCACTAATCTCCTTTGTAACACCTCCTTTGGCCTATATGACACCATTCATTCTCTTAGACGTGGTATTTACTAAGTTTTTGCATTCATCCGGTGTTTTTGTATTCTTCATTTCAATGATTTTTCCTTGGAATTCTTCACCCCTTCAATTGTAACTTTCATATCATCTTTTTACTTTGTTTTATTAATGCCCACCACGATTCTATTGAACTTAAATCAGGACTTGAAGATGTCCATTTCTAAAAGTGGATTTCTAAACCCATTTCTTTAGCTTCCAACACTTCTTAGTTGCTTTAGCGGTTTGTGGTAGACCAACATCTTATTGAAATGTATATTCGCCGTTTGAATATAATTTAATAGTTGATCGCAAAAGGTAGTCATTTAATATATGAATGTGTTTTTGGGAGCTAACCGTACACTAAATGAAATGGAAATAATAAAATTAAGTAAGTAAATTAAAACAAAGAAGCGACTCCCTTTGAAATGTAAATTATAATAACTGGCTGATGTAGGGCTCGTAACGTACTATCTTTATTATTTATAATTAATTATTAACATGTTATTAAATATTAAAAGCTATATACAATATTCTCTCTATATATAAAAATCTGGTTATACTTAAATTATTACTATATTAAAGTATTGGTTTAAAATATTATTGATCCGCTACAATTCGGCCATCCAGACATGAATAATCGTCCCCGATTATTATTCAAACCAATTTTTTTTTTACATAAATTAAAATATACATTTTCTTATTCTTATAGATTAAAATATTAATAACAATGTTTACTGAAATATAATCTGTAATCAAATCAATCACAAACGTTATTTTCTGTGAAATTGTCAAAATTGTTTCGATATATAATATATATACATACAGATAAAAATTTAAAACCTATTGAAACTTATTTGCGTATATCAGTACGATAAATTCTCATGTTATGCGGTGCACATACCCCGCGATATGGAATCCGTGAAATTTGTAGGCGATTTATCGATATCGGTGATAAAATATCGATCATTTTCGTAAACTTTTTTAACCACGTATGGGCCTCTGAATTTCGGCAAGAATTTTCTATTAATACCCCCCGTATTCAGATGACTCCGTATCAAAACAAAATCACCAACATGGTATTTATGAGGCGGTTTATGTTTCTTGTCATAATATTTTTTATTAATTTCCTGATCTCTTGAAATGTTATTTGCTGCCTTCTTCCGTATCTCATTTAAGTCATATTTGTCCTTTTTAATATTATTTTCGTTTAAGTATTCCAATACCTTATCGCACAGTTTCCCTCTTTGATTAATACCAAATAGCAAACAACTTGGAGTGAAGCCAGTGCTCTTGTGTATAGTATTATTAATAGCGTATTCAATTTGCGTGATATTTTTCATCCAATTGCCCGTGTTATCCGTTTCACATAATTTTGAAAACATAGGCGTTAAAGATCTATTAATGCGTTCTATTTGACCATTAGTCTGTGGTGATGCGCTAGCTATTTTAATGTGTTTGATATTATAGTCCGATAAAAACTGTGTAAACTCGGCGGATACAAAGCACGAACCACGATCTGAAATAATAACACCCGGACGACTATAATCCCTAAAATATTGTTCTAAACTGTTTATTACTTCAGTTGTCCTAGTGCTTTTAACGCCATACAACTTCGTAAATTTGGTGAACGCATCTATGATTTCGAAAATGTATCTCTTCCCCCCCGAATTCGATAAGGGACCATAGTGATCCACATGCATGACCTGAAATGGAACATTTCCTTTTGGAATGCTGTGTAATATTCCTTCTTTTTTCCCCGAATTCGGTGAAAAATACATACAATTTAAACAGGTGTCGATAAATTGCTTGATTTTATTCTTCATGTATGGGAACCAACAAATTCTTTTTAAATACTCATAGCATTTTTCTGATGCCAAATGGCATAGATTTTCATGGTGCGTATGTATAATCTTTTGTTCCATACTAGAAGGAACATAAAATGCAACGTGTTCTTTTATTTTTCTATATACAAGTCCGTTAACCATTGCGTACAATTTGCTTTCGGTTTTTTGTAATTCATTCGCAATAATTGAAATGATTGGATCACGTTGTTGAGCCGCTGCCAACATGACTTCCAATGGGTCGTTTTCTATCAACATAATATGATTAACCCTGCTTAAAGCGTCTACGTGGGGCATTTTATTACCCGAACGATGTTCGATGGTGTAGTCGTAGCCTTGCATTTCTAATGCCCATCGCGATATTCTTGCATTTAATATCTTTTTATTTAATGTTAATGCTAAAGCCTGGCAATCGGTAACTATTTTAAATTTAATGCCAAGAAGGTACACCCGAAATCTTCTTAAAGCGTATATAATAGATAGGGTTTCCAGTTCATAACTGTGATAATTAGATTCGTTTTCGTTTATCCTTTTGGAGAAATAAAAAACAGGGTGAAATTTATTGTCGGCCTGTTTTTGTAACAGTATTGATCCGTAACCCAAACCACTCGCATCGCAATGGAGCTCTGTTTGGTTATGTGGCGAATATATCGCCAAAATTGGAGACTCCATCAATTTGGATTTTAATATCTCAAATGATTGCATTTCCCCATTTCCGAATTTAAAAGGTGTGTCCTTTTTCAATAAATTATATAAAGGACCCGCTAAAATTGAAAAGTTATTTACAAAACGTCGAAAGTATGAACACAAACCTAAAAAACTATGAACATGTCTTATATTCGTAGGCACCGGAAAATTAGAAATTGAACATAAATTATTTCCATTGGGTCGAACACCGAATTTGTTAATGATATACCCAAGATAAGTTATTTCTTCGTATAGAAATTTGCATTTGTCGTAACATAATTTTAAATCATATTGTTCAACCAAATATAAAACCCTTTTTAATATAACGAGATGATCTTCTATATCCTCGGTGGCAATTAAAATATCGTCCAAGTATACGAATACTTTATCTTCATTTATTAGGTCCCGAAAAATATAATTAATATAACGCTGAAATATTGAAGGGGCGTTTTTTAAACCAAACGGCATTTTCATAAATTCATATTGCCCCATAGGCGTAACGAATGAAGTTAGTTTTCTTGATGTTTCAGCTACATTTACATGATAAAAACCTCCACGTAAATCCAATATAGAAAAAATCTTTCGATCACGTAATCGATCCAATAGATCATCGATTAAGGGTAACGGATAATTATCCCTAATCGTATTTGCGTTTAGAATTCGATAATCTATACATAATCTTATATCTTTATTTTTTTTTTCTACTAACACTATTGGGGATGTATATGGGGAGCAACTTTCCCGAATAATATTGCGCTGAATTAAATCGTCAAGTATGTTTTTTAAACTATTTTTCTGCGAATATGAAAGCCTTCTGGGAGTACAATAAAATGATTTTTCGGTACTTAATTTAATTTCCATTTCAATTGGACAACCCGGTCTATCAATCGCCTTACTTTTAGGTATCATTGAATCAATGATCATATCACTGACTTGTTTTTGTTTAATCATAGATAAATTATTATTAATATTTAAAGTTGGTCCATGATCCTCATCGTCTGATATTGCAATATTCAATAATTCCTTATCAAAATCCATTTCAATTTCACTTGTATCACGTTTGTCATTACTTTGATTACTTACATAAAAATCTAAAAAATCTCGTCCTAATATTACTGGATACTTAGAACTATTACTTTTAACAATAAACAAATTAAAATTAACAAAATTATTTTTAAAATCTATAACACATTTTATATTACCCAAAATTTCCAATCGGCTATTATTAATGCCACAATAATTATAATCTTTTCCGTCAAATTCACCATCTAAGCATTCAGGCACAAATTGTCGTTCGATGAAGCTGATAGGGCTTCCTGTGTCCAAAAGTGTTTGAAGTGAACACGAATATCCATTTCCAGCATTTTCAAATTGATATCTGATGGTATGTAAGAAATTATTATTATCCATTCCTAAAATAAATTCCATTACCTTATTTCCCATTGTAGGAGATGTGTTATTTTTTTTCGGTGAATTATGGATTGTCAAAATCGGTGATGTCGTATTTCGAAATGTCAAACAATTATTAAATGAGTGTCCCATTTTGCCACATTTAAAGCAAGATGCCTTTTCTCGTTTCGGTTCTGGACAACATCGACTTAAATGTCCCAACTTGTTGCAATTATAGCATTTAATATTTTGGAGATTGTACATTACATTTTTATCGTCACTATTATTTGTTTTAAATTTTTTATAATTATAATTCTGAACAGGATTATAGTTGTTCTCGAATTTTTTAAATTTCGTTAAATTATCCGCTATTTTATTTTTTTCATCGTAACTGTTTCTATTAAATTTTTCATTATTATAATTTTCTATAGAGTGATAATTATTCTCGAACTTTTTATTTTTTTCATATTTCAACAATGCGGTTTTCAATTCTATTAAATTGTTCGCATTGTGTAAAACTATTTTATTTATTTAGGTATCTTTAATCCCGTTGATTACGTAATGTATAATATCCGTTTCATCCATCTTTGCCAGATTCGCGATTTCTTGTACACGTAATAGGAATTGATGACACGTTTCGTCTTTTCCCTTTTTCATTGTGCGTAGTTCGTTATGGAGATCCGCACTTGACACTTTGAAATTAAATTCACTTAATAGGGCACTTTTCAATTCATCGTATGATGTTACACGTATCGTTCTAAGAAACATTTTTGCGGTACCGGCCAATAACCGTTTTGCACACAATAATTTTGTCTTATCGTCACTAAAAAGAATTTCAGATGATTCTTCAAAATTTGCTATCCAATTTTGTATGGAATAGTTGTCGTCGCCATTAAAAACATGCATTGAATCTTCGATGTCCCGAAAATTCAATTGTGGTCGTATAGCCGTATGCCTGTCACCTTCACAGAGGTCAGCCAATTGTTTTTTTAAATCCGCAATTTCCTTTTTTTTATTCAAGACCTCACGTAAACGAGAAATTTCTTCGTCATAATTACCTGGATTTTCCGTTTCACTTTCGTCATCTGTATCCTCCGATTCATTTAATAAATGCATTTGCAATTGTTCATCTGAACAATTTTCGTACGCTTGCCGTAAACGCGATCTTAACGTTGTTTTTGTACCCGTAGTACTTAAATTAAATGCAGCCAATTTGCTTTTCAACATTGCAATATTAGCTTTTTCCATAAAATTATTAATTTGGTCTTCCATTATTAAATTTAAAAACCAACGTAAAACTTATTTTATTTTATTTATTTTTTTTTTTTTTTTAATTATATATATAAAAACGGCGAATATACAGTTTAGCGGACCTTGAGCTAGGACATTGGGGAAACCTGCAATCGAAAGCCTATGTTGCACAGACAAAATAACCGTTATAATTTTTTGGCGGTCACCCCCCCTTCCGGAGATAGGGGGGGTCAAAGTTTGGTTATTTTTTAAGAAAATCCTGATTTGTGACGAAACCTGACGGGCGATTTTCAAAAGTAGATATTCAAAATAAAGGTATTTTCATTGTCTTTCATTTAAAACAACCCCGGAATAAATCGGAAGTATATAGGGGTCAGGGGGTGGGAAAATGTGGTTTTTTACATTTTTTTAGGTGGAACCGGTCTGCAAAGGGTTAACTGAATTTTCCAAACGGCAAATTAAAGCTAAAAGTAACATGTAACCAGCCCACTTGTTTATTAAACCATATGTGGCATATACGTGAGTCGTTTCGCATCAAATGTGTGATTTGCTATATTGCAAGCACTTTCCACATCACACAAGTGCTGTGCGTTTGTGAATTTTTTTTTAAATGTTATCTCGCATAGCTCTATTGCATGGGTATTGAAAAACCTTTTACTATTTATTCTGGTGTAACGGCTTATACAACCTGCCAGCTGCTATTGGTTTACTAATGGTAATGGTTTGATTTTTTATGGTGCAACATTTTAATTCGTTCTTTTTTAAAAGGAAAATTTCTAGTAGTGCATATTTTCAAACGCTGACATTAATTCATATTTAAAATGAATATAGAACAAATAGCACGTTATTAAAAACTCATGTAATAGGTCTATGTGAGATAACATATAAAAAAAACCCCATTTATACATATAACTCCTGGGTGATGGGGGGACTGCTTTTTAATTATAAACAAATAACATGTTTGATACGAAACGAGTCACGGTGTTTGCCATATATGGGTTAATGAACAAGAGGGTTGGTTGCATCTTACATTTAGCTTTAATTTGCCGCTGGGAAAATTCATTTAACCCTTTACAGACCGGTTCCACCTCCAAAAATGTAAAAAACCACATTTTCCCACCCCCTGACTCCTATATACTTCCGATTTATTCGGGGGTTGTTTTAAATGAAAGATAATAAAAATACCTTTATTTTGAATATCTACTTTTGAAAATCGCCCGTCGGGTTGCGTCACAAATCAGGATTTTCTTAAAAAATAACCAAACTTTGACCCCCCCTATCTTCGGAAGGGGGGGTGACCGCCAAAAAATTATAACGGTTATTTTGTCTGTGCAACATAGGCTTTCGATTGCAGGTATCCCCAATGTCCTAGCTCAAGGTCCGCTAAACTGTACTTCAGCCATAAAAACTAATAATCGTAAACGTAAACCGTATTTGTATATGCACAATTCGTATAATTGTATATATATATAACACTTCAATTTAAAATATAGAAAAAACCACTATTTTTTCTTTTTGTTAAAATCCGTAATATTTAAAAATTTTTTTTTCAACGTATATAAAATATCATATGGTTATCACATATATATATATAGATCTATATCAATATCTATATTTATATCTATATCCCACTTCTGATTTGTTGTAGGGCTCGTAACGTACTATCTTTATTATTTATAATTAATTATTAACATGTTATTAAATATTAAAAGCTATATACAATATTCTCTCTATATATAAAAATCTGGTTATACTTAAATTATTACTATATTAAAGTATTGGTTTAAAATATTATTGATCCGCTACACTGAAAATTTCACAGTGCGTTTTAAACAATCACGATGAAATGCTTCATTTTGTGTGTGAATTACTCGATTATCGGAATCACCAACAATAACAAATTTACATTCATCATCAAAATATAATGCTATCCTATTGCCGCAGAACTCAAAATTGTTTATTGTTTTGTTTTTTTTGCAGAACAATTGAAAGGGAATTTGATTTGTGCTGAAAAATTATTAGGGATTATTATTAGGAAAAAACATTGTTTAATAAAATATGTCTGTATTTTTATCTTATATTCATATAGTTCGGTTTATGAATCCATTGCCTTTTCCACTTTCGTGCGACCACTTTTTGGATTGCTGTTGACCATTTTAGACTTATATCACTCATAAAAGTTCTCCTTTTTTTCACAGTTGCGTTTATCACGATCAGTAACATTAAATTTTACACTACTTTATGTGACTCAAATGAACCGGTTAACCACATTTTATTTAAATATCTGATACGGTAGACTTACAATTAAGTTCTTTAGGAATATTTCGTATTATTCTTATTAATAATAAAATTAAAAGGAACCATACAGTCCCGATTTAAGTCCAATGGAATCATTGTGGGCTTCAATAAAACAAAGTTAAAACACGATCCGATAGTTAGAATTGAAGGAGTGAAGAATTCCAAGGAAAAATCATTGAAATGAGGAATACAAAAACACCGGATGAATGCAAAAACTTAGTAAATACCACGTCTAAGAGAATGAATGGTGTCATATAGGCCAAAGGAGGTGTTACAAAGGAGATTAGTGGCGTATAATATAAGTGTCCGATATTATAATGGTCAAATTTTTTTTTGTGAAATTGAATCATTTTGAATTAAATTCCATAACTAATTGAATTTAAAAGATTTTTTACTTCTGTCTGCGCAATTATTTAACTAAAACCATCATTTTATGAAATAAAATTGGAAGGATTAAAAAATTATTGTGTAAAGTCCTTTCGCGGCATCTCAAAGTCGAGCATACGAATAAAATAGCAGGTGGCCGATATTATAGTAGTTAGAGTAGTATATATCAGTGTTTGTTTATTTAGACAAAAAATAGCCTCGCACAATTATAATAAATTATAATAAAAAGAACTATAAACAACCAAATAAATAAATTGAATCTTTAATACAGGAAACATTTTCTATAAATGTATTATAAATAATAATTGTTATTTATTTAACAGAGCTTCTGTTTCATTTTGTAAGTATAAATAGTGATATGTTTTTTGTGGTTATATTATTACAAATATTTTTACTTTAACGAATATCTTATAAAAAAAGCGTTTTTTTTCGTTGTCCTTTTTATCATATATTTATTTACAATTATATATATATTATGTATAATGCTAACTGCGTATGTAACTATACATTTTAAATGCGTATACTTATTTCGAAATTTTTTTTGAATGTTTGAATGTTGAATATATAATATAAATAAAGAATATTTTTTTGTCGTAAACATATACTTTTCTTTTGCGATCCAAAAATTAAACGGAAAGGAAAGTCAATAAGTATAAAGCTTTTAAGTGAATATATATTTATTTTGAAATATTTATATTTCATTTTAATATCTAGAGGATTTTCTCTATGTAGAAAGAAGACATGCTTTCTTTTCAAGATTTTTATTTATCAGTTTATCATCGTCATCAATATTTATTTATTTATTTATTTTTATATATTTTGCTTAACATAACGTCTAACGTAAACCAATGTAATTATTATATATATATATATATATATATATATATATGTATATATATATTTAGATTGTTTGTAAAAGAAATCAATAAGTAAAGTAGGATAATAAAATAAATATAAAATTACTCTATATAATATATTCATTTTTATTTTTCTGTGATTTATAAATTCATTAAAATTAGTTTTAATAGTCTTAAATGGTTTTATGATAAAAATCAATAAAATTGAGACGTAAAAATAAAATTTTAATAATTATTGGCGATTTAAAACACGAAAAGCTTAATTGAAATATCGGATAAAAACATATGTAATTCAATGTATGCGTTTTGTATTGCATGTTGTATATTACTACATATACTATAATATTTATTTTTTTTGAAAAATAAAACTTGAATTAAATATCTTATCATTTCGTTAATTACTAAATTATTTTATATCGTATGTTGGGCATTTTAGTTTTCCTTAGAAAACTAAAATTTTCCTAATGGTTTTTCTAATTATATCTGTATATGCATTACACATCGATTTTACTTTCTTTACAATGTTTATCTATTTCTAATGTAATTGAAAATTTATTAGGAATAGCTAATGTTAAATACCTAAATATTTATATATTATTTACTGTGGGGTTATCAATCAACATGGAAAGATGTGTAAAAAAATAATTCATAAATACATTCATTTTATTCCAAGTAACTTTACAAATTGCTTCCATTATAAATAACTAAATATGGTCGTAACAAAATTATAAAATCTTTTATATCTTTTCTGCTATGTAGCATTGAAGTCACCAAATCTTTCCATATGTACATGACACGCATTCATAGATACGCGATAAACTCAAAAAGTGCTGTAACGATTTTGATAGTTACTTAATATATATAGCTATGGCTCGTATCCATGAGGAGTGTGTTTGCATATGGAAATTTTGTCCTATAAATCGCGAAAATAAAAATCTATTTTGTCATATCTAAGCATATCTAAAAACGCTCTCTAAAATATGTCAATCTCCTAGATATATCGGGAGACGATATAGGAAACGAGAATGAAATAGCATTGATAAGCCCATGTATTATTTGTGATAAATCACATGACTATTAATAGATCTAAAATGGATCGTTGAACTTAACAATAAATAAATCCATTGTTAATTGATAGATGTATGACATATTACAACCATCGTGGTAAACATTAATGAACACAAACCTAAATTCCAATGAATATAATCTTCAAAATGAAATACAAACATTGTTTTTAATTCGTACAACACCGTTTGTGTTTTATTCAAATTTTAAAATAGAGAAACTGCTAATAATAATACAGGAATATATTGGACCACCCTTTATAAGTTCACGTACATATGTAGACATATATGTAGACATATATATATATAAATATCGGTTACAAAATATATACAATGAGGAAAAATTACTTCCAATTAAGCATTTTTATATGCTATAAATAAAGTATATTCTTTTATTTAACTTTAAACCAATCTCAGAGCATATAAATTTAACTTTATTTTATATAATCATTCAACTGTAATTGCGAAGAAAAACGACGATATTGTATACAATTTTATTTTATTTTTCCTCTATATAGAGACTTACCAATTTCGATATATAACATATATTGAAGGAAATTACACATACAATTTATATATATATATATACATAATTTACTTTTAGAAAATGTATATTTCAACGTTTTGCAATGTTTACAATGCATATATTACATTATATATTTACCTGATTCATGTATATAAATATATATATATTATTCCGTATATATAGAGATATACATATGTTGTAGAATATTATAGGTTATTGATACATTTTTAAACATATACACGTTGATTAGTAAATATAGTATATGTATGTGCATCTAAAAATTAATATATACATACTGGGTACTGGCATATAGTTTATATACACAACAAAATGTGTATTTTGGTATATGAAATAGAAGCTGCATCTAAATATTATATTAACTTTAATATCTAAATACATATGATACCTATTTAAAAAAAAATATGTACTTTAGTATACATGATATTCTACCAAAATTTATACAGTACCGTTCCGGTTTATTATACCAAAAAGTAACTATATCCCATTTATTTTTCTGGAATGTTTTGCGTGAAAATCAAATTAAATCGAAATCATAGGTTAAAATAATAACAAATTTGAGAATTCAATCCGCATAATTCAATAGAAAAAATAAAACTTTACTTTATGTTCACTGATTTAAATTAAAGTTAAAACCCATTTCTTTAAGTATTTTTTTGGAATGATTTTTCACTTTTAATCATAATATTGAATTAATTACAATTTAACGTTTAAATGTGTAATAGGTAGATCATCTAATAATTGCTACGCTAAAAGACCAAATCATTTATCTTTATATAGACATTTAAATATGAATCTATATTAAAAGCGTTCTATATACATAATGCTGTATAGAATTTTTTTAAAATATCATCTATATCAAATTATTTTGTGGTTCAATATATGATTGTGATAAATGATGATGCTATTGTAAATCTTTATTTTCTCAAATATATATATTAGTTTGGTATAGATAAATTTTGTTATATTTATATTTTTGTCTGTATGATAATACACATCGTATATATAATGTAAAAATATAAACGAATATTATATAAATATATATAGATAAAGGTTATATCTTTCAATCTTTCCACATATATATATATAATAAATTGTAGGTACATTATATATTTAACCCGTATCCATATATAGGATAGGGTTCGCCAAAACGGACGCAAGTAATTAAATTCCATGTCAGGAAGTTCAAGAATTTTGAAAATCATTTAGGCAGAGCGAATGATTAATTATTAATTGAATGTATACCTTTTGATCGTACATTCGATGGTTCATTTTGCACTGAATCAGATAATTGAAATGTTTGCAATCAAAAGGTCTAATGGTTGTTTTATTTGGATGGATCCAAAACATAAAAATATGCAACAAATTGGGCAAAATGCAAGAGTTTTCTTTATTCAAAGAGCTTTCATAATACAATTGAATTACTTTATTGAGTTATTCGGTCGTATGTGATTTTTTCCAATTGGCGAACCCTCTATAACAATTTTTTTCTTTTTCTTTATAAATTGTATACATATTGAATTTTCTAAAAGTTCAAATAAATTCGATCTAGTTATATATACTGTATGCATATACGTTCTTAATTGCCTTTGATATAATACATCTTCGGTAATGTAATAATTTATGTTTATAAATATTTCTAAATATATATTATAATAAACGTTGGTAAATGTAAAATTTATGAATATATCGGTTAAAAAATCTGTGTGATATACCTTTTCGGTACGTTGTGTATACATATATACAATTTTCACCTGATATATTGTTATTATTAGTAATTTTATATGGGATTTTATCATGACATTTTTTCGTAATTTTTTTATCTTTATGTAAGTTAAAAAGATGTTTTGATTAGATAACAGAATTTACCTATTTAAATTTCCATTATGTTATGCGAATTGTAGAATTAAAAGAGGTGTATAACCCAATTCGTAAAATATGCAACATAGGAATTTAACAATAAAAGCATAAGTTAAAAAATTCCTGAGTTTGGAAAATTTCCTTTCGTGCTTGGTTCTATTGATAAAATAAATACTAAATTCCTCATAAAATAGTTAAACAATTGGTTTTTTAATATTGAAAAATCGTATTGGCATTACCAATTAATGTTTTCCACTTTATTTAAACACATAATCAATCTCGTTCCTTATTTCTATCCGCCGACCAATTTAATTCTATAAAGTAATACCGTGTCACTGTATGACTTTCGATAAATTTAAATATCTTTATATATTTAATAAATAATAATAACAAATAATGGAAAAATGTGCTTTATTATGCACTTATTATTGATTATTATATTCGAATTTTAATGTGAAATACTATAAGTATTTATTCTATATATTTCATAAATATTATCGTGATATATATATTGAATATAAATGATTTATTAATACAACAAACCTAATCCCAATTAAAAAATTATTCATCGACATGCCAAAAATTAATATTACGTTGATATATATATTATACAATGTGAGATAAATTACCTATATACAATATACAAATATATTTATAATATAAATATTTCCGTAATACTTCCAATTTATCTATATACATGAACAACGAATATATATATAAGAAAACTTTAATATCATAAATATATTTCTATATATATATAAGTTTCTGGCGAATTTATAAATGCATATAGTTAAATATATTTCATGGTTGTATACATTTCTGAAATTCCTATATATATAAAATATTGTGTATTCAAATTTTATGATTAATTACACCTCAACAAATTATATAATAAATGTATTTGTATAGATACGTATATGCTTTTCAAAAGTTAATGGAAATAAATCGAAATTCGAAATTAGTTTGAAATGTATACTCTTATTTGTTGTAACATTTTATATTATATCGCATAGATATATATAATGAAATATGTGCGATGTTGTAAAATATTATAGTATACAAATGAATTTTGGATATATAGGCAATGTATGTATATTGTATATATATATATATATATATATATTTGAATGTTGTTAATATATATGATATTGTATGGTACATGCATATATATATGACATCTGATTGTTACCCATACAGATTCTAGAGAAATAATTTATATCTTACTTATATATATATTACAAAATAATTTTGTGATTTTGAAAATGTAAAATTGTAATGCCATTCATTTATTATAACATCAAACGCGAACAAATGATTTCCATTGAATATTTGTATCTAAATAATTTTTAGTATGTGTTCCGAAGAATATTCGTAAAATAATCTTTGCAAATATTGTCGAAATTAAAGACCATCATCAAGGAGTTTGCATATTCTGAATATTTCTTTATATTACTTATATTTCCTGCTAAAAATTTCTGTTTACTGAAAAGATAAAAATAAAAATGTATTTTTAAAAAATTGACCCATATTTGTAACCCAATCTTTGACTATTAAAAATTCATTAAATTCTATACCATTTTAATGATGATACACAAATGTCTAAAAGTTTACCTCTGTCGATTGTATACGCAGTGACCTATAAGGTTAAAAGCTTTTTATTATATATATATATATATATATATATATATATATCAAATTCTATAATGAATAAGTTTTGCTTTATCAATTTTTGCTATACATTATATATATGCTCCAATACGAAAATATATTGATTCACGAACGGCATTAAATTTATTCATTAATTTTTTGTGAATGACTTTTTTTTTTAGCAATTTTGTGTTAATGTTTATACCATGTTAATGTACCACCTATCTATATCTACTATATATATATGCGTGTATATTGTAATATATTTACAAAATATCATTTTATTATTTACACATCATTTATCATTTGGTTTTATTTCATATATGAAATATGATATATATAGAATTATAAATGTATCAATAATTATGATGTTAATATAATAAATATAGATATATATCTATACGAGGTTAAAAATATGTTAAATTACCTTCTGTTTGACGTATCCTTTATTTTATATATACAGACATCGATAAATATACTATGTGGCTATACCATACATATGATATCGGATGAATACTTCAAGCTTCGGTCGAATTTATTGATTCGCGAAATAGTATCGCCATTCATAGCATGGTATGCTTACATTTTTTATGAGTATATTTTCTTAAGTTTGCATTTGAAATATATTTTTCCATAGAAAATATCGTTACATTTCTTTTGCAATATATATTATTACTTATTATACTATACTATAAATACTATAAAGTTATTTTTTATGAGTTTTATTATTTTGTTTGTATTTTTATTTTTATTTTTGGATATTATTTTTATAAACATCAAAAAATGTTAATATTTTTAATATGTTTTTCGTTATATTCTATATGTAAATAATAATTTGAAAGCACTTACATCGGCAATAAACACAATGTAAATATATATATTATGTACAAATGCTTATCAAATAAGGACGATAAATTTTATATATTAAAAATGCAACCCATTAAAGATGTAAACGTATACGACTGAAAATATCGGGTAGCTCATTTTTGGTTAAATAACCTATGTATGCCATTGATGAAATAATGAATTCAATTTTTTAAAATATGCAGATGAAATCGCTTTTAAATAAAAAAAATGCCATAAAACAATCCTCAAAATAAGATAAAAGAGTTTGAATTTTTTATTTAAAATAGAATAAATATATAGTTCTTATTTGATAAGCCTTTTAGATTTGTTAACGCTAAGCTTAAAAATATGAAAATTTGTTACATTTTAATAATTAATATTATATATGTACGTATAGATTGTTTATCGTAGAATAATGAAGGAAAATATAAAATTATTATTCATAACTTCATATATATATACATAACTTCATAGATATATATATACTCTGTAATACTCTAATTATAAAACTGGTTAAATTACTGAACCATAAGATTTTTGTTTATTTAAATGTCATACAAATTTCATGTACATTTATGTATAGTACAGTAAATATATACTTTGTTTCCCAAAAAGAAAAAAATAAAGAAAAAATTATAATAATCACTCTACAAGTAAATTCTAAAAAGGAATATAAAAGTTGATTTTGTATACATATAGAGCACGTATATATACAATCTATATATATTTTTATTTATTTATACATAATCCAAATTATATCTTTATGTACTTACATTTATTATTTAAATATATTTAACCATAGAAGATGTACATATATATATATAATCTATAGGTATGTTAATTTGAATATATAAACAACATATTTGGATTGTCTGCAAACATATAAAAATATATATATTTTTTTATGGAAATATAATAGAATGATAGCTCAACAAAAATGTTTTCCAGGTTAATTCTTTTTCCAATAATTATTTTTTATAGTTAATTATTTATGTCTGGAAATCGCGAATACCGCCCTCTTAACATAAAATGATCAAATTTTGATTTTTGAAGAATAACTTTAAAACCGTATAACAAAGGATGTGAATATATTCAAAGTCATTGAAATGAAATTGTATCTAAATAGATTTGTTTGTGACCATTTTGTTATATGATCTCGTCAAGTTTTTGATAATGATTATATTAACAACCCCTTTTAAGTCAATTTATACTTTGACAATTTCAATATTAAATAGGAAATATAATCCATTGGAAGTATTTCAACGTTTTTCCTTAGAAAATTTGACTTGTTTTATTTTATTTTTTATCTTAAAATTGTTAAATTTCGAATATTAAAAGATACTCTGTATGTTTAGTAAAAAGTAAATATATATAAATAAGAATTAATAGTAAAGGGTTTATTCTTTTATCCTTTATCTTTTCATTTTTTTTTGTTTTATACGCATAAATATATAAATACATAGTACATTTTTTTGCTTTACACAAAAAGAAAACATTTATGATGTATATTTTTGTTTCACAAATATGATGACGAATGAATTGCCTTCACATAGATGTTTATTATATATATATATATGCTAAACTTTATTTTAGAAGTTAAAAGTATAATCCAAAATATGTGTTTATATATATTTTAATGTGTTGATTATATTTGAATCATTGTTAATTGCATTTCATCTCATCGCCATTCTTGAATTTGAACATATATGTTTTCGTTTTTTAACAAATATAAATGTATTTTAGTTTCTTGTCATCATTTCCGCGCAGTACATATATGGTATTATGCATTAACGCTTCAAACTCTATATTTTATTATTTATCTAAAATGTCAAATTTTATATTTTCAAAATATTAAAAATATTATACAAACGCACTTTTGTTATATGTATGAACAAAAAAAAAGTTTACCAGTTTTCTATATAGAGATATATCACCTTTATATCTATCCACCTTTAAATCTATTTATTATATTTTTCTTTCATTCCACAATATATTTCACATTTATACGTACAGTTTTCGACGGTAAAATTCTCAATCGTTTTAATCTTTAAGCCAAAATATTTACACAGCTTCCTGTTGTACTTATGGAAATATTAAATTAAATTTCTCACAAAATGGCCGTTGACTATTTAAATGTGTTCTTTTTTAAACAAATCCATTTTGACGATTAACACTTTCAGACGTTTTGCTTTTAGCATTGATGTTTTTTCACATATTCCTTTGGTTTTAATGCATTTGTAATCATATTTTGAGAACATTTTATTATTTAACTTATCTTTTTGTATCCCTTATTTTACTTGATTCATTTAATTATAAAATTTTCTTGAGAATTCATAATTTATGATATTTTTTTAAACTATAAAACCACAATAGTTGTCGAATTTATCATAAAGAACCTTATCCTTCCATAACATATCAAATAAATGTATTAAATTTCATTGTTCATGACTGTATATGTTATGTACGAAATCAACAAAACATAATAATAATAACTTACATACGCACAAAAATTATACTAAAATATTCATTTCAAATAAATATCACACATTTGAAGTCACTTTAGAATAAAAAACGGAATACAGCACATACGAAAAAAAAATAAAATAAAAAAAACGAATATGAAGGTATAATCTGCGTTTGAATTCATTTTTTATTTTCATTTTTCCATATTCCACACATATAAATAATAATAATTTATTTTTTGCATTTCCTCCATATATTATTCGTTTTTAGTATAAAGTGTTTATTGTAATATTTTTAGCTTTTATTTTTATTTTTTCATATAAATTAGGGTTGTTTCTATATATATTATATATATATATAATAACAAAATCATATATGAATATATTTTCTGTTTTATATATTTGTGTACAACAAAAATAACAACAAATAACATTTCAAGTATAAACATATTTTATAGAGTAAAAAAAAGGAAAATTTGAAAATTGAAAAATGAAAATATGGAAAGTTTTAATATACACACATTTAATAAGTATACGTATATATATATATGAATGAATATGTAAAGAAAATGAATAAAGGACAATGAGAATACATTTTCATCATATCATCCATATCACACAGAAAGTATAGAAATCCCTATATATAATATATTAAAATATTAAACATAAATAGATGTATATATACAAATACACACAGTCATTGTTGACAGTCTCTTATTATTACAAATCTATATGAACATATATATGTGTATATATCTATTGTATATGTTATCTTTTTATACATATAATGTCATATAGCCTCACAATATTTATAAACGTATTCACATATATAATAGCAAACATTTTTCATTCATAAATGCATCCATATCAAGTAAGGGATCAACAGAATCATCATTTCATATTATTTTTTTTTTATTTTATAATTGGTGGTTATATGCGCCATATATACGTATTGAATATAATACCCTCTATCTGTAAGTTTATTTTATATATGTGAATATCTAAATGTCTATACATGATGTGAAATCAAATACTTTGCAAACAGAAAAATAATTACTTTTTTTTTTAACTTATGACTATTATGCTAATAATAATGATATATGTAGTATATATAAATATTATATATTAATGGTTTTGAAAAATACTCCGCACGTATGGTTGGATATGCAATTTTTTGTTGTATGCAAACATTTTTTAAAAAGAAATTATTTAATGGTTTAGAAATAT
This sequence comes from Dilophus febrilis, assembly GCA_958336335.1. Taxonomy (NCBI): domain Eukaryota; kingdom Metazoa; phylum Arthropoda; class Insecta; order Diptera; family Bibionidae; genus Dilophus; species Dilophus febrilis. The sequence goes on along the minus strand of OY284469.1, from coordinate 23,707,619 downwards.
TCAGATTTATAATTATTATTATTATGTTTCTTTTTAACTTTAAACTTAAACATATACCTATGCCAAATGGAAATAATTGAATAGATGGTGTTTTTAAATTTAATGGCGATCCTATATATAATGACAAACAATGAAAGTAAAAATGATATGATATGTTTAATCTTTAGCATTTACCTTTCATTTAATTTCTATATTAATGTTCATGAAATTTATACTTTGAGTATTACAACAATTATACATTAGCCAAATTGGTATATAAGTTAAATTTATATAATAAAGGATGCGGTCAATATTCATGACCTTAATACCCCCGCAGCATAGTTTTGCTCAAAAACCAATGAAGTGTTTTTCATTGGTATATTTTAAAATTTATTATATTATTATGTCTTTTACTGAAAAATCAAAATATGCTTGCTTGTTTGATGGCGTAGTAGAATATTCCTTGCGAATAATTTGCCATTGAATGTGAACCAAATGCAAAAATGTTACAAATGAATGTGTGGACCCAAAGTTAAAGAAAAAAACAAAAGTTTAGTTTTCTTATGCTCATAAACAATTAATTTCATTATAAAGAATACTATAAAACTTATATTTGTATACTTTATATATATAATAATTCAATTAATTTATAAAAAAAAATATTTATCGAAAATATTATGAATATAAAAAGTGTATTTTAATTTAATAAACAAATAACTCAACTCAATATAAATTCTATTGAATTTTGCTATGTATACATATATATATATATATATATATATATATATATATATATGCAATTTATAGCTATTAAGTTTTTATCGTTTTATTTATATTTTATTTATCAAACGAAGTAGAAAAAAAATGCTTTACTTATTGCTCTATTAACGAATAAGAAACTATATATCAGAATAATATGAGGTATATTATTTCAATTTGTATATTAATTTTTTTTTTCGTTTTTGTATATTTATTTTAAATATTTTTCTTTTACTCTAACAAAAAAATCACTATTTGGATATAAATAAATAATTTTCATTCCATCTATTCAAAAAGAAAAAAAATATGTGAAATAAATATCAATTTCTGTGTGTTATATTTTTTTTTATTATAATTTTTCTATTGAAATTTAAATATAAATAAATATGCACTTTTCCAATTTCCGATATTTTTTTGTTATTAATATACAAATATATAATGGACTTCTACTTACTATATAATGTAAAAAATTTAATTAGACATTTATTTTTTTTTTTTTTTTGATATTTTAATTGAATGTAAAATTTATAGTATATATCTTTAACCATAGACATTTCGAAACACTAATCAATGATTAAAAACAAACAATGAAATTACAATGAAATTGACGATGAAATTACAACGTCGTTTGATTCGGCAATTTACGAAATCGGGTTTTCGATTAATCTCTTTGATTTTATTGCAAAATATATGGGTTAATATAATATTACGTTTAGAAGTATTTTATTTATTATTATTTTTACAAATAAATATAAATATATAAGTAAATATGAAAAATCATCTTTTTCTCTGAATGTGTCATATGTCATATTAAGATAATGAAAATATGTATATTTCATAATTCAAAATATTTCTAAAATATATAGATATATGTTTTTACCATATATAAACAAAACCATAATGATATTGTAATAATAATAATGAGATAAGCAAAAAATATATTTGACCTCCTATATATTATACACATACCCTTTCGAAATTTAATTAGCATATATTTCTAATATTGATTTAGGTCTTACCATTTAGTTTTAAGAATTTTATTTTGTAATTATATAACGTTATCAATATCAATTGTTTGTTGTATAATTTATGTATGACAAGTCATTAAATTATATATCCATTATTCAAAAAAAATTTTTACACATTGAAATCTCAATGTTATTATAATTCGTGTATAATAAGGATATAATGAAATACCAATACATTATTATACGTGGATATTTATTTGATATCCATTAAATATATGCTATTTATCCTATAAATATATTTGAAATTTATAGGGCTAGTTTCCTTTTGTCGATTTCCATTTGGAAACAAATTTGCTTCAATTCTAATTTATTTATTATTATTTTTTATTTAACAATAATCATTGATTGATGCGGTTAAAAAAAGTTTCAGTTAATTTAACTCAGGGGTAGCGTTCTACTAAAAAAACCTGGTTTGAAATATCGTTTTTACACTTAGACATTTTTGCTATACCAAACGCTCACAAAAGGAAAACGGCCTGTAATATACTATATACATATATACTTTACTTATTTATGTATATATACATCAGAATTCCATTAGGAATTGACTTTTATTTTTTTTTTCTTATAAATATACGTATAAATTTTTGGTAAATTGTGTAAAACAATAAAACAACACCACCATTTCGATATATAAATTTATTTATTCTTCTTGTTTCGAAATCGAAATTTACTTTTGATTTATCCAATTTATATATATAAAGATATTTAAAATGTTATGGAATTTTCTGCGGTATATAAGTATCGAATAATAAGATTTATAACATGGTTAAATGTGTTTGTATTTATAAAGGATCATCAAATAAAAACTTTCGGCGGATATATATTAATTTGAAATGTGCAAAGGCCTTAGGTAGAATTTTTTTAAACTTTACTTTCGCGATATTCTTTAAGTCGGAAATCTTTTAAGTTTTCTTTTAGGCTTTAGACGAATGAAAATTGATAACCATCTATTTGTCCTTCATCTATTTGCCCTTCAATGAAAATTGATAACCATCTATTTGCCCTTCATTTGTGTTTCACAAATTTATTAAATTAAATATATATTTATTTAATCTTTATTTGATGATCCTTTACATGTTTTATTATATGAATAAGTAATTACTATATATATAAAAACCAAAAATACAAAATAAAAAATTAGAAGACCAAAATGAAGAAAAAATGAAATTTTCTGGGTTTCTTTAATTGCGCATTGTACATGTAAAAAAACAAATTAGGCCTATCCTTTTTTAATACCGTATGGTAGCCATATAGCTGTTTGAAATTATACATTTCATTTGTATTGGTCAGGTTTCATTCTATTTAACCAAAATGGGGTTTACATTTGTAATATAATTAATAATGAAATGATTACAAAATAATAATTACTTATAAATTTATGATTACATTTTTTTCCTTTTTAATGTATTAAATCGCATAAAAAAAGAATGAAATTCTTTAAAATTGTTTGTATCGTATATTTATACAAATCCCCAGCAGCTACAATATATTTTGTGTAATACATAAATATTTTAATTAGGATTTAAAATTTATTATACCTGTCTCAATTTTCATGTTAAATTTCTTGTTCATTAACATTATAACTTTTTTTTTCTAATTTAATTATACATCCTTTAAAATATATATAAATACAATCTATAATGTAGTTTAGTATTCTTGTATACATTCCAAACGTTTATATATATATTTTTTTTTATTTATTTCAGGTAAGTTAATGCAGATTTATTTATAATATACGAAAAAGGTCATTTTACGGTAAATATAATATTTTATTTTAATCAAATATGTAATTTATTGTTTTTTTTTTCATATACATATACAAACAATTTAATAAATTACATTTTCATCTATCTGGTGGATTGACTGTGATAAATCAGTAAATGAAACTATATATAAATATATACATAAAAGAATTTAAAACAAAATAAATAATTTGGACAAATTTATCTTAAAATATATAGACATAAAGACAGAGTAATGCAAGGTGTGTTTGTATGTTGTTTAAAGCAACACCTAAATGTAAAATAAATTCAATATATATATAGCATACAGTACATGTTAGATATTGTATTTATTATACAATATACGTACATATTTCTTTATATACATTAGATAGATTTCAGAAATGTAATTTCACTTCAGATTCATTTTCATTTAACGTGACATCGTAAATATATATCGATTTTGATTTAAACATGTAGATATATATTAGGTTGTCTAAAAAGTATTGATAATTTTTTTTACAAAATTCAAACGATTTTTTTATATATTTCAAATGAACTTTATTGAACCAAATATGCGCCGTTTTGATCGATGACCCTTTGCCATTTTTCTGGTAAAGACATTATCCCATAACTGTAGAACTTCTGTGTTTTCTGGGCAAAAAACTGATCCAAGTGCATTTTGCAGTCCTCTGCGGAATTTAATTTTAAACCATTAAGGGAGTTCTGCAGAGACCGGAACAAATGATAATCTGAAGGTGCAAGGTCCGGGCTATATGGTGGATGCATTAAAACTTCCCAGCCAAACTCTTTCAGTTTCTGCCGAGTCATCAAAGATGTGTGTAGTCTGGCGTTGTCATGATGGAACACAACATCCTTTCGATTGATTAATTCTGGACGTTTTTTTTTAATCTCGTGCTTCAATCTTGTTAATTGTTGACAATAGAGATCGGAATCAATGGTTTGACCAGGTGCTAGTAATTCATAATGAACGATTCCTTTCCAATCCCACCAAACAGGCAGCATTACCTTTCTTGGTGTTAATCCAGGTTTTGCTACTGTTTTAGGAGCTTCACCCTTCGTGGACCACGATCTTTTTCGTACATTATTATCGTATGTGATCCATTTTTCATCACCTGTAATCATTCGCTTTAAAAATGACTCGATTTCGTTCCTTTTAAACAGCGTTTCGCAAATGGAAATTCGGTTCATTAAATTGTTTTGTGTTAATTCATGTGGTACCCAAACATCGAGCTTTTTCTTGTATCCAGCCTTTGTCAAATGGTTTAAAACTATTTGGTGATGGATGTTTAGTTCTTTAGCGATATCATTTAGCTTTAGCATTGCATTTTCACCTTTTTCATAATAAAATTGTAAAATGTATCGAATTTTTTTCACTAATTTCGCTCATCTTTAATGCACTACAACTTTTAAATTACTAAACAAATTTAATTTTTTTTTTTTTTATCTACGAAATGTCATCTTTCGAACATATGTTAGTGTTACCTGATCAGATTAGTACTACTTGAAATATTCAATTATAATGACATCTATTTATAAAAATTATCAATACTTTTTCGACAACCTAATATATAGTGATTTTGTATATATTGCTAATAATTTATAATCGCCGTGGCTGTATACCATTCGCATAGACAATATAATTTTTATCGTTTTAAATGGTAGGTAAAGTAAAATGTAATTTGAAAAATTATTGTTATCTTCAGGAAATTGTTAATATATTTTCAGAAAATTGATTTTCTTGATCGTCGCGTTTTAAATATCAATAAAGCATAGTACGTATTGGATTGTTTTTTATATAAAAATTGCCATTATATATTTTTTAATTTTTAATTATAGAATGAAAGATTTGCATTTATTTTTATCAAAATATTTAGTCTTTAATTTTTTTACTATAGCCGATTAATATAGAAATAAATTTATAATATAATATTTAACTTCTCATAATTTTTCTCATAACAAAGACACTGCAATTGATTCCTTTTAGTTTTTTTTTTTTCAGAAAATTACCCATAATACCTTTATGTTGTTGAATGTATTTATGTTGGTGATGGTGAATGTTGGTGATGTTTTTAATTTCTGTTTACGATATAGATATAGATGATATAGGATTTTAAATCCCATATAGAAATTCTATAAATATGAATTCTGGTATATTTTACAAAACGCTAATTTTATTTCGTTATTTATTAAATTTTTATACCATCTCCGATACAATTAATTATACAATAAATTTATATAAATATATCAATCAATTTCACATAATCTATTTTAATTTCCAAAAAAAAAAAAAATTACTACATTCAATTATTTTGAATACCAAAATATTATCTCCTCTATGGAAAATTTAAATACTGCACTAAATTTTATTCGATTAATATACCAAATACACTCGACGCAACAAAAATCCGATCAAATCCGATTTTTCAGTGTTATTCTCATATTCCTGATTAACCGTCTATGATGACGTCAAGTTTTCGAGTACGTATCATAATTTGGGTCTTATAAGGTATATTGAAGACAAAAAAAAAAAGGATTACCAAAAATATATGAAGTATTTAAATGTTGATTTACGAAATTTTATTATCGTCCTGAGTGTATTTGAAAATAAAAAAAAATTAAATTTTTTTTAATTGAAAAATTTCATATTTATAATTTTTCTCATTTTGTCGATTATTTTGGAATATAATAATATAATATGAATGCTCTTTTATTATATATTTATATTTGTATATACCAAATACAAATATATACATAAATTTTTATTATGTATGGAGAAATGAATGTATAGATAAAATGTAAAAATTATAAAAAAAAAGATTTTTACAATAAAAATATATCCATATCTAGCAATATATATATTGGTATGCATTAACAATTCCCAAACCATATATTTTAAAAAAAAAATAAAAAATAAAATAAAAAAGATGATTATCACTAAAATGCAAAAATAGCAGTAATCAAAAAGGAAATTAAAAAAAAATACGCTTACATATATATTAATATTATTAATAATGAAACGAAATGAACGAAATATACAATAACAATAACAACAAAAAAACTTAATTGAAAAGCATGATTGGGAAAAATTTTTATAAATTGATTATTTTTTGTTCACTCCCCGCATATAGAAAATCATTTTTATCGTTATTTATCCTGTACTGCTTAGGTATTTATAGATGCTTGCTTGGTTCTGTGTTATTTATTGGAGTGTTTATTGTGTGGTGTGGTATAGGTAAATATGTATATAGATATATTTTTTTTAATATGTATCTAGTATATTTGAATATCTATACATATAGAAGATGTAAACATACATTTTTTGTATTGTGTTTCATTAATTTAAATTAAAATCAAATCGGTTTTAAAATAGTCTTACACTTATATATATACGATATAAATATAAATAAATTATTTAAGCATTTTTAGTTTCAGTTCATATTTAAAACTCATTGGTTTGCCTTCTATGCAATTCAGATTAACGGTTATAGATTTGTTTGAAATATATAATTGAATATTTTTTGTAATGAATTTCAATCAATAAATCATTTATCAATGTTACATATTATGATTAAATTTTCTCTAATAATACTATCATGTGTTTTGATATTTTTCTACATTTTAGGGATTTATTTCATAGGCGGGATTATATTTTAGATCTATTTACAATATATTACTCATATGTATTATTCAAGTTAATAGCTTGGTAATGTAAAATCATAATGATTAAATATGGTTATATCAGGAATTAAACGCTTTATCTCATTGTGGTATTTGTAATGGGAAAAATTGACATTTTTTTAGTAATGATATAAATAATTTAATTATAACATTTTTTCAACATATATCGAAATAATTTGAGACTCTAAAAGAGAATTTATTTGTAAATCGTTCCTATATATCTCTTGAAAGAATATTATATATATATATATATATATATAGCGATGTATAAAGTTAAACAGAATAACAACAACCGATAATAAACACATAAAAATAAATATACCATCTAAAACTATTTTGATGTAATAATATAAAAATGTATATATAGAACATGTGTATTAGAAACATATATTTTGTATGTATATAAATATAAATAACCATCATTCAAAACCATCAGATCAATATATTTACTTATATACGGTTTATATATTAGATGTTCCTTTATATATATGATAAATGGATATAGTTTTTCATAGATGTATGTATATAAGACGGGAAAAGAAACCAAAAAAAACAATTTCCTTATCGATTGCGCGCAAACGATATAACTTATTTAACCCCTTTTATAATGTATATGTTTTTATATATTTACATTTTAAGAGTATATATATATAACAATATATTGTATTGAAAGAATTCCTATTTGTTTCCCTTGTATATACATATATATATATATAGATCATATTTATTTTTTACTTGGTTTTCAATAATATGTAACAATGAAATAAAAATATAAACCAATAAGACACAAACATATACATAAATATACACAATAATAATAATAATAATAATAATAATAATAATAAATTGCAAATCTATTGACGACTTTTTTTTTATTGTACTTCCATTTATAATACATTTCTTATTCTCTTTTCAATATATACTATGTATGTATTTATTTTTAATAAATAAAATAATAACCTAATAATAATTTATTGAAAGGATGGATATATGATGAAAATTCATTCCATTCATTCATATATCTAAATAAATCAGTACACGGTCGATATATCTATCAGAATATAATAATACACATACACGTAAATTATTATGTCATAATATAAACATATATGTCATTTGCATATATTATAAATATCTATATCTATATATAATATAATTATATATAGAACAGATTTATATAGTCGATATATGTATGAAATGAACCGTCTATGTATACCGTAGCATATGAATATATATATAATGTGGCTATTAATTAAAATTTGATTGATTACCTTTAATGTGATTAATGAATAATGGAAAGAAAAAATAATAAAATAGGTGAGTCGTCTTCATTTTTACAGTGTCCGTGTATGTGGCTGTTTTTTTTTTTATTTTTATTATTATCTTTATATCATATATAATTTTTTTTTATTTATATACACCTTTATTTTCCTATATAAAGAATAGAGTTTGTAAACGAGCACAATGTGAACGCATTGTATATATGTATATATGACATAATATAATATATAATAATAATACAATTCAGTAAAAATATCAAGGTTTTTGTTGGTAAGAAAATTGGTGCCAATCGGTAAATAATTAGTTATTATATAGAAAATAAATAAATATTTCGGTGATTTACTATATATACATAATACATATAAATGTATACAAAAGAAATAAACTATAATCCACATATAATAGAATGTATTATAGTGATTATACTCATATAAACAAATGGTATCGTCAAAATCGATATAATATTTTTTTGATTGATATAATATTCCTTCCGGAAAAATAAATAATATTTCTTCCGCAAAAAATATCTATATATTAACGTAATTATAACTCTTTTTTACATGTCATAAATAAGGACATATTAAGTTTCCCATTGTGGTTCAAAACTTTCGAATCATTCGAAAACTTTCGGATCCAAAAGGGAGATCATCCTGACAATGATGATACTATATTATTTATAGGTTGAAACTTGAAAAGAATATTTCCAGTATTGAACTATATAACCAAAGAAGATGAAGAAAAAAAAAAGATTTATTTCTATAGCCCGCCTAAATAAAGAAAATCTTACCTTTAAATATTATTTACAAAATAGTTTATTGTTTATAAATTAATTTATAGAGGTTCACTACATGTTCGGCTATAATATCTATATTACATAATATTACTAATATTTTACATGTTCCAATAATAAACTATAAGAAAAATAACAGAAAAAAAAACATTCATTTCCGCTTGTCTGTCAATTTTCCAATATATAATATATAAACCATTTATTTATATACTTTTAGACTATACATGCATTTTCTCATGTATATATGATGATATGATCCATATAATATAAGATTTTTTTGGTAAAATGAACGATGTACGTTTTATTTTGTTTCTTATATATATGCATGAATGGTATTTATATATTACATATTTATAGAATTGCAGATAAATATTTATATAAGTTATACGGTTATACCTGCTATAATATATGTATTATAAATCCTATATATGAAGGCTAAAACCAAATGTCGAGCATTTATTTTACCTGCGTTAGTTGAATAAATATATGTATACTTATTTTTATAATCTACACAGCTTTTTCGTAAATAAATTTAAAGTTTTTCCAATACCGATTAAAAATAGATGAAAACCTTAGTTTTAAATTCAAAGATTATCATTTTTTTGCCATATACATGAACCATAAAATATATATACTTGACTTGTTATTGTGTTATGTAATCCAAAATTACTCAACTCCAAATATGAGAAAAGAAAAATAATGATACTTAAAATATTATATAATATATTTCTAACTTTAATTTCGTACGAGCTAATAACATTATCATAATTACTTTTTATACATATATAATTAAAATTGTTTCCATATTCCAACCACAAGATACATAGCGGTACCAAAGTGTTCGTTTTATATAGTTTATTTATTTCATTTTCGATTACATATTTTATAATGTAAACAGTTAACATGCTTATATAAATCCCAGGTAAAAATTTTATACTTTTTTATTCACATTTTGTATTTGTATGCATATCAAAATGCACGAATATAAAAAATGTTGATATATATACTGATTTAATACATTTTAAAAAACTTTGTTTATTTTATTAGACCATCATATATATTTGTCGACCATTATATTTAACGTATCATTCAGAAAATGTATTTATATATCTTAGGTCGTATTTTTATATATATATAAATATCATATATATATATATATATATATAATACATAAGACTTATTTAAGTATATCACATCTGCGAAATATTCACTTCATTTTAAATTTTTATAAATAAATAATATTTCATTTTCCCTTCGTATACATGATCAATATTTCATAATGAAAATTTTTTTTTTTAATTATAACTTTTTAACATATAAATCATTCAATCACATAGAAACTCAAAAAAATGTATCAATAAGTTTAAGACTCTGAATTTCACAACTGTTCGACTTCAATATCTATAAATTCATTTATGTATAATGAAGGAAGGAATATTGAAGGACGGATTATTTACCAATTTTAAAAAAATAAACAGACAATTACTCAATCCAATATTTCTTGTAACCTTTTCCGAATATTGACATTATTCATTTTGATATGATTTCATTAATATAACTAAATAAAAAATAAAAATTAATTAAATTTTTGACCGAATTATTCAAAGAATAAAACGAAAATATATAAATATATACTGATAAATATTTGATGATGAAAATTAAAATTTCAAATTAATGATATTATACGTAAATCAATATAGTAATTTAATTAATTTATATATTATATTTACAAGGTATATGAGAATATTTAACTTTCAAATTAAATTATCTATAAAACTATTATATATAGTTAATCAATGCAAATGCATATATACAAATTATAAAAACAAACACACACACACAGCTACAGATTTATTCACTCATTTACGATACGAATAAAATGAAATCATTTTATACATTTTGAATACATTATTTGTTATTGAAATAAGATAAAATCATAATTTAATTTTTGGTTTTCGAAATTCACCAAGAATTGTATCCATTGAAAGGGAAACAAGTGATGTATTATATATGCGTATACTGAGATTTTCTTCATTTACAGTGTATATATCATATGAAAATAGAAATTTATATTGTATACATTTTAATTTTTTTGGTTGGTCCTTGTGTTTAGTTCTATATGTCAATTGCTACTCGCATACAACACAATATGTTGTATATAGTCAAAAATATAAAAATAATATTATTATTTATATACCTCGCTCTGACTTTTATTATATAGATATATATTATATATTTATTTATAAAAAATAAATGTATATATATATATACAGAATAAAATTTAACAGTTTACACATTTATAAATTTATAAAATAAACTAAATAAGTCACGTGGAAAAGCGTTGTCGCGCGTGCGAAGACATTTTTCATTTTGATATAATATATATAAATGAAAATGTTTGCTCCCACTCAGTTTTCCGATGGATATATGTGTGTATATTTCTATATATAAGGAAAGTCTATCACCGCTTCTGCACATTATAATAAAATGAATGTGTATTTCCGTACGTGTTACTGTATCTGTTATATGAAAAAAAGGGGGTTTTATATACATCCATTCAATCATATACAATATATTTTCATATACAGACCAAATGAATATATGAAAACAATATTAGTCAAGTAGAGCTTGCGTATGTTCAAATTTTAAATATTCACATATACATTTTATTTCCATTGCTTTCCTTCAGTGCTATATTTTGATTTTCTTTTTTTTTTGTTTTACTTTTTTTTTTGTTAAATTTTCATGGCCTTTACCCTATTTCACCCACATAAAATAAAAAATAAGGCATAAGGAATTCGTTCACAAATACACGCATATAGAAATTATGATATATGTATATATATAGATATATAGTAATTATTTGAAAGGTTACAATTTACATATATAAAAATTATGACGGTATATATAGAGGTATATAAATCTATGTGGGGTATTTGAAAAATTTTATGATTGTATTCACAGAATGGTTAGATGTGTGTTAATATAATATATATAATATATATGAATGTGATAATATACAAACATAAACTAACACCTACACTATTTGCATATATACAAACAATAATTTGTAAAAAAAAAAAAATCAAATGGAAAAATTAAAAGTAAAACATGATGCTTAACGGAATCAAAATGTTTTCCTATGTTTTTGAACAACAATTTTATTCATTTCAAAATAAAACACTTTTTTTCGTATACACTAAACGGATAATATTATTTATTATTGTTTATTGTCATTTTATGTATATATAATAATCATGTTAATAAATACAATAGTTTGCATCCGTTTTTGATAAATTTAAATTGATAACCTTTAATTCCATTTCAAATGTCCTTATAAACAATATTAATCTACATTACTTTTATATTTCACAAAATAATATAAATATATAAACGAACAAATAGGAAAAATCGTCAACATCGTAAATCATCATCATTGAATACATTTATACATAACTTATATGTATATAATAAAAATATATATTTATATAGATATCCTATTTGTTTACGACTTTCCCCTTAATTTTCATATTTATTTTGTTTTTTTTTTTTCATTTCGTTTGCTATATTTTTATTATCTCATTATAAATATCTAAATATATATATATATATGGATGTTTTTTGTTATCTTCATATTTCAACATCCCTGTTGTTATGATGATACTTAAATATTTAAAATAGTTGAAATTTTCCTCGGTATTGTCGCCCAAATAGGTTTTTCCTCATTTTCTACGTATTCTTCGCGTATCTTCTTATTTATAAATCTTTTCCTTATATACACCTACACACATAAATAAATATGATGATTTTCTCTATATATATAAACATATAGATTTATACATATATAAGATTCTTTTTTTTCATATCCCCTTTAAATTTTCCTTGATTTTATAGTATATATATATATACATTTACAGAAAATATCCTCCTTTCATATGTACACATGAATTTGTATGTATATATACCATAACAAATTACAGTATCCTTGTATTCAATATATATACATATATTTAACATAGTAATATTAGTAAACACACTCAGCCCGGACGAAAATTATCCATGATTTGGCATACGCTTTTAAGCGCTTGTAGAGTTTGCAACGATTTACCGTCCTGTTCATTACATTTTGAAACAAGTTGAGTAGACCGTTTTTCGATATACGAACAAATACAAAGTTAAAGTGTACGTACCATCAAAACAACATCATAGAATAACAAATTTTCAAAGTAAATCAAAATATAAAAATATTTATCACATATATAAAATATTTTAAGATTTAACTAATAATTAAAAAAAAAAAGGGAAAATTTATTCAATAAACAAATTGAAAAGTTATAAATATAAAAGTGAATTTTACCGCGCGGTATATACACCATATATTTAAATACCTATAATAATATATATATGAATTTATAAACATCCATATATATTTATAATTTTTCAATATAGATTTTCCCATTTGACATAATTTGATTTGATTTAATTAATTTAAAAAAAAGTAAAAAATCTACATCATTCATTTATTATTAAATTGCATTATAAAAAATAAAAATTAAATTTAATTGAACGTTAAAAATATAATTATTCAACTTTTTCCAAAATTAATTTTTGCAAAATAAAACGTAAGTGTATTTTTTTTAAGTAATTCGCGCTTTTTATTAATATTTCGTGTGTGTGAATAATAAATATTTTAATGTTTTTCCTTTGATAAATTATTATTATTATATATACAATATTTATAATATTTATTTTTCGAAAAAGTAAATTCTCATTTTATTAAATTAAATTGAAAATAAAAATATTTTGTGAATAAATTTTGTTTCTTTATAATATTATTCGTGCGTAGATATTTATCGTCAAAACAAATAATAATAATAAAAACACATTTCTTTTCGCTGTAATTTTATAGCACCATTGCTTACAATTATTGCAATCATTGTTAAGAAAATATTTACTAATCCTTATACGATTTACTTTATTGTCATTTAATTCGTTTCCATTTTTGTTTTATGTGTATCTCTAATTATAAAAATCATTATCAATTAATCAAAAAAAAAAAAAAACAATTCAATTTAAATTATCCATAGATAAAATTAATAGTGTTTTTGAAAAGTGTGAATTCAAGTTGAATATATATTCACATTTAGATAGTATCTATATATACATACATAGATAGAGATACAAAAGGTGTGTTCGTGATTTTATTTATTTATATACATACATATATATATATATATATATATAGATTTATACATGTTTTAATAACACCCTTTATATATTGTGAAATCAGTGATAAATTTTTCGTCATAGTTTATCGGCATTTAATTGGTTTTTATTCGTGCGGTAGCAATAGAAATTGTGTTTTTTTTCTTTCGTAAAACGTTTCAATTAACAGCATCACCATTTTCGGAGTAAATTTATTTCACGTTAAAACCTCCGATATTTACCACCCATCCGCAATTAAGGAGCACACCCAACCCATTCCGAAAAAAGTTATCGTAAGTATATTTATATTAATAATTTTAAATAGATTAAATTAAATTTTTTTACAATTCAATTCGTATACCTTACTCTAATTTTTTTGTGTACTTTTCTCATTCAGTATACCAAAATAACTTATACAAATAATTTTCAATATATATTTCGAATGTGATAAAATAAAAAAATAAGTTAAATTGTTGAAATAAATTTGTGTTTATTGGAGTTTTGTTTTTCCATAAATAAAAAACAATAAGAAAAAACAACACCAAAAGAATTGTAATATATAATATTGAGTACAAAAAAATAAAAAAATATTGAATTTCTTAAGTTGACAAATGCACGTAATTTTTTTTTCTGTTTTATTTTTTTTTTTTCAAACTTAAATATATATGCATGCATACCATATATATATGATGATTGTTGAAGTGTACAAACAACTAAACATCAACTGGTGATGATGACCCAAATACGTGATAAGAAACTATATTACCTGTATTATTTATATGAACAAAATAAATAAATATTATTATAACTATTATCTTTAAAAATATTCCCATAATTTTCATATATATAGTTTTCTTTTCCGTTTTATTTTATTTTTCTATAATATACATATATAATATATTATATTATATATATATTTTTGGTTTTTTGTTATACCATCACAATTGAGTTTTATGTGTTTTAGCATACAAAAAAAACAATAGAAAATAATAAAAAAAAAGGAATATTTCTAAAATGTATTTATTCGAAAAAGAAAACTTTGGTATAAATTGACCTAAAGTTTTGCGATAGATTTATATAGGTGAAAATATATTATCGAATTATAACTTTTCCTGTGTTATTTCTTCTGTATAGTTACACCTAAAAATGGAGATTCTTATTATTTTCTGTAGATAAAAATAAAATTATATTTGTGTAACGATGCTTAAAGTGATAAAAAAAAAATGTTTGTTTTACTTTTTACATTTTGAATGGTATATTAAATTTTGTTGGGAAATTTTACTTTAAAATATATATATAAATATATAAAGTTTAATAATATATAATGTAATTTGATATTTATTGAGTTAAAATAATATTATATATTTTAATTGATAATTGAAAAAGACGTGCTTTAAATGGGAAATAAATAAAATTAAATAGATTTAAATAAAAATTTCTGGTTCAATAATATTATTATCTTAGATACAATAACAGGAAATATTCTTAGACTAATTTCTATATGTACACTGTATGTATGTATAGCTAGGCGTTAAATATTTAGCCTTTAACAACAGACTAAAAATAATTATACAATCTTAAACAATTTTAAAACATAAATTTCCATAAATATTGTACAATATATAAAAAATTATTCATTTTCCATAATATTCAAAATATATATCATATTTATCATAAATTTATTAAAAAAACGTTTAAGTAAATTGTTTATAAATGTTTTTTGTTATTATGTATATATATATTAATAATGCGAAGTGGGAAATAAAAAAAAAGATAATTATCTTCCGGTTAATTTTTTCTGTATTATACCTCTTTGAACTTTTTTATTTTCATTATTTATATATATACAATGTGCGATACTAATTAAGTTTTTTTGCACAAAAATAAAAACACCATATTATTATAAATTTTCATGTATAAGACCTAAAATTCAACTTGCATAATCTCTATATAAATAATATAACCACCGAAAAAAAACATTGTTATATTATTTTAGGATTAAATATTAATTTAAATCGATTTTCACTTATACCCAACCTTTTTTTTTTGTGAATATCCTTGAAAAGTTTTGTTTCATATATATATATATATATATATATATATATATATATATATATATATAGAATTATACATATTTATACAACATTACACCGTTTGTGCATGTACAAAATAGTGTATGTATATACGAGTACAGTACATTGTTCCTATATATATAAAAGTTAAATGCAGTGTAAAAGAAAAACAAAAACAAATGAAAGTGAAATTGAATACAGGCAAAATAGGATATCTATCCCATGGGATATGTATATACAATATGAATGTTATGATTATAATGAAAATCCTTTAACTTCGTTATAATATTATACACACAGCATTCATTTATGGTTATTCTTATATAATATATATAAAAAAAATATGAATATGTTTTGTTTTTTTAATTTAAAAATATACTATTTCTCTATATATATGTAATATAGAAAACATATCAGAGAGTATAATAACACGCGAAGAATATATTTTGAATATACAAAAACCAAACAAACAAATCGAATTGTGAATGGATATTTTTCTTTTTTGCATTTTTGTGGATACCTCTCTTATATATGTATTATTTGTATACGTATGCCAATTTATATAAAACAAAAAAAAACACATTTTCTTTTTTTTTTGGTTCAATTGGTAAATAGAAAAATATAAAATCGATATTTACTTCTTTTTTATAAATAAACCTATCTGTCTATATTTAAAACGTTTATATATTTATATATACATATAGTCTAGTAGATACTATTGTATATTGAATTTTGTATATTTATATATTCAAAATCCTACACGGGATAACATTTGAAAAATATAATTCGTATTCAGTAATATCATACAAAAATTCATTATAATATCAATTTGAAATTTGAATTGACTTTCTATAAATAAAAAAATATAAATAAATACATATGCATTTTTTGATAGATGCAGATTATTTGGTTCTTATTTGGCAAAATATATACTTTAAAGTAATTAATTAAATGAATCATATATCAATAAAAAAAAAGAAAGTGTGTGGGTGAGTTTGTAGAGAATAATTTGATTTCGTTTTAAACCAAATAAACGTTTCCTAATCATATTGATTAATTTATATATATGCTATTATACAACTCTGTTGTGTAAATGTTAAAAATGCCAACCTAAAGTTCTCTAACGAAATTTTGGGGTCGTGGGTTCGAATCCTACTGAATGCATAAAATATGTTTTGTGTTTTCGGTTATTTTTCGAATCTGAATTTTAACACAGAGTTGTATATTCCGCTTGCGGTTGGTCGTACGGCTAATTACCGACACCGTAAAAGCCACAAATTAAGTAACTAATAACAGAAGGCTGTTGTTGGACGCTAAAACCAGATTGTTGGTTGTATAGCGAAAAATTTATTTTTTTTTTTATTGATATAATTCAATAAACTGTATTCCAAATTGAATAGTTTATTTATATCTGTTTTTCTATTATTTTTGGGTTGGTTTTACATAAAGTTATATATTTTAGAATGTCTTAAAAATCTTTAAAAAATGATATATTATATAAAATCAACATTGTCGAACATTAACACGAATTATCGGACTTAATGAAATGAATTATATATTCTAAAAAAATTAAAAAGAACCCTTTTTATATTGCTTTATTAATTATTATTATAATCTATTACGAAATTGCTATATATTCTATTTAAAATACACATGCATATTTCTAAAACAAAAAAACAACATTAAAAGGTTAGAGATTTTGTCAATAAATTGATATATTAACACAATTAAATGTAACTGCTATATATCGGAAAATTAATTTATATAATAAACCCAAATTAGAATTTTAATGAATAAAATAAAAAATGTTTATTAAAGTAATTAGCAAATTATATGACACGCGCATATTTAAAACAAAATTATTTTATGTACATCACATAGAGACGATTATATCAGAGATTTATTAATCTGATAAAAAGGTACTTGCGATATATATAATATATAAATGAATATGTGTATATTAAATTTAAATATAGATTAACATATTATTCATAAATAACTTTTTTTATGTGTGTGCCTGTTTTTTTTTTTTTAATTTACCATATCTAATAAATATTGATCAAATATCGATCGATATTTTTATATTTATATACGTATAATATAAATAATTTATATTTTATTATATACATATATATATATATATATATATATATATATATATATATATATAAATATAAAATATTCTGTACATGACAAATAATGCGTATACATATGTAAGTATATATATATATAATACACTATATAGGTTATATCAATAATATCTATAGCTATACACGTATATGTATTTAACAATTATTTAATTTAACACATCATTTACATCCATTAATAAATCAAATTTGATTAATATAGATAGAGACATTTTATTATTACGTAATATTTGTATACTAATATGTACATATATAGGTATAGGAAAATTTATTATTATTTATATCTGTTTTATATTCAGAATTTGTATAAATATATATATAGGAATCAAATATTGTTGTATATACACATTTTGTAACTGAAATAAATTGTTATAATATTATAATAATAATAATAATAATAATAATAATAATAAATCCAAAACCTTAAGGAATATGTATATAAATCTATAAATATATCTCTATATCTGTATATATATATAGATAGATAATCAATCATACATATACACATATAGATATACGTAATGAAATATTTAGGATATATTAAAATCAATTAAGACAAGAAATATAAAATACACAAAGGGTTTTTCTGTATATATCATATATTAAATGGATCAGTTGATTTGACGTTCTTTTAATGTATATGACACATATATTTTGGAATGTTATGTATGTTGCGGTCAATATATAATTATGTATATGCGACATATGAAATTTTCATATTTAAATTGTTATTGACAAAAAACTAGAAAATATTATTATGATAATTTATATTAAGTATATATACTGGTTAGAATTTTACAAATATGGAATATGGGTGATTGTTGTGGATGAATGAAAATAACATGTGCATGTGTTGTTGTAATATATCAAGGATTTTACGATATTTAATTGATGTATTGGTATATGTAATTACAATGAAATTATCTCCTATTATTATTTACTTGCAAAATTTTTCCGAATAGTACTATAATCATTTTTTTCCTTTATAACAATTTTTTTTGAGATTGTAAATATTATTACCATGATATAATATTTCAAAAAAAAAATGAAATGTAACATTATAAACAATAAAGTTATAAAAATTCCTGTATAGGTAGAGGTATCATAGAATGTTTAAGAATAAATCGTTAATTTGATATTTGAATCGAATTGAATATTATTCCATATATAGATAAATATAATGTAATTTATGCTTTTTCTTCAATGTGTATATATATAATTAATAAGTTTATATAGAAACAAATATACATATAAGCATAATGTATGCTATAATATGTACATTTCTGGTTTAATATGTGGTATAAAATAAGCAGGGGTCAAGCATAATATATACGTATAAGCTTTTAGAAATAATGTAATATCGTAATTCATATATATATATATATATGGATATACATTTCTCTATAAGCAGATATATACATAAATATATACGGAATTACAGGCATATGCGGGAGGATTTTATATATTGAAATTTGCCTTGATTATATTATACATAAATATTAAACATATATAGATACAACTTTATTAGATATGAATATTCAAATTCAAAATGTAATATTATAATATATAATAATATTAATATACACATTCTATATGTATATACTTATGTGCATGTGTATATATCAAATTCAGTTATGTACAAATTATTTATATATATATTCAGAAAGTTATCATATTATATAACATATATATATATTATATATATATATATATATAATATTATAATTAAATAACTATCTAATATTTATGAATATATATTCAGGTCATTAATTAATCGTTTATGAATTCAAATTGTATATCATCAAATATTCGAATATATAATTTATTTATTATATAGTATTCTTTGAAACATTATATATATTATGTATGCGGTTATAAATAATAACGAATGGGGAAAAATCGGAAATATTAAATTTTTATATAATATATATTTAGAAAATTTTAAAGTAAATTTGGAAAATGTTTCATATTTATATAAATTTTAAAGAATTTTATTTTTCATTGTTATTATTATTATTAGGATTATAATAATGATATACGTAATCTCAAAATGTGTATTTTATAAATTCTTTGTCTCTGCGTAAGTTGAATTGTAACGATCAACCCTTTTCCATTTTTTTTTCATCTATTTGTATTCTCGTTGGTTTGTATATATTTTATTTTAAGTACTTTGTGCATATATATACAAAATCTTCACATATATATACTTTGTTATATCCATGCATTCATCCATAATATAGTATAAACATATACCTACATTGAAAATGTTATGTATATATATATATATATGCACTATGTATATATAGATATATGTGGGAAAAAAACAATAGATCCTCTTTATATACATTTATTCAAAATAAAAAGAAAAAGTGGCAAATATATTTATATATAAATACAGATATATATATCATTGAAGGATATGTGTGTGTGGATATGAATATAAGAAGAATTTATAAAAAGATAAAACAGCTTGAGTTTTTTTATATACATCTGTATATAAATACGTACATATATATATATCACAGCAGTAGCAGAAGTATCATGATCATCGTCATCGTAATCATCAACAATATCCTTTTTTCTACCTACAAATGTCTAAATATGTGTCTATCTCCAATACACTATATAAGAATATAACTAAATTTATATATATACGTTTGAAATAGTACAAATTTTCCGAATCAACTGAATGTATATACATATTTTACCATATATTTATTTATCTATATGTACGTACGTATTGCAAAAAGAACCTAAACCAAACTCTCGACCCATTCAGTGAAGTGAATCTTTTATCATTCGAATGGATCTATAAATTTTATATTGTTACAAAGTCGTAATAAATCCATGTGTTGTTTTTATTACCTTCCAACAGAGTGTTCTTTGGCATTAATATAGTATATAAATATATATATATTGAAATGAATATATTTTCCTGAGTATGGAAATTGTTCATTTTATCGAGTTGATTCCATATATATACATAACGTACATATACATATCTATCTATATATTAAGTTATATCAATGGTTAAAGAAAAAAAAACTAAAGAAGATTTGTTTATAGCGTATTTTTATGTTGTTATTTGCGTATATACCATATATATATATTACAATATCGTATACATATATATGAAATGAATTCTGGTTTTTTTACACTCATATATTTACATATGTATATACAATCTATGTAGAGAAGATTAAATATTATATTTTGAAAATTTATGTTATGATGTTATGTACTAAATTTTAAATAAAAATTATTGTTTATTTTTTCATATATATAAAAAAAACAAATTAACTAAAGGAAAAAAAATCATTTTGAGGAAAGGTTGCAGCTCAAATGTTTTTATTACACAATTCGTTTAAAATATATGAAATGTGATATGATAAAATATATAAGAACGATTGATAAAAGATAATAAAATTGGTTTCGTAAATTATTTTAATGTATAGATAAATGTATAGAAAAGAAATTATTAATTGAGTTCTTATATTTTAATTGGGAAACTGTGTTCATATAATGATGTTTCATATTTATATATATATTTTTTTTTATATAGTAAAATTATTTTTACAATCAAAACAATTAATTTTGCTTGATGGGGTTATAAAAATTAATTATTTGTAGTCAAAGGTGAATTGTACCATGGGATATATATACACACGAATATTTAACCACAAAGTTATATAGTTTCTTGTATACATTGTCATAATATTAGCATATTTTACTATATGTATGTTTATTTAAATTTTATAACTTAATTGTTTTGAGCTATGAATATATTTATTTATATAGAATATCTTCAATGACTAATTGTATAAATATAAAGTTATACCAGGTCGTCCTATATTATATAAATTTAAATATGTATACATCTTTTTTATTTATTTGTCGATTTTAATTACAATGTGTTGTATATGGTTTATACGTAATGATATAATACTATACATATATACGAATAGTTTTCTGTTTTTCATGTAAAATTCCCACTGATGTGTATATATATAGTTACACGTACATGTTCAGCACACACATATAAGTACCCATTGGTTGGTACCGAAAACAGAAATGTTATTTATAAAATGAATTATGTTAAAATGTCATGAACAATTTATTTTCGGTTGTTTATATATTTAATGATGTGATTTTTCATAATGACATACCTACATAGGAAAAAAAAACAATAAAACGTGAACTAGATTACATTACTTTTGAAATGCGTGTGGTTATAATCGTTAACTCTAACTTATATTGTATAAAAAAAATAGAGCTACATAAATATATATGATTGTATATAGTCTTCTTTTAAAAGGGTACTTATTCATTAAAGTGAGCATACGAAGCACCTAAATAATAAACAGTTAATATATATATATATATTCTAAATTAGTAAATTATTTCCTTACACCAGATTTAATTTCGGCCATGCTTAATTTTTAATTGTACGTCATGTAATTAAGTACAGAATATTTTGAAATATCTTATAAATTTTCTCAACAACATTTTTTTTTGAAATTTAAATTTACCTTGGCTGTTGTTGATAGAATACATAAATTCTGTCAAAATTATGAGGTATTGGGTTCAAATCCTGTACTGAATCCTACATGAATCATATTTCCTGTATTTTTGTTAATTATCAATTTGAATTTTACGCTATATTACATATTTTTTCCTTGTTGCCGAGCCGTATTAAATACCTCGCGGACTAAAATATTACCTATTCAATATATTTCCAAAAATATTTATGTAAATTACGGGTTCTAACAAATATCACCATTTTTATTCCATTATCCATTATATTTTATTAAAGTTGAGTAAAAGCTTTTCATATATTGTCACATACGCATATTGATAAGCAAGTTATATTACATTTATCAATGTATTTGTATATACATTTTGCTTTATCCATGCTTCCGAATATAAACTTTATCAATTACATTACAGAGTTTATGATGTTATAGTATATATAAGGATACGATACGTTGATATATTTTTTTTTTATTACAAATCAATTTACACCGCATAATATCTGTATATTAATGTTGATATTGAATATCTATATATATACATATATGTAATGTGTATTTCTTTATATATATATGCCACATAGATAACGAAAATGTAACCAAAAAATGTAAATAAAAATATAAATCAATACAATTTCTGTTTACCCATAATCATATAATATATATACAGGGGGTTCTAAAGGGTATAGAGCCGGTAAAATAAAATGAACAGAGTTTCCCATTTAAATCTGTTTGTCTAAATCTATATTTGTAACGGACTGTAACCAGTATAGTTTTTCAGACAAAAACGTCAAAACGTTATTGAATAATTTCGATTTAAAATATATTACCAGAACTGGTAACTTTATAATAGCTTCCCGTATATTTTACGTATAGCCATGCATATACATACTATGCAATATAGATAGGGAAAACATTTGCTTTGGAACTATACACAACTTTTTTTTATACAAATACAATTGATATGACACAAGGAATATGTGCATGTTCAACATCCCTTTATACCTACTTATATATATATTCTATACATATATACCATTATTCAATACATACAAGTTATATTTAAAGCAAAGAGAAAAATTGACCAAAGGTCTTTCAAAAAAATAAAAAAAAATATTTGTTTATCTATACATAATTCCCATTTAACCCAGTCTACACATTATATATGTTATATGTATATTTATATACATGTATATGAAATAACATGTTTCATTAAGAGACATATACGCATATATCTATATATATTCTTTAAAAAGCAAACATAAAATGAATGTATATTAAAAAAAAAAAGATATTCGATTTACATTTATACCTTTATATATTGTACATATATGTAATATAAATATTACCTCGACATGTAGTTATAAATGGCAAACCTTCTACATCTATATCTGAAACAATCGCCTTAAATCAGTATATATATAAACTGGTCAGCAGTTTAGGTTCTTTTGACACGCATTGTTCAACGATTATTCTATATATGTGAATAATTGTATATACATACACACGTTACCAATAGAACAAATATTGGTAAATACATTATATAATATATATATATATATATATATATATAACGATATTACTATTCAGTGGTTTTTCTTTTCAAACATATTACGTGCATGATGTATATATTGTTGTACTTTGTGTTATATGTATATGCTCAAAACACTACATCGATTCTTCATATTATCTATTTTATATTCAGGTATATATTCTATACTTTATATTATATTATAATATATAGTAATACAGTTTAAATTGATATTATATAGACATTTTCCTATATATTGCGTTTCTTTTTATATTTAATTTCTAATACATTTAAAAAAGGTATATTCATCTTTTATAAATCATGAACTGTATATAAAAAGTTTATTTAATATGAATGTATTTTATAATAATATTTATCAAAAGCTATATATATGCATGAATATATAAATAAAAGCATATATAATTTTTATATATCCTTTTAAAAACAAAACGATGTATCCGCTAACCACCACCGCACTATATATGACCGATATATACAATAATATTTATTTACCAAAAATTTTCCGTTCTACTTTATTATGTTGCGAAAAGTGATTGATTGATTTACACCATTTTCAGTAATAATAAAATTTAATAGCAATATATTATATATACATAACAATATTATGAAAATTCTTTTTATATTCCTATATATATATCTATATGTCCTTCAGTGTGTGTAAGTATATATGGTTATTTCTATATACAGTATATAAATGCATATAAAAAAAAGTATCGTTATATAATAAAAACTATATAGTAAATAAATTGACGTTTAAGGGCGTTTTCTATATATATATATCTTGTCTATACCATATATATATAAAAACTTTATACTTTCACTGCGTTACTTGAAAAGTTTTTACTAAAGCTTTACATTTAGAATCAGTTATGAACGGTCCATCTATAATATGATAATACTCCATTAATAGGAAGTCCAGTCCAAATAAATATGGGCAATTTTGGGGTTCACCAGAATAACACAATAAATAGAATTGGGGTAAATGGTTTGGCACATTGATTAACAATTGTATTGTATTTCTTTATTTTGAAAAAAATTTTAATTGATATATTGTTTAATTTTCACTATCAAAACTTTTTAAATAACCTACTACATTATTATACACATAATAGTCAAATTTAATAAAGAAAAATCGAAATAAATAAGTGGGATCTATATATATATATATATATGTATATACATTTGAAATGCTTTGGTTTTTTTGTTTTTTTTTGTATTGTTTTTGACCCATAGAACTTATAAACAACATATGAGGTTACATCAATAATGAAACATATATCAATATTGATATTTTATTAATGTTTACATATTACA
This sequence comes from Dilophus febrilis, assembly GCA_958336335.1. Classification (NCBI taxonomy): domain Eukaryota; kingdom Metazoa; phylum Arthropoda; class Insecta; order Diptera; family Bibionidae; genus Dilophus; species Dilophus febrilis. Next base: position 23,681,537 of record OY284469.1, on the reverse strand, counting down.
AAATGATATGTTTTTTTGCCACTTTTTTGATTATAAATACTGATATAATTATTTTTGAAAAATTATATAATGCGAATATCCTTTACAATTCAAAACATTTTAGTATTAATATTTTCGTATGCTTTTTGGTTTTGAAAATGATTAAAGATAACGATTACAAACAGAGAAATATATAATCCAATTAGTGCATAGTAAAAAACTGTAATATTTTATGAATTGTATTCAGATGTGCGGATGAAAAAAAAACGCAAATCTCTATAAAATGTATGATAATTAAGATAAATATCGTTAAAAAAACAATATAGTATTAAAATATCCATTTATGAGATATCAGTCAATATTTAAAATTAATTTGCAAAATTAACGCGAAATCTATACATACTCTGTTAGTATATACACGGAATTCTTCAGCTTCATAAAATTCTGTCTTAGATAATTTAAAAACTATGTCAATCATATATCCTTAACCTTTATACTATATATGGGTAGTGTACATATGTGTATATATTTCAAATTTGCTTATAAATAAGTTTTTGCAAAAGATGTCAATATTTCATATCTATTTCAATTAGTTTATTTATTTTAAACAATATTAAAAATTTGATCCCTTGTATATACACTATATAGGCAATAACCATCACCACCGGGTATATTATATATATAGTTTTATTATCGCGATTATTTCGATTATATTATACATACATATATATATAATATATATTAAAAAGGAAAAAACTTACAAAATTATATTATGTTTATATTACCTATATATATATAAGGAAAATCCATAAAAGTACACAAAGTTGTAGGGTAAATATATGTTTAAAAACTATAAATGTATTATATATTATATATGTATATCTATCCATATACATATATACCTAATAATAATAAAAAAAGTATATTATTATACGATCATATAATTTAGAAAATCAAATAACCCTTTAGTTTGGATCATAAAAATAGTCGTTTATATATTTAAAATACATAAATACACCTTCCACTTTGTATATAATATATATACTCGTACATATACAAATTATACTTTTTAAGCTAATAAAGAGAATATTATGTATATATATAAACATGGAAATATACCGAAATTGATTATAATTCGGATTGTATATGTGTATTGTTGTTTTTGATATCATATCTATATATATTTCGTAAAATTATAGTATAAGGGGTTTGTTTAGTATTTAGAATTTAGTGACGTATCCATAAACTTATAGATAAAATGAACATTGGAACGTTATTATATATATAGGAAAGAGGTATTATTCTATTATATATATTTGTATATATTATATTATGTTTAAATATACTTTTTTTTTATTTTGTTTATTCACTTTTATTAGATTCGCATATATATCTATACATATAGCATCTATAGCGATATATATGTCGGTAAACATTACCTTTATATGTAAAATTATACAGATAAACAGCTATTAACTTTTACCTAATATCCTTATATATCTGGATGGTTAGTTTTAGGTGCGGAGGTTTCATTAATATATTATATGAATTGTACGCGATAACGGAATGAAAGTTGACTAAATTTATATTGTAAAATACATATACGTATATACGTACGTATCAGAATGGTATCACTAATTATAAGTGAATTGTGTATGATATATAAGGAAAATTGTATGAATTCACGAATATCCTAATTCTATTATGGTTGGGTTTTGTTACTTTTTAAAAAATGCAATTGGTTATTTAATTGTATCAATATTTATAAACTTTGAACTTTTGCATATTCTGTATTCTGTTTCCGCGAGTGAACTTCAGTTCATACAATTTTTGTATATTTTGAAGAGAAACACATTGATTTTATTTTTATTCAATTGCCGAACTCTAGAAAATATTTTTAGGAATCATATAATATCGTTAAAGGTTATTTCAAAGAAATTCTTTGTAATATTAAATGCTTGGCAATGTTATAAAATACCGAAATGTCTTTTATTTTATATAATAGATTGACCCCATTGGAACAATACTAGATGTATTAAATAGATATAGGTGCATTGGCATTTAAGACAAACCTCGATTTTTCCCATAGAACATTATTGTATAATTATATTGATATTGAACGACGTAATTATTTTAATAATAAATAAAAAAATTAATTTTTCGCATTACAACCAACAATTTGGTTTTTGCGTCCAACAACAGTCTTCTGTTGTTAGTTTCTTAATTTGTGGTGTTACGGTGTCGGTAATTAGCCGTACGATCAACCGCAAGGGTAAAATGAAACTCTGTGTTAAAATTCAGATTCGCAATATAACCAAATACACAAAACATATTTTATGTCTTCAGTAGAATTCGAACCCACGTCCCCAAAATTTTGTAAGAATTTTAGGTTGGCATTTTTATCATTTACAACACAGAGTGCATTCAATTATTTTAATAGATTTTTTAATTCGTCCATATACGGAACTAATTGAATTCATCGTGTCAGTCAGTATTATTATTTCAATAAATATACATATAACAAAAATTGTAGGTTCCAACAGTATATAAATAAAACTTGATTAATGCTATAGGTATATATGCGATATGTAATGCTTGAAAAATATATACCTTTCATTCACAATATTATATATGAAATACAATAATATACACAAATGTTTGGTATTATATTTATATAAAATCTTAATTTACTATAATGTAGAATTAGAAACATTTCAAATTTGATTAATTTTGAAATATAAATCCAAATATATTTTCGGTAATATAAAATATTTATAAAATTAATATAAATTTAGCAATATATACATGCACTCACAAATATTATAACTATACAGAAACATAACTAAAACAAAATTTATATTATTCAATATAATAAAATGTTTCTTATATACATTTATGAATTGACTTATAAATATTTTGATATGAACAATGTTATATAATACCACGTATTATGACATTGATTAAACATGACGTGTGTATTATTATAAATATTATACAATATAATATAGAAAGTGAACAAACTAAAATGACTATCTATAGATATATACTAAATATATATAATATTATATATAGTATTATTATGATTATTATTAATAAAAAGTTTGTTTAAACATAAGGATAGTGCAAATGTTAAATTATATATAACATATACAAAAAGAAATAGAAGAAAAATAACCTAAACATTTGTAATTTTCAATTCTATATGGAAAAGAAAACTTTTCAACTCTATGTATATATGCCACAGATATGTATTATGGTATAAATGGTGTATATATACATTTTTTTATATTGTTCTTTTTTAATGATAGTATACTCTATATATATATACCATATACAATCTATTATATATAACAGGAAAACTATAACATTTTTCCTGTTTCTATATATTTTCTCGCTTTTATAACTTTATATACATATACAGTTGAGTATACACAAAACATAAATTCATCTTATTTTTACACAAACTCCATATACATATAGTATATATATATTTTCTTGTTCGCATATACATTTTTTTATCCTATAGATTTTTATATACGAATACTAAAATGGTATAAATTCGTTGAAAAATTTATAAAATGCATACATTCATAATGAGGCAAGAACAAAAAAAAAAAAAAAACAATACGAGAGATGAAAACGAAAAAAAAAGGTTCCTTAATTACTATATTTCTTTCTTAATTTATATGTGAATTTAAGCTTTTCAAATTTTTTTTTTCTATATTTATACTATACTTTATAAAACATAATATAAAATAAATATCTTTAATATGTCTGGGGCTCAATTCTTGAATCACACGCAAGAGTTGCGTGCACGCAAATACCATTTTTGAGTTTGAAAGTATACGAATAGCTATTCTTGAAATATTGAGTATAGTTTTTGCGTATGCTTTCACACGCATCTACCGAGTCTACTATTTTGTAAGCGCAAAGATATTTGCGTGTGATTTTATATAAAAAATGTATAGGAAAAATAAAAAAAAAATTATTTTCAATTTTTTTATAATTAAAAAATCGAAATTAAAAGCAAAATTAATTATCACCATAGAGATATTAGAAATAATAGAATATAATATCGTATTATTGAAAATATTACATAAAATATAATATTATAATTTTTTTTCTATATAGCGTATGTATTAATAATAACAAACTCTTCTCATTCTCGTGAGTGATTCATTAATTTTATTATATATTTTGTATTTTTCTTCATTTATACAACAAAAATGAGTGATTTCACAATATTTGAGTCTGAGGTGAATAAAATATGCGTGTGGTAATCAAGAATAAAAAGTCGTATACGCAAAGTTACGCATACGCTTCTCGGCCACACGTAAAGTTGCGTACACTCAATTTTGCGTGTGATTCAAGAATTGAGCTCTTGATGTACATAACATACATATAAAAATAAATCTATAATATTGTATAAATTGCATATTTATGTGTTTATACTGCTTTTTCTATATATATATTTATATATAAATAATATATTTTTTGCTATATTGTCATTCGGAAACAGGCCGTCCTTGTAGAATCATTTTATAAATTGTGAGTCATAAAGAAGTTTTATTGTTTAGATAAAATTAGGATTAACTCATTATTGAGTATAATCAATTCATTTATTGGTTGATTCATGACTTCATAATACCTACATATTTTTTTGAATCAAGGAAAATCTGGAAAATTTAACTCAGTAAAAAATTTAACATATGGGAATTGCATATGAAGGACTCTGGAAATGTTTAGTTGGGTCATGGCAAAAAAAAGATTGTGTTATAGTATACAACTTTTTAATGAATTTAATTATATATCTAGCAAGTGCTAACGCTGAATCTCATTAATTTCAAATGTAAAGGTGAATTGTACATTTTCTTTTTTACTTTATTTTGCAATACCATACTTCGGCTTTCCAAATAATAAAGAAAAGAGCAAATCACTATTTATATTCATCGCCGGCAGTTTATACATATACATGTAATAATAATAATAATAATAATCATTATTATTATAAAAACATCCAAAACAATGGCTATAAAAGACGGCGTACATAAATATCAAATATATACATATATTATATATAGTATGTATATAGAGATATATATTTTATATAATAATATATAATGAAAGTTATAATTCATCAGTGCTTTTCTAAATATTATATTATATTATAATTATATACTCACACACTATACTATTATGTATATAAGAAGAAAAGGTATTATATAAATATGTATATTTATATTATATATATAATGTTATTTTACAATTAAGTTAACAATATATATCTTTACCTTTTTCATTTTCTATATTTTACCACAATTAGAATCAGCACCCGTTACAATTTAATTTAGCAACCTCATATTTATATATTTAGATGTATGTATATGAATAAAATACGGAATATATCTTACCATAAAACTCTTTGAATGAAGATCATTTTAATATATTTAAGGAATGAGATTTTAAAATACATACATTTTAACATTGTAATTGGAAAATTTAAATTTAACTTTTTGTTTATATTAACGCTGTACCCCATGCTGGTCCAATACAGTACGTTCGACTTAATTTGGTCAATTTATTGGTTCTAGAAAAATTCGATCGTTATGGGGTGCACATTGCTATACAAATATGAATATTTTTAAATACACATAATTTTAAATTCCCCATACGATCCATTACGTTCAATGTGACTATTACAATTTAATGTTACATTCGATACCCTGTTTAAAAAAAATGTCTATATTAAATTTAAATATATGTATATATATTGTATATATATAATAGTCGTATATAGAAAATATAAATGAGGTATTTAACTTCTTTTTTAGCTTTTTATTCATATATATTATATAAAAAATATACCTTTATATATATATATATATGAATGCATGTATGTACAATGTACATATATAAATATTATGAATTTATATATATATATTTATATTAAGAAATTTCATTTTGTTTGGGAACTGGTAGAAAATGAATATATTATGCAATTATGTCGAATAAAAGGTATATTATTTCTTCTACAAACTACTACTATATATATCTATAATGTTTTTAATATTTATTATTACAATAATTTTACCATAACTTTTGTGTATAATTTGAGATAGTTATTTCAAATGCTTATTATATATGATATAATACGTGAAAAAGAACAAAAAATAAAACAATTAATATATTTAAACTAATCAGTCATCAAACAATCAAATATAATTATAAATATATGGTGGTAGGGAATTATAAATATTTTTAAAGATTTATTTTTTATTTATATTGTTTCAATTCATTTTCTATTGTATGTTTCTCTTTTAATTCTCAATTAATTGGATACCCTATAGTTTGAGTATATATCTTCATTTAATTATGTTTGCTATTCAATGTACGTTCGGATTATTGTCGTGTTCTTTGTCATTCACTTTGAAATAACCATAACCAAAATAACCATGAAATTGAAATCATTTTCGGCAACTTCTTTCATATGAAGTATGTTTTCGTTATCAATAACTAATTTACATTTTAAAATGACTTCTTTAGAAATAATAATTTATTTGGTGGTTGAGTGTGTGTGGATATAATCATCTGGTGTATAGTTCAGGTGGATCATTTTCATTCATTGTTTTATATTTCGAACACAATCTGTTTAACACTGAATAGGAATTTTTTAATAATCAAAATAAATAAAATAAATTATAATATTTATTCGATATAATAATTTCATTGATTTTTTGTATTATCAATAACATATAATTTATTATTATTATTATTATTATTTAACAACTAATGATGTATGTAAAATGCCAACATTAGTTTTTAATAAGCACTATGGCTGCTAGGGCCTTTGGCTTTTACCGGAATTAGAAATCATTAATATTATAATTATTAATGTAATTTTAATAATGATGATGAGTATTTGTTATATACTTTCATATATAATTGCGAATATGTGTGTGTAGTAGACTTTGTAAATCTTTGGCTGCGTCCGACACAATATACCAAAGATATTCATTAATTTGATCCCAATGAATAAATGGTGACTTAGTTCATGAATTCAAATCATAAAAAGCACAGAAAAAATTTTCCGGCCAGGATTTGAACTCGTGACCACCCGCAATTGGGTTGGATGCTTTATCAACGGCACCACCAAGTCGTCGAACATATAATTTAAAAAAACTATTTATTATAACAAAAATAATATTCTATTTTGCATCGTTGATAGTCTTAATATTGAATAATATATTAACGATTTTTTAAATGTGAATAGGTAAATAAATAAATATTTGTATATTTGCTATGACTTTAATGTCTTTATATACATATTATATTATATATAAAATATAATTATTTGAAATTTTTTTTTCTGCTTCAATTTCCATTATTTCCATTTATAAAGCCCAAAATTAATTTCGTTTGAAGAATACAAAATAAAAAAAATATTCATATATATAAATATTTGTATATTTATACTTTTATATACAATAAAAATGTAAGAAATTCAATTTGCATATATATTATATTCGTATATGTTATATTTTCGCTATAAATGGGTATAAATGCTACGACGTTTGTATAGTAAAATATACAATATATTCCTAATATATGTATTTAAAGGATATGTGTATAGATTTTCATTTTCAGCGAAATATACCTTTTGAAAATTTATTCTTATATACAATTTTACTGCATTTGCATATATGTATTTATGTTTAACTTAGCGTATATACTCATATACAGATATCGTTGTTATATATACGTTCAATAAAATTATCTAAACATACATTCAACATTCAATATATATACACATACAATGGTAATATTACTCAATATATTTTCTGAATATCAATATATATATATATTTAAATGCATTTACATTATCGTATATATGCAATAGCATAGATACAATAAAGATTTATAAATATTTAAAATATATTCGTTTTTTTTTCAATTTTTTATTATTTTCTAACATTCAATATATATATATATGTAAAATTCACATAATCCAATATATTCATTCTTTTACAATATATCGTAAATTTCTAGTTTATTAATATATATATATATATATATATATATATATGTATATATAAATGCATATGAACAGAACATGTTTATATTGATTTAAAATCATTTATTGTATTGTTATATGCATATATGAGATTATTTTTTATATATTATAACATTTACATAACATGTAGAAAATATACATGATATGTTTGAATAAATATATTTATTTATTTTTTTTTTCTATAATAAAATAAAAGGTTTAATTTCTCGTAATTGTTTTTGGTAGATATTCCTTTTTTTAAATACACATTCGTTAAGGCTTGTATTCAAATTTTCAAATATACTCGTTAAATAAAATTTCCCATAAATTAATATATACAGGAGTAAAATAATCATAATTAAAGTTTACGGTTTATTATATGTGTTCTAAACCAACAATGATAATATTTAAAATTTCAAATTAATCTATACATATATGATAAAACTATAACAAATGATTTTCTTTTTTGTTATATACCATTTTTTATTGCATAAATTGCAAGAAATCTGTTCAATAAAATTAATTATTTATAAATAAAATTATGAGATTTCATAGTTTTTTTGTCAGCTATCATCGAATACCAATTGGAATTACAGTCATAAATTATTAATTTATTGACACAAAAATATATCGAACAAAATAAGGAAAATTATTTTCATTTTCAAACAACTATATAATATAATTAATTATTCGCCGATTCATATTTAGTCAAATTTAATTTAATATATTTATATATACCTTTAGGATATTTTTTTAATAAATTTTAAATCACTTTACTATTATAATTTAATACATCCACAAAGTAAATTTTTTAATTGAAATTAATAATTCTAATGCTCAAGGATTTAAACTTTTTCTTAAACAAAACAGGATTATCGGCTAATACATGGTAAATTTATTATATGTATATAATTTTTGTAATATACATATAAACACAAAAATGATTTGTCTTAAAATATATATCCATTTACAATTCGTAAATGGATATACGCAGATATAATAAATATATTAATATCGAAATTCACTGTATATATAAATTAGAAAAAGAAAAATTAATATTGTGTGTATTGCATACCAATTTTTTATATCCAATTTAATTTGTACAAAAAATTCGAAATATTATAATGTAATTCCATATGCGATATCAATTACGTTTTATATAAACTTTTTATTTTATTTTTTTTTTTATTTTATTTTATTATTTTTTTTTGGTTGTTTTTGTGGAGAAATTAATATAAACTTTTTATGCGAAATTCTTAATTTTGTCTTTCTTCATCCCCATATTATTCGTCGTACAACGAATAATACATTTTTTTTAAATACACGGGGACGATATTATAATAATTCATATACAATACAATCATGCATTATAGATATATATATATATACAATATTAAAAAAGAAAATATTTATAATACATAAAACACAACTCATTAAACATAAGAAAGAAAATTTTAAACCACCTTGGCAAAAATAAAGTAAAAGGAAAAAAAAAAATAAATACAAAATTGGAACAATGAAAAAATGAAACGAACCAATAAAAAAATAAATCATTGCTTATAGCAATATTTCATTATATAATAATATTTTGTATACCATATATGTAACATCATCATAATATAAAAATATAAAAAAAAAATCACCTAACATAAAATATGATAAAAATTTAAGATGAGGAAAAACTCAATATATAATTTTACAATATTTCAACTTTATTTTTTTTTCTGCTGGTACCTTTTAAGAATATAAGTACGCGCAAGAAAACAAACATAACCAACTAAACTGAAAAATATTTATATACCTTTTCCTATAGATACACCAGTATATATAATAATTTATTATAGACTTTTCCAATTTTAATATCAGCATTTTTATATTATATTGTGGTATTTTTTTTATATTTATATTTAAAAAGTAATACATATATGCCGCCGTTTCCCCCATTTTCGACTATATCTATATAAAACAAATCGTTTAATTATATTTTACATATTGCTTTATAAATAGAAGAAATTTCTCGGAATAAATTATTATGATTTTAAAAAGTAATTCTTATCATTTTGTTATGACATTTTTGTTACATTGTTATGAACTTAGCAAAATATAATAATAATGCATGATAGTATTTCAATACCCATTTAATAAAGCAATACAATCTTTCTATAAATAGTAACAATGGCATAGCAGTTCGTTTTTAGTTTCTTTTAGTAACACTTAGTTAATAGAATAAAATACTCAAAACTATATGATTCTTGATTAAAATCATTAAAACTATAAAAAAGTGCAGTCGGCTATTTGAGAATTCTACTGAAAATTGAATTTTTTTCCGATTTTTTTTTTTGGTTACTTTTGATTTGAAACTTCACGCATAGTAACATATTTTCTGCTGAAAAATTCTGAACCGAACAATGCAGACAGCTCTAAGGCCCATCGTCAGTTATAGAAGAAAACCAATTCAAATTTAATCAAAGAATGTATAATTTAATAAGTTTTATACTTTGTTTATATTCCAAAACAAAATATTCGTCTTATTTCAAACTCTCGTATACCTTGATGAAAATTTAACAATTGATTTTTTAAATTATTGATTATTTTCATGTTTTATAATATATATAAATATTTTGTCACTATCACACAAATACGCTTTTTCTTTATTTGTTATGTCTCTCACTCTATTTTTATATAAATTATCATAATAATAATAATACAAAAATAAAATTTAGCATGAACAAAAAAAAAAAATATTATTCAAAAAATATACATTTTTTAAATGAATATTTCATTAGTCAAATTTCTTCAAAAAATCTATATCTATACACAAAACATAATGAAATTATAGAATATTAAGTAAAGAAAAAAAATATATAAAAAATATATCATAGAAAAATATATTTTATTATACATGATGAATGTAAAATATATATATATATATATATATATAAAATAAAACAATACAACCCCACCAGATCACCTCCAACATCATCAAAACATGCGGTTTTATGATGTTGGTATATTTATATAGATATACAAGATATATATCTTTAATGAAAGCGGTGCGTAAATGATTTGTTTTGTCTTATTGGAAAAATATGTCAAATAGTAAAATAATGAAAGATGTTTCTTAATTAAAAATTGGAATATCGTTTTAATGTAAGTTATTGTTGTGAGTCGGGTAATATTAAATATTGTCATTTAAATAGATGAATATTTCCTTATGATCATTTATTAAACAAAAAACCTATATATATATATATATAAATTCGATTGTATAATTGTATGAGTTTTGTTATTTTCCAAATGTTTTCTGATATTACAGTTGCTAACAAAGTCCCACTATTTAAATACAATAACAAAAGTCATTAAACACGAACTCTTGAAAATTTGAATATACGACCATCAAAGTTATAAAAATGTGAAAACTGCTTAAAAATGTTATTACGTTCTGTCTACATGATATTGTCTTAATAAAATTTTCCATTTTCTAAAATATCACCCACACACACACTTTTTATATACAAAATGAAAAGTTTTGTATATAAACAATATTAAATTTAATATATAATATATAGATATATAAAAGCGTTTGCATTAAATTTATTTTGGTTTATATATAGAAAACGCGTATATATATACCTATACCTTATATACGCGCATATATTGAATTTAAATATATAAATACATTATGTAAATAAGGATTATATTTTATATATACTTTAATAATTTTATTATATTTATTGTATATATTTGATTTTATATTTCATTTATATTTATTATTTCAAATGTATTTTTATTTTGTATTATTTATAAAAGATATCAAAATACTATATATGTATATTTATGAATTTATCATTACTATATATACCTAATTTAATATCGTGAAAATCATTTATTTAACTACATTTCTTTTAGATATTTATCTACATAAAAAAAATTTAATGCGTACACGATCGATATTTTGTGAATAATCTATATGTTTTCTTAACTTTTCTTAACAAACTGAAAATAAATTCCTTACCGTATAAGGGTCTTTGAATGAAATGGAAGAGCTAATATTTCGCCCTTCCGATATTAATGGAGATTGATTATAAATAGAGAGTATTCAACTGTTATGCCTTTTGCTATTACATTTTGACAGTTATGATATTAACATATATAATCCGAAAACAAATTGACTTTCAACTTCAAATTTCTTTATATATATATAAACAGTCAACCAAAAACCTTCAAGTTGTAATATGTTATAATTTATAAACTAGGACACCTTGAAATCCTTCACATCGAATTTGACACATGAATCGAATTTTTTAAATAATTAATTGAGATATATTTTTAATGTAACACACCTTATATCTTCCTTTTCTATATATAATAAAAACCGTATAAAAAAATTAAAGATTATCGCAATTATATGTGCTGTTATTGTTTCAACCTTTCAAAAAAGGATATATATTTGCTTTTTAATGTGTTAAAAAAGCCATTAATATTATAGCAGAATTAATAATTTTGTATTTTTAAATGTATTGATATAAAATATATTGAAAATAAATATAAGTAATTATTGTTAAATGATATATATAATATTTGCAATTATATCAACCTATTTATTCGCAATTAAGGTATCAGTGATTTTCAAAAGTTTTTGTTCAAAACCAAATTTTTCATCTTGTGTATAAAATATGAAATTGATCGAGGGCATTATCATTGGATTTATCTTTGAACAATATTTCATGATTCAGCATAAGATATTTAAATTAACATACTCTAACATAACATAACATACTAATAATTTAACGTATTATTAACTCATTTTCTTAAGGAATATACTAGGTTTTTTTAGATATAAATTCAATTGTATATTCACATTTTAAAACGCTTCAAAACATAAATAGAAAATTTATTTTTATTTCATCAATACATCATAAACAATTGAAAATGTCTTACCAAACATTGCATTGTGATTGTTACCACCATGATCGCATCGAAATATCTCACCGTATTATATGAAAAAAATAAATAACATTTAGGTTACCTTTACCAAAATACTAGGGTTGAAAATCACTTAAAGAAAAAAATATACCGTTTTGTTGTTATTGCTATTATTATTATTAATTTTATCAATATACTGATTTTGATTAATTTATAATTTATGATTAATGATTAATGTATTAACAAGGCAATTTTTATTTATATATATCTATACGATATTCTATATATATAATATATATATAGTGTGCATTTGAACATATGCACAATGAAAAAAGAAATTCATTTTTATGTATACGAAATTTTCGTATAAAATATATTTATTTATATATGAATATATACATGAATATGTATTTCAAGTAACGAAAGAAACGATATTTGATTAAGATAAATGTTTTATTTAATGACGTCAATGCAGTAAAATATTATTTTAACGAAATATATATTTTCTCTATACATGTATATATGAAATAAAATTCCTTATATTCTTATATATCGATTCCTATATAATAGGAATGTATTTACATTTATTGTTATAGTATTAAACAATTTATATTATATATATATATATATATATATATTGATTATATATATATATATTTATATTTAGTATTTACTATTATAGGTATATATAAAGAAATTATTTCTATTCATTTATTAATTAGATTTTTATTTATTTTTTTTCATTTCAGGTAAGTGTTTTGTAACTTATATATAAACACGCGCGTATTATGAATAAATAGACACAAATAAAGGCAATCAAATTTTTGAAAAGGATATATAGGATAAGTATAAATTGATTGATTAATTTAAAATGTTTTTTGTAAATCAAAACAAATGTTATAAATAAACAAGAAAAAATAATGCAAAAAACTAATTACAAAAACTAGTTAATCGATAAAATTAAATTTATATACGCTATAGAATTTTTAGTTGTCAAGGGTGTTAAATTATAAGTATAATTTAATAAATGCTAAAATTCCAATCAATTTATTCAATTTAATTTCTTTAACTCTAAATAATAATAAATACAGCAATGAATTTTATAGCTTACATAAACAATGTACATTTTTGCGGCGATTAATCAATAAATACACATATGTTACTTGTCTTAATTATATACTTTAATCTTCAATACTTAAATTATATAATAATATATATTGTTGTAGTTTAGGCATATCACTAAACTGCCTCGGTCATATAGCATAATTATATTTGAAAAAATCTATTTAAATATGGTTACACACATCAACCAATATCATTCATAATAATAATAATAATAATAATAATAATAATAATAATATTAATATTGTAAAATGTATAATATTTTCTTTTAATATATAAATATTTTATCAAAAATAACCATTTTCTTTTTTTTTCGTAACATTTTTTACCGCAGCATTGCTTTGTATATATACGAATAAAAAACAAAATCTGCATTTATTTTTCCCTTTCAGTATTATTTTATTGTTGAAAAGAAGATTAATTTCTTTATATTATGATACTATATACATACAGTAATATATCTCCCTATATATATTAGTATTAAATATTCATCCTTTTTTTCTTCGTATTAAGACAGTGGTGAACAGTAACATAGGTTTGTTATTTGTGTGTAAATTATTAACATTAATTTCTCACAAATTAACCGTATATTTTGAGGGCATCCTATAATGGTATAGTACAACACCAAATACATCCCACAATAGTGGTTTGACGCATGATGGTATAGAATTTAAAAATATCAAATAAATATACATCCACACCTCGTTCACTGTCCATAACTGTACAAATTAATTCCTGATATATATAATATTTATTCTTTTACTTTTTTCTGTCTGTTTAATGTTTCATCAACTTCACGTTCAACATCATTTATATTTATATATATAATACATATGGTATAGTATATTGTTGTATACATTTTTCAATCTTTAAATGTACAAAATGCACACAGAAACCCAAATTCAAATACATAGACCTTATTCAAGTCATGCATACCGAAATCCAATAACATAACATACATATCGCATTATAGGAAAATGTTTTATCATATACATTTAAATGAATTTAAGAAACAAATCCAAAATTGCGGCTATTGTATTGGGAAGTAAAATATATACATATAGCTTTGGTGAACCACATTTTTCCAACAAAAATCCTTAAATGTATAAAAATCGTGTATATATAAAAATTAATATAAAAACAAAAGCAATAGAATAAAGCAATGATATTAAAATAATAATAATAATTATTATTATTATGGTTATTTTATTATTATTATTATTGTCATATTTTTATTTTTTTTAATTACTTATATATACACAAAATTCTATATCTATATTACCTTTTGTTGGTTATTTTGTTTTTCATATATATTACTTCTTTGATATTATTTATGACATCTTGTATTTTTTTGTATACATATTTTTTGGAGATGAATATTAAAATATATTATTATATATAAATTTTCATTTGCATATATTTATTCATAATTGCAATATATTTTTTAATTATACAAGCACATCGCTAGCAGGTTTTAATTTTTTTTTTATTTATTTTATGTGGAATATAATTTGAGGGTATTAATTGCTATATATATTTATAAAATATTTTCACAAAAAATATTATATTTGTATTGTTATAGTGAGTTGTTTATTTCATATAACTATAATATGCAATGATGATCCCCTTTATATCCTTAACAAACACAAACCTAATTTTTTTTATTACATTCATTCATCATTCATTCATTACGTCACACTGTATACAATTATTCATATATATTATAATATAATATTAATACAAAAAAAAACCGAAACCCGAATAAATTATGGATGATACAAATAATAAAATAAAAAAAAAATAAACGGATGTTTTTTTTATTTATTATTATTTTTTTTTGTTCTGGTGTAAATTTATTTTCATTAAATCTGTTGGTTTTTAGTGGTTTTCTGTAATTTTAATTGACTCATAAATTAGCAGCAATGCTCTAAAAAAATTATTGTTATATATATTATTATTTTGTGTATTTACATCTGTATCATAAATAAATTTTTATAAAATATTTTGCGTTTTTGTATATAAAATATAAAATAAATACAATGAACCAAAAATAATTATATATACGCAAAATGAATTGCATTTTTCTATTTCTCATTTGTGTATTAATATGTATTTTATTTGTGGATTTTTTTTACACCATCCATGGATTTATATATTCATTTTCACACAGGGGAGTTTTTTTATTTGGTGTATAAAAATTCACATTTTATTAGCATGAGATTTTATACACCATAAATATATGGGAAAATTATTTAATACAATAATGCAATGTAACTCGCCTTTCAAACTCTAATTTGTTTTCTACTCATTTTGGTATTATATATTTAATATATATATATATATATATATATATTTATATAAATTAGCACTCACACAGATATATCGCCATATACTATAAAGCTATATATATGTTTATATATAAATTTTAATTCCTCTATACGTATATATATGTATATAATTAAAAACAATTAATAACTTTGTGTAATTAAATTTATTAAAATTAATGTTGTTATAATAATTAATTAACGTCACATGAAAATTTATTTTCCTTCCGTGAATATAAACAATACAAAATATTTTTATATATATATATATATATATATATATATATATATATATATATATATATACAGTGATTATTATATGATTATTAGTCTATATATAAATTATACCTACCATAGGTATATATAAATAAATATTAGCATATGGAACAAAAAAAATACAGAAAATTGATTTGTGAATTTTACAATAAAAAAAAATATTTAATTTATATTTGATGTTATATTTTTTTAGCAATAATTATTAAATATACGGTAATGATTTGAAACATCAGAAGTCCATATATATAGAATTATTAATATATTTCATAATTAATTTTCATTTATTCACTTTTATTTGAAAAACTATATATTACATTTTTAGTTAGCCGACAGAAAGGCTAACAATAATCGTGGTTTTTAAGTCAAACAAATGGAGTTGAAGTCACTAACTCAAAATTTAGAATTTTGTCAGTCAGAATTTTAGCATGTGTGTATTATCAACTAAACACCACCACAGAGTCAATATATATTTAATACATCATTTGAAATTAATATAGAATTAAAGTGAATTGCAGTTCACCTATATATTTTAATATTTCAAAATGTTCACTATATAGAATTTTACAATTTTTTATCAAAGAATAAAATCCTTTTACCCTTTTTATTTTATTAAAATTTTTATACTTAATATAGTTTTTTTTATAGTCAACTGAAATTTATTTAACAATTATTTACATTTCAATATTTTTATATATGTATATATGGAAATGCTATACAGGTAAAAATATAAAGTATAATTTTTATTTTTTAACCTATATTTTTATAATGAAACCATAATTTTGCTTGTTTAATATATTCTATTTATATATACCAGTGTTAGAATTGAAGAGTTTTTGATTATACGAGGGCAGTCGGTTAAGTTTCCTATGTAGCGACGTTTATATTTGATATGCAAATTTGTGGTTCTCATTAGATACAACTTACACTTGACGGTTTGATGAACATTTTGAATCCCATCTATCAGATTGTTTAATATTTAAAAATCAATTAAATATGTTCAGGTTTTGATGATTTGAAATGAATATCTTAATTAAATACACCTCTTTTGAAGGGCTTATTAGCCACACGATATCAAAAAAAAATCTAGTACATTAAAAATAGTATATTATATGATACCAATACCAAGAGTTTTTTGCATGGTTAAGTTTAAACGCGGTCTTTTACCATCGAAAATTATGATGTAAAAAGAATTCCACAATCACTTTTTTTTAATTAATGAACACAGAGAACTTAACGCAATGCACTAGCATTTACATTTGCCAGTTTTAGAACATTATAACCTCTATTTATATGGGGGTATCGCAAAAATGGGGTTATTAACAACAAAAATATATCAACACATATAAACACATAATAATTATAACAGGAAAACTTTTTTAATTTGATTTTGACTTTTTTTTTTGGTATTTCATTTTTACCGATTAATAAAGTTATAAAGTTATATTATTACGATTAAACGCAAACAAAAAAAATTGATTATAAACGCATATATAGAGCCAAATTGAATTGGCAACGAATCATATATTAAAGAGTTTCACTGGCATATAATATGTTCACAGTTAACGATATAATTTTATACTAACATTGAAGTCATGCGTTTAATTAATTAAGAACAAATTTAGTACATTTAATTTTATCTGAAATTTTTGGAAAATACAGATTTATTTTACAAAAGATTTTTTATAAATATATTATAATTTATAAATTAAGATAGATTGGAAAAAAATCTTTCATTACTCTTACATTACAAAGTAATATATCATTACAATATAGCAATTACCAAAAGATATTTATGATTCTAAAGAATGGATTAATTAAAAATGGTAAATTGTGATTTATAAAAGAAAATACCAATAAATAATTTAAATATCCGCTTATCCTCATATGATTTAATACAAAAAATTGCATTGATACTACTCAAAATGGTATAGTAAAACACAATAATTACTCATTCTTTATTATATATATAGAATATATTAAACGGAACTGTTTAAATAAATTCAATTTAAAAATAGTTATCGTTTATTACATCAATTTTTTCCATATAAAAAATTTTGTATAATTAAGTAAACTAAAACAAAGAATTTAAATTTTAATGGTGGTAATATATTTTAAAAGTTAATTTTTAATTCTATTTGTTTTATTTTAATATTTCTACATATACCATGCCATATATACGAATCTCTAAACTTACATTTCTTTACACTGTACGTTATATAAATATCTTTTTTTATGTATTACAAATAGGTATGTATGCGTGTATATCCTAAATCTATGTATAAACCATACAATTGTATTTATTATATTATATCATTATGTATAATATTTATAAAATTAAAATATACCTTTTCATGGTTTTCTCTTTTCGTGATATTATATACGTATATAAATTGTATATTGTATGTATATGTACAGTTCAGAAAATGTATTACACATAATATTTTCTTCTTTGGATCATTACTTTTCTTTCGGTTTTATATATGCGATATATATATATACACAATAACAACTATTAATATTATACCATTGTGTTTATTTATATATATGTAAGGATATAAGTTTTGGAATGTACAATTTTATATTACCTTATATTTCCTTTATTTATGCTATGTAATGATGTATATATTTATATATATATATATATGTATGTATATAAATAAATATTTGTCTATATATATATATATATATATATTTATGACTTTTATATATTTATTACATAAAATATACTTATATATATAGCACTTCTCAATGAATCCAATAAATCTCTCGCACTTCCTGTCACTTTCAGGTTATATATTTCAAACAAAGCATTTAAATCTAGCGTTTTGCGTCATTGAAGAGGAAAAGGTATTTATCTTAACGGGTTCATTTATTTTTTGGTTTTTTTGGTACAATATTATGTATTGTATGTATTTCTATATACCATAACCAATGCTGATTACCGATTTTACAGTATATAAGGTATCGCTATAATAAGAATATAATATACTACAGTTTTTTGGGTGAAAATATTAAGTATTGTTATATCTATCCATATACACACAATTTATATGATTTACTCTTTATGTATTTGTATATTGTTTTGAAATAGAAATTTAAGATATATTATATATTTAATGATTGATAACTTAAATGTAATGTTGTTGTTATTTTATATTGGTTATATATATTTGATATATTATGTGTTTACCTATAAACAGAAATATATATAGAAAATGAAATATTGAAGAAAATTCTAACAGAAACTAATTAATATTGTTTTCTTAACTTAAGTTGTTTTTATAAATTAAAATATATATAACACATTTATCATCTCTCTACCTCCCTATCTTAAATATATATATAGTCATATATGGAACAATATATAACCAAAATAACATTGCTTTTTTAGTATAATTTGACAAAAGAAAATGCTTTAACCTATAAAATAATTATAATGTAAATGTATTATATATATACAAGGTTTTAACAATATATACATAAACATAAATAATAATATACTTAAAATGAAATACAACTGCAGAAAATTCTGTATATAGACATTCAAATTTTATTTAGGAAAATTCCATTCACATTATATTTTTTGAACTTATGATTTGAATCGATAGCATTAAGGATATTCAGAATAAAAAAAACCTTTCTTTGCATCCTTTCAAAAATAAAACATAATTCTTGAATTTTCCTTTGTTAATATATTAAGTTACGTTTTACCTCCTTATTTTGTTAATTTGTCCCGTCATTCGTACGACTTATTACTGACACCGTAAAAGCAACAAATTATAGAACTAACAATAGAATGTTGCATTGTTGGAGGCCAAAATCAATCGTCGTCGGTTGTAAGCGAAAATTTATGGTAATATGAATGAAGATATATAATATCCTTAAAAATTGAATTCTTAAATGGACTTTATTTATTGAATGGGTTTTTATAAAAATCGTATCATCCAGCACATACATAGCAGGGAATTTATTTTCATATTTACGTATATGGTATATATTCATCAAGAAATAAAACGAAGAGTTTGAACTTAATTATTTTTAATATTTTTCAATTATGATAAATTAAACGTATATATATAATATTTTTTCAAATATTTATTTTGCTTGTCTTTGACTATTTATTTATATATATATTTGCATTTATGTAAAAAAAATAAACAGAAAAGTTTAAAATTTTCCAAAATTTATTTTCTATTTTTTATATATATATATATATATGTATAATTTAATTGTGTATATATTTATTTTTTGTAAAAATATTATATTTGTATAGTAATCGCATATATTATTTTACATAATAACTTTAAATAATTAAATTTATTATATATATATGGAATTTATTTGTTTGTAGATAAAATGGTGAAAAAGTAACTTCATATATAACCTTTTAAACCTAAACTTAAAAAAAAAAAAATAAATTTTTCGCTATACAACCAACAATGTGGTTTTAGCGTCCAACAACAGCCTTCTGTTGTTAGTTACTTAATTTGTGGATTTTACGGTGTCGGTAATTAGCCGTACGACCAACCGCAAGCGGAATATACAACTCTGTGTTAAAATTCAGATTCGAAAAATAACCGAAAACACAAAACATATTTTATGCATTCAGTAGGATTCGAACCCACGACCCCAAAATTTCGTTAGAATTTTAGGTTGGCATTTTTAACATTTACACCACAGAGTTACCTAAACTTATATTAACGTAAAATCAATAGGGTTTTATTGTTGGTTATGTATAAATGAGGGTGTTGTTTACATTTTATAAAAATCAATTCTACGGCTCATTCGACTTTTTGATTTTGATTTTAGATATTTTATAAATATAGTATAAGCCAAGGTATACTTTTAAAATCTTACAATAAGAAATTGATTTAAAAATATTTAGTATAGTTGTAAAAAAGAATTTGGAAAACAATGAGAGGACCTATAAAGCCATCGAATCAAGCTAACTTGGCAAGCACCTTGAAATATCATTATATTTATTAAAAAAAATATTAATTTGTTTAGTAATTGTAAAATAAACTCTGCGCTTAAACCAAAAATAATTAACATTAAATTTAAGAAACAAATGAAAAAATTCGATAAATTTAAAGTGTATATTTTGGTACATTTATATATAATGCAGATATACATCTAATTAGTATATATCCTTTTTCTATAAAACGTATATAAAACGTTTATATATATATAGGATATTAGGGGGAAAAGTATATATATGGTATATATCTTATTATTTGAAATGCGTACACTTCATAGATCATTTAGAATTTATTGTATATTATATATAAATATATATATATACAAATAAATATATATAAATAATGTGATTAATAATAATTCAAAATATTTTATATTCTCAAAAAGTTGTCAGTTATACTATAAAATATATATACATAAATATTTCATTTAGTATTATATATTTTATATTTTTAGTTTGATTTAGGTTCTATCCTTGTTTTCAAATAATATAATATGTATTCTATTTAATGTTTAGCACAGTAATTCTAAAAATATATATCTTTTTTTTTTGAAATATGAGTGTGTTTATAATTGTATATTTTAGATAACTAAATATATATATAGTTAGATTCTGTTTGAAAATGGCAAGGATATGACAGGTCGATATGTTAACTATACATAAATTTTATATATAAATACATATAGTATATATATATATATATATAAAGAATTTCTATATATAAATAATATACAATTTTGAATTTAATATATAAATTATATATATATTATATTTAGTTATTTATTCATTTAACAAACACTCAGTAAATATTGTTTTCAATCGTTATTTTTAAAATATTTAAAATGGTTGATATTTATTTTATGTACTTTATATTATATGAATATTTACATTTTTAAAATATTTCTCATACCAAACATTCCGAACAAAAACGTTAATAATTTTCCATTGCAGCAGTGATCCATTAAAATTATCAATTAAACTTTTATCAATTTTTATATACTTGAATTGGTTTCACATTATATATAATAAAAACCAACGCATATGTAAATTATGCAATAGTTACCATACAAATCTATATGGTTATTCATTTGCAAATTATGAATATATAGATACATGAAATGCAATTCATTAAAACCGTTTTTTCTACATATTATTCTATTGAAAATACATTTCAGTTGATTTAATTTCAGTATAATCATTCGACCATATTACAACTGATCATATATATATTCAGCAATCGTCCTTGAAATACTCCTTGTTATGCTATATAATAATCATCCGTTTTCTTTGTAAATTCAATTTTTTAAAATTTACTCACTGTAAGCATCTACATTTGTTTCTACATATATAATGAAAGCAGATTCATAACTATTTTCAATTTCCTTCGTATATACACTTTCCTAAAAAACCATATATACATATACAATATTTTAATCTTTATTATATGTATATATAAGATATGGTTTTTCTTATGCGATAACACTTTTGGAAATGAAATTGTATATATATATATTCAAATATGCGGGTTGTAGATGGTTGGACATATCAAAAGACGTTTATATTGTTGTTTTTGTGATTACATACAAAGATTTTAAATGTTATATAGATATGGATTAATATAGAGGTTCATATAGGATTTATTATGAATATATTTATATAAACTCTATGCGTATAAATATGAAAGTATTTAAATAACACACATATATAGAATATAAATTGAAACATGTATAATTAAAGTTTTGCAATACTTTTATAATCCTAAATTTTATAGAAGATTATACTCGGATATATACGTATAAATAATAAATTCATGTGTGTATTTTATATGTATAAGAGAGTTTCAAGATGGTGCATAATTTTAAATTTATATGAATTTTTCATGTATAATATAGTAGTTGTAATACATAAGTATTACAATATTTAATATTTAGTTTTTTTCTTATAATTCTAAATCATTATTTTATTACATTAAACTGTAATTTAACTTCAAAACAATTAAATGATTTTATTTTTAATTCTTTTCTGCGTTTTACGAAAAACAAATAAATGCGTTGTCCTTAAAAAAGTTGGGTATTGTTTTAAATTAACTGAATTCAGTACTACCGAAATGGTCATCTCCATTAAAGTCAACATCAACATTAAAGTTAAATAAAATGTGAGATAATTTAGAAGATCGCCATTCGATCTCTTGTATCGATATAGTAATAATGATAATGAATATTATAAGTACATTCTCATCGAGATATTGTACTGTATCATATGATTTACTACTTTTTCCATAATCTAAGAAAGTATTGATGTTATTGCAATGTGGCAATAATTGAAACGATTGCGGACGGCTTACGCTCGTTTGGAATAGGTGTATTTCATGTGGGAACAATATTTGTACTGATGATGGGGAGAGTTTTCTTACCCAGTGTTTTAAAGCGGATGCATATGCTTTCAAACGATTGGGGAAATGTGACATCTGGTTCATCGATATCGCTAACGTGTTTTTGTAATCATCACTATTTCTGAAATTTTATTTGCCCAAAAATTCGGATGTTGCAATAGATTCGTCATTTCGCGTATGAAAATAACCATTTAAATTAATTCTTTTACATCAATATATATTATTGTTCTCATATAGAGTCATTATACACATTTAATATTATTAAATGGTTATATAAATTTATCATATTTCTTAAAATATTTATTTATACAACCATATATTATATCCTATATGTATATATAAATAGATGATCGCTGCTATGTATTATTGTAACAACTATATATAAATTGTATCCTCAGTTGATTTGAAATCACCTGCTGTTGTAACTATACAAAAGGTAATTAAAATCTAAATCAGCCTAAACTAAAATGTATATACAATTATTAATAATCCCACAATAATGTGTATTTATATATAAACATATTTTCATATATATATATATATATATAATATTCAACAAAGACCATCATTATTATTATTATTATTATATTATTATCATCATGGTTGTATTATCTGAAATGGCAAACAATTTATAAATTATATATATAGTATCCGTATATCTTGTGCTATATATTCATGTAAATAAATGTTAAAAAGAGAATTTATACTATATATATATATATATATAGATATACCTTATATCTTTCACCTATTCATATGTGCGTATATTTATTACATACACGTATATTCTACAGAATAAAGGTATATGCATATCTCCCAATTGACAGTCGTAATATGCGATCAAATCACTTAAGATTAATTTAAATTATCGTTCAGAAGTTGATATAAGAATTGAATTAACAACTATCTATATTTTATTAATGTCAATCATTTCGGTATTTGTAGAACCACAAAATCAAATATTTTGAACTTTTTACTTTTAA
The DNA here is from genome assembly GCA_958336335.1 of Dilophus febrilis. Classification (NCBI taxonomy): domain Eukaryota; kingdom Metazoa; phylum Arthropoda; class Insecta; order Diptera; family Bibionidae; genus Dilophus; species Dilophus febrilis. Next base: position 23,656,507 of record OY284469.1, on the reverse strand, counting down.
CTTATACCTTTGTTATATACTATACAGAACAATTATATATTTTTTTTACATTAATTTCGTAACCGATATAATCGTTGAAATTTCTGTTTTCAGGGTAAATATGTACTTATCGTACCATCATCTATAATATAATACGCATATATAGCTTTAATATATTAATATAAGCACACAAAACTAATATATTATGGACGATAGATGTTAATGAACATTAAACTATAGATACACGTTTTATATATGTATATATTATTTATACATATTTCTCTGTATATTAATATATCCTTTAACTATATATACACACACATAAATAGTGCTTTATCCTAATATATATAATTTATTTCTATGAATTAATTTATATATACAGTGAGTAGAAATATGGATAAATATAGTCACATTCTTTCTATGCGAAAACGGAAGATTCTATTATATACGTATATAATATATATACCTTTATGTATATATTTATATATATGAAAGATTACATATATAAATGTACAATTACAATGTGATAAATATTTATAAATCAAATAAAATTATATCAAATGTTCCATTGTGTATATTTAACGTTTTTGCCCAAAATGTGTGTATATATTATATATATATATATGAATGCCAAATATATAGAATATATAAATAGCTATTTACATAGAACTTCTACATCTGTAATTATTTTAAAGTGATATATATATATATATATATTCAGGATGCTTATGTTTATTTAACTAAATATATATATGTAGATGATAATTTTTGGACATAATCTTCTATTTTAAAATATAATATACCTAGGTATTTAAATAAATCAAAAAATATTTTTTGTTGAAGTATAAATTATGACAAATAAATACATTAAATTTTCCATAAATATTTTTTTTTATTACTTTTTAATTGTTTTAAATTTGAATATGTTTTGGTCATAAACTAATACAAAATGAGTTTTGTATATATCAAGTCATAATTTTCATCTAAGTTTTCGCACTTTTTTGAATATTTAGTAATCAGAATGTTCAGTATACCTGGTACATACGCTGGGTGTTGAAAGATTTTAATAGTTAATCTTGATTGTAAAATTTCAAAACATAAACAAGTATAAATATATAAAGGATAGAAATATTCAAATACAATAATATATTAAATAAAATTAATTATTTTAATTGCTAAAGGAAAATTGAACTTATTTGATCACTCACTCATTAATTCTACAAATATTAATATATGTATTTATTTCACTTTATTTTGACATATGTTATTTTCAGAATTTATTTTAAATCTTATGTATAGACACATTTACATATATATCTATCTATATTTATTTATTTACGTTTATACGGAAATTTATTCTTGAAAATTTACAAAACTACAAATAATATATACAAAGTTACAAAAGTATAAATATTACCTTATATGTAGGTATAATATTTAGAAATAAAACAACATATCAAACTACACTATATATATACACATCTATAAACTTAATTCACATATATATATACGTATTGCAATCATACGAGGTATACATATATATTTATTTACATTATATGAACATTATATTATGTTTTATATTACAGAATTCAGGATATTCAAGAATATATTTAAATAAAAGATATTACCTTTTTCAACTATATCAACTATTTATAGATACACCATACCATTTGTTAAACGGATGGATGTGAATGTTATTCTCTGGTTTTATTCTCATTTATATAATTTTATAACATATACATACTATATGTATATATATATCGTAAATGTATAAGCGTTTTCTTAATATAGAAATATAGTAATATTACAAAATATACACAATAAGCATAAAGTCGTATATTTAAATCCATATATATATATATATATATATATATATATATAAGCGACAAGAGGTATTTAATAACTCGTGGGTTATATATTGTATTTATATTGGTTTATTTCGCATATATATTTATTTAGTATAATAATAAAATAATAACAACATATAGTATATGTATAGTATAATGCACTATATAAACATCAAGTAGTTTTTACTTAAAACTGTTACTAAACTAAACAACATTTTCTTTTCACTCCAACTACAAATATATATATATACGACGCGTCGTTGTTGGTAAAATTTCGTTTTTGGAAAGTGTGTATATGGGTTATCATATTGTATAAATGGATCTGTGATGTGGTAACTTTGAATAGATGATTACATGTTGTCATGAATTTGTCTTTTTGAAACATATACTTCAAGATGTACATATTTTTTACTTTAAACACACACACCCACGAATATATAAAATTTACAATCACAGTATTTTCATAAATTTATTTTATAAATGACATTATACATTTATATTTTATACATTCTATGGAAATAATTAAAAACATTTTCAAATTGAATTTGTATTAAGATTTTTGACATAATATACATACACGGTTGTAAACCATATTTTCGCATATATTTTTTATCACATCAATTCTTTATACTATTCATTTGGTATATAGAATAAAATTGAACATTATACAAAAATAATATATACTGATTTTTTCAAACTATTCTATTGTAGTAAAACTATGTATTTACCAAAAAAAAACTTCGAACTTAATTATAGTGCACACATAAAAAAGAATTATGTAGAAAATTCTAGCCAAATATATCGAAAACTTTCCCATTGAAAGCTAAATACAATCGGACGAGTCGAAAATATACGTCGATTTAAACCTTTAAAATATAAAAATAAAAACATTATTAAAATAAGTAATTTTTCCATTAACCAGAACGATATTCAACATCAAATAAATATACAATATATACATTATTATATAATGAATGACAATTGGTTGGAAAATTTTTAAATTAAAAAAAAATTGTTATACTTAAAACGAATATATAGATAGATATAGATATATACATTTATAATCAAAATCATTTTGTTTCAGCAAGTTTCATCAGTTAAAGAAATATTATACATCTATAAATATAACGATACTTTACTTTATATATTTTTCTACTTCTATATGTTATTGCAAAAAAAAAATGAAAATACTTAAAAAAATGTATATATGCAATGATTTTTTTATGCAAAATAATACTTTTTATATACATACTTTAAGAAAATTCTAAAAAAATTTGGAATAAGAAAAAAATACGAAACGAAAAACGAAACTTTTGTAGAATTTTTTTATTTAAAAAAAAAAACACATTTATATAAATTTTCTACATAAACTTATGTATATTGCTTATATCAAATACATTTATAATATACATATTCATTCATATGTATATATATATATATATGGATATGTTTAAATTCATTCATTTAAGGTGAGCGGTTATAATATATACGATTTAAGAATTTCATATATGATTATCGTAGTCTAATTTTATTTTAAGTCATTTATACATACCATATACCTGCTTTTATTATATATACGTACAGTATATAAATTATCTTATATATCTTTTTGAGAAAATTAAATTACATTATAATATTATACATATACATATTCCTATATATATATATATTTCTTTCTACATATGTGGCATAGATTAAAATTTATTATATTATTATGACATTTATTATTTGTACTGGCATATATGTTTTTTTATATACATATATAAAAGTGTTTTGTAGTAATTGGTACTTTAAAATTTGTATAGCGGTATATTTATATATAGGTATACTTAAAGAATGTATAAACTAAAAAAAAATAAAAATATAAATAAATCGTTTTCTAAATATATTTGCGCAAAATACACGTAAATGTCGGCAAATTTTCATATATAAGAAACTTTATTTCTTTATATATACGTAAAAAAAACCTAAAAATGAAAATGATGTCTTAAATATACAGAAATAAAACATAAAATAATATTTAAATCCTATATATATATATATACCAAATAATATATTTAGATATATATATTTTTAAATATTCATATAGGATAAAACTCTTTTTTTTCTAGATACATACATATGAAATATTTCATATATTTTTCTTTTTTTAAGCAATACAATAAGAAAAATATAAAAATGTAAAATATTCCTGTATATATTATAGAAAAAAAAAAGAAAAAAACAGTGAGAAAAAATATGTATGTTGAAATAAATTTCTAATATTTATATACATATAGTGAAATAAAGAGCTAAGGTCCCGAGCAGAATTAAAATACGTAGACGTACGCCTGCGTACGCCGAAGTTAAACACTGCAAATTAAATAAGAATGAACACAATAAAAACGTAGACGCACGGCTGCGTACACTTACGCCGAAGTTGACCAAATTTTATCTTCTACGTACGGGCGGCGCATTTTGACAAATATTTTATCTACAGTTCATTGAATTTCAAAATAAATAAAAATAAACAAGAAAAAAAATGAAATAAAATTAATCGTTGAAATAAAAAAAATCGAAATAAAAAAAATAGTTTAAAAATCAATTTATATTTATCTGTTTATATTTATATTTATTTAGTTTGTATTGTCAAAAAACGCAAAACAGACAATTTATTGTGTTCACTATTTTAAATTCTGCGTACGCCTACGCAGGCGTACGTCTACGTATTTTAATTCTGCTCGGGACCTAAATGAAATTCACCCTGTGTTGTTCACATATATTGTTCGCGTATATATTTATTTATTTAATATAAACGAGGGCAACAGTGAAAGTATAAACCAACTAACAAACCAAATACATTTAACCTGGCAATTTTTTAATTTATCTTTCATCATTGGCTCCGTCCAAGTTAATACAATTCACCAAACGACTTTGTTTTATTCCTTCTGTGAAGGCGATTTTTCTTGACCTTTGAAATATCCTACAGTTTCAGCCATAACCTCAGATATGGATGTAGAGCAATTTTGTAATTCTTCCAATTTTCTTTCAGTTAAAACTTCGAATATCATATCACGTTTCATTGAATTATATTTCGATGTTTTCATCAAATGATAGAATATTTAGGCAAAACAAAATAATTTTGCATCAAATTTTAGTCATTTAAAACACTTTTGTTTTTGCACAAAAGACTAAGTTGTTGGACAATTATAAAGGATAGCTCTAATAAACAAAAAGTTTTGCATTTGTCAATAATTTAACATAAAGAGTGCTTAAGATTATTTTCTGCTTTCGCTGCTGTCTTCGTATATTTTGTATAGGATAGGAAAAAAATTGTGCGGAGATTTAAAAGTCCAATCATATATATATATATATAATATAATATAAAGGAAATCCCCTCATGTTTTTTTTCTACTTCCATATATATAGTGCGTTAGAAATATATAATATATAAAGTGGTATTATAAATAAATATATATAAGGGTATATAAAATGATAATATAAGAATTTTCCGCTGTTCGGTTTGTTTTAATTTAAATATAAAATAATGAAAAAAAGCATTCTTTTTTTTTTCTATGATATTTTATTTTATTTTTTTTCTTGTTGTTATGGTATGCGATTTTAAATTATTCCGAAAAGAAAATTTTATATATATTTTTTTCTATTATTTTATTATATCGCGTTTCGGTAAATAATATTTCTTTTTTTCGTGACCGTATATAGAAATATATATATATAATATATATAGATATATATAATTTCTTAATTTTATCCTTTTCAATTTTGTCTATTTCACAATTTTTTTTACTAGCTTATTTAACATTTTTCTTTCTTCTCTTTTTTTTTTTTTATTTTTTTTGTAAGAAGAAGATATAATTTGGTTCAAAGAACACATACAAATTTTAATGTGTTGTGTGTGCGTGCGTTCGTCAGCATTCCAGATATTATACTTTATATATAAAAGTTAGATAATTTAAGGATATAAAATAATATGAAATTGGGTAAATTACACTTTATTTTATATACTATATGCAAAATATGATTGAATTTATTTTTTTGTATATTATATAGAATAGACAAATTTTTCATTTTCTTTTGAAAAATTTTACTTAATTATAAAAAAAAAATTACTTCTGCATATAGCCTATGTACATTTGTGTATGAATTTATCAAACGTATGATATTCGATAAAAGTGGGATTATAATAAAGAAAAAATAAATGATTTGATGAATAGGCAAATATATTCCTCTTAATGTGTATATATATACTTGTAAAATGTATTTTGAACGTGACTTATTCTTCCAACTATTTCCTTTTCTGTAAATGGATCAACTGTTATGCTTATTGATACCATTTTTTTGCCACACGAGTCGTCATAGAACAATTCTTTCCATTCTACATCCTAAATTTTTTTCGATTTACCGTGCTTAATCAACATCGTTCAATTTTACCCCCAAAAACTGTTACGCACATAGTTTTTCTTTATCACTTTATATAAACGCAAATATTTCAAATGATTACAAATACAAAAAAGTTTATTTAATATAGCTTAAGATGAATTAATATATTTATATTATAGATGTAAATCGATTAAAACGAATCCATTCATATTTAATTTTTCAATATATATTCATTACGTATATAGGTGACTATATTAAAAAAAAGTACGATTATATAGCAAATTATGTATATGTACCTGAGACTCTATTAAATAAAAATATTAATATATATTTGAATTAATTTTGAAAACATCATAAATGCTTTCTATAAATATATATTCGTCTGAAATATTCTATATATCATTATCGTTTTTCATATTCATTTATTCTAAAAATTTTCCATGTTTTATATGGATGTATATTTTGCATTATAATAATCTCAATATTTTCATACATGAATAATTTAATAACAACCTCTATATAAAGATATATATATTTGGTGTATAATATATTTATATATACTTAAATTTGGTATATATGGTTTCGTATATAAAGGAAAAATAAAAACCATACAAAAGATAAAAATTGGAAAAACAAACGATATCTGTGTATAAAGACACGTTTTTTTTATATATAAAAAATAAAGGAATTGAAAAAAGTTTGTGTTTTGTTGGAAAAATTCTTAATATAGAAAATATATATTTCTCTAAAGTATACTGCTATTATTATATATAATCTACAATATCAAGAGTATAGAATACGAAAACATTCAGAAAAATCAAACTAATATAGAAAATGTGTGTTATAAAATGTGATTTTTATGTGCTTTTATTTAGTGGCCTTGACTGCATCTTTTCGATATATATATATATATATATGAATAAACTTTTTTATGTATAGTTATAATATCATGTACAAATATCTATAGTACAGGTAACCCTCCTACAACGCGGTCAATAGGTTCCTGAAAAATTCCGCGTTATAGGAAATCGCGTTGTAGGAGACTTTAACTCCATACAAAAATCAGGGTTAGGTTCCTAATCGAAAAAAAATAGTTTTTATATGTTTTTATTTAAAAAAATTTTCTATTTATTCAGTTCATATAATAACAACATAAATTAATAAGAATTCATTTATACAACACAAAACAAAATATCTACTCATAAACATTAATCATTTGAATGGTATATTGTATATCATATATAATATTATTTTCACTGTGTTTTATGACCAAATTTGGGGTTTAATCAAAGAATGTTCGGATACCAAATGGTCTTATTTTTTGATGTAGAATAAGAATCCGTATCGATAAATAGGGGTTTCCATTAAAAAAAAAGTATGTTTTACATCATATCTCCTATGTGACCTTGACTCAAGGTCAAAACACACAACCATCTTATGTCCCCCTAGCCACTGAACAACTTTTGTCTGAAACATTTTTCTTAAAAACGCGTAGTTTCCGAGATATTCCATTGTCTCACGTTAAAAAACTCACCCTGTATATATATATATATATATATATAATACACGTCATCTGTTTCTTAATACACACAACATGAGTAAGATACCATATATATATATTTATATATATCATATACATATTTATGCACGTTGCATTTCGCTTTTATAAAGTTATATTTTAGAATTTAGAGCTTATATACGATATGGTATATATTCACTATAAAGAATATAAAATGTTTATTATATAATATTTGTTTATATGGGCGATAAGATAATAACATTCAGATATATAATGGATAATATTATGACAATGTACATATAATCGTAAAATATATAAAAATATTTTCATCGTTTAACAAATATATACTATTTTATATGTCATTTAAGTTGTACAAAAATTATGTAGTAAAATGAAAAATATATATTTATACATGTGAATTGATTTTGTTTTTACTTATTTGTTTTACCATAATATAATCTTAATATATGATGTGATTTGGTATGGAATACGCGTTGGTATAATAAAATTTGAAAATAGATATTTATATATTACAAGAAACATTTTCTATATTATTAATTTCTATAAATGCAACGTTGTGGTCATAATCTAAATAAATATATTAAAACATTTCAAAATAAAATTAATGTAATCTTTCCCGCATATATTCATATCACATCACATCAAATACATAAATATGAGATTGTTTTGCACGAATTTTATTAAATATTTATATAAACATTGAAAAATTATGTTGAATTTTCTTATAAAACATTTTAATTTCGTTAATGTTCAAGTTTTTTTTTGTATGTTCACTGCATTTAGAAAACTACAAACAAACAAAAAAAAACAGAATACAAACAAAACATATTCCATAATATATTATAAATGAAAACGTGAAATTTTAACCATATATGTATATACAGTATACAGATTATTTGTATATATATACAATAAATATATTTTATATATGGAGAGTAATCCATATATATGGGCAGTCAGTCTATACGCGCAGAGCTTCAATAAATGTTATCATATATATTACTCCTCTATTTATATATATTATTCGCGTAGATTCAAAAAAGTGCATTGTGAATAAGAATCATCTTTATATAGTAATGTAAACATTTCATTAACTGATGCTCCGTTTTTTTTAGTTATATAAAAAAAATAAAATATCAAAATCTGAAATTGCATGAAAGTCAATGTCGAAAACTTGTACGAAATAACGGATTAACGTTTGGGTGGAGTGCAGAACTCTCTGTGTGAAACACACACAGAAAAAATGTTTCATGTCTATTCCGCATAGGATTCTGGAATCCACACGACCTCATAATTCGGTCAGAATTTGAAAGTGTGTGATATGTTTATCAATCACTACCGCATAAAATCCGAAATGACTAAATTAAACACTTTTATTTATTATTATATAGTGAACCGGAATTTAGTTAGAGATAAAATAAATATGATCATAAACTACAGTACATTTATCCCGCATGTTTATACAAAATATACATATAAATATGAAATATGTAAATGCGTATGCATATATTTTTGTGGTTTTATTTCATTTCGAGATATAAGGATGAGGATATATTTTTTTACTCTCTATATACATTTATTGTTAAACAACGATTTTTGTTTGTTTGTTTGCTTGTTCGTTTTTTGTTGTGTTATATAGAATCGAGTAAAAAGGTTATATCTTTAGAGAGCTAAACATATATTTTCTTGCAAATAAAAATATTGTTGGCTTCGGTTACTGCAAGTAAAGTATTATTATTATTATTATTATTATACGATACACCTCACCACCATATAAAATATAGATAGTGAGCGATACGTTATACATTTTTCATTTTTATGTTTTATAAAGAAAATAATGTATATATCCATATATTTAGATTTACGATTGAATGGATAAAGCTTTTCAGATAATTCACAAAGTTTTTATTTGTCTTCTATATGTGTATAGAATATATATTACAGATATAGCTATATATGTATATTGTTCATGAATATGCATATGGATAAATTTATAGTATTTTTTTTTTGTATTTGCAGCTATATACATTTATATATCTGATTGTATATATTACATTAATTGAAATTTTAATTTATTATTTATATATTTCAAATGAAAATGTGAAAATCTATTTTTAAATGGTATAATTTTTATTTTTTTATAAAAGTCATGAAATGTATTTGTATTGCAATTCTATTCTTTAAAAATTTTATATATATTGCATATATATGAATGAGGTTATATACTACTAATATAGCAAAGGTTTATTTATATAGTGAAAACTATATCTAATTGACCTAATATTTTATTAGAATCTATATAACAAACATTGAAAATTTTCCGTCAGATTCGATACATTTCCACCATTTTCTTTTATATTCATTTCACATTCGAAATAAAATTTACATTAACTTATTTACCTACTTATACAATAATATATAAATCATGCCAATTAAATGGCGTAAAAAATCAATTTATCTTGTAATTACTGAATTGATTTTAAATCATTCGGGTTTAGAATATGTAATAAGTAATCTATATATATATAAATTAAACTACGAATTAAAAATTCTTTTAAAATTAACTGTGTTCATTGGAAATGACGATTGATTTTAGCAACCGATAACAAGTGTTATCTGTTGTTGGTAGTCGTACGACCAACTGTATAAGGTAATGTTATAATATTTATAACTATTTCGAATATTTTCCACTATATCCATTACTTTGCTGATAATATGGTACGCTTTTTTAAGTAATCTTTTAAAATTGTGTATAAAAAATGAAAATAATTTGTATCTATATTACATTCCAGTTGTAATGAACAATTTTTTTTAATATTCAGATATATATTTTAAAAGTTTAATCATCGTATTACATTAAATTTTTCTACAATAAACACGCAGAGGTTCACTTAAATAAGTATCCATTTTCTTAATTGAAATAATATAATGATATAACTTGCATTAAAAAAATTAATATTATGCGATGATATTTATAATATATTTTGAAGAAAACTTTTCTTTCACTATATATATATATATTATATAAATATCACCATATATTTCCTACGTCAGAATGAGCGTATATATTTACTTATGAAATACCTCTATTGTTGCTTTCGTGTGTAATTTTTTTTATATATAAATATATACAGACAGATACAGATTAAGAGGGTAAATTGTATATATAGGAGCAGCTTTCCATTCTATACATTATATATATGCGATACGAAATCCTAATATATAGATTCACTTTAAAATTATGGACAATATTAAAAATTGCAGCTATATATCTAGAAAACAGAACACTATAATCGCAACAGATTTGGACATAAAAAAATATTTAAAAAATATATATAAAAATTAGTATACTAAATAATACGATAATACACGGCATGATTGTTTTTATTGATATTTTGGTCAAATGTTTCATTTCTATTTTCTAGTTTACAAACTTTTCTGATGCAATATTTTTAATCTTGTGTTATTGAAAAAAAACTATGAATATATAATTTTAATGTTAATACCATATATTTTATGAATTTATATTTAGCAAAATCCAAAATTATTAAGATAAAATATATATTGTGCACACAAATTATAATATTACCATCTCCGACATTTTAATATATATCGCATGTTATTCGAAAGTGTGTGTATCTGTATTTATATTCATAAATGTGAATATGCATATAAAATGAATGTTTATATAAAGTTGAAATTTTTCAACCATTCACATAACTTTTTTAATAGATTAACATTGGGTTTTTTTTTCTGGTATTGCTATATACAATTATACATATATCATATGGTATATTTATAAAGCATGGAGCGATGGTATCCATAAAATTTTAATTTTTTATAATTGACTTTTGCTAAAAATTTGTTTTTTACTATTATAATGTATATATTTACGCATATCATTGGTGATTTAAATAAATTCTCTTAAATTTTGCATACCGAGAAAAATTGCGATCGAATTTTATTTTTAAAACCATATGTTAATATTCTTGGAAGCTTCTGACCAGATATACCAAATTTATTAATTCGAAACACAATATTTTTGTATATTATATAGACGTCATTTGTATCATTTAATGTAATTTTTTTCTTTTTTGGGATGATGGTACTAAAAATTGTAATAAAATATTATTCACTTACATTTTAAGTGATTTATTAGTTTAGTTTTAAAATTGTCTAATATTTTATTCATGTTTCTCCGAAAAATATTTTACTGCATAAACTAAAGCATATACATAAAAATTGTGTTATTTTTCAAACATTAGCAGGTAAAATTCGAATATGGGGTCTGTCCGGCAATCCGTTCTACCCAATTCGTTTTGATTTCGTATATTTCTAATGGTTTTTGAGAAACATACGTGAAATTTTGTGTAAAAAAATATACTTTGAGTTAGAATATTCATTCAGTGTCACATCAGGATCACCGCTCCAACAATACAAATCTTATTTAAGATATCTCCTGCTATTTCTAACCAATTACCTAGTTATTTAATACATGATGAAAATTGGAAATACGAAATCGCTTGTCCTGTTACGTATTGAACTAGCAGAATTATTTTTTGTTAAAAAATAATTTAGGTTGTATATGCAGATCTATACATAAAAAATATATTGTGGTATGAAAAATTTAAGAAAAGAATACTTGAATGGGGGAAAATCCGATATATATGTGAACGAGAATAAAAAAATGATAACAATAAATAGTCAGCAAGTAATGCACCCAACACAACAAAGGCAAGGATAAAATTGTAGCAATAAAATAACACAATGAATAAATATATGTATAGTATATAGTGTATAGAAGCACATGAACATGATGATGTTAGTGATGATAATAATAATGATGATAAGACTTACTATTATAATATAAAAAGAAATAGATGTATATATAAATATATATAATATAAAAAGCCCATTTTCATCTTTATTTTAATCAAACTGAACAATCTGCACACACAACTCTCTTGCATATAGATAGATGATAATTTTGTATATATATACATACATGGTTGATAAATGAATTTTATATCTATATCTGTTATATGGTATATATAAAAAGAATTTTATCTGTCTAAAAAGCCCAGAGGGTGAATTTGTTGAGAATGTGAGAAATTAAACCAATATGCACATATACGAATCGTTTGTGTGCTCCATATAAAATATAAAATATATTGTATATGCGTGTGCATACAATTTTATTTTATATATGTTTATCAACATAATTATACTCCCATATGCATATATACATACCATTATTTTATACTTCTAAAAATAATGATGAGGAATCACTTTAATTTTGTTTTTACTTATGTTGTATGTTTTAATATTTTTGTAGATTCTTTTTCAGGGGTTTTTTTTTGTTTTTTATTTTTTTGATTGAGTTCTTCAAATGTGCGGTAGCCCAAAATTTTGTTTGATCATTTTTATAACAAATATACCATATTATTATTATTATTATTATTGCTTTGCTATAAATATACAAATTTATATAAAAAAAACATTTTCTATAATTCATTTATCAAATACAAAATACGTATATAAATATATCTATATATACGAATAAAGTACTTCCTTAAATTAATAAAACATCAAATTCAATAGAAAGATATACATACAACTTAAAAAGAAAAATTTATAAGAAACGAAAATATATACCCAAGAATATTATTTTTTTTTCTTTATTCGTAAATTATATTGAATTTAGACCTCATTTTATATTGAAATAATCGAAAGTAAAATATTTAATCTGATATTACATATATAAAATAATATTTATCTATATTATAAATATATATATATATATATAAATGTATACAGACAGGTATATATATGTTCTATAAGTATTGATATAGGTATATGGTATGAATATATATATTTATTTCTAAATTGTATATGCAAAGCTATTCTTTTGAATATATTATTTGTACGAATACATTATATATATATATGTATATTGATATTATTATCTATACGTTTGTTTTTCTGTTTTGTTTTTCATTCAGAACATTCCTCGTGTATATTTTGCGGTTAGATACCAATAAACAGAGTACATTTATAATAAGAATATTATTCAAAGTGAACTGTATCTATATACCTATCTATACATTTCTATATAGATTTACCTTTACCCAAACCATATCGACCAAAACCAAAAATAATGTATATAGACACATTCATTTATATATATATATATATCTATAATGTACACTAAAACGACACGAAAACAGAGTTATATATATATATATATATATATATATGGATAAAAATATATATGAATTCATTCGATATACATATATATATATTGATATTTGTTTATACATATATTTATAGATATGTTCCTTAAGGGTAAATGCCTGGTTATATCGCTGGTTTGGTTAATGTTGAGTGAAGACATTTGTTACCTTTTTTTTCGTAAATGTATCCATTTATATTTTTATATATTTATATATACTTGCTTTCTTATCGATTTTATTTATTTGGAATTTGTTTGAAGATTTACAAGGTTTTTTTTTCTTTACTTTATATATATCTAAAGATATGATTCTGTATAGTGTGTAGGCACAGCACACGAAATAAAAATACGCGATGATATAAAAAGGTATACGCATCATCATAGAGTGGTGTCTATATAGATGTATATATACGTAGAAAAAATACGCATACATGTTGTATGTATATATATATTTATAAAAATTCGATATATTGAAGAAAATATAAATAAATAAATGAATATTACCAACGTATGTATAAATAGAGATATACCATAATATATATTTTATATTTGTGTGGCAAACGAATGAAAATAGGGAAAAGAAAATTAGAAGCAAAAAATATAGAAAATATGAGAAAAATAAAATGACGCAAAAATATTTTTGGTTTTTATCCATTTGGCAAATTGAAATAAATATGTTTATAAATTTATACATATATATTATATACCTTTAGCTTAGCAGCATATATATACATATATACATAACGATCCATGTTTATTCCATAAAAATCTTATCTTTTACCATATTAACTTATCGATGCATATATAACTATTATATATATATGCATGTAATGTGCGTATATATCTTTTTTTTTCTTTCTTGAAATAGAAAATTGATTAAATTCTAATAAAATATAGAAAATTTATATATATATATATATATATAAAAAATCGCAGTAATATATTTATGTGTTATATAGAAGAATTTTTATATAAAATATATGAATAAATTTATAATTTCATTTTAAAATTTATTATATTATTTCAAATAATCGACTCCTATTTTGTTGTTCATGCTGTTGAATGCTGTACATTCAAAGTTCAGTTCAACATATTCAACGCTATTCAAATTTGTGTAAAACTTGTACAATTTTGCATGGAAAATTTTTACCAGAGGTCAACACAAGAAATTGAAAGTTTCATATTTCCATATTTATGATAGGTAAGAAATTTACATTTGATGAAATATTCTAAAATAGAATTTGATATATGTTAATTATCGAATACCCTTTATTTAGATATACTAAAAGTACATTAATTATTGAAATTTTTCATCGATTATATTAAATACTTAATTTAATTAATCTATATACACACAAAATAAAACTGGTCATTATATTTATTATTGAAATATTATAACTTTTAAATATATTGCGTTATCTATATATACTATACTATATCATATCCCTAACTATATATATATGGAAAAATATTGTTAAATTCATTTATTTATATATTTTTGTATAATAACTAAATTTTAATGTCATATATATAACTTTCTATTGAATGCAATAAATTTATTGTATATATAAACTATTATGTAAATGTAACACAAATAATAACTTATATACCAGCTTATAGCATAAATTTCTTTGTTTATATATTACACTATATATATATAATATTTGTATTTTATAAACAATTTTATTGTATTATAGATCTATCCAAATACAATAATATTCCCTAAAGGAACTAACTATATAAATTGACATTGGATTATATATTTATATTCATTACATATATAGTATATGAAGGTATACTAATTTTAGTTAAATATATAATACAGTTTATGTTCTATTTTACAACAGTTGTATCCTTTTTTGATGAGTTTTCATTTTCAATACTTTATTAACTATATATATTATTCATGAAAAATAAAAATTATTTATTATCATATAAATGAATTAATTTTCCTATATATGTGAATATTTTTATCGCTATATCGCTCTACTAATAAATATAATATATATATATATTGATTATAATAAAAAGTTTTCCACTTGAATGGAATAGGTAAATGAATTGTTTAGAAATGTTTAAATTCATTCCATTTCTATTAGAAACATTAACATACCTATATATATATACATAGTAAATAAAATCCATTAACTGAATTTAACTGTACGTATATATATAATATCGACATTCGTTGAATCGAATAAATACTGTTTATGAATAAATGAATTATTGGTAATATAAAGTTAGTGTATTTTAATTTTGTTTGTCAATATTCACATAACTATGTTATGTACGCATTCACAGTGTATATATAATATTTATTTTGTTTTATGTATATAGTACCATATATATATATATATAAAGTATTTGAATATTCAAAGGCTTTAACAAAACATATATCTAATATACTCGTATATCTGTGATATATACAAATATCTTTCTATATTAGTATTCTATATGTTTCTAACAACAAAATTGGTATTCTAGGTATATAATAATATCATAAATAGATATTCTTTAATGGGGTGACGATTTTACATATGTACATATAAATATGAATAGGTATTATATTCGAATATAATAATGATAATAATAATAATAATAATCTACCTGTATATTATATATATATATATATATATAAATATATATACATATAATTTATTATGATATAAATTGAATACAATAGAAATCTATAAATATATAGACAATAGTAGAATATATTTCCATATACTATTATCTATACATGTTTTATAATCATTCTATTTGCATCTATATATATATATATATATATATATATATGGTATAAGTTATTGTATAAATATATACCAAAGTTTAAAATGTTTCAATATACAAATATAAATAAATACTTAATTATTTGTAAAATATTCAATAGAATTCAAATAAACTGAAATTTATATTATATATATAATTCAATAATATCAATGCTTTTAAACATATAAAATAATGCTGAATATTATATATATATACAATTAAGATTAAAATATAAACAATATTGTTATTATTATCTATATAATAAATAATATAACATATTAGACATTTATATGGATGACAATGAATAAAATATAAAAGTTATTTTTGGTAATGCGTGAAATGGTCTCATTTTGTTGAAATATCATTTATGTCGTATTTAAACACAATATAAATACCAAAATTGAGTTAATTAATATAATTTTGTCAATGAATTTTGACATTTTTTAGATCTCAAACACAATATTAGGTTTTTAATGTAGCAATTTTTATATTCCTTTTTTTATCCATTCATTGATTCATTGAGCATTAAATACAATTTCTTAGAATTGATTATATATACATTTTTATTATATCATTCGTTTAATATTAATGTTCACAAATTTCAATAAGACGAAGATTTGATATAAAATAACTTTAAAATTAAATATTTATTCTGTTTCTATTTATTCTGTAATATATAATAAATTAAATTTTGTATATATACACATGCATAAGTTTACTAATATAAATGTGTTTTATAAAGTACTCTATAAATCTATAGACAAATATATATATATATATATATATATGCAAAAGCAATTGTTCTAACAGGTAAAACACACAGAGATTTCTAAAAGTATATATGTGCTATATATTATGTTATTGCTATTTGCAGAAATAAAAAAAATATGTAAATAATGAATTCCAGGTAGCAAAAAATATTTATAAATCAGCAAGTGAATATGTGTTATAATATTATATGTGCACAACACAGGTAACTATATATATATTAACTATTATTTACTTAAAAAATGCTATTATAAAAAAATACTTCTATATAAGGTATACAGACTTTAACTTATTAATATCCCCATACGTCTTTATATGAAAATTATGAACCTCTATATGCATATGAACTACTCAAGTATTTATATACTATATATACTATATCTAATTTAATTTATAATACTGCTTATTGTCCAAAATGTGATTTCTTTAAGGACCTATATTACCATGAAATTGTTTTGCTTTCATAGTTGTTAAATGGTTTTTGTTATTTGTTTAATCAAAAAATGTATATTATATATATATATAAATAATTTTTTAACCACGATATGCAATTGTTTCCTGTAAAAAATTTATCTTTCCAAATAAATATGGAAAATATAAGAAATATCATCTACATATATTTTTTGTGTTATATAAATTCAAATATAAAGGAATTGCAAAATTACCAAGAATATTATATATATTTATGTCAAATGAGAAAGAAAAAAAATATAAATGCAATTTGTCTGAATTTTATATTTGTCTATTTTTTTATTTATTCATTTTTGTTTTTTTATCGATATTTTAAGCTTTTAAAGATTCAATTGTAGGCACACATTTGAGAGTAATATTCATGCATAGATAAATATAAACGGAAATAATTGAATATAATGTAACTGCACCTTTGTGAAAATGGGAATACAGCATTATATTCTATACTAAAAAATATATATTGAGGAAAAAAACGCCGTCAGAACAACACCTGGAATACAAAACACGTACGGCCATGAACTGCGGGAGCCGGGGGACATTAAATGTATCACCAATAAATTCATTATAAAATTTTATATTTAAGTTACTTTTCAACCATACCGGTCGATCGGTTTCCGAAAAAGGGTGAATGAAAAACCTGAACGAAAAGAGCAAATGACGAATTTTCCTTCAATTTCCCAAAACTAAACTTACTTTATACGTACGTGCTTAACATTATATATTTATTATATTCCACATAGAGTTGTACATATAGAAATAATTCTTATTTGTTACCCTCTTACATTTACAATTCATCAAAATTGCATAGAATATTTATTTATGGAAAACTTTATATATATATATATATATAATATAGATGTATGTATATGATAAAATTATATATTGTTATCCATGTATAATTAAATATAAATATATATGAAAAATATATTGAAATATTTATTCATATATATACCAGATATAACATATATATATAAATATATATATAATATACCTCATATATAATAGATATTACTTGAATTCACATAATGCCAATAATATTCAGAATAAAAAAAATCTATAAATAAATGATATATATATATATATACAATCCATTTTACTATACATTTTTCTTTACATACATTACATATCATATTAAATCTAATATATGTATATATAGAAGATGATATATAGAATAGACATATATATTATTTATGAATAGTTATTTGTATATAAATGAAAACTATATATAGCGATAAATACTAATATTCACGTACGCGGTAGAAACCCCAAGGACCAATTCAATCTGAGAAAATTTATCTAAGAATTTTATATTTATGTATATATATATATATATGATATATTTTACAAATATATGCATTTTATATATAATAGAATATATATCAGGTATTTCGCATAAAATATATATTATAGATAGATTTTATTATATATCTACATATCCATACATATACGAGTATATTTATTCATTTTTTCCCACTTGTCAGTGGATCAACAAAACACATACTCACACACAATTCGATCAAGTACACAAAAAATATGTATAATATGGATACATGAAAGGTATACACCGTTAGAACGTTAGAACGTTTTTTTTTATATATATGTAATAAATATATCACGTATATATATACGATAGTTTAGTACATATATATATTCTATCTTTTAGATATTCATGCAAATTATATATATTTATCAAATGTATATAAATAAAGATTTGATAGAATATCATTCCAATGTATTATGTATGTGGTTGGATGGATACAGGATCCTCTTAAAGATGCCTATCATAGAGGCGATAGCGCTGATTTTGTGATGAATTCTAAGTCCCGCGATTAAGTGGGTATTGCGG
This sequence comes from Dilophus febrilis, assembly GCA_958336335.1. Lineage (NCBI taxonomy): Eukaryota > Metazoa > Arthropoda > Insecta > Diptera > Bibionidae > Dilophus > Dilophus febrilis. The sequence goes on along the minus strand of OY284469.1, from coordinate 23,636,675 downwards.
TAATTTGAATTTTATTTAGAGAGTCTTAATAGAGGGTTATAACTTCTAAACCATTGATGATGTGGTCTTTACAATAAAGGAGTTTTATTGGAATGCATGATTATTTTATTTTATTGGAATGTTGGAATGTTTGATCGGTAATGTTTGGAATGTTTGATCGGTATTTTTTGGATACATTTGTTTAAATTTGATTTTTTTTAAAACAAAATTCACATCTTGTAAATTAACAAGTATCATGTAGTGAAGTTTTGATTTAGAATTCATCAAATAAATACCAGTGTCAGCTCTATGACTGTGACTTTTTAGATCATCTTTCTGTATAATATATACAAATAAAAATGCAGTTTAAAATATATACACTTGAGCCGAGATAAGTATATATAAAAAAAAGGTTAACAAATAGTAAAATAAAAAAAAACAAAAAAAGAAAACGAATAGAAAAGAAATCTAATACTTATTTTATTGTAACTATATATAGTATATAAAGTTAAATATATATATAAATATATTCAATGCATATATAATTTATTGTCAACATTTCACCTCATTCTTAACACTCCACACAACACATCGAGATAATCAAATTTCTATTTTATAGATAAATATAAATACAATTGATTATATATTGTTGCGCTTATGGTATAAATCACACACAATGGAAGTTTTTTTTTCACCTTTTCATAGTATTCTTCAATATATAGGGTTTATTTTATACTTCTTTATATGAACGGATTGGAAATTGTAATATTAATGCATAAATAACAAAAACTTGAAATTCATTTGTCCATTGTTATAGATTTTGTCTATATATAATGGACATCCAATAAGGACGATAATGTAATGTTTTCTTTTCAGTATATAAATATTAATAAAATAATTTATGTTACCCGTTCTAATTATACAGATTCCATTACTTAATATACACTATAACTATATATATACGGATTCACAACAAATATTGGGATTCCCAATCGTTGTTTTATTTGAAATTCTGTAAAAGGAAAATCTGTTAACAAGAAAAATAGCGAAATTCTGGAAGAAAGCATTCGATAACAAATCCAAAAATTGCAAATGCATCCAGAAAAATTGACTGTGTGACTTTGCTATTTTCGTGCTGTTCTATACCGATTTTAATGAAAAAGTAAAACACGATTTTATGAATAAATATATATAGCAAGTAGACCAATATAACCAAATGTAATCAATTAACTAACTTATTTACTATATATATGATATATACAAAAATTAGATTGATTTCAAATTGCAATCGTATTTATATAAATAAATATCTAGAGATTTCCACAAATAATAATAATAATTACATAAAAATCGTAACAAAATACTTCGCATTAGAATTGCATTATATATGTATTTATATATGTAAATACAATTATGTATTCGTAAACGTTTAATATATACATTATACATATATATAAAACCAAATATACAACACTTTTTCTCGTACATATAATATAAATTTAAATGAAACATAAAATATTTATGAAAATAAAATACAAATAATAAAAAAAAATACAATGATATCGATATAACTATTGAAAAGTTGATATCATTTTCAAAATGATTCTATCTTTTTTTTTTTGTTTTGTTGTATTTAACATTTTGTATGTTGTATCAAAAAAAAATTCATTCATGAGTATATATAATTTTATTGTTATATAAACATTTTTTTTTTCGTTTCAATATTTTTTATTTGGATAAGAGTGGCTATACTAAAATTGAAAAATATTATTCGAAACAATACAATTTTGTGGTTAATAAAAAAGGATTTGTTTTTTATCGAAAATACATATTATATTTTATTATTATTATTATTATTATTATTATTATTATTATTATTATGTGTATCTAGCACAATATTAGCTATATGTGTACTACATATACATACACATATATGAATAGAATATGAATAGTCAAAATGCAAAATATAAATAAAATAAAATATATATATATAGAATGTATATCGTTTTGAAAGCAATTTCATATTATGTATATATGGAAAACACAAAATATTTTTCATCTATACATCTACCTACATTATTAATATATGCATACGGGTTCAATATATATAATACATGTATAATTGTATATGTAGATTTGGCATTATATTTATATATGGTTATTATGTTGCATATACTTTATTTGTATATATATATATATATATATATATATATGGAATTGTCAAGTGCACTCTTCGGCACGTGATTTTAACAAAGAACCAGATGTCCTCTATATACATAAATATATACAAATATGTATGCATATATATATATACTTTTGTTCAATGCCACGTATATGGAATGATAAAAGGTATACTTCACAATTAATTGCATAAATTGTATGGTATATGTATGTTTGTATATGTTTGAGTGTGGGTGGGTGGGTGAATGAGTTTGCTGTGACTTTATATAGGTATAGCTTTGTTTATATATTGACAAAAAATGTGAATTTTTATTCCAAACGATTTATATAATATATGTATATATAGTATATACATGTATCATGTATATATATTTAAAAATTGGGAAATTTACATATTTAATTGCAATTACCACAAAATGCAACCACATATTTTGTCGATATTTACGCATTCTGATGTATTTATTTATTTTTTTTTTTGCCTTATGTAAATATTATTTGAAATTTTTTATAATAATATTTACTTATTTACTACCTTATGCTAAAAATTTATGAATAACGATTAAATAATTAGTTTTAGACTCGTGATTAGGAGTTTTATCAAAAGTAAATTATTTTGTAATATGAAATACGACATTTAATAAGAGTGTGAAACGCTAAAAAAATTGAATGATGTGTTCATCTTTATATAATGATAATGACGATGATGATCATTCCATACACGTGTTTATCATTCTTTTAAATATAATACATGTTTGTACATAATCATTTTCATTTGTATATATAATAATAATAATAATAATAGATTTCCTATTTGCGTGTTCAGATTAATAATAAAATAATATTGTAGATAAACATTACTGACATTAAAAATTATACAAAAATTAAATTACACCACCATGTACTGTTATTTATAAAAATGTAAAAGGTGAAAATGAAAATGTTTGATGATATTTAATCTATATAGACATTTTTGTTTACTTATTAAGTAAATAATAAAAAGCTTCATGAATATTTTGTCAAATACGAATGCATAATTTATTTTTTTATTTGTTTTTCAATCTATTTAATAGATTTAAAAATTTTAATAATTAAATTATTACTATAGTTATATAGAATGTTTTGGTTTCATTTAATTTTTTCGATCTTGTTAACATCAGGTGTGTGTAAGCTAAATTAAATTCTTTTTTTACTGTACCAATGAAATGGTTGGTATACATCCTATATAACAATTCTTTGTAAATCATTGAGATTTGTAAGTTTTGTAAAAATGAATTTTTTTAAATGTTCTGAAATCAAATCTATATATAACTCAAAGTAAATAAAATCAAAATCAGATATTATTAGTTTATATTTATTGGTGAATAAAACTTTGAAATAAATGAATGAATGTATTATATATTTATATTTACTATTTATGTTTAATATAAAGACATAAAGCATAAAAACCATCCCATCGATTATTATAGAATTTTATGAGTAAAATTAATATTACAAGAATTATTCTTTTGGTTATATATAATATATGATGATTATATTTTATTCATTATATTTATTTATATTATACGACTATATTTATAATAATCATATATAATATATCATCATAATGTTCGAGGTACGACGGTGAATATACGAGCTTTTATATACGTACAAAAATAATTTATATCATATAAAGCCTATTTATATATAAAGAAATAAATAAGTAAATGTTTTAGTTTTAATGTGAACACATTAATTTTATATATTTCATAATGATTATAGTATTATTTTTCTCGTATATAGATATTTTTTATATTAAAATATTACGTTTACTATACAATATACATATAATTTAATGTATGAACTGGTGTATAGATAAATATATGTGGTTGATTTGGTATGTGTATATACATACAATGCGCGTATATATAGGGTAAAATATTTCAAGATAAGTATATGTATACATAGCGAAAGACGCAGCACTGTCAGTCAAAATGCCGTTTTCAAATAAAACCTTTATAACCTTATATTGTGTTATGTTGTGTTGTATTGTATGGTGTATATACATATAGATATATAAATAATTATCACAAAACCCCCATAAATTATTTTATGTATCTATCTGCCAGTATTGTATATGTATGTATATAACATATATATACAAATAAATGTATACAATGTATAAATAAATATATATGTTGTATGTATATACATATATGAAATGAATGTGTATTCTTAAACAATTAACTATATATTTCGTATATATTTTGTGTATATATATACTTATTTTTTGTATTATATTTCATTTTATACAAGAAACATCTGCATGTATATGTATATATAGATCTTTATATTCTATTTATTTGTTGTATACTCGTAGATATACACTCTTTTTAGATATAAACGTTTTCAATATTTGCTTAATTGCAAGAAACGCTCCAGGAAATGTTACTTTTAACATCATTACTATACGTAATTTATATTTTATTTATACGAATATTCATATATGTTGTAGATAAATATATACCTTATATTTTATTATATTTAATATATATTATAGAGTGTATATGTATACATACATAAAAATATAAATATATAAAGGTATATCAAGGTATATTGATAATATTATTAGTATTCTTGTTGTTTTTGTTGTTTCGTTCTTATTTATAGTTGGTATACCATACTTGCCTATAGGTACTAGGTGTACCGGTAATTCTGTATGATTATCATTTGTTACATCCAAAGGATACACACATAAGTAGCGCATCCTTTTACAAGAAACAACCAAAGCAGTTGAAAAATCCAAGTCCATACCAAAAATGCTTTTCTTCAAATGACAAACGATTGTTTTTTTTATGAAAAACAATTAATAAAAAAATGTTTTTTTTTAAAATGATCGGTACACCTGATATCTACTTCAATAGACATATACATATAGAGGCGAATTTATACTCGTGACGAATATAGGTTTCTAATTTATTTTTTCCAAAATTTAGAAATAAATCTTCTTATGATATTTATATATTATTTGCCAGAGGGTGAAGTTATATATTATAATTTATTTTCTGGGTATGTAAATTTCATATACACGCATAGATACGTTGTGTTGATAATATTGTTCTTCATAACAAAATATTGTATATATATAGGTATATATAGCAGTTTTATTGAAAAAATGTGATATATATATTTATTATGTTGGATATTCCAAAAATTTTTTATCATATTATACAATATTTTTATGTTTTTCCTTTTTTTTTTTTTGTAAATACATAACATATATATTTGTTTGACACGCATATTGTAAAAATTCGATAATATTGCATATATTTTATGTATATATATATCTTTATCTATATAAATTTAGCAAACGAGTACTATACATAAATATAATACTATAAGGTAATGCTATAGACTGTACTAAAATATGAGGTTATGATATATATATATATAGGTAAAATAAAAAGTATATAGAAAAATAAAAGACTTTAAAGAAGAAAATGTGATTTTCTTTTGATAAAATGTTTCAGTTCAGATAGATTTTTTTTTATATTTTATTTTCCTTTCCCTTATTCTAATTCTAAATAGTATATAATGTTTTTAAAAGTATGTATATAATCAGGAATGTAGCATACCCAAACACAACCGATATATATAATATAAAAATGTGTTTATGTTAGAATAAGAAAAATATAAAATGTGTTTTTTTCTTCTATATATTATAAAAGTTGTATTGAAAAATTGTGCGAATAATATACATGGACATATGTTATACTATAATACTTTTAGTATTCTTTTATTCAATCATTACGTTGATTCGGTAATTTTGTATAATACATTTTTAACAACTGAAAAATTTCAAATCAAATCTATTAAATAACAATTTACATATAATTAATACATATTAATAAAAAAGATGAAATAGAAAATGTAACCTGCATATAAAATGATGAATATTGAATGTATACACGATCTTAAATATATAGCTTAACAAATCAATAAATTTAGGATTCATCCAAATCGGGTATTCATTATATTGTATAACCAATTTTAACCATTTGATATTAATGACTAAACATTATACAAAATCTAAAATATTAGAAATTATAAACAAACACTCAAAAACAATATTTTCTTCATTCAACTCATCGCAACAAAAAAATCATTATTTGAACTATATATAATTCTTATTATATGCATATACCTCTTATATGAAATTAAAATGTATATTATTAATTTAAATTTTTAATTGCTGCTTAATTATAATAGATTATAATTTTAAACATTTATATAAATTAATATAATAATAAATAACCTTCGCTTATATAATTATATATATACATATAGAACATTCTAATACAATAAATATATGTATAATATACGCAGAAAGGTTTAAACAAATAACATTAAAGAAAAAAAAACACAGACAGCATATATAATTTTGATGTTGAATAATTATATTATTATTACAATATCGTATATATACATATATACAATAGCACCTTTAATTAAGTAATATTTTTTATGCTTATAAAAATATATATGTATTATTCACATTAATATTCATCAAAATTCATTTAACAATGATTTGGTTTCCATTTTTTTTATTTTTATTTTCCTTAAGAAAAAATTGCTAAATTACTATATTAATTTTGATGACGAAACATTTTTCTTTCAAATTATAATCGGAGGTCATATATAACACATAATATATATATAGATATATTGTATTTGTATATAGTATTAAAATTAAAATGTTTTTTGTTATGATTTAAAAGAATTCATTATATTATATTATGGCTATATATTATATATTATAAATTGGAGACCGATTCTATATACGACGAACAGATCCATTACACAAAAGTCTTTAAAATAATTTAAATAAGTATTTTTTAAAGATAATTTGCTGGTATACGGTTAATTTAGTACGGATAATTCAGTAAACGCCTGAATTTGTATAGGGGGAAAGGATGGCATTAAATAAAATAGCAAAACTAAATTAATAAGTAATTTATATACCACCATAAGTATATAAACGTAATAGCATCTATGTCTATTTCTTAGAAATAAATTAGAATTTAAGAAAGTTGATACCCTTTATATAGAAAAAATTCAAAACGTTTGATTTCCAATCAATGTGAATTGATATTCTTATATGTATGTAAAGTAAATGTAAATCATATATAGCATAACAAATTAATTCATTTTATTGTATAAGGCAAAATTTATTATCTGTTTAGTGATAAAAGTATAATATTTATTTTAATATATACATAATTATTAATGTAATTGAAATTACTCTATCTATTATATATAAATGTATTATATAGAGAAATATATAGTATTTATATCGCTAATATAATATGTCAATATAAATTATGCATAAATATACCGATTGGTTTATATATGAATTATATTTTATAATATGTTTGGAGTTATGTATATATAACTATAAAAATATGTATTATATTCAAAATAAATTGCAGGGATGATTAAGCTTTTTTTGGCTCGTTTCTATTTGAATATAAAGGACATGACAAATTATGTATCTCATCGACTTATCGTATCAAATCCTGTTCACTTACAATAGTATTCATACAGAAAATTAATTAAAATATTAATTATGCAAAAACTTTAAAATGTGAATCAAAGTGCATATGCACTATAAATACTTCAAGATGGGAAACGGAAATTCTTCGATATAGTCGATTTATACGTTTTTGGTTAACTATATATAAATATAAAAATTTAAATGCGGTTATACGTTTGGTTATCTATGATAGTTTATATATAACAAAATAAATATATAATTATTTATATACAATTTTCGATGATAATCTCTTTTAAGCTTAATATATATTTATTAATGATTTTCATGTGGTAAAATTTATTTTATAAATATTAAATTAATTATATTGATTTAATGAATAGACTTATAAAGGTATATAAATTATATAAATAAATATATATATAATATACATCAACATTGTTTAAATATTTAACCATCATTGTCATAGATATATCTATATAAAATATAAATATCTATATATTTATATATATATATATATATATATATATAATATAGATATCTATATCTATATCTATATTATATATATATATATATATGTATGAATATGGAATGGTAGTATATCAGTATAAAATTTGAATTTTATATTACTTATAAATTTAAATAAACGCATTATTATATTCTCTTCATTATAATCATTTGTTTCATTATAATTTAATGATTAAATAAACTGTATTCAAATTAAATTAATCTTATATATAGAATAGTAAATATATCTATACTATATATATATATATATGTATTGTTGTGACATAGTAAAACATTAGTTTACTTTATATAAATAAATCAATTGTGTACTAATATATACAATATTATCATTTACGAAACTTAAAATATATATGATCATATGTGTTTATATTCCGAGATAATATACATATATTAAATATATATACTTGATAGAAATTCAGGTACATAAACACATATTCCTATATGAATAATTAATTTATCAATTGTTTTATTAACATTCACTGAAATTATACTTCATTAAACATTAATTTTCTTGATTTATTTATTGAACATTAGATTATATATTCCATATATATTATATAGATAGATATACGTGGATATGTACAAATAAGTGTATTGTGTATATATTCGGAATATATGTGTATATACAATATTTATAATATATTGTTTATAGATAATACAAATTAAATTATGTATTATTGAGCTAGTCATACAACTTTAATGTATATATATAATATATATATATATATATAATATAATAACTACTTAGTTTATAAATATATATACGATTTACTCTGTCAATTCCATATTGCTCATGTAAAATTCATAAATTATCTATTTGAAAATGTATGTCATATTTATATATATATTATATATATATATTTATATATTCGGTATATTGATTGGTTATATTGTTATATATCTTTCTATATTACAAATTTAATGCGTTTGTAACAAACAATTTAAAGGAAAACACAGATCAAGTGATAAAAATATACAAGCAGCAACAATTTTTTTTGTTTTACTCTCTGTAATAATTACCTTTTCACTTTTTCTTTTCCGATATTATTTGTTTATTATGATTTGTTTAGGGATTTCTTCGATAGATTGAAATTTATTAATTTATATTACTTATATTCAATTTTATATTTCTTACGAATGTGTTTATAAGTTTATATAAATAATGATGATTTTGCGTTAACAATAATTATGAATCAAAAATCGACAATATAGTGATATGTTAATAAAATTTACGCAAAATAGAGAAATATTGAAATTTATATATTATATATAAATAAATATACTTTTATATCACACATATTGGCAATATGATATTGCTTTACATATATATGAAATATGCAATAAAGAATTGGAACGTGCGGAAGGAAAAGTTGTCAAGAAGACATATTAAATAAATACATTGCACATATATACTTTCATGTAATAAATACAATTGTATATTTATACACATTTGTATGCATGATATATATGAAATAAATCCTTTATATATGTGTAATAACAGCAGTAACTAATATAATATAAGAACAGGATACAAATTTAAAATGTATGCCATATATATACTTTTGTGAATATCGCATATATATATATATATATATATATATATATCAATAAGAGTTAAAGGATCAAATATATCTTCTTGTTCTATAAAACAAATACATATATGTAGATTTGGATGTGACCGATAAATGTACATATCGCATATCATATAAAATGGTAAAATATATTCTCTATATATATATAATGTAAAATTATAATATTAAACATCTCTATATATATATATATGTTTAAAACATATCACATATAATAAATGTTCACTTAAATCTATACATAGAAATTTGAATGTTTATTATAATTGAATTAGAATTATGTGTAGAAATATACAGCTTGAATACACTTATTAAATGTATCTATAGATTTGTATTGTCGTAATTTAATTCTATTATATATATATATATTCATAGAGATAGCAAATTGAATACATTTATGGTTTTTTAAACAAAATGCTATGTTTTTGATTGAGTCTGTCTAAATCATTGTGGCCTTTGAATTGCATAGTCATATATCACAGTAAAAAAATATACTTTATTTGTATTTGTATATAAAACACAGAGTTTGATAACTTAAAATTTTGACAAAAATTTTGAGATCTTGCGTTTGCATACTACACAAATTAGATGCACCATTTTTCTTTTGATTTTTTTATTATATTGGGGTCCAACACAGAGTTATATAATTTTCCATACGTTATTTTTTGTTTTAGGAAATAGGAGGAATCTTACATAACCAACGCTACGGGTAGTGTCAGATTTATATACTGACTAAAAACCCCTGTTCAAATACGGTATTTATATAGCAAATTTAATTTAAGAATTTAAATGAATAGGATTTGATGCAATATTTCTATTTAACACTGATTCATTTCAGATGTATATAATATATTTATTAATACTTTCTTATATTCAAAATCAAAATTGACAAAGGACTATATTGTTATTTGTTAACCTTTTTTTGTTATAGGTAAATTTTGAATAGAAAAATAAATTATATGAAATATACACTCAATAACCCATAGTAATATTATATAAAATACATATTTATATACATTCGAATATATACAGATATTATATATAGTAGAATATAATATATAACATAACATTATGATCAAAACTTTATTCATCAAAAACATTTTATCACATCTTTGTTAAATTGATTGTTACTTTTAAACATGCAATAAAATTTTGTGTAAAAGTTTCATTTATCCAATTATATATTGTCAATAATATATTTGTATAGATGAGAAGCAAGGAAAAAAATACATCCATATATATATGTATGATTGTATAGAATTCAAGCGATATATAAAATGTGTAATAAAATAAAAGTTTTCTTCTAATTTTTTTTGTATTTTTATTATTATTATTATTATTATGCTCTGGCTATATATATATATAAATAATTTGTTTTCTATTCAGAGTTTTCAGTACGTATTTTAAGTATTATATATGGCGTTATTGATAATTTAACAATGTATCATACACATTTCATTTTCATTTATATTTATTTATTTATATACATACATATACTGTAATATATATTTATTTCTATATCTATCGTATACGTATATATTATATGTATACAATATATAGATATATAGATGCATATATGCGAAAGAACGACGAACTAAATTTTATAATAGAATAAAAGCTTTGATTATTGTTTATATTGAATGTTTTATATATTCTTGATTTTTTTTTCAGACGTTGCTAATTTATTGTATAGAACTAAAATTTTTCATACAGTATAAGATGCACACTAAAACTGATTTTATCAAAAAAAAAGTATTACTGCCTTTGTATTACGTATAAATCCTTCAAATATGTATATAAATACATATCTCAATCCTTATACCAACACATATGTAAAATATACTTATTTTATTTAATCTATTGTATTGTATATATCTATTGAATATATCGACGGATGATTGCACTGTATATAGAGTTTATTTTCAATTTTGTTAATGAAATGAGAAAATAAAGCAGTTATACAAAGAAGAAATATAGTTATATGAATTTTCAAAAGATATACTAATTCAATTCAATTGACATTCATCATCGTATTAAATAATTGTAGAACTTTAAATAATACCAATATACTTATTGATCATCAGAGCCAGGATATATATGTATATGACTCCGAATATACTTTCAATAATACCGGAGTTTTATTGATGTGTATATATTATATATGTAATTAAAGATTTACTTTTTATGTATATTTATTTACCTGTATATTTCAATTTAATCATTACATTACAAATATTATACATTCGATATATGCATAAACTTTAATCTTTTCATTGGAAAATTACGGTTAAATAATGTATATACGAATAGAAAATTTCCATATATATATACTATTCCCTGATCGTATAAATTAATATATATCCATACATAATACATGTATGTATATTGTATATGGTATATATACAGAATACTGGAAGCGAAAAAAAATTGTAGATTTTTAAATAAATGCAATCAAAGTGAAACAACGAAATCCAACACAACAACCTATACAATATATATAATTTAAAATTTATATATAATACTCTTGAATCAAGTATTATAACACTTCGTTCAATAATGTGTGTGACTGACACATAGATGGCGTCCCTAGAACTAAATCAATATTTTTTTTCGCATTTGGCAACCTTTTTAGGCTTACTGTCAACATCATATGTTAATCAGATCATTTGTTTACAAGTTACAGTGCTATAAGTGACGCTATTTTTGTGTTTTAAAAAAAAATGAATTCAAAGCAATTCCGTGTGCTGATTTAACATTGTTTTTTAATGAAAAAAAATACTGTTCAATGACAGGAATGGCTTGAAAAACATTACTCGGACTCTGCTCCATCAAAAAGAAGCATTTGTTATTGGTATGCCGAATTCAAACGTGGTCGTACAGACACCGATGACATTCCATCTACTGGAAGGCCAAATGACGCTGTTATTCCGGAAAACGTTGAAAAAACACTGAAAATCATTATGTCCAACCGTAAAGTGAAAGTGAGGGAGATTGCTGACATTCTGAAGATATCAGCAGGCAGTGTACAAACCATAATACACGAACATTTGGGTATGAAAAAGGTGTGTTCCAAATGGGTGCCGCGTTTGCTCACACCGGAGCAAAAACAACAACGAACCGATGATTCAAAGAGCTGTTTGGACATGTTTACGCGCAATAAGTCGGAGTTTTTGCGACGGTACATCACAATGGATGAAACATGGATCCACCATTTCACTCCAGAGTCAAATCGGCAGTCTGCTGAGTGGCATGCAGCCGGCGAAAGCCGCCCAAAGCGACCAAAGACGCAGCAGTTGGCTGGCAAGGTTATGGCGTCTGTATTTTGGGATGCGCATGGAATAATATTCATCGACTATCTCCAGAAGGGGCAGACCATCAACAGCGACTATTATATAGCGTTATTGGAGCGTTTGAAAGTCGAAATCGCAAAGAAACGGCCTCATATGGCGAAGAAAAAAGTGTTGTTCCACCAAGACAATGCACCGTGTCACAAATCAATGAAAACGATGGCAAAATTGAACGAATTGGGCTTTGAATTGCTTCCCCATCCACCGTATTCTCCAGATTTAGCCCCCAGCGACTACTGGCTCTTCGCAGACCTCAAAAGGATGCTCCGTGGTAAGAGATTTGGCTCAAATGATGAAGTAATCGCCGAAACTAACGCCTATTTTGAAGGCAAAGAAAAATCGTTTTACAAAGGCGGTATCGAAAGATTGGAAAAGCGTTGGAATGATTGTATCTCCCTAAAAGGGGACTATCTTGATGAATAAAAACGAATTTTGGCAAAAAAATGTGTTTTAATTAATTAGTCACACACATTATTGAACGAAGTGTTATGTATATTTTTACGAGATACCAAAATATCTATCATGTATATGTATATACTGAGAACAGTAGGAAAAAACCCCTTGTTTCATTGCTGTCATTGCATATTTACATAAAAAAAAGCTCTTTCTTTTGTATTTCATTATATACTTAATACTTATATATTACTATTAATATATATATATATAGATATATAAATTTAAAGCTTTAAACTGTATAACTTACATTATATTATACATATATAACCATCAACTGTTTTGTGCCTCACATTTCCCATCGTCTCATATATAGTATATATATATATATATAAAATGTCCCATTTGTAACTATATAATATATGGAAATTTAACATAAATATATATATGACTTGTTTTGTTAACCACCTACAATCGTGTGCTTTATATCTATGCGAATGTACAAAATAGAAAATTTATATAGCTACTCTATATATAAAAAAAACCCATTATATATACCATTTCTTTTTTTCCATTTTTTATGATGAGAAAAACTCATTCCTATATATATATATATAGGATATATTAAATCAAACAAGACTTAAAATAATAATAATAATACCCTGAAATTACAATCTTATTTCGACTTTATACATTCTCAAGTATCATAGAAAATTCTGGTCACGTAGAATTCCATTGAGCGACAAACGTTTACATTAACATTTGTTATTGTTTTTCATTATTGTTTATCATGTTGTGTGTTTTTATTCGATGTTGTTTGTGTCTTTAATACATGTGCATGCATATACATTGTATATATATTTATATGTACATAATGTACACAATTGTTATTATGGGTTTATCGGTTTATCTATATTTATTTATTTTGTTTGTATTGTTTTTCTTTTCTATTATCCTCGTACCTCATGTATCAGAAAGAAAAATCTTATCTCTGATATTAATACTCCTATATATCTGTATAAATATATAAATTGTGATTATATTATCAAAAGTAAAATATAAAGAAATTCTAAATAATTTTACAATTAATATAATTTATGAAAATTTAATTAAATTAATTTATGCACAAAATGTGTCTGTTCTTATATGATTTTTAAATAAAAATATTTTATATATAAGAATATTAATATTCATATATATAATAAAGAAGAATAACTTTTTTTTTCGTCATCGTAAAAATAAACATTGTTCTTTCCCCCAATTAATAATTATCTGAACAATTTGTATAAATTAACTCTTTAATCTTTAAAAAAAATGTTTGTATATGTAATAATTGAATCACAATATGATTTTTGTAATTGAAATGTTTTTGTGTTCCACTTTTATGTATTCTTATTTAAAAAAAAACCAGAGATTTTAAAATTTTTTATTTGCTTTATTGAAAATCATTTAATTTTACAATATTTAAATTTTTCTTCTCTATATTTACATATATAAATTATATTGGAAATTTTCTTCGTTTGTTTGTATAAAATATTGCACATTCAAAATGTTTTTTTTTTTCGTATATTTTAAAAATGGTGTGTAATATTAGTTTAACTATTTGAAAATATTAAAAAAAATATAATTTATTTTAGAACGTATATGCAAGGTTAAATGAAATATTATGTATAAATTATGAAAAATAAGTCGAGGCATTAAGGTATATTTTTACATATTAGATTTAAATATATTTATATAAGTCAAAAATTTAATCTAATAAAATATACCACTCTATATGTGCAAATCGTGTATTCTTAACTGTATTGTGTCAGTAAGTACCAGAGTAACAAATGTTATATATTATATATATACTATAGATATATATAAATATATAGTTAGATTATATATATAGTGTATTATACATATTCTTTTTTTTCCGAAAAAACAGCAGATGTTGTTAGCTTTTTTTTTTATTATTCACCAAACCGCACATCAATATTTTCTTCTTTAATATACAACAAAAATTTGTAAATCTATTATATATAATTCGACTATATATTTATACATATTAAATATTTATTTATATACACCTCTAAAATCTATCTATTATTTGTATATTGTATAAATATATGTTTCGGAAAATATATACGTACGTACTGTTTATGGAAAACTCTTATAGAAGATTTTCCATTATCGCATGATAAAGGGGTGAACATTTATTTTATTTACATACAATTTTCGTTAAATAGATTATTTATTTGAAAAATTTGTATATATGTTCTGTGCAACTTGCATATATATATACTAATATGTTTATTTTATTGTATATATTCAATTTTATATATACAAAATCAACAAAATGAAATTTTGTTCATATTTACGTAGGTATCTAAACTATACATATGAATATGTGTATATAGAAAGAGACAAAGTTAAGCTTAATCCTACTTTAAGTTTTTTTTTATTTACATTGATCAATCAAATAATATTCCAAGGATTTTATTTTAAATATATATATCACAATTTATCAGCACTTTACAAAATAATAAGAAAAATATCACAAATAGCAGCTTGGGGTGTTTGTATAAAAAGCAAATATTTTATTTAGCCTATTTAAAACCTTTATATTATCAATTATTTATAATATTATAATAATATATACATTAAAAAAAATTATAATAATTTGTTTATCGTTTGAAAAAAATTATAATAATGAGTCTATTTAAAATCTTTAATACGTCATTATGAGGTGTAGTTGGTAAAAAAATCTAAATTCAATATTCTGATGTCATGGAATTGAATATAATACTGAAGACATGAAAGATTTTTTACTGTTTCTAATCAAAATTCGTCGCAAAGAACATTTACAATTGCCTTACCACGCATTTTACATTAGAATATTAAAATATTTCAAAGCATCATTTGGACATTATCTATATAAATTCATAATATAAATTATAATATAATAATAATAATATTATTATAAAATTTAACATATTTAATGTAATATAAAAAGAATTAACCATTCAAAAAAAAAAAAACAAATTAAAAATAAATAAACTAAACTAATCGTTTTTTTTTTTCTTTTTTGTCGTTACAGATGGTGACGAGAACGAAAAAAATATTTGTGGGGGGTTTATCTGCACCCACAACGCTAGAGGATGTTAAAAGTTATTTTGAACAATTTGGACCGGTAAGTTTTTTTTTATACTATTGTAGATTTATATATATAATTTTATTATACGATTATTTTTTTTTTTTGCAAATTCATATAAATAATATTTATAGAGTTGGATTAAAATGTTTTAATTTTAAATTTGAAAATGCATATTTTTACTGTATATACATTCTATAAAAATATATCAAAATATATAAACTATTATATAAATATATATAACATTCATATATCTGCGCATTCAACAATTTTTTTTTTGAATTAAATTTTATATATGAATTAAAGTTAAAAATGTTTCTAATTTGTTTTTATTTTATATATTTATTTTTTATTTTTAATATTCTTGTGTTATACAAAATAACATTTAAATTGAAAGGAATTGCGAATACTAAAAATAAAAATTGTATAATTCATTTAATATATACACTCTTTAGTATATAAAACAAAACATTTATATATATATATATATACATATATATATATATATATATATATATATTTATTTAAAAGTTAAAGTGAAATTCGGCATTCATATTTAAATTTTCAAATTATATATATATGAATATGATAAACAAAAAAAAAAGCTAAAATGAAATGTATAAAATTAAAATTATATACAGCAAATTGTTTTTTAAACTCTAACAATTAATGCTTATCATATGTGAAAAATTAATAACTCTACATATATGTATAGATGATATGAAATTAATATTATGCTAGGCACATCTATTAATTTTTATATTTAAAATAAAAATAACTGGGTATAATATTATTTAAAACACTTGAGATTTTTAATATATATCCGAAAAGTTTTAGTTTTTGGAATGGATCATACAATAATTATATATTTGTAAGCTCCCCACCTTTTTGGTATTTTCTATATTATATTAAACATATATATATATCTCTTTTTGATTGCCTGCTGATGATATTGAAACAAATTTAAAGCTACTTTTCATTGTTTATTTATAAAACAACAATTTCAATCAAGCGTATATATTTTTTCTTTCATATGGATTTAAGAAAACAATACATTCTTAAATTATTGCGTAGATTTTTTTTATTATTTGATAAAAACTGAGAATTAGATAATAAAAAAATTTTACTAAAACGGATTAGAGAAAAATATATTTTAACTAAATATATATAATCATATATATATATCGAAATCAAAATGTAAAAGAAATATATTTGTTTACATTAATTTATATAAAATTTTCATTTTTATATTTTATCTTTTCAAAACACACGACTATTTTCCTATTATATATAATAAATTAATTTTTTAACATTAAAACCATTATTATGATTAACTTTATCTATTATATATCTTAATGTATATATTCATATAAAACGGTAAATATATAAAGTTACCTATTTCTAAAATTTCATTAAAATTTAATAAATAGGTTTACGATTTAAAAACTTCCTTTTATACATTTTTTATATATTTTGAGTCAGGATACATATACCTATCTATAAATATATATGTTAATAGTATATAACATATACAGAAAACTTTGAATGAATATATAAAGCTTACATATTTTATATTGTATATAAATAGATTTACAGAATATATATATGATGTTTAAATATAAATAAATATATGTTTCTTTTCACCACACCATTTTCGTTTAATACATCTATATATTTTATATATTCCTCTCATATAATACATTAAAAACGCTAATACAAAGTTTTTGTTATAGTTTTATAATGAAATTGTAATGAATATAGCCTTACAGCAACTAAATGGCAAACAATCTAAATTCAGCTATATATGAATATAATTTTTGGTATAGTTAAAAATATAAAAATATCCTTGTTTGTTTTCTATACATTTATATATATGTATAGAATAGTGTACCTGTATATATTATATATACGATACCTGTATATAATCGTAAAATATATATTATTAGTAATTATTTAGTATACATATATAATATAGTTTATAAATAAATACCTACACTAAATTGTGTAATACAAAATATTGGCAAAGTAAAAAAAAAATGTTATTTTAAGTGTTATGGTTAAAAATTGTATAGATATACATATTTTTACATACATTTTGTGACCCTGATCTTAATTAATATTGCTTAAAAAATAAGTAGAATATATCAGTTTTTATTAGATATTTCATATTGTAATATTAGATATTTAATATTGTGTATGTATAGATATACAAATATTTTCATTTTCTGGAAACATTTCAACTATTTTGATGTGTTTTGTAAAAATAAAATACAATTCTAATATTTAATTATAATACCTTGAAAATAAATATTTTGTTTCATTTATATCTCAAAGAATTTTAAAGATATTTACTACCCTAAAATTAGGTAGTTAAATTTAATACCCTAAAATGCTTTTTCGTTTATATACATAGGAATATAATTATTAGGAAATGAAATGTATATAGTCATTTAAATACGCTAATTCAAATTCAAATGATTTATGCATATATGTAACAACAAAATTAAGTGAATATTTGCATTTCTATTATTATATCTTTACCGTTTATAATATTTATATATAAATTTTAATATATGAATATAATGATTTTATCATCATAAAATCGCTATCTTTATTCTATATATAAATAACCTAAACAACATACATTTACATAATTCTAAAATGTTTATTTATATATATAATAAAAACCACAACATTTATTAATATCATTTGTTCATTCATTAAAACTTTACATTATTATACACATTCATCTATATATATTATAATTTATAGTTAGTAAATATTTGCTATGTGAATGTACATACATCTTCCACATAATTTTGTTTTTAATATGTACATATGCGGATGAAAACGATAATATATATTTCATTTTCAAAAGTTTATTTGTCATTCCCATGGAAATATATCAAATAACTTATTAGTTTAAAATGTTGTTGATTTCATGAACGCAGATATATTATATAAAATATTCAAATGTAAATCGTATTTGTATACATAAATATATTAAATCTCGAATTGCCTTTACTAACGCCCAATCGAGTTTTTATAATACCCGAAAGCCTTTAAATTTATATAACAATTATTTACGGGAATCTACAGTCAAATTAAATGATAAATAATACATTCGTTTTATAAAATGAAAAAAATTTAATTTTAATTAGTTTCAATCCCAAATTCACTTATATGATCATCGCACCGTCAGCTGTTTTTATATTATAACTGAAAAATATATATTATAAACCAAAAACTACCTAAACTGCTATTTATACTTCAATCAAACAATTTGATTATAAATTGAATTTTAGCATTATAATTAATAATATAATTATTAATTCAAAGTTGAATAAATTGAATATATATATGCAATAAAAAAACTAACATTCAATACCGTCCTAAATATAATAATAATACAATTTCAAAATGTTAATATATACCCTTTTACCGCACTTTACACTTTACACAATATGAATGACATTTCAAAATCAAAGTATACCAACCACATTTCATTTATAAATTTTAGAATATCTTAAAAAATTTGAAACCATATAAATACATAGTATAAGTATATAACAATATACTTTATACAAATGGCACCCACTCCCAATTACTTCCATATTTTTCGATAGGTCATCATTAACTATACATATGTATATAAATTATTATTCAATTGTATATATTTTATTATGTAAATAAATCACACCGTTTTTAATATACATTTTCATTTAGACAATATACATCATGTGATTTATTTTATGGAATGGGTATTTTTCTATCAGTATCTATATATAAACCATATACAATATGATGAACGCAGTTCCTTAACCATTTCCAAGGTATAATAACCTCATTATACGTAAATAAACATATACGTTTCGTTTTATTATATGTATACAACTTTTAGTGAATATATGCATATATACATTTAAAATGCCATTTAAATAGTATATAACTAAACAGAACAAAACCAAAAATAAATTAAAAAAAAAATACATATATATAATACTATGTATTGTATATATAGTAGCAAAAAAATGAAATGAAATAAAAAAGGAAACATAAAATACCATTATTTCAGCACAATGAATAGCAATTTCTTAAGTCACGCATATTAATAATATTCTCGAATGAAAATCGTGACCAATAATAGTATTTATTCTTATGTAAATGTACACAGAAATACAAAATGAAACTTAAATATCCATTCATATATAACGTAAAGGAATAATATTTATAGGTAGATTTTCATTTATTTTATACACAATAAGAATTATTATAAATATATATAGAAAGCTGGAAAGAAATTGTATATATATAGTTATAGTGTCATTTATTTTGTATATTTGTATAATATATATTTAGGTGAGTATATAAAGAAAATTATGCTCGATGAGATTGCATGATGTTCATCAATATTATATGTCGTATATATAAAAGTGTATAAATTTATATACAATCTTTATTTTATAAAATGTACATCATTTTCTGATTGGTTTATGCAAAAGTAAAATGCAATATTCCAATAGTTTTTTTTCCCAAAAAATAAACATAAAAAAAATCACAATCAAAATCTAAATGATATTATAATTAAAATAAACAATTATCGTTTTATCGTTTTTATGTCTTATTTCCAACACAAATTAATTAACACATGTGTTAATATAATTATATAGATTTTGTAAACTCATATGCAAAATGAAATATTAATTCTTTTTTTATTGAAATACAGGATAATACATCCTTTTAAGTTCATATACTCATATTCATGCAATATAACATTTTCCAAGGTTATGGTCAAAAGTTGTACATTCTATTTGCATGACCATATATATGATTTATCATTTATAACACATCTACCCGTTGCAAGGTATTTAATAAATTTAACCTGTAATTCGTTCAACTATGTATACTATATGGTATATATAATTTACACTAAATATTATATGTATACATGCTAAATATGGTGTAATCATATTTGTGAGTTCGTTCATAATACAGAAGTCTTTTTTTTTTTTTTGCTTTTACATTTTGTATAAAATTATATTACGTTATTGCGTGCAAAAGGGTAATTGAAAAACCCTTATGTATATAGATATGTAATTATATTTAGCTATATATATATTATTAGTATACCATAACAAAAGTGAAAGGTTCAAATTATATATGCATGACACGAGTTTTTTTACTCTCTCTTTAACGTGACACACAAACAATATTCAAATTTGTAGAACAGAAAATCATATATTTGAAAGTAATTTCATTCATTAAATTATTATGAATGCCAATCGCGAGTGATTAGAAATTGATTAGAATAGAATATAAATACATTTGAATTTGATAGCTATATAATGGCAATTGATTTTAACGATCACCCTATAAATAATAAATAATGAAGACTATCAAAGTTTTAATCAAATTAAATATAATTTATGGATGCAAAATACGCTTTCATTGCCACACATTTTTTTAATCTAGCTATATAAAATTTAATCTATATGTTTTTATTTCTAAATATCTATAAAAGAAACAGAAAGCACGGGCGTACGCGATCAAGGCAGGGAAGCGGGTTGAATTATAATTACCATCTTCGAGGTTAACCAGCTCAAAAACTCAAATAAAGCTGATATTTGATAATAGAATTTTCACAGTATATATATGTTTATAATTTTTAAACGATTTTTAACCAGACAACTAATATCCATATAATGGCACTAAATATATATCGATTACTGTTTGATATGCAATATTCATTCGTATAATCTTCTTAATATATATTCCATTTGTTATTTTCAATAATTCAACACAAGCTTTCAATTTCAATAATAATAATAAAATAAAAAAAAAAAATGAAGATATTCAACTTCATTAAAAACGAATAAACTTCAGGCAATAGATTATTAAGAAATTTGGTTTATTTTATTTTATATATATATAGTTATTTTATATTTTTTCGATTTTTTTGTGAAAAATCGATTTCATCAATGGTTTTTTTTTATTATATATACGTATGTATAATACAGTGCTGAATGTAAAATTTAATATTAAAGTATATATAATAATCATAATAAACTTGATAGGAAAAGAAATTAATAAACTTCAATATTTATACGTACATATAAATAGAAAAATTTAACCTATATATAAGATATATAAAATGCATATATAAATGGTTTACCTATGAGTACACAATTAATATCGCTTCAGGACATAATCAAATTGTTGAAATTTATGAAATATTTTATATATACAAAGTTTAAGTATATATACGACGAGTATATGTAGAGAAAATGAAATATACTTTATTATATATATGCGATTATATTCGATTATGCTCCATATACATATGTACATATAAGTATGTGTATTCACATCACACATATACAATATATAAATCCATCCTTATATAACTATATATAAATATATATGATTTCAAAATATTGATTCAGAAAACTACTTCAATTTAATATGTATACATATATAGAGAAGTAGATATTTATAGAGATAAATTCGATCTATTGAGTAGAATATAAAATATAACAATCGCATATGTTATGTTGAAATGTTGTTATATATAAGTATATAGATATACATATATTTATATAACACACATTGCATTGGTAATTCCTTTCCAATAAAATTCATCACATATACTTAATCTCTGATATTATACATATATTTCTGCGAATAATATACATGCAAATTGAAAATGCAAGGTATCCAAGGTACAACATGTATATATATATATATATATATGGTATATGTGGATCGGTGCCGATTATTATATGTTTTATATAAAATCTTTGGGCGAACACAAATATATCATTAATTATGTAAAATTTTCAACATCTATTCGCTCCTTATATGCGTGCGTATTTAATTTTAGTTCAATTACTTTGCGGTTCAATACATATTAATCGGCTTGTCGTGTACTTAACAGTACAGTACAGTGACAATGGTCGATTATTTTACGTTTTTTAGAAAGCATTTTTTAAAAAGCATAAATAAACAGTTAATTTTTTAGAATTATTCAAAATAGTTATATTTGAATTGAATAAAAGGTTTAAAATTTATTTCAAATAAATTGTTCATATATACAATTCTTATTCATCATATATATCATATATTTATTTAATTATAATTTTCTAACCAAATATATATATACATTCAGCAGAATATACTATATAGATATATATGCGGATTTAAAATAAAATTAATATAAATTGCACATTTATAACGTGTTGGTACACATTTTTCAATTATAATTTCATTTTAAAATAAATATACATTTGAATGAATTTTATAAGTGCATATATACAGAATATATAGGACAAATTTAATTGAATTCAAATTTTGTCTATGCGTTTAAATCTATATAATCAAATAAAAAAAACAAAAAACCCCGCATATCATATAGTTTTATTTTATATATAAAAATAAAAAAATCAGAAAAGTCTATATAAATTCTCACAATATATATACATAAAAATACATTGTGAAATCCAAATTTTAAATGTTATTTTGGTATAAATTTTGTAGGTGGATGTCTATTTTTATATAAAATCCGATTTAAGTCGAATGTTCTTATATAGATAATCTGGTATATATAATATATAAAATGAATTATAAAACAATAAATAAATATAGTAAATAACGCAACTTCGAAATTGATTGTATTTTTTTGATTTTATTTTTCGTTATTTTTTATGGAAAAACTAACAACAAAAAAATCGCAATTATTTTTAATAATAAACCATATACATATTGTATATTTGAAATTGCTATTTATTTGTATTTTTTGTTTTTTGTATGCACATATACATGAGAGTAAAAACCAATATAATATTTATAGACAGTATATTTAAATTTTTCAAA
Source organism: Dilophus febrilis (assembly GCA_958336335.1). Lineage (NCBI taxonomy): Eukaryota > Metazoa > Arthropoda > Insecta > Diptera > Bibionidae > Dilophus > Dilophus febrilis. The sequence continues at coordinate 23,612,129 of OY284469.1, read as the reverse complement.
TTCATTTCCATATCAACCAACATGAATGATGCGTCCATATCATATTTGATTATATATATATAAATGCGTATACAAGATTATGTTTATATGTATATACATATAGTTATACCTAAATAAATGTTATTAACATTTTATAAATACAAAGTGTGTCCCACTCTGCTACACAGTAAACACCACATGTAATTCTAGGATTTATTTTTAAAAAAAATCGTGTTATATGAAAGCTACGAGTTGTAATAGAGCTACAGTGTGTAATATACCGAAAAACACATCGTTTGTAGGATGCGGTACTGGGACACAACGTATAGATAAAAAAAAACAATCAATATTTTTAAATAATTACATACTCTGGAGCTGATTATATATTATTGAATGTAGGTGTATATATTTATTATTTGGTATATTATAGCAATTAATTAAGTTACTGTTATTTTTGTAGTTGCAAATGATATAAAAATTTCAAATAATAACGATGTATTCAATCAATACATATGGCTAATTAGTTTAATTTCATCAACGTTTTAAAAATTTATAATTTATAAATTTTTTATAGCACTTTTCCTCGCATCAATTTTACTGAAATTTTCAATATAAGCTCTTTTCATTACTGAACTTATATGAAATTATAAAATAGGGGATTTAAGAATATCCTTTTTACCCATTCTCGCTTAGAATCTATTTTTTTCTATAGTATAATTCAAAGTTATTTCCGTGAAATGTTTTCATAAATGCTAAATGCAATTAGAGTCTTATCAGGAGTTGATGGAGAAATCGATAATCAAATATAAATAAAAAATTAAAATTTATATATTATATGTACCTTTATTAGTAATTTTTGTGTACTATATTAAAAAATGTATAAAAAAGTAAAAAAGTCTATAACTACAATAAAAAAAAAAAGAAAAACAAAACAAGAAATAGAATAAAATCCCATTTAAAAAACTTATTTATTGTATTATTTATATATCAATTATAAATACATGACATGTATATGAAAAATGTTTGTTTATTGAAAATACTATGTGTTTTGTGCAAAAATTTTACTATACATGTATACGGATGGTCGTTATCAAATATTGCAAACGTTTATATTATATATGCCATGATACATACAGAATATGTTGTATTTATAGATTAGTTAGAGAGTATAAACATTATCATATATAAATGATATTATGACCATTTATAGGATTTATATACATTTTATTGTCATGTATATATACATTATATTTGTACAATGTCCACGGAAAATATTATCCAATATACATATATGTACAAAATTGTATATTTATTTTTCTATATTCATCTATATGTACATTACGACCATAAATGTTATACTTATAGATATATCTATAGATATATAGAGTATTGTTTGTATATTTTCTGTATGATGATAACATTTATGATGAAAACCTATAATATATATAGAAAATTTAGTGAATAATATATACGGACCCTGAACTAACTAAAATATTTTCTATTTAATTGATACATTTGGGGGTGTCCTACCATCAGTATACAAATATATATATATAGTCATATATTATACTTACATTAAATCATTAATTATATATTAAATTGTTAGGTGCATATCTTTACTATATACAGAGTTCCACTTTTTACGACTTTTCTCGACGATTCAGACCTGATGGAATCCAAATAAAGGTATATCAATGCGGATGGACCCTAATATAAATATTTTGATAGCTCTTAAATGATCCATGTGAAATTTTCATTTTTATAAATAAAGTATATATGGGCCTTTTAGAACCATATGTATTTTGAACCGCATTGACTTGAATCGGATCGGTTCTTTCTGATCTCAAATTTATACTATACATATGATGCATACAGTACTTAAATGTATATTAATTTTAAACATTCACATTACACTAATACTATATACAATATATGTTATATAGTAATAATACAAATTCATATTTTCATATGAAATCATTTTCGAATTACCAAATTTTGTATATATAATGATATGTATATATATATGAAATATAGAATAACTTTATATATATGAATTACTATATTTACTGAATGCCTTGCGAATTCATATATTGTAAATATGCGTATAGGAATTGATTTGCATATACTGATGTCTGTCTATATATACATTTATGGATTATATTTGTATAGTATATATGGTAGACGATCATACCAGACAAATAAAATTAGAATTTTGCGATTATATTGATTACATTTATTATTCAATTGTAATATACATTTATAAATTTTTGTATAAATACATTCATTCATTGTTATTATGTTATACGATTGAAAATGGTAATAATTAATTATATTTACTAATAGAATATTGGATATTTATATATATGCATGAATTTAAACAATATAGAAATAAACATAAAGATACAAAAAATGTGTGCAAATGAACCTTTTAATTAGTGGGTGTGCGGTTATGAATTTTCATTCAATTCATTTTTGATTATATGTTCCATCATCCATCATTGCGTGTATATTAATTAAATTCAATTTATATTTAATATATGATATTTTTTTTATAATTGTTTGTCAAATGTTTTATTATTTATCTAATAAAATTATACATATTTTAAATAGATTTATTAATCTGGTGTAATTGCATAGTTAAAAAACTCTTATCAGACCTTTTTTTTGTATTTATATTATTGTGTTTTTATTTAATTATAAATGTAGCTTTAATTTGTTTATAGATAAAATAAAATAATTTTCTATACTCACCACATTTTCACATTTCAATTTAATTTGAAAATATTTGAATTACAAGAACAATAAAAAGAAAATAACATCATTAACGTCCATATATTCGAATCGAATTAAAAAAACATATTAAAGTATGTTAATGTGAAAAACCTTTGAATTTTCGCATTTTGCCTTCACTTTAAAACTAATGTATTTTAAGTACTATATCGTATTAATTTAACATCAAATACTAAATTTAAAATTATATATAATAAACATAAATACCTCTATATTTTCATAATATATTGATTTTGCTTTTTTTTTTATTACGATATTTTATTGAAAATTATTATCTGAATTACCACATTTTATATATGCAGATTTCTCAATCGCATAATTCTCCCAATATATAGGGGGAAAATGCATTTGGTACATATATGCATATATCTCTGTCTGTATATATAGAAAATATGTGCATTTTTCTCATCATAAGAAATTGATAATTTTCTACAGTGAAATGTTTTAAAATGGAAAATAGAATTTAATTTTTTATACCTAATAAAATAGAGTTTTACAGAGTACACAGATTTAAATAAAAAATATATTAAATTAATGTTTTATTATAGATTGTTTATTCGTTTAACACAATAAATAAATATCAATTTCATTCGACAATTTTAATTCTTTCCGCTTTTCTTAAATATTGAAAATATTCACAAAAAAAAGTATTCGATTTATCTTGTTGGTAACAGAAAAACTTTTTTCAATTTAACATTTGATGGCTATTTCTGTAAAATCTGATTAGCAATTTGAGGAATTCACTGTATATTAAATATTTATTAGACGTATAAAACCATAAAAATCGATTGCGTTTCGTAAAATATTTAATTTGTTTGTTATCTTATAAACACACATAAAATAATATACATATAGATAGACATTTTTTTTGAATAAAGTCCTTATTATAAAACTATAATCGATTTATCTGTAAGAATTATTACGATTTTTTTTTCTTTTTAACAACGGTGAAAATAATAAAATGTCCTTAAAATATATTTCACATATAGGTATAGATTTTAGATTATACTAACAAATTTTAAAAGAAAATTGTGATTGTTTTTATATTACAGAGGCCGATCTATAATTTAATACAATATAAAAATTTTGAATTCATTTTTTTGAATTGCTATAGGTAATCCCTCTCATATATAATATACATATAATTTATTTACAAATATCATATATAATAAATATAAAATGAATGCCAATCAAATGCAATATTATGATATAAAAGCTTCTTTATAAAATATTTATTACAATACATAAAATATATTTTGAAATCTAAAAAAAAAAAGTTTGTATAGGGTTTTCCAATAGTTACGCTCGATCTCGAAAGCAATGCTCAACAAATTCAACGATTGCGAGACCCCTATATATACCATATATATTTATATCGCTCAAACTTTTTAGTTTTTTTTTTGTATTGCATTTAATTTTTGAATTATGCGATAGGAATGTTGCAAGTCGAGTAAAATGAGTGAAGGCGATTAGCTTTCAATATGTGCATATACATTTCATATGTACATTACATTTCAAATTAAACATTTGGTTTTTGTTATTATAATGTTATATGTTTTGAATTGTTTTGTACATGCACGGGATGTAGACATTAGAAGATATAATTTTTCAATTTGAATAAAATTAGTGCTATTTCATAAGTATTCCTTAATATTCGTTTGTTCTCCGTAAAAGTCATAGAATATTTAAAAGAATTAATTTGAATTGGAATTTGAATATATTGAATTGAAAAGAAAATGTGTGTATATGTATATAACAAATATTCAATTTGATTAAATTATAATTTTGTTCGCCTTTAATAAGTATATGGATGAAGAAATTTTATCAATCTTATTATTGTAATATATAATAATTATGATGAATATATGAATGTACCTAACTTAAACTGAACGGTAATTATAATAAATATTCGTAAATTATATTTGCAGTGGAATATCGTTTATCGAACAAAATCCAAAATAAATTAGATATATGAATTCATTTTAAAAGACACACTCACCCCAACATTTATGTTAACAAATAATAAAAGTTAATTGATTTTTCATCAATGTGATAATATAATTACAAAATACACCACATCAGAAATGTATATTCATATATGATACGAATCTTAATGATGATAATGATGTTGATGGTGACAATCATTATGAAAAAAAAATTATTTACATCGAAAAAATAAATAAATATATTTTGATTGTTGAGGAAAAATCAAATGTATATTTATTGAACATTTTCAAATATAGAAGAAATCAAATAGAAAAACTAGGTCAATTTTTTACATTTTTCAAATAAGAAAAGAAAACATCAAATACATAACAATATTGGAGTATATACGTATATAGAATATAGGAAATGAAAAGAAAATTATAAAACATCATGTTTAAATACATCTATAAATAAAAAAAAACAATTTTAATTGAATTGTAAAGATTTCAATTTCGGTTTAATAATATTTTATAAACATATGTATTCATGTACCTACTTTTAAATGTTATATATAGATAGACATTTTATATCTATTATATGGTTAATTTTTATTTCAATCTTTATAAAATATTGTGCAATGGTAATAATTGAATAAAAATAAATTTAATCAATTATTGTAGTAGCAAAAGGGACGTTAATAATAAGGAAATGAACAATCATAAATATTTTATTGTTAATCTAATTACTTATTTTTGTTATATATTATCAAGGGTTGATTGGTTGACTCAGTTTTTTGTGCAATAGTTTTAATTCAGATTTCAGTGAAAATCATTTGTGTCAATAAAACGTTACTTAATATTATTCAGAAATAAATTTAGAATTGAAAAGTCTATGCCTATAATGTGATAAATCTCAGATAATATTGAAATGATATTGATCTATATAAAAAGTCAATAATATATATTGGATGGGTGAGGTAATATATTTTTATAAAAGTTAAAACATGACGTATACATTTATTTAACTTTAAATAGAGTAATATTTCATATTATTTACTATATATTTCTAAGCTATATTTTTCTATTTCTAATATATATTTATATAATAATAAGGTGTACAACATAAAATCTATATATGTTTATTTTAATACAAATATTATAATGTGTGAATTTGTTTATCTACATATTTAAACAATGAAATAAAATTGAGATTATAGTATATTACATAATATCTACATGAATATATAATATGTAAATAAATATATACTTAAATAAACAACAATAATAATTTTAACTCACTTAAACATTTTCACATAATAAAATTTATATTCACATCAGTTTTGTATTTATGTACACTGAATCATTTTCATTGCTTTTATATATGTTTGTCAGTTTGTCTATTTATATAATATAAAATTATACATATACATTTTCATTTGTATGTTTATATAATAATAAACATTTATATAGAGATTACAATAAATTTTGTATCCTTTTAGTTTACATTTTATATATGGATGTTTGTTTACATTTTGACAAATATTCGTAATGTTTAAATAAATAACCACATTCATAATGGGTCGTCACAGTCGTAGTCGATGATGATGAAAAACAAAATTGCAATAATAAAAAATAAAAATACAATAAATAAATATATTACAAAACAAAAAGAAAAAATCTACTTTTGTATATATATATATAAATTTTCTATATATTTTATAATATTGCATTAATTGTAAATTCACTATATGTATCTATATATTTATAAAATCTAAATCATATATAACCATTACCGGTGGTATAAATGATAAATTGAAGTTTGCAATGCCCCAAAAAACAATTCACCAAATTTAATTTAGAAAATTTTACGGAAAATAGTTTTAGAAAATTATCCATAATTTCCCTTCCCGAATATATATACCACATCACTATTCTATCTCTAGCAATACAGATGATTATTAGAACCGAGTCTGCATATAAAAATACTTTAATATTAAAATATAATTCTCAGAAATTTAAAAATGCATATCACGAATATTTATAAAAAACAAAAAAAGCACAATAAAATTAAACCTATATATTATGAATAACTATATATAGTTGTCCATTTGATTATAATAAATATGAGTTTTGTATGTTATATATAAAAAAAATTCAAATATGTAATGTATTTTAGTAGCTTACATATGATAATTGTTCATTACGATTTCGGGAACAATAGAATAAAATTACATTTTAAATGAATTTGTTTTATAATTCTATTATATATTACATATATATATATCTATTTAGAGAAAACCTATACAATTAGTCAGTACGTCAAATTTTTTTTATTAACACACTTCATCCTTCATGTATATACCCAATTCTCTCTATATATATATATATATATATATATATATATATATATATAGATATATATCTTTGCAATCCATACATATCTACAAAGAAAACTTTTATATTATATATTTAAATATTTTGTATGCATAAAAACCATTTCTGTTTATTACATTTTAATGAGAACAATTCAAACTAAAAACAAAATTTTCTTCATTTAACACAACCATATATATACATATATTTTATATTATAATATGTTTGGAATATATATTTACTTTATTTTATATATATATATATATCGCTTTAAATATAAATAATATATATGCATATTAGATTTAGAGTATTTAGAGTTAGACCGAAATGAATTTTATATATACATATTTTGTTCGTATATTATAAAACAATATAAATATTAATATATATATATAAAATTCTATTTTAAGTAAATAAATATACATATGAAAACATACTTCAAAAGTTAGTACCACAGTACCATTATACAAACCTCTATATATTTTATATATATTTATAATATACGCAGATACATACTATGCATTGCAACCAATATATATATATTTAATAACATTTTCATTTTACATATATGAAAGTATTGTTTAAATGTTCGGCAAAAGATATTAACCGCATGTCTTATTAAAATTTATATATATAAGCATTATATTCTGTATATATATACAAAGTAAATTTATAAAGTACATTTTTAGCACTCTCTGTTCTGCATATTATATTTATAATTTCATACATTACATTTAGTTTCTATATACTATATATATGGTATATATAATAAGTTACATCGTAACGATATAACACAGATTGTTGTTAATTTTATATATACGAGTACATATACATATAGATTATATACAAAATTTAATTATATATATATTAATATGTAAAATTTTAGACGAGTATAAAAATATATTTGTTACAGTGTGAATTTTAATATATACGAGCATATATTACATAAATAAATAAATACATTAAAATTATGTGCTGGTATATATCCTGATATAATTTTCATTCAAGTAAAGTATTTCAAAATCATATATGTTTCATATTTACATAAATATAATATCATTAAATTGATTTTGATTGAAATACAACAAAATTACGTGAATGTAATTTTAAGTTAAAAGAATATGATGAACTCATATATACGGTCGTCAAATATTTTTTAACATAATTTAGAATTTAATGTGATTCCTATTGTTAATGATTTCCACCAAAAATTATAGCTTGTTTCCCAACAAAATTCATTAAATACTGATTTAAACAAGTAACAAATATAACAAATAAAATAATCAATATCATAAACGTATTCTAAATCTATATAGCGGTGATTTGAAAACAGGTGTCCGAATATGAACCAATTAAAAAAATTTTATGGAAACTTCAATTATTCTTTTTAAATTACAACCATATGAAATTTTTTCTTCCACTTTCATTTTCTTTTTAAAATCATTGGAGTTAGTTTGTTAATGTTAATTATTGAAACTTTGCGTGTGCATATTGAAAGTGTATAATAATAATAATCCCTCATGTCATTCTTTTACACAAAAACTTCCCTATTCCAAATTATATGTTTGATATAAATGTAAACTGATTTTTAATTGAATATAAATTACATGTCCATATAAAATATTATCTGATTCCTATATTAGTAAAGAACAAACATAAAAACAGTATTTACAAACTGACCTTTAATTATTCTAACAATTCCAGGGCCAAATTGAATAATATTCATATATAAGTTGTTAAATCAACATAAGCATTAAATTTTCAAAAATGAAGCACGCGTAAATACACAATTGGACTATACTATACCAATATTACATTTACATTCAATACATTCAGTAAATATCATTAAATACCACCATATACCATTGATATTATTATGGATAAATAATAGATATTCGTAATTCGTATTCTGAATTAAAAAACAAAATAACAAACAAAAATTACATATACGATAATATAAATTAATAATGTAAAATATAAAAAAACAATATATATAAGAAATCAAATACAAATCTTGGTTGGTTTTTTTTACTATTGATATTTTTTTACCATTATATACAACACACAAGTTGTACTGTTTATTTTCTCAAAATACGTAGATTAATGATAGGTTTTGACATTATGGCTTTTATAATATAAACAAGGACAAAATGTACGAGTATGTATATATATTTCCATTCTTTAGTTATTATTTCTACAATATATATATTTATTTGTATGGTATATATGTACATATATGAAATGTGTGTTATTATTATTATTATTGTTTATACAAAACATAAAATTGATTTTATAAACACAGAAAAAAAAACTTATATATATTTGAATTGTATTTTTTTTATATATAATACGATAATACTAATATGTTACATCTTAACATTATATATATATAATATAAGTATAGTTTGAGCATTATAGTTTATATATTTACAATTGTTTATATACTCTGATTTAATAATAGATTTTCTGTAGTTTATAACTGGTTTATTATTTTATTTCCCTTTACTCAATTCTGTAGTATGTTATATGGTTATATAGACTAAATTATTTATGATAACATTATATAGTTGTGGAAATAATGTGACAATTTTCCCATATAATTGTTGGATTGTTGTAACCTATTTACAGAACCGCACTTTCGTATTTATATTATATATATTTATACAATAAATTCTGAAGAACTATAAAAAATTGATAATTGAAGCTCAATCATTGTACCAATATATTGATTTCAATTGGAATGAATATGTTTTTGTAATCTGAAGAGTCATTAAATCATTTGTTGAAATTTCTGCAACTAATTAATTCATTGATCAAAAAAATTTATATTTACCAAAAGGTGTGAGAAATTTAACTGTATGTACAATTTGTTAAGTAAATGCCATCTAGAGTCTAGACTATGCATATAATAAAATGTATAATAAGTTAAAACAACGGTCCTGGTATTAACCATTATTAACAATATTTATATTATAGAATAAACAAAAATAAATATTATTTAAAAAATCCCATATAATAATAAGATATAAGAAAAATAAATACATTAATAAGAATTGTATAAAACAAACAAAAAACCAGAAAACAAATAAAATTACAAATAAAAAAATGTGTGTTAAAGTAGCAAAAAGATTATTATCATATTTGGACTTTTTTTCCAAATGTAATAATAAGAATATAATATTAAATTATATGTATATATATTTAAGCTCATATCGGTTTATATAAATGTTCTTCGGTCATATAATACACTATACCATATATGTATACACGACTTCAACACAAATATATAAAACAAAAAGAAAATTCACAATATTTTGAATATAAACATATAGAAAATAAAAATGTGTTTGTGTATCATTCTTATTATTATTATTATTATTATATAGGCAATTTCATTAATTCAATATGTATAAAACTAACACATTATGATGGCAAATTTATTTTATTTGATTATTATGTAAATAGTTTATTTAGAAGTTGTTAGGAAAAGTGCCAACTGAAATATCATTATTGTTGAATTACTATATATATATATATATTATACTATCCATATCCATATATATTTATTTAAACATTATATTTGTGAATATTAAAGGAAAGATACTTGTTATACCATATATACGTCTATATAGATTTGTGTTGGATAATGGTTTTCCTCTCTGCTTTATTCAACAAAGTATAAAATAAATATATATATAAATACTTATATATACATATATCCATTCTATACAGAATATACGAATTAAATCGATTGTTAGAATTTGTTTATAATGCGGTTTATTTTGTATTGTATATAGACTATATCCAATATGTATGTATATATATACGAAAACAGATAGATTATATTATATGTGATAAGATAATTTTTGTTTTGTTTTCTTTTTTTTTCGTTGGTGTATAATGAAAATTTCTACTCCATATATTTAATGTGTTTATTGAACTGCATATACGCTTTTAATGGGTATGTATACAAAACAAAATAACACATTATCATATGTACTAATACTGTTTTAACACGATAGATATGTTGCTGATGAATTCGTGGAAAAAAAAAACATTGTGTAAAATGGAAGAACAGCATAGATTGGTTTCGGGATATTAAAATCAATTAAAGTAAAAAGCCATACCAAACTTTATTATTTTATGATTTATGTATGACTGATTGAATAACAAAAATATTTTTTTTTGAATTCGTTTAAAAAAAGTGCATGTAACAGAAACAGAATTAGGTGTATCGAGAGAGATATTTCATATGTTTGTATATCTAGCTATATATACATTTATTCATATATTACTGAAATATAATTTAATTTAACTAAAACTGGGATTTATTAAACCATTTCTTTGCTTTTTTTTGTGTTTCGTATGATTATTTTTCAAATATTTTTAAATAAAGCAATTTCGTAAATTGTATATCATTGTAATTTATATTAAATATGCGTATTATTTATAAAAATATAAATTTCACATATAATTATTGTAATCTCTAAATTCTATTTCTATATATTTTACATTATATTATAATATTCATACATTAATAAATACTAAATAGGAATCTGGGCGATATAAATTTTTAATTTCAATCAATGTATTTTTTCTGAATTATTTATAAACTGGTATGATTAGCTAAAAGATGATTTGAAGGATAAATGTCTTTAAAAACGATTTGAACATTATTATAATAGATTTTTTTGCAATGATGAATATATAAAGAATATTTTATTTTAAAAATGTTATCTATATATAGTTTGAAACATTAATATACTTCTTTAAATTCAAGATGTTTGGTAATTCTGTGATACCATAAATAAATTAATATGAAAAGTAATTACATTTACATAGGAATAAATTCTATATCTGCATATTTGAAAATCGAAAAGATGATTTTTTATAAAATACTGCCACATTGAACTATATTGAATAATATATTTCGAAATATTTCTATAACAACTATTTTAATATTAAATCGTTTTTGCCATATATTATATTTATCTTTTGTTGTATTCAAAATATACTACAAATATAAAATTAATATATAAAAATAACTGATGCTTAAACACAACGAAAAAAAATGAACATAATTTTACATCAACTGTATTCAATTTGAGTTCATTAAAATGAAAGGTTATATACATTTATGTTGTATATATCTTAAATCTGGTATTCAACAAATAAAACAAGTAAATAATAAATTATTTTTAACATTTGTTTGTTAAATTATCATATCGAACAATATCGATCGCTATATGCAATACTCATATTCATACATTGATTTTTATATATATATATTCAAATATAAACGGTGAATCTGATGGTAATAAGCACGACGCTATGGTTCAAGTGCAAATGCAGTAATATTTTACTGAAATTTTCAAAAAGAGTAAAAAAAATAAAATAATTAGTAATATTTAAAAAAGCATTTTTTCTTCCTTAATATCTTGCGTACCAAGGTGCAAGGTTCCACGAAGGATTTCATGACAAATTATCTACCTTCGATGTATCAATCAAAATTCCAAATCAAAATTCCAATTAATGTTCAAAAGAGTAAATCTTTCCCCATTCATCAAACAGTTGATTTTTCTCCATTCAAATTAAATTCAATTTTTCGCTTTTCTATATAAATTGATTCATTAGCACGTCCGTTTTCTAATTCCCTTGGTTATCTCCCGAACGCTTCAACTGTTTAGCAGGTTTTCTTATATAGGGAATTTAACGAAATCAAAACCATTATTTATATATTATATAGTATGTACCGCATATACGATTCTATAATATACAATATAATCTAACAATAAATTATAATATTTTCTTTATATACGCAAAATTTTCTTATTTTCTATCACTTCGCTACCTTTGCATTTCCAAAATCTTATATAAGTATTTTGTCATTTTGCATGTTATATAAATTTATGTATTTTATATTTTGTTTCCTTCTTTTATGTATAATATAAATATACATGTTATTATTATCAAATAAATTAAATTTTGCTCACACTCATGTCGTTATTTTTTTCCTTCTTATGTCATACTGTTTATATATGGATACATATATATTATACATGTTGAATAAATATAGTTATTTTGAAATGCATATTTAGTGTATATATATACAAAATATACATATATATAGATGTTTTGTTTATAATGTTATATATATACATATGCCTGTAAATATGAACGAGATAAAACTTTGAAACATTATACATTATACACTACACATATATATTCACCAATATTTTTTGTTCTTTCTTTTTTTTTGTTATATATCCATATATACAGTCTATGTTTATCCTTTATAAAATAACATTCTATATATATATATATATATATATATATTTATAAATTTTTGCATATATACAAATAAGTACACTGAAAAAAAACGGAATGTAAATTTAATCAAAATGGTGGGTTAATTTAACGTACAAATTTGTTATTTTTATGCCAACTGCATATGACTGTTAAAATTAACAAAAAAGGGTTGTTAAATTAACTGTAAATTTTGGAATGTTAAGGCAGTTTGTTAATTTAACAATGCCGAATGTTAAGTAAAATTGCACCTAATTTAACAGTTGAGATTGTTGCTTGAACAATCGGTTATTGGTTTTAATTTAACAGTTTTGTTTTATTAATTCAACATGCCAGTTGTGTATGAAGATCAACTGTTAATTTACATAGAATTTACATTAAGATTGTAGACAAACATTAGCAGTTGAGATTGTTACTTTAACAATCCGTAATTTGTTTAAATTTTATAGTTATGTTTTATTAATTCAACAAGCCTATTGTGTTCTAAGATCAACAGTTAATATACATAGAATCCACATTAAGAATGTAAATAAACATTGACAATTGAAATTGTTTCTTTAACAAACTGCAATTTGTTTTGATTTTCAGGATGGGTTTATCAATTCAACAAATTTAATAAACAATAAATGTTTTATATAACTCATTTAAATTAATTTTAATTACCAAAAAAATTCTTCAATATTAAAATAATACAAATTCATATAAAAAAAATAAATGATAAAAAATTTGTTTTCAATAAAATGAAATATTCCAATTCTTAAAATTAAAAAAATCATTTTGTTCTATTTTTCTTTAGATTCAATATAATGTTATGAGCGCAGGCTGGTAGATCGCTTTTTTTGGTTGGTAGTTGAAATAAAACTTTTTGAATAAAGATCCAAAAATGTTTTCCTGCTTGCGGAAATTCTAAATTAAAAACGTGGAAAATCTTGAAACATGTATTTAAACATTTTAAAAAGTTTCCGCAATCATATTTTTTGTTATCGAAATAAACTAGACTTTTTTTTATCTCCAAAATATTTTCACCTATTAGCAAAATAAATGGTTGTATTGGAGTACATGAATCGATTTCTAGGTCCAGGTCTATTGGTGTTAGAATAATTTTCATGACGCTTAATTGTGAATCGCTTAATTGTGAATGGAATATTTTTTTGATTTGTTGGTTCCAATCCCTTTATGAACTGCTGTTGGTGGTAGTAGATTATGCATTAATTGAATAATGGCTGCGTTCTTTGAATCTGTAATAGAATATACGGCAAAATTTCAGTTTTATATTAGTATTAAAGAGATGAGAATTGAAGTATATAGCATTTCAGAACTTACCTTCAGATATTGTGTTAATTTTTAATAAAACTTTTTGAAAAAAATTTTTACTGAACTTGTTTTTCAATTCGATATCAAAAATATTAAAAATTTTATTTTCAAAACACTTCCAGTTATTATAAAACTCTGTATCAGACAAGTTAAATAAGTATGAAAAATCTATGTCAATCTAAAAAATAAAAGTTATTATATGAATTAAAATGATATATGTAGTACATTTGGTGAAACGAGAAAAGGCAGTGACTAAACAGAGCCCGATAATTTTTGCTCGCTAGTAATGAATGCAGTATAAAATACTAATGTAAGTTGCTAATACTAGATGAAAAGATGATGATTAATAGAATGAAAAAAAGGTCGTATAAATTTGAACAGTTGCGGATAAAAACACGTTAATGAAGATAAATTTATATTAAGATAGTTTGTATATTATGGGTTAAAAACGATAAAATGTGTGGACAAATAAAGAAGGCGTTTGAATAAAGACCGGTATTCTGCAGTTATTCAGGTAGATTTGTTAGACAATTTTATATATGAACGTGTTTTCGGTTAGTATATGTATAAACATGAATATTACCAACAAATATCCGTCGGGCAATATGTAACTGGGCCAATCTTGCATTATTTTTTGTACATTCATATCTTTTGTGTGATTTTCTAAATAATTTTTCCTGTACTCCAGCGTTTCTTTCCAAAATTCTACAATTTTGTTAAATGGTCCATTGTTGTGCTTCAACCATTCCATTTCACGTTCACCACCTTTGTCTGAAATAAAAAATTGAAATTGTATATAAAACATGCCAATTAAATAAAACAATGTATATGTATAATGTGTATACATTGTTACATACCACAACAATTAAATGTGATCGTTTTTAAATGTTGCTCATCTTCATCGGAACTGTTGGTGTTTTGCGAAACAGCTGTGTTTTTGTTTTTAGAGTTGCGCGAGAGATTTATATAACGATTAATTAATTTTCCTTTAGCTCGTTTTCCACGCGGCTTTGTATAATAATAATCCTATAAATATATAAAAAATTGCAGACGTAACGATTTAGTAAAATTAGTTTGCCTTCTAAAGATATTAGATATTAGAAGGTGAAAGAAATTGATTACATTCTACACATTTGTATACATCATATGTTTGAAGGCTGTGTATTTTCTTCATTTTCTTCAAGTGTTCATCAGGAAAAAAAAATTTTGAAAACATTTAAAGCACTTCATGATGTATGCCAATTACAACTAAATGGAAATCGATTAACATAAGTAAACTAGACTTACAACATAATAGATTAAAGATTTATAATCTATTTACAAACTAATATTTTTGAATTTCGAATTTATATCATCCACTAAAAGTGTTGTTTTCAAAATTGCATATAAAAGATTATTTTCATATTTAATATATTCTAGAGTATATACTATTATATCATATTACATTTACCTGCGAATTTTTCCACTGCTTCAAATTATATATAAATGTGATTAAAGCTCCCAGATTGTTGTTGAGAAAAAATTGTTCGTTTAAATATTTTACATCCGTCGTAATTAATGTTTTGGCATCCCAATTTAATTCTAAATATGTTTAAATTAAATTAATATAAATTTAAAGTAAAGTCAATGTAAAGGTCATGCATTTGATAACCACAAACCCTTTGTATACTATCGATTACCCCGTTGCAAATAATTAAAATAGTTACCCCATTCCTCATTACAATATTTATTTTTCAGAATTTTTTTAACCTATTATACCTAGCGATCATATGGGGTTCGCTTTAAATAAAAGAATTACTTTGCAAATTTGGTAACGAAATTATAACAATTAATAAAAATTAATATAAAATTCACGCAACATAAGCTCACATTAAGGGTATAATTTAATATTTTTGAAAGTTTTAAATTAAATCATATGAAATCATTAATTGTGTGTGGAATTAATATCGCAAATAGCCTTAAGATTAATATTTGATACAAGATGCAATATTTATAACCTTTATATAAATTGTTAGTGGAATTGATAGATATTTGAAAACATGAACTTGCGAACATTTTATTTTTAATTCTATAATTTTAACACGTAATTTTAAAATATACAGCACCCTCACTTTCAAACAAGATTTTCTATATTTTTTTAATGGCATTTTTTTATGTGTTCATCAACATTTAAACAATGGTAATAATATTTTCAACTCACCTTTTACTTTTTCAATGATGGCGTTGTCAGTTTCCCACGATCTTAGCAGCTCAAGTACAAACTTTATATTTTTAATTAGTTTAATAGTTTTTCTTTTTTTTATTTTCATCCCAATCACATTAATTTCACATTTAATAATTATCAATTTTTTATAAAAATTTTTTTTATTTAAAACCGTTTATCAACCACCAGTTAACAAAGCTAGATTTAGACTGTGTCGATTATACCGAATATCTATACCTATTACCTATAATCAACAATCCGGAATGTTAATTTTACATATCTAATGTAGTATATACACTTTTTTTTCAATAAATAACAATCTTCACTGTTAATTTAACAATTCAGACAATAGTATAAATAGTTAACAACAGTCATGTTGATAAATTTTACAGTACATTCATTAAAATATTATAACATTCAGTATGTAAAAATAACATACTGTCTGTAAAAATAACATTTTGGGATGTAAATTTAAACTGTACGAATGGAAAATATTCAGATATAGATATAATCAACAATCGGGAATGTTAATTTTACGAACTTACTGTAGTATGTGATTGTTTTTTCAATAAATAACAATCTT
This sequence comes from Dilophus febrilis, assembly GCA_958336335.1. Taxonomy (NCBI): domain Eukaryota; kingdom Metazoa; phylum Arthropoda; class Insecta; order Diptera; family Bibionidae; genus Dilophus; species Dilophus febrilis. The sequence goes on along the minus strand of OY284469.1, from coordinate 23,594,656 downwards.
GAATGTTAATTTAACAATTCAGGCCATAATTTCACTATTTCACAACACTTAAATTGATAGATTTTACAGATCATTTAGTCAAACATTATAGTATTCAGTATGTAAAAATAACGTACTGCCTGTTAAAATAACATTCCCGAATGTAGATTAAATTTTAATATTTTTAAGTTATAATATTATTTTTCTGATTAATTTTATGAATTCTTTTAAAGTATAACAATGCTATATATATCGTATTCATTGTATATAATAATTATAAATTCCATCATTGATTATACAATATTTGATGACGTCTCTTTATAGAAAATATTATAATAATTTTTCCATTGTCCATTTCCATTGATATCAAGAACACAATGTTAAACAAAAAGCGCCTTTTGCAGGAATTCTGTATCCATTTTTACAATAAAATCTCATAAAAGGTGCAGACATATTTAACATATTTTTATCAAATATTATGCATTTTTTTTACATTTGCATTACCCCAAAATTACAATATTAAATCAAAAGTTACTGCACGGTTCTCTCGAGTTTAAAATATTTAAGATTGTTACGGAAATATGAAAATACTTGTATAAAAAGAAAAGAAATGTCAATATAATTCTAATATTGAATTTTCATACATATAAGCGTAAACGCCGTCATATGTTATTTTAATTATTGAAATTGCTAAAAAAAATCTACTTGCGTTGATTTTATTTCACATGTTAATTAGTTTATTTTGTATGTATTAAATAAACAATTGACTCAACCATTATTTTTACTACTGAATTGTTCTTTTAGTTTATATTTTGTTTTATATATTTCTCATTTGATACAGTTTATATTGTGAAATTGACAACTCAGTTAGTAAAATGATATTTAAAAATCAACAATCACACTTAACGTTCGAAATTGTTAAATTTGTTGTATTCAACAATCTTCTCCGGGGAACAAATGCATAACATACCCAATTAACAGTTCAGGCTGTAATACAGTCCGAAAATTTCAACAATCCGGTATTTTAAATACCCAAAAATAATCAATTTTACCGTTGATTCAACATTCTAATGCTTAAATATATTTAATCAACCAATTTTGTTAAATTATTACAGTCTCTTTTTTTTCAGTGTATGAATGCATAATATAAATACATCACACTCTTTAAGCACATAAATTACTTAAAAATAAAATTTATACACGCGATGAAGTTATATCTAAAATTTAAATTCCATCTCAATCAAGGCATCGCCGAAAAGTAAATACATAATATAAATATAATATTGTATGATAAATAAGATATGTTGTGCGCTATTTTAGAAGACAACTGAAGGAAAAAAAAATAAAAAAAAAGTAAACCTATATATGAAAATGTTAAACTTCTATATATGTATATATACCAAAACGAAAACGAAAAAATTTCCTTCATTTATGTCAACATAAAATAAAATATATGTGAATATTCTGTTTATATATATAAGATATATACATTCAATGTATAAATACTTTATAATATTTTTCTATAACATGTACATAATTCATATATGAAAAAAATCCTTTAAATATATACATATATATGAAAAAATGTGTAACTGCTGTAAAAAGTACAAAAAAAAACATTTTCATATAATCAGTATATATAATAAATTTTGGTTTTCATATATGTATATATATATAGATACGCGTTTAGGTATAAAATAAACGTATATCATCGATGATACAATAACAACATTTTTATGGTTTTATAAAAAAAATATAAATAAATATATTAATATAAAAATCGTAATTTTATTTTAAAGATAGATTTTCATTTTCTGTTTTCTTATTTTCCCATCATACATAATACTGAACGAACATTTAGATATATACATACGCATATATATGTAAGGCAATTCAATATATGATCGAATACACATATATATATATACAGTCTATAGATATATAAATAGAATTTAATAAAATCATTTATACATCAAATAACATTTTTATATAAAATATTAAAAATACATCATATTGTGTTATCATCAATTTTATAAAATATGCATATATTTTTATATGTTTATCAAGAAAGAAATACATAAACATTAATAAAGTATATAAATATATAAATATACAAATATGGCACACATTTAATGTTTACAATTTTTCACATCAAAACCACTGTGACTGCGAGAAATGACAAACACCATTATCTTAAACCTTCATTCTAAATCGATATAATTTATATATAATAATAATAAATGTACAATATATATTTATATAGATAAATTTAAATTTATATTATATACATCTGTGAAAAATCAACCAACCAACCAACCAACGAAAAAATATAGCGCAATCATTATTATATGTTATATATATATATTTAAACCTCGCAATCAAATATACAGCGTGCAATATCAAATAGTATCTCATAATAGACTTATTGTAATGGATTTTAGGTCAAAATTATTCTGTTTTTTTTTTATTTACGAATCTAATTCCGAGATTCGACCACTGAAAATTTGAGGTAGTATTAACAGAAAAATTGCTATATCTTTGAAATCCTTGAGAAATATATGTATATTTACTTGGATCGTGTTTTCAATAGACGAAATCACTCATAACTTAACCCTAATATAGAAATACCATTGATTGGAGGGTAATTGTTAATGTACCACAAATACACGGAATTTTGTCAAAGGATATTTTAGTCTATATCAACGTATTTTACGTTGTTATCAATAGTTTTGAAGTTAAAAACGCATATGAGATTTCTTTATCCAACAAAAAAACACCGTGTATAAATCATACAAAATATAGATGAATGTATTTAAATAAGACTATAAGTAATACTGTTTTTCGTTTACAACAAGTATATAAGTTATTTTTATTATATCGCCGCATGTATACTTAATATACTTAAGCGCAGGGTATCGCAATAAAAATTTAATTTTGCGGTAATAGGAAAAGAGGATTTAATTGTTACCGCATATCAATTGCTTTGAAAAAATCAAACGATTAATAATTCCTCATTGATCCTAAAGAGAGATAAAAAGCAGAATAATTTTGGTTAATGCAGCATTCCCTTGATCATGAAAATATACAAAATGTTCTCAAACGTTTGAATTGAAATTTTTTACATTATAATGCTTAAGTTCAATTTAGCTAAATAGAAATTTAATGAAATGAATTTCAATTAACAAAAAACTAATTTTACAATTTTACAATTATATAAGGATCGATCTAAAATGTTTTTAATGGGCCATTTTCTTATCGGACATTCAACTCAGATCCGGTGTGTGTATTTATGTTTATTTATTTTTTTTTTTTTTCATTTGAGTTTTTTTTCTTCTTAATTTATTTATGTGTGTTGTAAAAATATCTATACATCAATATGTAATGCATATTCTCAAATTATATAAAATATATATAATAAAGAAACCATTTATGATCCTATTTCGAATTCGATATCTTTATGATAGCTCGTAACCGTTTATAAATCTGTCACCCTCTTTATATATTTTATAGATAACAACATATATAATATGTATGTATTTATTTATACTATTTTGTGCGTTCATATATGAGGGGTTTTCCAACAAACATTCAAATATATAACCATAAATAAATTGTAAATACATATATGCATAACTGTATACAATAATAAGATAATACTACATAAATATATAAAAATGTATATAATATCAATTGAAGTTGTGTTTTTATCTCAAAATACTTTTCGATTCTATATACATTAAGTATTTGGACAATTTTCACAACAAATTATTAAATGAATTGTACATTTTAACACTTGACTATAAGCATTTTGATAAGATTATGGATATATGTTGTAAACACAAATCGAATCACACGCACATTGCATAACCCTTTATATATATTTATATTTGTTTATATATACGTTTTCTTATCGTTATATATTCAAATATTTATGTAAATAGTTTTATAACCCGAAATTCTTTAATATTCTGATTTATAAATTTTTTAGACCCGAACAAATAACAAAATGAATAATTCAAATATGGGGTTATACATTTGTAAATTGGAACCTCGAAGGTGGGGCGCTACGATTATCTATGTTGGCAAATATGCATAATTCGAAAATAACAAACAAATCTTTTTTAGATCGCTTTTGTTTAAAGAAAAATATAAAGCGTTTTTTTAAATACAAAGACAATTGATTGAATAAATTGAAATAAACAATATGAAAATTGATCCTTCAAATTTTCCTTTGAAATTTCCCATTTATGTATTATACATTTTGTTAATTAAAGACTTATTTTAAATCTATAAACGAAATCTAAATAATATTTCTATTTACAAAAGAAAATAAAAATATTTTATTTTCACAACAACATTTGATGTTTGTCATAAAATTTTGTTTATATATTCTAAATTTATGCTTAATTACATTTAAATACTACTATTATATGCGAGAGAGTATCTATATATAAAGCAAATCAAACATTTATTTCCATTTATAATTTATATGCAAATATAAAATATGTATATTTATACAATTATCAATTTTATAAATCTCTTCTGTCTTTTGTGTATATTATATAAACTCGTATATACAATAAGTATATATATATATATATATATTAGATATTATATATTCACAACATTCTTTGGAAAAGTCATTCATTATATAAATATGATGATGCATGCATAATGTTACAACAATATTAAATAATCTCTTTTAATATAAAGGAATACATATATATATGTGTGTAATAGCAGTGGCATCTACGAAAAAAACAAACTTTGAACGGAAATCTTTCTATTGCACCAGACAGTTTTATATATATTATAATATATGTATACTATTATAGTTTATATATATGCATCGTTTGTTAGAATAATAGTTAAAGTACCACAAATACACACAAAAAACTCATATTATACCAACATTATATTTAAATACATTCATATATATTTCAAAAAAAAAAACTGCATGTATGGCGAAAAACTTTTCGATAATAAATTTTCTTAAACTTAACTCTACAAGTTTTACAAAATTCTACATATAGTCTCCATAATATTATACCAAAAAAGAAATGTATTTATGTTATAATTTATATGTGTATATCTATAACAAAAAAAAGCAACAGACAAATTATTACATTTAATTTAAACTATATTTTCATATTATTTAATATTTTTATTAGACAAACACTTTTTACGCAAACACTTGGGAGCATTATAAAATAATTTAATTTTTTTGTGGTGTAGAGGATATAGATTATATAAATTGATTCCAATTTACAAATGTTTTCCAAATAAAAACTAAAATGTATATTTATAACCCATATATATTTAAAAGAAATACAATGAAATTACCCAATATATTTATATGAATTATGCTATATATTGAAAAAACGCAAATATCCCATAAACAAATTTTTTATTAATACAAACATCATTAATGCAAATAATAAAATTGAATAGTATAGAAAATATTTGATTCCCATTAAGCAATAGCCCGAATGAATATTAAACCATAAGCATAAAGTGGGATAATATCATATAATAGTTCGAATATAATATAATTTTTAAGTATTAATCATTATGATGATTTTAGTCACTTCCAGTATCATAATGATGGTGATGATGATGGTAATGACGATACACATAATTGTGATAGTGTTTTGCTTTAGTTTTTTTGTCATCATCACTTTCCTCTACCGGTTCACTGCAATAAGCCTTACCACAATCGGACCAAATATCAGAAGTGCAATCACCTCCAGGATAACGCATTTCATGTGGTAATGTTGGTCCATATGGTTCATTTCCAAAATCAACCAAGAAATTTTTATTCAATTTCAATCCACCCGTTTTAATATCACAATCTATTTGAATGATTGTTCCTCCGGCGGCCACCATTTTCGGATAAAACTATAAATAATTTTTGGGGAAAATGAATACTAAAATTTCATTGTTAATTGTATGTCATTTTTATGTTATACTTGTTTATCCCAAGTTGAATATAAACTTGATGAACAATAAAGACGCTTTCCATCCAATGATAATTGTAACATTTGTGGACCACCCTCTAAACGTCTTCCCTTAATAAAAACAGGATCCTGTTGATGCTATATATACAAATATAAAATGCACAATATAAATAGAACCTATTTTAATTCAATTAAAAATAACACTGATTTAATTAATTGATTTATAATACGTCTAATTCCTTGTCTTCGGTAACGATAATACCAGAATCGGATACAGCAATACCACCAACAAATATTTGACCAACCAATTTCGGATTACGACGATCACGAATATCATATTGTCGAATATCCCCATGAAACCAATTGACAAAATACAAATAACAATCGTCTAATGATATTAAAATTTCGGACATAAAACCATTTAATTCGGGTAGTGCCCAACCAGTAACCTTTTTCGCCGGTACATCCACAACTTTTTCAACCACATATTGATCGGTGTCCGGTGATCGATAAAAATGAAATAGTTTTGCATACAATGCACAACCAAAATAACCTTGATCTTCTTTGGGATTATGCAAAAAACGTACTTCCAGTGGGGCAATACCCTCGTTACCCAAATCAATTGTTTGTATTAATTTTTGTTTTTTCCAATCATAAAAATTGATACGTCTGCCGTAACGTAATGGATCATCGATGTCCGACGGTTGAAAACCACGTTTAAATAGACGTGGTTCGGCCCATTCGGTAGCCGCCATTATATTAAAACGCGGTTGATACCAATAATCATATCCACAAATTGCCTTTTTCGAACCCGGCGTTATCCAAGTACCCAAACTTTTAAATTCTTGATCGAACACAATGAAATCACCTTGAGCATTATCATTACGATCGCCCATCGTCGATATCATAATACGACCATCTGGTAAACAATGTGTTGTATGTGGTGCCGACACATTTTCATTTAAAAGAACATCTCCTTCAATAACCTTATATTCAAATATAATTTTACATATATGAATATATTTTATTACACCCTTGAAATTACTAAAAATGGATCATTAACAAATAATAAATACTCACCTTCCATAATTCTGGTTTTTTCTTATTTTTTGACATATCAAAAACATAAATTCGATTCGAATTGATGGCAGGAAATATTAACTTATCGCGTTTCGGTAAATTTTTTTCATCAAAATGTGGTTCACTTAAACAACTTGCACATGCATTCCATCCGCTATGATGTAATTCATTGCCCATTTTATTTGTGAATGCACGAGCAATTACCTATTATTAATATATATATAATATAACAATTCGATTCTAAATGTACTAACGCATATACTCACTTATCCAATTTATTCACAATGTATGTCATATTTATTACCTACCTGACAATAAGTGGGACTTTTTGGATCAACATCAACAGTTGATAGGTAATCACCATGTGGTTCGGTTAAATTCGGTTGTAAAGTTGCCACGTATAAAAGTTTTTCACGTGGACCATATTTCATGGCATCCATTGGACTTGGAAATCCTAAACCAGAATAACCTATATTTGTTTGTAGTGTAGTTTTAGTTTTAGGTGAAACCATTTACCATTAACGAAATTATATAAAACAAGATTAATAAAATTTTATTATTTAAAAAAAAAATAACTTTTGATAAAGCGAAAACTAAAAATAAACTTACAGAATGATGTTGTTGTCATTTTAATATTATGTTTTGTTTGTAAATTGTACTTTTAATATATGAACCAACTGCAATGATTTAATTAATTAAATAATTTGTTAATTAGTTATATTCAAATTTGAAAATATAAAAGTTATTGATAAAAATTCACTATAAAAAATATACCTTTGAATAACTTTTATTATTATTAAATTAAACTCGCAATTATACAAGAAAGTAATAATGCAATGCGCGATGCATTTACAATAATATAATAACTTTTTTTTGTATAAAAACGTTTCAATTTATACAATTTTACCGAAACTGGATTTTTTTCGCTATATATATGGTATATATACTAAAAAATACAGTAAAAAGTGTATACGAAAAACGTTAAATAAATAAATATATTCATTAAATATTATTGTTAAATATTTTTATAAACAACATAAAATTGCAGCAATTTAAAATACATAAACAATTTAAAATTTTTTTGTTTTGTTTTGTTTGGTTATTCTTTTTTATTGATATATAAAAATCAAATATACTTCTTGTTCTTGGCAGACCCGGTTCTAACAATTCTAATTTAATTTTATATTATTGCATGCCGGTAAATTTTCATAGTCATTTCGAGATCACCATAATTTGAGATTTTCCAAATTAAATTTTGCATAATTTTCTTAATGAAAATTAAAGAATTACTCTTAACAAACTTCTTAACAAACTTAAAAAAACATACAGCACATTTAAGTTACAACTGGATAAATATGTTATCGTAAAAATGTGAGGGCTCCCGCTTTTAGTGTGCCCTTGCAATCTTTTTTAGGACGACCATTTAGTCTCAGACATGTATGTATCATTTAGTATACAAATACATTATGTATTATTATATGCATATAACTTTAAAAACAAATTGATAATTAACATAATTTACCAGTGAAAACCTATAATTATTAAAATCATATAAACTAATTGTTTTACATTTAATTTAACTATAGGTACTTTAGTATATGGTTTATATTGTATATATGAAGAAGTTTATATTGTTTTTTTAGTTAATATATATGATGATTATTATTTGTTTAATATTTAAACGTGACTTAAAAAAGTTATTTTTACTTCTATATATGCAAATTCTAAAGTGTTGTTAATATATGTTTGTTACAATAGTTAATTAGTTAGTATATATATCCAATTAAATGAACGTTGCTCCCAAATATGCAACATTCTTTTGAGAACAAACTAACCTACATCAATTTAACTTTTATAATTTAAAAATGTGATGGAAATTAACGATTATATGCAATCGAGATTAACAATCGAATAATAATATAATAATATTTATGGTTATTATTATTAAAGTTATGGTTACATGTATTACATTTAATATGTCAACTTTTTTACGGTATATATATTTTAATAGTACATCTATATTAAGGTGGCCTTTAAATGTATGGAAAAAAATTTAGAACGCGGATTTCGCGTCTCAGAGGCTAAAAATATTCGATTACCTAAAAAACTACAAAATATAAATTTTCAGGATGATTGGTGAAATTTTAGAACTCGGAAAAGTCGGAAAAAACGGATTTTCATACATTTTCGTAATATTTCGACATCATATCGGTTGAATTAACTATATAAATTAAAGATACCCTTGTATTGTAAATAAGGGCCACTCTAATCTATATACATCGATTTTTAAACAATTTTATGCATAGAATTTAGATAATCAAATAAGTTTTAAACAATTCTGAATTACATTGTTTGTGCAGTGTATTTTTTTTTGTTTTTGCCAATATCCATAACATAATAAATTTCGATAAAAAATGTGTTGCTAGAAATTTTTAAAAACCATATTCAACGGATTTTGTAAAATAAATAATTTTATTCCTTTTTGATTTTTTTTCATTTAAAGTTAAATAAATAAACACTAAAACAAAAACACAATAAATAAAATTTATTCTGCTACCCCCACAAAATAAATATTTCATTAAATACGAATATTATTTTATTCAATTATATTTATACGATAAAAGGAATTAAATAAATAATAGCGCGTTTGTATGTAAATAAAAGTACATTACAAAAAATTTACATTTTATATGTTTACATCGATGGTTAGCTGTTATATGAGTATATACGTGTAGGTAAAATGCTCCAAAGGGATAAATTACATTTATATTGGATTATATACATACAGGAACCAGGGCCGTCAAATTCATAATTTAGAAAAATCGCTATGCCGGAAAATTTAATATGGTACTTTTCCTGCTAAATTAGCTAATTATTGATCGGCTTTTGGAATGCAACCTCGATTTGACAATATAAATTGAAAATTTTTTAAGAGCAGATATATTTGCAGCATCATGTTTAGATGAACATTTTTTTTGTTATAGAAATTTATAACAACCTCAGTTCATATATACGTATATATTTAACAACAGAACGCGTATTTGATATTCATATATACAAATGAAAAAATAAATTTCAATTATCAAAAATAATTTAATTCTAATAAATATAACTTTAAAGCTCTTAATGTATAACCACAAAACAATTATAATCTTTTTATAATTGTAAAATAGAGTTTAACATACATAGATATATATATATATATATAGAAATTGACCTATCAAAATTGTATACAACATATATATTGAAATATACGTGGTTATATGCTTCGGATAATATAATCGACATATATATACATAGATATGAGTGTAAATAACTCTATAATATATTTATTTGACCACGTTTTCCATGTTTTTGTCAATCAATTGTATAATAATTATTTATAAAGTGTATATATATTTTGTGTGGATTGCGTCCAGTTGTATTGTAAACACAGTTCACACACATGTATGTATATTGAATATTCTATACTTATATATGTGTTTTCACTAATATGTTTAATGCATAAAATATTCAGATAATTTCATGTATACCGAACCGAATATGTAAGTGAACGTATATACGTAATGTACATAATTGTATATATGTATATATAATACAATAAATAACAATGTTAGTTAAATTTTGTGGTTGTCATTTAAGTCCATTTATGTATTATATACATACGTATATATATTATCCATTTTCTATATAAATATATAGAGTTGCATATTGTATATACATATATAATCAATATAAATATGATAATATGCAGGTTACAAGGAATATGATAAATAAAATTCTCATTCATACATCTAACTATCATATATATAATAAAAATTAATTTCATATCAAATAATGACATTTTGGGAATACAATTTTTGGTATTCTATATATGCATATATGGGCATGTTTATCGATATGGATACATATATATAGAGAGAGAGATGCGAGCAATGACCAACGGATTTTAACAAATTATTTACATATCCATAAAATATATGAATATCTCAATAACTGTATATACAATCCTTCCATCCAGCATCCATATATGTATGATTATATATATATATATATATATATATATATATATATCCAAATAAGGCAAAGTATATATGCATATATTAAATTATCAGTGTCATATATAAATATACCTTCTATTTGTATACATTGCTTTATAGAAATATGTGTATCTGTCTGTATATATACAATTATATAATACATGGTTGATATTAAATTAAATAACTGTATAAATTTCAAAATATTATAATACAATTGAATAATTGAATCAAAATATATATTATAGAATATGTATATACATATAGAAGTTTAGTACAGAAACATATATTTTCCATCTGTGTTAAATATATCAAAAATCAATATGTACGCAGAGGGCACAGATCAAACACAATATATATAGTATATACTATATACTCTAGATATATTCAAAATGTGGTTTATCTAAGGAATGATAAGATATAGACACAGTATATATAGACACATAAATATGTATAATATTTGAACAAAATGGTTTTATTTTTTAAAATAAATCCATAAGGTTTATTCTAAATTGAGTAAAATATTTGTTTAGCCATACATTTGCATATAAAGTATACATTTGTGAGTTTTATATCATATGGAAAATTATAAAAATTCAGAATTTCATTTTGTTATATGTATATGATATATATATATAGATTATGTATTTTAAGAATATATGTATCAGTGGTCCCAAGTGATTTCATTTCGTTTATATGTATATATTTAGTAATATATTTGATTTGATTTTAAAATATTAGTATATACATATTGGATAGTTTATTTCTGTTTTGTATTTCTTATTTTTTTTTTGTGCCTAAACACTATTTTAAAGAATCGATCTTTAGGAATTCTCATTGTTTGATTTTGCAGTATATACCTGAATGATTATTACCACTTTTCTCATTTTAACTCACATACATTGATTATTTATTAATTTATCTACGACAATTGTTAATGGAATCATTGGTTGATGTTGTTATTATTCCTGTTATATTTTAACAATTCAATTTTGAAAGTTTTTTATAATTTTTTAAATAAAAAATTTTTAGTTACTGAAACTAAAATACATTTTTCGCTATATGACTTATTTTTATATAAATAGAACACATATATACTTTCTCTCATATATATATTTATATAAAATTATTTTAGGGGAAAATTAAATAACAATTTTTTGCAATTGTTATGGATTCATTTTTAAAATCGCATTATGGAATTGTTTTAATTAAATGGAATAATACAAAATAATTCTACAAAACAATTTTTATACGTATATAGTTATACTTAAATTATCATAAATATTTTATACATTATTACATTTCCATTATTATTTATAAGTGTAATAAAAGTTTCGTTAATCTACTTAAAAAGACAAACATTACTCCATTATATATACATTTTATAGTAAAAAAAACAAATGTTTTAAAAATTTTAATATTTAAAACTATCGTTATATATATATATATGATTGAAATGATTTTTGTGTTTTAACTTATTTACCTTTTTATATAATGAAATATATATTATATATATATATTTCTAGGTAAAATATTTTTGTTCAACTTTTTCCACATTATCCAAAACCACATTTTCATCTATCTACCTATCTATCTACCCATCTATCTACTAAAGTACACACTATAGTGATATAGGTATATTTTATTTTATTTATTTTTTAAATACACTATATATTGTATATAAGAATATAATAAAATATACCTTTATATGCACTAAAAAAGAATAAAATTATTTTGTTAACTATATATAGCTATTTTTGACGGTACATATATGTATATAAAATATTTATTTTCAAAATAATAAAGCCAAAAATAATGAATTTTCCTACTTTTATGCGGTTTGGTTTATATTTTAAATAATGCTTTTGTTTCTATACATCTAACAATAAGTATCTATATAACTATAAAATACACATCTGTATATTTATACATATTTACATTTACGTATAAATATTATATGATTATTGTTATAAATATATAAATATTTTTATATATATCATATACCGAATAACCTTTTTATTATACACTTGATGTGGTTTTGTTCCGGTAAATATATAAATATTTTTAACCAAAAATGCTATTTTTTTGTTTTTGTTTAGTTTTTTTTTAATTTATATAATTCATCAAAAGTTTTTGTGTATTTCTTTTTTTTTTTAATTATTGTATTAACATTAAATATAAACTAAATATAATATTATATATTTATATTATTCATTTTAATGTATGTTACATATACAAAAATAGATTAATATATATAGTTGAATCTTAAATTATTAAAATAATAATGATTTTATATGATTTTGATGCGGTATAGAAAATATAATTTATCTAATATAGAATTTCAGATAATATTATATATAGATAAATATTTGATTATATTATTTTCAATTTTTTCATATTCTTATATCTTTTTTTTTTAACATATTTTCTTTTCATAAAATTATTAAATATATTACATAAACGAATATAATATTTTATATAAACATTTTTTTTTAATAAAAATTTCCTTTTTTTCTTTTCAGGTAAGTTTGATAATTGACCTATAAAATATTTCATGCGATGATCAAATGGTATCTATACATATGTTTATTTTTTATTTAAAATATATTTAAAATGTATATATAAATTATTTATTATAAGTATGATATAATATAATATGACATATGATGATGATATATATCCTTTTTCTTTTTAATATTTGATGTCCGTGCATATATATAAGCAACATTTTGCGCTCTAGTAATTTTCCCATAATCGTTTATCTGCGTATATGTAATGTAAAAAGCCGAATTCGATTTTATATTTTTGTATTTTATATATTATTAATATAAGAAAAATATATCTATATATAATCCGAAACCGATTTTTTTTTTGTAGTATAACCTATGTTATTCATTGAAATTAAAATTTTAATTTTCTACCCTTAATCATCCTATATTTATATTATGTTATGTTATAGGCCAATCGATGCGTTGATATATAGATCATTAATACCGACATTAATATTTTCTTTTATATCATTTGAATTTATTTAATCTTAATATAAAAACAAACATTTAAAGGGAAATAATCATAAAAAGGAAACCAAAAAAAACGTTTCAGTGGGGACTGTAACTCAATAGATTACATATAAATCTTTACAGAATATGCACACATGGGTATGTAAATATAAGAATCTTTATATATTTTTATATAAATATATAGTATATTCAAATACATAATAAAATAAACATTTATAAATGTATATATAGATTTATTTGAATCCGATGAAAAGTACATTATCATTTTTTTATTTATTTTTCTGTATTGCCTATACATACATTCTTTAAAATGCCAATTTAATGACCAAAAATAACAACTTAATCATTTCCTGTCGTCCTATGTTAACTTAAACATGGGTGAACCCCGATTGAAAAGGATTACAGTATATTTTTGAATTTTTTTTTTTATCCTCGTATACCTATTCATATTGTATTTTTATTTATTTTATACACTCTGTCACAAATTTACCCAACTTAAAATTCTAATAAAATTTGGTAGTCGTGGTTTCGTATTTTACTGAAGGCATAAAACATTTTGTCTGTTTTCTTGTTAGTTTGTAATCTAAGTTTCACGAACCGTTGGATATTTTTATGAATGCAGTTGGTCCTCTTCCAAATTACTGATAGATCAATCGTTAATTGTAAAGCATTCACTTGATTACTTTTTACTGTTGACTGCAAGAAATTTACGTATACTCCGGAAATATCGATTATGACATTTTTTATGATAAAGTGTAATGGAATAAATAACTATAGTTAGATAAATTTTTTATGCGGATTTATAAATTTGAAACAGAATGTATATTCAGAATGTAGTCATTCGTAAAAAAAAAAGAAAAATGCAAAAATAAACTTACATTTTTTAACTATCTACATATATAAATATAAATATAAATTTAAAATAAACAAATAATATATATCTTAAATATACATATACGGTATATATTTATTCTATATCTATAGAAAATTGAAAAATTGTAAAACTTTCCATATATAATATTTTCTTTCCATATATACTATTAATGTACGGTAGGATTTTGTTTTTTTTTATTGCATGAATGGAAATGTTCTTTATATATTAATCATGCGTTTTTTCTCTTATTCGTTTATGCGGTAATATATATTCTAAATTTACTAAAATGCAATCCATCAATATGTTTCTACATTTATCTATATATATCTTTAAAATTATGAATATAATATTATAGAAAAGAATTTTTTTTTACTTCTTTATTTACATTAGATTTCGTATCAGATAATGCATTAATAATTTTTTCCCTATTATTATTATTATTATTGCTTATATCAATATGCACTGTTATGCAAAACAGCGGTGAAAAATAAAAGATGAAAAATGGGATTATAATCCAAGTCAGTCAATGTACCAATATGTTATATGATGAATACAATTTTTTTTTTAATATCTCAAATAGATTTTATATATACAACGCGTAATCTGATTTTAAAGATAAAATTGGTTTTCATTAAATTTATTAAATAATTTATTTACAAATATAATAATATAATGCGATTTTTCGAAATTAAGTTTACACATTCAAATATATCCCGCATATATCTTTTCCATATATATAATATATTTAATATGGAACACAATTCTTCTGTATATTCAATTTTTTTTATTAATATCTAAAAAAAAAATTCCTAATGCATAACCATTTATATGTTTATTTATTATTTGTTTGTACATTTATATATTAAGTTTAAATTCGTTCATATATCAAAATGAAGTGAAGGTTTCTAACAAAAAAAAATAAAAAAAGACGAAAAGAATTTAACACACCAGCATATAAATTCATCAGCATAATAAATGACACATACAATCTTGTATATATACATATAACATCACATATATAAATGAATTTTTTCTGTATTACATTAGACTTAGCGGTATATATATTATATGTACAATATTTTTTATATTTATATATGCATATATATATATAAAAGAAAATGTTTGTAAATGTATAAAAAATGTGCGAAATATACGAAAAATACGCTTATTATATGAGTAATATAACTGCGAATTCAACTAGATATATAAAAGGTGTCCTGTTTGCCTCCCTATACATCAAACTCCCTATAATCCTATCTCATCATGCTTATTAACTTCAAATTTATAAAGTAGAAACTTTAAAACGCAGAATTATTAATTTTAGGGTAAAAATCTTCTATATTTATTCATTTTGACCATCAATGACTCTAATCAAAAAGTACATACCGGATATTTTATTCAAAATTAAGCTAAAGGTAATCTGACCCTGCTTTCTATATGCTTGTTTTGCTCGAAATATTCGCAGGTTTGCGAGGCTTTCGGGGTGGTTGTAGGTGGTCACACGGAACACCCTTTATTTATGAAATGGATTTTATTTATAAATGCGAATATTTTATATATATCTATACAAAAATGTATTTCAAATGAATGTTAGTTATTTTAAGTATAAGTTTATTGTATATATATGTACATTCGTATATAGTTGAGAACATTCCAAAGTGATAACTTACTTTAGATAACGAATAATATATAAACCACCCTTCGTATTTATATAAATACATACCATATATATGTCTATATAATAAAACAAACTGATTCGAATGCAAAATTACTGCCATTAATCTAAAAACGCACAACATTTTATATATACGTAATATAAAACGTACCATGTATAGATAACATATATTTATATATATTTATATATTATATTTATATCCTTCCTTGCTTATATATAAAAGCTCACAGTGATTACAATCTATATATATATATATATATATATGTTCAGATTGTATGCCTATGTACATATATGATTCAATCGATACCACAACATATTAGAAAATATTTTTGAAAACGCCTTATTCATTCGATGTTGTAAAATACCAAAACATTCCAAATTTATATTTATTTATGCGATATTATACATTCATATATTAAATATTCGTAAAACATTTCTTACAAAATAGATCTAAATTTTATAATTAGTTTATTCCCTTATTTGCATATCGTACAATTTATAGAAGATTTTTATATACAACGAAAAATGGACAGAAACTCTTATTGAGAATTTTCATTTTCAATTTCGTTTTTATCATTTCGTTTAATTAAACATTCCTGCATATTAAGAAAATTAATACAGATTTATTTATGTTTATAACAACCTTCGGGTGCATTATGTTATAGTCATTTTTAAATGTTTTAATTAACGTCATTTGAATATAATACTTTTATGGCAATCAAGCATTAGCATTTTCCATCATTATACTGTGCTTTAACAATAGAAATTTCTGATAAAAGTCCATATATAAATTTGATATTTTCTTAAAATATTACAATTATGTCAAATCAACTTAATATAACCACAAACAAAAAAAGAAAAAGTGCCCGCAATTAATTTTTAATTAATATAAAAATTATCATTTGTCAAAGCGTATATACAAAATTATATTAATGTAATCCCATCGAATTTATCTAATCGAGAATCACCAAGAAAAATATATATAGCAATGATAAGCTTTTATACTCGTATATGTATATAGTAGTAATAATAAGACGCATTCAAGTCATTGATCACGTTTACTGTATTTATAATTTATCATACTTGTGTCGTATTATAATTAAGAATTTTTCACTGATTGTTTATTTTTCTCAAAATAAATTGGTGTTTACTTTCTTTACATTTTAGGACGATATATATACGCTATGTAAAACCGCGTGAGCTTAAGTTTTTTTCACACAATATTATATACGTTCATATATAAAAAAAAAAAAAATAAAAAAGTTATAATAAAAGGTATTTATGTATCTATCTACTATATAAATATATATATAATAAAATATATCTATATTATTATTATTATAATAACAATAATAATGAGATAGATTCATATATCTGTATATGTACATTTATCAAAATAAATGTATTCATTCTATAATAAATTCTATATATACCCGTCACACACAATGCAAAAAAAAAAAAAAAATTGATGAAAAATGTAATAAAAAGAAAATTCAAAAACTTTTTGTTTGTTTGGTTATAAATTTTCTTTCATAAATGTATAGATATATATATATAGAGAAAAAATTGTTATTTTTTCTTATATACAAACATTTTATATTATTATATCCAATTCTATTGTATCGAATTATAAAGTTTATTTTATTTTTTATCAAATTTTTCATGTTGTTGTTGTTGTTGATGTTACTAATACAATATTTTGTTTAAGGTATATATGCTCTATAATATATTCTTTGCATATCCCCATACCTATATATATATACAAGTTGTGTGCGACAAATGATAAGGAGATGATATTTTATTTTTTTTGTTTGATAACCATATATAATAGTTAAGAAAAGTAAAAATTAAGAAAAACGAAAAGAAAGTTAAGAAAAAAAATCACACATATATATAAACGCAACCCAACGCGACAACCGAAAGAAAAATGAAAATATATGAATATATACCTATCTATATTATTTATAAACAAAAAAAAATTAATATATCTTGGTAAAAATTTGTTTATTATTATTTTTCATTATTATTTTGTTAACTTTGAGATTAAGATTTTAGAATTTTTTCACATTGACATTTTATTTAAATTATTATGTATATACAAATACAAAGAAGAATTAAATTAATAACATTTACATTTGGTTGATAATTAATTATATAACAATAATTATACAGCTACCTTTTATAACACATTTCTTCTTTTTTTTTAAAACACGTGCGTTCATTTTTTTTATATATATTTATAAACACATTTCAACAAATGAATATATAAAGTTAAGAGAAATATCATAGCATTAAATATCATTTAAATTCGATTATTATATGTATCACAAAGTTTATTTTGGTATTATTGTAATAAAAAATAATATTTTTGTATTTTATAAATCTCATTCAAATATATATAATGGATATGAAAAAGAGAAAGCTTTATTCTTTTTTTCCGTTTTTTTTAACTTGAATTATCAATATCCGGGGTAATATAGAAAAAAAGTTTTTCAATTGTGAAAATTTAAAATGCCATCATAAGCTAAAATTATTTCGATTGTTATTTATATATACAAATAATATAATATATTTAATTTATAGATATAGTATTGGAAAATTCGGGGTCACCATTCAATGAATATAATATTCATACATTTATATATAAATATAAATTTTTCAATAAAAAAATGATGAAATAAATTCTTTATATATGTATATATGAATGAATACTCGTAAGAGAAAAATGAATATCTATAATATAGGATTTTTTTTCTATTTTATAAAATATATTGATATTTATTTATTTATTTAATATATATTGATATTTAACTAAATGTATATATATATATATATAAATAGATTAATGTACAGTGTATATTTACGCGTACGCATAATATGCGGGAATGCGTTATATAGATATATATGAGGCCAGATTATATTTATTTTATTTTATGGATATTTTATTTATGATATTGTGTATAACTTTGGATTCACTACGTTCAAAATTCAAAACATGTTCAACGGAAATTTTTTAGTGATTTATTTTTTATTTTTTTTTTTTTGCTAAGGGTATCGTTATTTTATTTATTTTTTTTTTTTTTTTGATTCAGGAATAATAAATTTTTTAAAACGTGCCCTTCATTCATGTCACACATTATATTTTTCACACACCCTTATACTGTTGCTATTTATATTATGTTTATATTTGTATATAATGTTGAGTATGTTTAACTATATGCGTGGGGGTAGATACTTTCGAATTTTATTTAGAATACAAATGGTTGAAATAAATCCTAATAATTTTATAAAGTTTGTACAACAATAGTAATTTTTAATCAAATTACTTTTAGTAATATTAATTTCCAATAAAAACCATAATCAAATGAATACCTTTTATTATTTCGGACAAGGTAAGAAAATGTTTAAAAAGATTTGAATAGTTTAATTTAGAATTATAATTTTTTTTACTATTCTTCATGAGTTTTTATAACGAATAATGTAAAAAATCGAACAACCCCAATATATAGATCATTTCTCTTCTAGTTATAGTACAAACCTACAAATAATTAAAAAATCGTAACAGTATATTTAAAAAAAATAAATTTTCTCAAGTTATATTCATTCACCCATAAGCCATAACCAATAGTTCACCACACATTCTATCTATATATATTTATATATAATTATCTGATTATTTTGAATTATTCATTTGAATACACCGCGGTAAGTCATAAATCATATATGCAAATAGTCAAATACTATATGTGAAAAAAAAAATACATTTTCTTTTTACCCTATCTTTATATACATACATAAGTACCTATTCACAGAATTTTTTCATTAAAAAACAAAATTATAATTGAAAATAAATTTTTATATATATTTTCTCAAGTTAATAAAAAATAAAATAAGTAAAAATGAAATGGGAATAGGAATTTTTTTATTGTTATTATTATTTTTATTATTATTATTAACATTGCATTTTTATATTATATAATTTTTTTTTCTTCCTTCAAATATATATATATATATATATATATATACATAAATTTGTATATTAATTTAAACAAATTTAAGTCACACCACTTAAAATATGCTGCGGACAAATAATATAAGAGAGATTATACAAAAAAAAAAAAGAAAAGAAAAATGAAAAAAAAAAAAATAAAAATCCAGTAGCAGAAAAGAAATCTGAATAAAATTTAAATTAATTGTATAAATTAAATTTTGCTGAATCATATTTTTCATTTAATATATACACACTATATGCATGTATACTGTAATGTATATATATATATAATGGAATAGTAGAAAAAAAATAATATTATACTATATATATACATACGTATATAAATTTGTGCGATTTTTGTTACTGCTGCGTTTTTCTTTTTATTTTATTGTATATATATACTCTTGTACAAGTTTAGAGTTTCTATTTTTTTTTATTTTATTTTATTATATATATATACAATACATACGTATACGAATACGAATGATGCTTGTGTACAATCCTTGATATTTATTTTACTTTTACATTTTTTTTCATATACTGTATATACAAATATAATTTTATTTTTCATTTTTTGCTTTAACAACATACGGGAAAAAAAATGCGAAATGAAATGAAAAGAAAGAAAATATATAAATAAAATTCTTTATTATATGACTTCTGTTGCTTTTTCTTGTACATTCATATAATATCCTTGCTGTACAAATACTATATAAATCTGTATACATATATATATATATATATATATATATATATATATATAATCGTAAAATGTGTTTTGCTTTATAAAAGTAAATATTTATATATGTCTATATATTTGTATGTATACATTTAACGATTAGATTTTCATCAGGTTAAAAAAAATCAATGCTGTATATAAATTTGATAAGATTATGATGGTAAAAGTAGACTATATATGGAGGTAAATTTATTCGAATATATATATATACAACAAATATGTGGGTATATATTCATTTAATTTATATTATATTATAAGATTATATATACAAAAGTTGAATATATATACATTGTGTATTATTGTATAAGCGGCGATATTAAAATGTATATAAAGGTCGAAAGCGAGAATAACAATAGTTAGCATTTGTACAAAAAAAAATAATTAAAGAAAAACTTGTGAATATAGAATATAGATATTTTTTTTTATAATTCAAATTACGTTTTGTGACAAACCGCATAGGCTGAATATATGAATCGTTTTCTATTACGGTTGAGTAACAATATACGAGGGCTACAGCGAATACATGCAATTAACAAATTTAATTTATTTTGCCAATTTTATTATTTATTTTTCAACATAGCTCCTTTCCAACTAAATATTCACTTCATTAAAAGCCGTTCACGTTATTTTTTTTCCATTTGTGAAATCGATTGCAGTTTCAGTATGACGCGGCGTTTAATTCAAAAGTATCAATCCATATGAAAGGACTTTGAAGATAAGTGTTAAAACCATATGAATCTATATATAACAAATATTATCAAAGTATTTCACAAAAAAAACAAACAGTCCTTAGAATTCATTAATATTTCGATATGTAATAAAGATGTGATTTACCAGAAGCAAAAACTATTTCCATATATTTAAACATATCAATTATATATTACATTTGATTCAGAAAAAATGTTATTAATTTTTATATTGCACAAAAATTAAATAGTTTTTATCAAATAATTATCAAATATATAAAGAAAGAAAACTTCATTATAATATGCAATTCCAATTATATATATGTATATATAAAAAAAATGATATAATTATGACTGTATATGAAAAGAAATTATATAATTATGAATGTATGATTGTACAAATATATAATTTTTTATATCTTTCAACTTGTACGAAACCAAGTATATTTACTTAATTTTGGTTTTGTTCAGTTTTATATCATATAAATATATATGTATATATGAATACTAATATATATAAAAAGTTAGATAAATGCTTAAATTTTGGAATTGTACTTTTTGATATACACTTTATATGTTATATGTTATATAGGAAAAAATTAAATGTATGTGCTAAAATTACGTGTCATTTAGTTACAAACAATAAAATCTACAGCACAAAATGTGGTCTTCATCATGTATGTATTTGTGTACGTATAAAGATAATAATATAATATCACGCACGCAGGCAGGCAGGCATATATATAGGAATTACATATAAATATAAAAGTCGGGAAAACAAAACAAGTGCAATTAAAATGGAGACAATATTTATAAATGGTATATGTATATTAAAGTATATATATACCTATATTCATATATAGAGAGAATAGCAATATAACCAACAAGTAATAATCCTCAGCAAAGAATTATAAAGCCAAAATGTGATAATTAGTGCACCATTAAGGGTAAATAATAACTATTTAAGTTTTGCAAATATAAATATAGATAGATAGATAGAGGTATTCGTTTATATATATTTTGTAATATGGTTTTTATTGCACATCTCTCTCTATATAATATATACAGATACACGTTGTAATGTATGAATATTTTATTGTACCATTTTCCGGTGAATAATTATACACTAACTCTGTGGTGTAAATGTTAAAAATGCCAACCTAAAATTCTAACGAAATTTTGGGGTCGTGGGTTCGTATCCTACTGAATGCATAAAATATGTTTTGTGTTTTCGGTTATTTATCGAATCTGAATTTTAACACAGAGTTGTATTTTCCGCTTGCGGTTGGTCGTACGGCTAATTACCGACACCGTAAAAGCCACAAATTAAGAAACTAACAACAGAAGGCTGTTGTTGGACGCTAAAACCAGATTGTTGGTTGTATAGCGAAAAATTTATTTTTTTTTTTATTTAATTATACACTTTATAAGATTCAATGGTTTTATTAAACATCTGCTATATATATATGTATATATATAGACAATAATAATGTGTAATATACCGAAATATAACAGATTATAACAGAAATGCACTTTCATTGCAACAAAATAAAAATTGGCATTATAAACTAATTTATATTTTCAATATATATGGTTTTGTGAACACTCATTAAAACACACTTTTTAATGCTCGCATAAAATAAAAAGAATACATCGTGTACTTGAAAACATGCATGTATTATGCCATCTTATACAACACATATATAAAATTATAATAATTTGATAATTAAATTTTTTTTTTTATTATAATATAATGTAGTTTAAAAGGTATATATAAATATACACTATTAAGATATATATGCGGATAAACAAAGTATAATATGTGTGGATTTACATTAGTAAAGTATATATAAATGGTATTTATATATATATATGTATATTCCACAGGCGTGGCTGGGTTTTGTTCACTCTGTTCAGTGAACCACCTGCTAAAAATATTGATAAATAATTAAGAAAATACAGATTTTAATATTTTTCTTAATTTTTTTGATGAATAAAATAATATTAAGTGTCCCAAAAAATTTGCAGCGCTGATTATTTTTATCAGTAAAAAATATAAGAGATAATATTCTTTAGGTTCATTTTAAATAATGAACACAATGGTATATATGTCATATATATAAAGAAACGTTGCATAAAAGAAAAACAAAAACGAAAAAATACATACACCTTTAATCTATATATACTCTTTCTTTCGTGCATTTTTTTAATCGCACTCCCATAGTGTTCACAATTTTAAATGAACCAAAAAATATTGTTGTTATACATAGTTGTTTAATTGTATATGGCAAATACATTTATATTTTCCTAAAATGCGAGGTATACGAATATACAAATAATACAAATACTATTTTAATTTTCGTTCACTATAAATTGTGAACAATAATACAAATGCTTGTTTCTTTTTTCTTATATATGCTGTATGGTTGTTTGTATGCTGTATTTTTTATCATTCAAATCTCGCATACTCATATACTGCCTGCTGCGGTGTATATAATCATAGAAAATATATAAATATTTTTTTTTTATTTTTCTCATTTCTATATATGGCATATTGGCATATATATGAATAAAAAATAGATATTATTTACTATATAATGTTCACTTATAGAAATGAACCTTTCATATAAAATTATATGCGATCTTTTTTCATTCTTTCGTAAATGCTTGTTATGCGTACTTCATTATTTTTCCAAACATTTAATTTTTCTAATTAAAATTTCTAGTTTTTTTTTTTTTATTTTTTTTGTTCTTTATCAGTTTTTAAAGTGAACAAGTACCCTTGGAGGTTCAGATACGCCGCTGGTATATTCAATTAAAGAAGAATAAAAAAATAATGATGATTATATTTAAACATAAAATAAACTTTTTATGTGCAATCGAATCTAAAATAACATATGAATAAATAAATGTACACTATATAACAAAAATGTAATCAAGCGGACAATGTTTTTGCTTTGTATTCAATAAAATATAATTTATTCTCATACTAATTTACATAGGGTTTTCTGAGTATAGATGCTTATCAGCATCTGTTAGAAAATTACAAATTGGTAACTTTTTGTTTTTTAACTTAAAGATTTTAGTTTACATTAGAGAATTCATCAAAAAAGATTGTCAAAAAATTTGAGCGCAACATTGAACCCAATCAAACCCCAGGTGATGTTAATAAATAACATAAAACATATCCTTAATAATTATGCGCTCTTATACATGAGCTTAAAATAAAACCAAATATTAAAAATATTCTTTTTTACCAATTTTTACCAGTTATTTTAATTCTTTGTTCATTGGTGTGATTAATTATATATATCATATAGTATGTTCCTTGTGTTATAACAATGTATATATATTTATAGATTTCAGTGTTTTATTAACTAATTTTTTTATTTAAAAAAAATTATCATAATAATAAGAGTAAAAGAAAAAATAAACATAAAACATTTAATATGGCAATTAAAAATACAATTTTTTTTATTTTTTATTATGTTCATTTCAAACCAAATATTAATTCTTTAAATAAAATTTCCATAAATATGAAAATCATAAAATTTGTTTATGTATTCTATATCGAAAAAAAAATGTTTAACTCAAACCAAAGATATACATTTACATTATACCAGTACCTCCTATACTTTAAATACAAAATAATAAAAAAAAAATTGTAAAATGTATATAAAAAATTAATGTTTTATATACAATGTTGTATATATGAGTAGATATGTTTTTATATAATAAAATTAATATTAATGCAATTCATTTAACACTCTATGCCATTATAAAAAAAAAGAACTGTATAACCCACCTCATCACAGATTTCCTATAGACACATCATCTCTTTATATATATAAATGTCTATTCGAATATACACGTAATATACCATTCATCCCAATGCTCGCATCACAGATGTAACAAACAATATATATATTTTTTTTTATATCTGTATAAATACCATTAAATAATATACATCTATATGTATCTATATATATATTACATAAATGTTCTTTTGGGTTAATACATAATTTCAATTTATATATTGTATATATATACAATAAAATTATATTTATACATACATCATGAAATTAACCCTTTTCCTATTTTGATTTTTTGTTCCGGTTATGGTTTTGTTATACTTTGCTTATTTATAAATTATATAAATATAAATTCATTCCTGTTGTAATTTCATAAGCCGTTTGCAATTCTATATATGTATAAATATACGACGGCACACACAATATATATATATATATATATTTACAATTATACAAAAACATCATTTTATTTTAAATCTTGTATAATTTAATAATTTATAAATGTTACATCAGACTATATATGTTTTTATGTATACAATAATATATCTACCTTTGTATATATTATGATATTATCTTATATATATAGTGAATATAGTAATGTTTAAAATTGTTATACATATAATATAAGGTTTATTACTGTATATACCAAAAAACCTGTATACGATTTTCAAAATAACTTTATAAAATGGGTTGGGCTCTCTATCCGCAAAAAACCGGTGTATATATAAAGGATAAATTTACGATCATTATATTACCTGAGTTTTTGAAGGACATTATAGGTACTATATATGTATATTATGTACAACAGATATAAAAACCTTAAGATTTAAAAGCGTACCGTAATATTTTTAGTATATATACGTCTACGTATGTCATATATAGAATCATGTATATGTATTACAATATTAATTCATTAAATATGTAAAGTTTTAAAATACAATATATGTGGAGGAGGAAATAATTTTATTTTTAATATATTAATATTATATATCATTAAAACCATATTTATAAAATTTATAATTTTGTGAAATTTTAGGAAAATGATTATGAGTATCCTGGTTGAACATTTTTTATAAATGAAATTATTTCGGTGTCATGGAATGTGGTGGTAGAACAGTTTCTAATTATGGAAAATGACTTCTATTTTACACAAGAAATAGTTGCATACAAATACAATTATAATTTAATAAAAAAATACGAACTCCTACAAATCTTGCAAATTCTATTTATGGATTCATGAATATTTATGATTAATTTTTTTTGTATTAATTTTTTTTTTTGTATTAAAATTTATCGAATTTTTAAAGTGTTGTAAGCAATTGAAAAAGATAAATTAAAAATTTATGTTATAAGACGATAAAAAAAAAGAAATAAATATATTATATATATATATAGAAAAGAAATAACACAAAATTCTAAAATTCATTTTTTCAATAATTTAGTGTGCAAAAAAAATAAAAATACTTTTCTCGTTTTATATATAAAATAAAATTAAATAATATACATATTTATATGTTGTATATATAGATTATCATTTTTAATGTATGAAATTAAATTTCTATCCTGTTATATATGTAAATATTTTGCATGTATGTATATATAATATACAGGGTGTCCCAGTACAGGGTGCCAACCCGAAACAGGCAGGTTCTACACCTCATTTCCAATCAAAAAATGTATGGCGACCCCATGTCTATCTGCCTTGGTTTTCGAGCTAGCCCGAAAAAACGATTTCGTTGAAGTTCAAGGTAGTACGTAGATGTTATTTATTATATCTCAGCAACCACTTATCGGAATCCAATAATTATAACCTTGTTGGAAAGGTATTTTAACTATCTTTAACTGTTTCTAATAACACAAACATCGGCGACAGCCCGTTTTCATGCTATAGCTGGTAAAACACAAGAAATTTCAACGGCCTCAAATATTTTTGTTATTTTGCAAGCCGAGAACTATAGAACTTTTATGTTTATCAGCTGTCGGTTTTTAGAAAAACTTCTTTGATGTATAAACTTTTAAAATATGTCAACTCGTCTTAGAGATATGACGAAAATAATATTGAAATATGACGAAAATAATGCAAATTTTTCAAAAATTTAAAACATATTTATTAAATTAAATTTAAATTTTTACTACAAAAATTGTTCAAAATGGGGTCCATTATGTGATCGACATATTCGACACCGTTTTAATACTACCCTAGTAGTCGATCGAATTTGATTCGGATTATTTTTTAAAACTTCAAACGCATTATTAATGCCATTCATTAAATTTTCCCTGGTATGAACTGGTGTTTTATAAACCATGTCTTTACAAACCCGCCATAGATAAAAATCTAATGGTGTGAAGTCTGGCGACCGTGGTGGCAGTTTTATGGGCCATTTCTTCCAATCCATCTTTGACCGAATGTGTCATTTAAGTGTTCTCTTACACTTCGTGCAAAATGTGGGGGTGCACCGTCATGTTGAAAATCAATGAATCGCAAATCAGTTAAATTAACATCATCGAGTGAATCGAATAACCTATTTCGCAAAAAAACTAAATATGAATCTGAATCCAGTCGCCCAGGTAGAAACTATGGACCTATTAATTGATTTCCAATCTTTCCTGCCCATATATTGACTGCTATTCGTTCCTGAAATGCGTGTTGCCGAACTGAATGCCGGTTTTCCTTTAACCAATGATGATTATTTTTAGTATTAAATATCACTTCACGTGTGAACATTGCTTCATCCGTATATAACATTTGATTTAATATCCTGGGATGTTATTCATAACAACGAATCACCCAATCACAAAAAGTTATTCGGGGGACGTAGTTTATTTCTTTAAGTGCTTGAATTTTTTTGCAAATGATAAGGATGTAAACCAGCAGCCTTCATTGCACGCCAAGCATAATTTTTACTTACACCAATTTGGATGGCTGCTTTTGAAATTTATTTTTTACTGTTTTTTACCGTTTCAAACTTCCGAATTATTCTTTATAAAACAAACTTAATTTTCTAATGAATATTAAACGTAAAACAATGTAACATACAAATGCCGAAGAGATGTAGCACAAAAAACAAAAGAATTGAATGAATTTATGACGGTAATAGATTTAACTGTTTTTATTTCTAAGTAACCATTGAATTAATTGCAATTCCTTGAACTTATGTTACCTAGATATCGCGATAACAACAGAACATTGAACTTTGCAATGTAATAAATGTGTTTTAAATTTTTGAAAAATTTGCATTATTTTCGTCATATTTCAATATTATTTTCGTCATATCTCTAAGACGAGTTGACATATTTTAAAAGTTTGTACATCAAATTAAAGCTAAAACATCAAAGAAGTTTTTCTAAAAACCGACAGCTGATAAACATAAAAGTTCTATAGTTCTCGGCTTGCAAAATAACAAAAATATTTGAGGCCGTTGAAATTTCTTGTGTTTGACCAGCTATAGCATGAAAACGGGTTGTCGCCGATGTTTGTGTTATTAGAAACAGTTAAAGATAGTTAAAATACCTTTCCAACAAGGTTAAAATTATTGGATTCTGATAAGTGGTTGCTGAGATATAATAAATAACATCTACGTACTACCTTGAACTTCAACGAAATCGTTTTTTCGGGCTAGCTCGAAAACCAAGGCAGATAGACATGGGGTCGCCATACATTTTTTGATTGGAAATGAGGTGTAGAACCTGCCTGTTTCGGGTTGGCACCCTGTACTGGGACACCCTGTATATTGTATTGCTTATTGAAATTTCGTTTGAAAATAATTTCCGTTTTTTTTTTCAATTTTCAATTTTTTTGCATATTGCCGCCGTCATACAACATACGTTTGTATAAAGTTTTTCTATGTATAGTGATTGAAAATATAATATTCATAAGATACAATTTCAAATGTTACGCTTTTTATTTTTTCTTTTTTCTTTGTGTAACCTTATGGTATTTGAATATTAGATAGATATATTTATATACGTTTCAAATGAAGGAATAAAAAAAAATGTAGAATTATTCTCTATATAAATATACAAATACATATATGTATATACAATAATATAAAATTTAAATATTCTTTTATATGATTATATACAATACACAGTGGGGATATTCACATATTTTTACATATGCGTTTAACAAATTTTTGTTTAACATATAAAAATTAAATTTTCAAAATTTCTTCTTTCTTAAATGTATTGTGAAATACATAAAAATGCAAAAAACACAGTATTTTAATTTTAAAGCTATATATAGTGCAAGTGAAATATTTTAAAATTTTTTTTTTTCATTGTAAAAGAAGATTAAAATAAAAAATAGCAATTCTAAGGTTAACGCGGAATCGATTTATTTTGCTTATACTTTTGTATATGCTTAAAAATCTGAGAAAATTTAGAGTCATGTTGAGTTTGAGTTCATAGAGGGCTAAACATATTAAATCAATTTTACTTAGATTTAAATATTTTCGCATGCAATTGGTGATAGATAGCTCATAAAAGTATTATATATAAAATATAATTTTCCATTATTTTTGTTGAATGTTAAATATATAATTATAATAAATAAACATAAACCTATAATAGAATATATAGAATATTAGTGATAACACTAATATATGATTATTCGTATAATTTAACAATATACAAAAATCAACAGAAACAATTTAAATAATATATATTAAATTTTTTCATCGTTTCCACTTAATTAATACAATTTTTACACCATACTGTTTTTGTTTTTAAATAAATATATACATATATTTAACGTTAAAAAAATTTATCGTCAATGAAAAAGTAATGTCCTAGAAATTTTTCAATTGATATACAATACCTAAATTATATACGCTCCAATAAAACATTCTATATTTGTACAAATATTTATGAAAGTTATTTTAAATCTCACATTTCATATATTCATATACAGAACACACCAATAAAATATTGATAACATAGTAATGTGACGTTTTATTTAAAACAAATAAAAAAATATAAAAATAAACGAAACAATTATATGCATAATTTATGATTATTTTCTTAAAATAGAAAAAAAAACTAATACATATAATCATATATTGTGTATCAAATCATCATATATATGCATAATAATAATATACATAGTTGTACATATTAAATAAAAAAAACTTATTTTAATTTTCATTTACAATAAATATATAAATGTGTATATTTCTAAATATAAAACATATATAGAAGATATGTGATATCATATATGTATATATTATATACTAACCACCAAACACCACCATATGGAATATTCAAATGTCATATATTATATAATATATACTATATAATATATATATAATATATTTATATTAAAATATAAAAATATCATGTATACAGGTACATTAGGATCATGACAAAAAATAACAAAAAAAGCTTTACCTATATTCTATATGAGGGTTATTAATATCATTATGTCATATCTCATACATGCAATTAATATATCATATCCTTTTTGTATATATTCTTCTTCATATAACTTTATTTATATTCGACAATAATTTTTGTTATTCTATATATATAAATAAATATGTGTTTTATATATATAGAATGTATTTAAAACATGATGGATTTTGTAGATATTATTTACGAGTAACGAAAAAGTTACTTTTTGCGAACTGAGCGTACATCGATTCTGTATACTTTATTGAGCGAGCCTAAACCAATAACTTAATTTTATTTATAAGGAATGATTAAATAAAATCAATAAACTACATGACCATATTGACTATCAATTGCATTGACTCATATTCTTTCAGATGGAATGTCTTTAAAACTATATACATAGTAAATAGAGTCTTTATCGCATTTATTTCGTCAGACAGAATGTTTATGTTATTGCACCGAAAAAAAATTAATTACATTTGAATTCCTATACACAACAATGCCATATTTTTTGTTTCAATAAAATTGAATATGTTACACTACAAAGGGTAAAATGTTTATAACACACAAATATTATATAAAAAAGAATGGTCAAGTAAATGATTCTAAATGAAATAATATTATTTACTCTATATATAGATTTATTTATAAAATAGAGTAGAGACATACCGACACACAAATCCACTATATCTATTGTCATTCAATTTACAATTGCTGTAATGTAAATTCACATGGTTAGAGATCCATATATGAATAGATATATGGATAAAATAAAAAAAATCGTATATGAATTTATTTTGTGTATATACAATATAAGGGGGGTTCCGATAAAATAACATAGAAAATCTCATAAAATATTTATCAAAAACCATTTTCACTCAACAACATAAATAGAATTTAGATTGAAATTGTTAGCATATATATTTAGCTATCGGTATATATACGAATATCCTACACAGACATTACATTCATATATATACAGAGATAGATATACTTTATTATACTTCTTGTCGTATATGTTTTTTATATCATTTTTTATACATATTGTATATATATGTAAAAAAAATGTTACCAAATTTATTTTATGGAATAAATATGTTATAATGGTAAATGAAATATACATATTTTTTCTATTTAATTTTTTTTAAATAATACACTTAAATACACACATGCACACAAATACTTTTTTTCTATTTAGTTTATATATATATTTATATATTCGTTATAAATATGGATTTTTTTTATAGGAATATATAAACGATTTTTTTTTATTTCATTTCATATTACTAAACATTTAAATTATATAAAGTATTTTTAAAAGAAATAAATTCAATGTAGTTGTTTTGTGAAAAGAAAATCATTCAGGTACAAAATAAAAATATGCCAATTATAATTTTGTTATTAAATATAATTTTATTTTATTTCACAATAGAATCTATATGGTCAATTATTAAAGTTGATAAATTTATATTTGTTATTTTATAATTTTCTATAATAAAAGTTTCCTAAATAATTTTTGAATGAACAAAACAAAAGAATACCTTGAACATTTTTGCATTGAAATTTAATTTGTAAATTATTTCAATTGTCCTGTATATGTATACAAAATGCATTTGATGATTCGATATTCATATATAAGTGTTATTCTTTAACATTTATATATTCCAATTTATTAAACATAGAATGTTATTTTGTTAAGTTTTCAAATGTATATCTACTGACATAATATAATACATCCGACTGAATGAAAAAAAAACCTTTTTCTGTCTAAATATAAATAAATCATTTATTATATACATGTACATGTATATTATACATATACGTTACGCATACATTAAGTAGATATAAACTAAAAATATATAAATGTATTCAAAATATTCTCATGGATTAAAATTTATATCTACCTAATATCCTAATATCTACACGCTAGGTATTACTATATATAATATATAAAATAATATATATATAAATAAAAAATTGACCCTATCATTATGTACAGTGAATGATAATACCTAAATAATAAAAAAAACTGTGTGAAAAAGATGATAATCAATATGGTCTTATATATATTCTATTTTTTTACCCATAAAATATTTTCCAAAAATCATCAATTTCTTTCACTTCCATTCAAACTCTTACTGTATATATAAAGTTAGGTATATGTTTTATGTATATCATATACGTAAACTTTTTTTTGTATACTATACATTTTATATATAGTAATAATTTATGTACATATATGTGTACTGATAGATATATGTAAAATATATATAAAATATGCAATGAGTGTCCATATATTCGTAAGATTTTTCTTCTTCATAGAATATAATATATACATAGATCGAGTAATATCATATTATATTTTAACCGGACATTTTGGAAAAGTAAAAATGATGACATGGATGACTACGCATAACAAACATACATATATACATATAGTTAGCAATATAGAAAACCAGAGGACACATGTTAAATTGATAGTATATATATATATATATATATAGATAATAATTTTATACGACGACGACACAACAGAAAAATCTCATAAAAAATAAGCTATTCATTGTTGGTTTATGCGTACTTTTTGTATAAGACACAAATGAATAAAATTTTTGGGTATTATAACCTATATATATTGTAATACGTGTAACATAATATATATATTGTTGAATTTTATTTTAACGTATATACTCGTATATATAGATAATATTGTTTAGTGTACGCGCATATATATATATATATATATATATATAAATTATTATTACATCATTTTGTATATTGTTATAAAAATACATTTAATATATATACATATATGTAAACGCATCGAAATTGAAGAATATAAATAAAATAAAAAATTTTGAAATATATATTTTTGGACATGAAGATCTTCTATATATATGTTGTATTGTATAGAATCTATAGATATATAGAAAATCCCTTTTCATAAATATAAATGGACTAAATTTTCATTCATTTATACAAATTTTATATGATACATATTGAGTATATTACAATTTTCTTTTTTCTTTTGTACATATTTATACATGGTATATATAGACACATTTTATTGATTTGTGAATATATATATTTTTTTACATTCAATATCCTAATATTAATAGTTTCTATTTATGCATATATACAGAAAAAAAGGTTATAATAAAATCAGATAGAATTCCAAACACCGATATAATATCAATTAAGAATATTAATATATACATATATTGGTAAATTATTGTTGTGTTCGGTATCTACGATCTGATCAATCAGACTGCTCTAAATTCAGATTTATCGTTCGTTATCTTATTTTCAGATTGATCAGACTAATCTAAATGCATTCGTTATCTCCAGTCAGACTGATCTAAATAATCTTGATTTTTTTCAGATTTTTCAGATTGCACTCAATATTATTAAATCAAAAACGAATAAATTTTATAAAATGACAAATAGAGAGATATTTTTGTTATTTTTGTTGTAGTTTTTTTTTAGTGTTTTCAGTTTTGTTGGCTATAAAATAAAAGAAAATAATATAAATATAAATAAAATAATATAAATATAAAATAAAAGTGTGATACAAATAAAATGTAAATTAATTAAGAAAAAAACTAAATTTGACAAATATTGATCTGAAAAATCTGATATGCGTTCTTTATCTTTCAGATTAATTTTAAATCTGAATATGATCTACTAAATCTATAGATCGAGATACCGAACACAATATATATATATTGATCATGAGAAAAAAAAAATCAATGCAATGCATCGTGAAAAGTGTATGAAAAGTGAAAAAAATATATAATATATGTTCTGGCGGGACATGAAAAAATGTGTGCTTATGAGTCAAACGATAGGAAATGTGATTCAAAAATTTATTAATTGTACTATAAAAGATGATTTCCGGAAAATTCAATTTTCCAAATTAGAATTACAGCCACAATTTTCTCAAATTTTCATTTTTTTTCCATCATTTGATAAAATTTTAGGAAAACTTTTTCACAAGTAAAAGTTTTTCATTGAAGTAGAATTCATTTATTTGTAAGCCGATATATATATACCTTTCAGGATAACGAATCGTTTTGGACAAATGTTCAAATAGACCGCTCAAACATGACAAAATTATATAATAATAAATAAATTCAACGAAAAAGAATTAATCATAATTATATTAAAACTTAAACATATATAAAGTGTTGTATATCTCATTAATATAATTTATTATCATTTTAATTATAAAGTTAAACAATGTAGATACTATAATAAAGCAATAATAATTAAATTAAATATGTACTTTAAATTTTTTTCATTCTATAATTTTCTCTGAAATTTTATATAGAGAAAACTAAATAGAATGAAATTAAAAAATATAATATGAATAGAATAATTTAAATGATGTAAAGCGTACATTCAGTTTTAGTATTTGTATATACGGTTATAAAGAAAATATCAAATTGAATATTTATTTTGTTAAATATATATATTATATATAATATAGCACATTACCAATAAAATATGAAATTATTATCATTTTAAATATATTCGATATTTAAATTTGAATATATAAAATTCAATAATACATACAGTCAATTAGATATTGTAATTTGTAATATCATGATGATAATATAATAATAATAATAATAATAATGATAACAATAAACTATATAGCATCAATGTTATACATATCATTCCATAATATAATACGAATTTACATAAAATGTATTTATATACTTATATGCAGATTGGATTCATACATATATATATATACACAAATTGAGAAAAGTCTTTCAATCTACCTAAAGTCAAATTATGTACAACACATAAAACGGTATAGTAATATAATGTAACGTGACTAGCATTTAAATATTATCTTAAATGTTACCTGTAGAAATGTTTATGTATATATGTATCCACCCACATATATCTATAAACATATTACAATAGTGGATATGAATTCATTCAGGGTTTATAATATTGTATATGTAGGTATAAATATAAATATATACACTTTATTAAACTAATATATGTTCAAATATATTTATATTTTAATATACAATAAAAGCGATGTGACATTGCATGCAAATTTATATCAAAACTAATTTATTTAATATTGATTTGTATATATATGTATAAATATAAATGTACGTGCTTATGTTAATAGTTAAAATGTATTTAAACATATACCCATCCATATCTAAACATATATATATATTTAAGTTTATGTACATAAAGGATAATTTTTGAATTTCATTGGTCAATTATTATATGATATATGAACTGATTATATGCGAGAATGTAAATATTATATTATGTCCATACTCCAAAAGTCCATAACTCCATATATATATATACGTAAATTTATATAAAATGTGGGTAAAACTCTCTATATATATATAATAATATACACATTTATATATGCAATGTATTTTTAAATAAAGTTAATATTATATTAGTTAAATATGACATTGACATATTAAATTAATATAAATTTATTTAGGGATTATTATAAATATATATATATGGATTTTTGACACAAATAATATATATGTACGTAAATTATTATAATCAACTCGTCTATGCTCGAACAAAGATATATATATATATACTTAAATATAAGTTCGTTTTACAATTATACAATAGTGTTAAAGGATTTTAAGTACTACATATCACTTTACAAGGAAATTACTATAATGATCACTAAACAATAACGATTCTTAATAGATCCGTTATTCGTACCTTCATAATTTGTTACAATTTTAGACTGATCAGATTGAACCACTCAGTTACCGTTGTTTATCACATGAAAGTAATTTGAACAGTAATCACTTAATGAGGATATGAACAGTGGAAACACTTGATTTCCTGCGACCAGCCAGTGCGTATCCTATTGTTACCACATCCAATCGAAATCATTTTACAAACAACGCCCAACAGAAATTATATCAATGTCTCTTTAATTCATCGGTGGTGTTAAAAAAACCAAAATTAGATTAATGTACATACAAAATTATGGAAATTTTTTCTCAATCAATATATTAAAAATCAAATAAATTAAATGCTGTGCTTATTTCCCCATTCCACCATATAATCAATTGGAATAATTCAATATAATAATATATATAAACCAATCAATATTTTTTATTCATAATTCAATTCAAACACATATTTTTTTTTCTAAATTAATATTGAATTTTAAATACAAAAATTCAACGGAAACATAAATATATATTATGCACAATTTTTTTACTACATATATTTTTATACATTTTGTGATGAATTTTGTTTATATACCAATACAAAATAATACTTATCCATTTCAATAATTCAAACCCATCTATATATATGCTAGAGTGTGTGTGTTCGTGTGTGTGTTTTATTTTTATTTTCCTATAATAGAAAATCAATATTGAAAAATTAAATAATTTATTTCGAATATTGCCTCTTTTACCATATATATACAATTGAATGCACAAATATACTTATATTTATATATCGTTTGTATAAATATAAAGTATATTTATATAGTAAGGATTTTCCTCATTCCATTTAAAAATAAACTAAAATCATAAAAATATCAATTTGCTTCTATACATAGATATAAATATATATTATTAATATTTTACATTCATGTTGAATATAATATATACCTATATATATTATATATACACACCGATAGATATATACAATAACGATTATAATAAGACACGTAAATTACATTTTATATTTTTATTTTTTCCAATTTAAAATTTTTCACATATTTATCATATTAATATTTAAAGTGGATGTATTAAAAAAAATAATGGTGGTATATCGTCGTCGTCATATAAATACCTATATATAAAGAATTTATATATTTCAATTTTTTTTCTTATTTTGCTATATAAAAAAAAAACCATTTTTTTTATATATTTTTAAGTGCCCGATTATAAAATAAGCAAAAACAACAACATGTTGTACATTCATTCATATATATATATATAGGTACTTAAAATGTGTATTGAAAAATATATGAAAATTGTTGGATTGCATATATTATATAAAACGTATATTGTAAAATATATTAATGTATACATATATATACAACTCTAAACATGAAATGTTCATTTTCGTTGTAAATTATAATGTTATGTTCATGTTTTCTAATTAATATTTGATGTGTGAATTGGATTTGCTTGAACGATAAGAGTATATGTTGTATGGTTGTATATATATATATTATATATATTTATATTGTTGTATGCAAACATTGTATAAACATTTAGGTGCGTATATATAGTAAAAATATACATATATATAGAGAACTAACAACAACACAAATATGTAACACCATCCATCCATAAATATAGTGTATATATACATATATGTATATCCATTAAACATCCCCGTATTCATTACCTTCATCATTACTCTATAGTTCTCCCTATTCATATATACATTTATTTATAACATACAGTAACGACAACAATTATATAATAACAACACCAACATAACATCCACTAAAATTCATATAATATATTCGCATATATATATAATGATATAAAAAATATACAATAAAAAGAGCCTCAATGTTATTCTTTGGATATACATACCTGTAATAATGCATATATAAATATATCAATATATATGTCTATATATATAGTTTGTATTGTACCTTCTTATATTATATCTATATATATATTATATATATATATACCGAGTATAAAAGTATTTATATACATTTTGATTATGGTAAAAATATATGATTAGGTCTTTTTTTATATGTTATTATAAAGATATTTTATATAATATATATGAAAATATTCACATCGTTATATTATGTAAATACTATAACAATATTATGTATATTTATTTATATATATATATACTTAAGTATGTCTCCTGATACGCATATATTTATATACAAAATAAAATTAAATAAGAAAATAGATTATCTAACTCTTCATTTAGTATATATAATCAATTTTTCACAATTTCTTTTTATACTTTTACATGTAATATAATAGTGGATTTTATTTTA
Source organism: Dilophus febrilis (assembly GCA_958336335.1). NCBI lineage: Eukaryota > Metazoa > Arthropoda > Insecta > Diptera > Bibionidae > Dilophus > Dilophus febrilis. Next base: position 23,555,410 of record OY284469.1, on the reverse strand, counting down.
TATACTCATGTTTTTTTTCTTTACACTCCAAGTATCTATATACAAATTATAAAATATATACTTATGTATAATTTGTATATAGCGCATATTTTACAAATTTTACATGAAAATTTTTATATATACGCGTGTTTTTCTCAGGTATAAATAAACGTATACGAGTATATATAAAAAATATACATGCGTTAAGTAAAATTATTATATATTTTTATGTATATATCTAATGAGTAAATAAAAGTATTCAATTTTTAACGTAGGCTGGTATATGTTCAAAATGTACATAATTTATTGTAAACATATTTATATATATTTTTATAATATAATGTGTATTATACGTATACGATTATATAACAAGTCAAGTAAGTTTGTAAATTTAATTAATTATTTATGATCATTAATTATACAAAAATGTCATTGATTATGCAAAACATTTTTTTTTTCTTTTTAATATACATTATATTATATTTATATATTCTAAGCTACATATACATTTTATATCCACATATATATTAACGTAAACTGGATTACTTGCTTTTTACGTGTCAAGTGATATAAATATTATATATACCTAAAATAATGAATACATAGGAATAATATTAAAGTACTTGTGTTTTTATTGAAAATTTTTTTTATTATAGAAGTTTACATGTTCTGAACTGTTTTCATGTGGTTATAGTTTATCATTATTGTAAAAGTGAATCTAACATTAGTAACTATATTTACTAACACAATTCATTTATATTAAATAGGATAGCTTTGCTTATAGTTTCTTAAGCAAACAAACAAACAACAGGAATAATATAAACTCTCAGAAAATGATTGATAATTTACAGTTTTTGCAGTTTTTCTATTTATTTTTTAAAGATATAATTCACCTGAGGACTTTATTTATAAATTTCAATTTCAATACTTGTATATATATAGTTAAAAATTTTAAAGTAATCAGTATTTTATTTGTATTTTCAATTCCTATATATTGTATATAAAATACAATTTGTCAGCAAACATTTTTAAATAATATAATATGTTATATACATACTTTCAGAATGTATATTTAATAACATAAAGAATAAATGACGATGTATATTGTAATATAAAAATACGTGTATATATAAAAATAATCACCATTTACTATAATACAAAAAAAAAAGAAAAGAAAAATACAATATAAATAAAAATGTGATCTTGATTTTCTCTTTTACTATTTATTTTATTTTCCTTATTTTTTTCTAAAAAAAAGATTATAAAAGGAAAAAAAATCATACACGTTGAAAAACAATTCTTATATATGTATTTAAATATAATCGTATACATAAATATCTATCTATATATATCTATATGTAATATTACATATTTGTATATAATGTATTTATATATATAATAAATTTAAAGTCAATTTGTATGCAGAAATGGTTTTTCATACAGAGGCGACCTCCACCACACCTATTTTATTTTCCATGATAATTTTTCTTTTTTTTTTGTTATATTCTTACTCATAGAAACTAGAATATAAAATATATAAAGAAAACTTATATATCTATAGATATATAGATATATGAATATACAATATAGAAAACATAAAATTTAGTGAATTACTGAATGACTGATGAAAATGAAAGAATATAATATCTATAAATGTACAAGAGAAAATCCCTTTTTTTTGTTGTATATACTACATTTATATATCATGTTCAATTGTTCATATATCGTCATATATGAAAAGTATATATGTTCGATGTGGAATGTGAAGGAAAAATAAACAAACAAAAAAAAAACAAAATAAAAGAAAGAAAGAATGTAAATGATGGAAATAGGAAAATTCGAAAAACTCAAGCAGGTACATAACACTTTTATTGTACATGAAAACCTAAATCCAGCTAAAATGTATTTTATATACCATATATATATATATAAGTATATACAAATGAATACGTGCGTATATATGCTTAAATTTACTATATTTACAAGGTGGTAGGACATCACTTTTATATTGATCAGTTTATGCATTTTGAATCAGGAAGGACTCGCACAGAATTTTGACGCAATGCATTTTTTTTAAATACATATAGGTGTTAATTATATCTAATTCTGATCGTATCCTATACATATTTATAAATTGAATTGACATTTGATCAATTACATTATATGTAAATAATTCGGAAATGTCAATATGTTGCGGGAGACACCCGATATAAATAAAATAAAATCTTATATATTTTGAGAAGAACAAATATGTGATGATTAAAATAAAAATAATAAATATACAAAAAGAAAAACGGTGAACAAAAGCAATACAAAAGTGGAAAATTATTTTTCTTTTTCGATTATATAGGAGGAATTTTATATGCGTATATATACGATATATAGTAAAAGTAAGGGAGAACGGGTATATATATATTATTATTATTATTTAAATGAAAAAAGAGTCGTGCTTTTATTTTTTTACATATATTTATAATACACATATCCTACATAGAAAAAAAAATAAAAGAAAATAAAATAAAGAAAAATAAAAGGTAAAAAATAATGTATATAGAAAAAAAGGCACCAACATAATTCAAATTCATTGAAATGTAAAAAAAATAACAAAATAAAAATCTTTACAAAATGTACCAATCATATATGTGTATATATATATATAATATATATCAATATATAATATAGAAAACTTATATATATATACAGGTGATACGTGAGAAAAATAGTAAATATCGGAAATTAACACTTTATCAAATAGGAAATTTAATTTTTGTTATATTACGTACTTTTATTTCATTTTTATCAACACAATTATTTTATATATAGTATAAATCGTATATACAATTTTATTTATGTATTGAATGTTTTCCTTTTATTTTCGTTTTCTTCTTGTTCTTTTTATTATGTATTTAAAATATATATAATTACTATTTACTATATATATTATTATTATTACAGTAAAATTAAATACATTTTTTGTTGTCGTTATTTGGTAATATTTCATATAATTTAAAGTTATTTTAATTGAGAAAAGATTTATAAATATTTATGCTTAAACATTTTTTTTGTTTATAATTTAAAATATAATAAACTAAAAATAACATGGCAATAAGGCAATAATTTATAAGTATTTTGGCTTATTTTAAGATTTATAGAATAATATATATGGGGTATTTTCACTTGAAATAAACAACATAATAAACAACAAAGTCACCTATATCGAATCCATTTATTTTCACCCGAAGTTTTATCCATGAATGAATTATTTATTTATAAATTAATGAAACATGACAAAGAGTTTCTGAAGTTCTATTGGATTTTTTTTATTACCTATATCATTGGTTATATAAGTTGAAACTTAAAATTATGCTATAAAAACTATAAAATTCTATGATCAATATTCAAAAATATAAATTAAAACTATTTCATTTAATTCCAAAAAAATAGTATTCAAATTCATTACATATATAAAAATACATTGTAGATTAATATAATACAATGTATTAGAAACTAATATATCTTAATTATTAATCACGAGTTTTATATCATGATATATACAATTATATATGTAAAATGTTTAATACTGTAAATAATATCACCATGTATTCATATTATAACTATCTATATTCGACTCTTGTATATTATATTTGAATAAATGGCTAATTTATCCCAAGTGTATAATTTATCAAAATATATATTAATATTATTATTATTATTATCTAAAGTTGTATATAAATAAATAAATAATTTACTTAAACAACATTTCGAACGTTTATCATATATACTATATATATATATACTTATATATATATATATATATAAGGATTATTCATATTTTGTCTTCTTTATTTACATAATGCACATATATTATATAATACATGGTAAAAGAAAATCAACATACATAATAAAAGCTCTTTAAGCGTTAAATCGTTAAATGTGTATAATATTTACGTTGAATTAAAAAATGAAAACAATATTTTCATGCATGGTGAACTATATGATATATAAAAGAAAATATTTTAATTAAATTGTATTAGATTTTCTCCCTTAAATTGATTTCGCATTCAAGAGTGCTAACTAAAGTTTATTGAAACGTAAACTATAAAAATAAAATCAATAAAAACTATAAACTTTTATTCTAAAAATCATAATCATATTTAATAAGATAATAAAAATTTTTCCTTAATAACACATTTACTAATATACTTTTTTAGTCTAAGCGATAATATTCCGTATATTTAGTAATTTAAAACGTACCGACTTTAAAATGAAAAATTTTTGTTAAAATACTTTTATAAAAATAAATTAATATTTTATATGATGTATATTTGGTGTGTAATACAAACTTTTATTCTAAAAATCTCCAAATACACTTTAAACAAAAATTAATGATTAAAGAAAAATTTCCAATTTAAATCGATGATTTACAAAATTGTTATATTCCCAAATGTATTAAACTATACATACACATATATTTGTAAAATAATAATATATATAATTTGTTATAGTTGATGTTTATATATATGTTATAATATAGTTTACAATTTATATTTAATATTTAATATACGTACACTATATATACAATATGTACGTATATATACATATATCAAAAAAAAACTATATTTATGGTTTTTAGTTTGGTTTGGTTATACAATATAGTTTGGTTTGGTTATACATATACCGCATATATGATATAGTCGATATAGTATACAATTTCTTATATACGTTAAATAAACATCATTCATAAATTGTTTAATATACTACTTGTACCGAGTATTCTCAGACATATAAATGCAATATCATATATGTAATATATAGTTATATAGGATGTGTAATAATCACATACGATATGTTGAACACATTTATTTCTATAAAATACTTTGTGGCTGTGTGTTCCTTCAGTTATTTATATACCTTTAATACCCTACAGGATAAATGCACTATATGGTATAAGAAATATAGAAAAGAAATAAATTTTCAATATATTTCATAGAAACTTTGTATAGATATACATATTTATAAATTATAAATATAGATGATAACATATAAAAATATATGATAAGAGAAGGACCTATAAGTTGTTTTACAGTATATATAAGTTATAATATACAATTTTTTTTATATTATATAAACTCATTTATTTTGATTTTTTTTATATTTATATAATATATGTTATTAATATCGCTTTATAACTTTTTAAACTTAAACTGATAAGATGTAGTTTTAAAATATATATATAGAAAATAAATTTATATAATATAATTATCAAAATTACATGAACAATATATAGTGGATTTTGGATTCAAAAAATGGCGTTTGCAAACAATTAAAAGTCAAATAAATGAAGAATAAGATTATATATGATACGATATTCTCAGTACAATACTGAATTGTATAAACAACATTTCACCATTATATATATAGTTATATATATTATATATGATTAAATAGATTTAATTTTTGATAACACTTACATAATCTGGGTATTTCTACACGTCAATTTAATATAAGTATATAAATACCATATCATAAAAAATTGAAAATTATATAACACAAATTTGATTCTATTTAAAGCAAAGTTATTACATTTTCATATATCTTCTATATGTATATCATTTACAAAATCTTCATATATATATTTTATATTATATAAGTTATTGCAATATTGCATATAACATTATATGTATGCTTTCTTGAATCGTTGTTCATCATCATAGAATTGCATTATTACAATATACCCTGGTATATGTGGGAAATATGGGAAATGTATAAAATTTTACATTACATTTCATTTTGTGAAAATATACGTAAATAACTATATATACCATAAATATTATTATATGTATAGTTATATTTGATACATGTAAACAACATAAAGAAATGTAATATTTGTATTTATTATATATATATAAATTACATAAATGCATAAGTAGATTTTATTACATTTTACAACTTCAAAAGAGATATATATATATATCTTAGGATTTTACCATATTTATATGTATTATAACATAAGTATTATGATATTTACTGTATTTATATATATAGATATACAAAATTATAAATATATAAAATAAATAGTTTTTATGTTGTATTATAAAGTACATAGAATAGTTATATATAATAATAAATAAGTTATTTGGATTATAAAAATATTATACATCTGGTATTTGTAAAAATGTGGTTGGTCGTCGTGACCCAAATTCAATATGTAATAAGATATATTCTTATTTTACCAAATCTATCTTATATGTAATGTATTTTTTATTTGTCATTAATTGTATATATGTATTTTATCATTTATAAATTGGTTCTAAATTAGATGTTTGGTTAGTGATTTAAGTTCTATAAATGTTTCACCCACTCCAACAAAAGGCCAAGTAAAAAAGGCCCCTTATTTAATGGTATATATGTTAACCTTATGTTATATCATATTATCAATGCTAAGTATTAAGTAAGAAAATTGTAAAAATATACTTAACCACACATACACCCACAAAAAACATACAATCACCCACATCCAAATCATATATGGATTTATAAAAAAAAACAATAATATTAATTATATTGTTATATTGAATACTTAATTTTTTCCATTGTTTATACAGTATTAAGTGTTATATATAATACAAAATATATTATATATATTATATTAATATATATATATATATATATATTAAGTATACAAATATAAATCTGCCTATATGTGCAAATAATTCAGTGGAATTAATAGATTCAATTGAAAATCTATAGAGTATTATATATATATATTATGTATTGTCGTATACATAAATTCTATATATACCTAGTGTACAAACAAACATCCACCATAAATACTATATATACAATTTAGATCAGTGAGCACAGTATAAAAAAATGTATATGAAAGAGTTTTTTTTTTCTGCTATAGAAAATCGTTTATTCATCAGTTTTATTTTATTACAAAACAAAAAAAAAAGAATGTTGTATAAATTTGTTCCTTCGTCTGTTTAAAACTATATAGTAATATGTACTCGTAAAGTCGTAAGTGTATTGCATCGGATTTTATTATTTACATTGTATACAAGTTATATATGGATAAATATAATATGAATTCAAGTATTATAAATATACTGCAGGATAATGATCAATTTATATATAATAGTAAAGCGTACAAAAATATAGAACAGAATTATTGTAAAATAATCTATATTGAAAATTATAATAAAAAAGAAATTAAATAAAGTATAAAAAGATTATAATTGATGCAAAAAAAATCCATTCCGAAATATAATGATTAAATTTGAAAATTAATTATGCTATAGAATATAGGAAAAAATAGAATATTAAAAAAATTCGATATCGAACTACTAATAAATAATTATGAATTATTATAATTTCCAATATAATTTAAATGTATTTCCTAATAAATCAGATGACAGTGAGTTTGTATTGAAATAAAAAAAAATAATTGTCTGCGATGTTCAAATGTTGATTTAAAAAACTACATTGATTTTAACAGTAAATTTGTCTTATCATCTCTTATGATCTATGAATAAATACCTCGGCATTGTGATTATACTATATGATTAATGGAAAACTGCGAGATTATCAAATTGATATCCGAAGATTTTATTATATACATTTCATAAACAATTTTCCAAGATTGTGCAATTTTTAAACCCCTTTTTTCGTGTAGATTTTTCTATAGATCTATCCAAAAAACGACACTAATAAAGTAATGTATAATCAATCAAAAGAAATATCAATATAAATTTAATTATTAAGTTCACAGTTCGGTTTTTACGTTACAAATCTACTCTATAAGGATCTGTGCATCTACCAACATATAAGAACAATAAATGTATACATAAACTAACAAAAAAAAAAAAAGAAATAAAAAAATCTATTTTATAAATACGAATCTATTTATTTGTGTATTTAATCTATATATCATTTCAATATACATTTATTAGTGAATGCTAAAATATTCATGAATAATCTAAATATATTTTTCACATATAAATACCCACTTATAATAAATGAATACTAATAAAAAAAATAATATGGATAAAAAAATTAAATGTATTTTAATTAAATTGAATACAACAATTTCCTTCTTTTAAATATTATTATATTTATTTTAAAACAAGAAGAAAATATATACAATGAGAATGTCGAATATATAATTTTAATATATGCATTCATATATTTTTAAATGAGCCAATTTTTTTGTAACTTTTTTCTATATAAATAAATATAAAGATAAAAATAGAAATGAAAAAAAAAACGCATTTGAAAATAAGCTGCAAATAAAATAACAAAACAATAAATAAATTAATTAAATATTAATAAAATTTGCACAGCAACAAAAAAATAAATTATTAATAAAACTAAAATTAAATTTCAGTTTATTTTTTTACATATATATAATTTATTTCATTATTTCAAAATTAATATACAAATTCTATTTGTATAATTTTAAATATATATTTATTTATATATCAGTATATATAAGGTTCACCAAAATGGACACTTTTATTTGTTACTTTTCATTGTTTTTTATTTTATTTGTACTATAAAATTCATTATTAGATTATGCGTGAAATAGGATCTTATTCAAAATTGTCTTTGGCATTTTGACAAATGGGCAAAGTTCAATGGAATTTTCACATAACAGTGATAATATTGTTTTTTTTTGTAATTCTAGAATTGTAGTTAGATGATTGTTTCAGACTTCGCAATCCAACCGTGTAAGATATCAAGAATAACATCCAATATAAATTATCATGATTTTCGATGTGTATATACCCGTTGTATATTTGGATGGATATTCATATTAAACTTTATTTATCTATATATGTATATTTAATATAAAATAGATAATTTTATATAAGGAATTAATATATACTCACATAAAATATATATATAGAAATCTAATAATCATCATATATATTTATTATATATAACTATACATTATACAGAACAGATAATAGAATAAATTTTAACGTAAAAGAAAAATTTCATTACAATTATTTTAATACAATTTCATTTTCTTGTGTACATAAATTTATTTAAATTTGTACTTTCTATATATAAACCTATATATAAATATATATTTAATATATATGTTTATTTGAATCATGTATATAGATAAGTATATAAAAGTTAAGTTATTATATATATACAGATAGATGAGGTGTATGTATAGAGTAATAATACGTATATAAAGAAAAACTTTATCGTGTAACAAAAACAACACAAATTGAGAAAATAAAATGACAAATAAAAATTGTAATATACCTACCTATACTATATTTTATACCTATCTATCCATAAGCATATAAATATACATATCGCCACGTCATATATGAATATTTTGAAAATATAAATGGGTATAAAAAATATATATTTAAGAGAAATGAATGGCATATATATATAGAATGTATTTGTGAAGTGGAAGAAGCAAATAGTATAAATATTGTAAAAAATATGAATTTATTTGAATTTTTTTTCTTTTATTTTAGCTTGGATTTATTTATTTAGTAATTTTTTTATTCATTTGGGTTTACATTTATATATATTTATTTATTCATTTCCTTTTTTTATTCTTCCTTTATTTATACATGTGCAAGCAACCATGCATTCATATTAAAGTATTTATGCAATTTTTTTTTCTATTTTGTAAATACATTTATAGTATATATATATATATATTATATATAGAGTCAGTTATGAAAACTATAAAATTATAATGAAATCCTTTCAACAGTAACTCATATAATGGTAATTTTATTTACTCACATTTTTAAGAGCATTTATACATATCTATATTTTTATTATTATTATTTTTATTATATTTATTCATATACATATATATATTATATACATATTATAAATATAAAAAAAACATATAAATATTGTATTATATCTCCGACGTCTTTCCGGCTTACCGCGATATAAAAGCTTATATATGTATAACAGGGAAAATACGTTTAAATAAAAATGAATACTTAAATACATTTGCTAGCGCACATTAAAAAAAAAGGAAGCAAAAAAAACCATGTTTGTGGTTTATTCAATTTTTATTTTTTTATAAATATTTTGGTGGAAAAAGGAAATTTTTTAATATAATATGGATGTGGAAAATGATGTTAAATATAAAATAACAAAATTGAATATTGAAAAAAAAAACGCATATCATATGAATGTGGATGGTATATACGATTATGTATATAAGTGGTATGGAATTGAGAGTATATGAATGCGAATGAATGAATATGTAGATTGAAATAAAATTCACATGTGGGAGTTAAACATATTATTATGCATATATATAGAAAACACGTATAGAGAAACATTTTTTCTTCATAATTTTTATTTTTTCGGAAGTATTTGTTTTTTTTAATGCATTTATATAATTCTAAATACTCTGTGGAACAAAATGTTAAAGATTTATAAAATCAGATAAATTGTATCTCCATATATATTTGTTTTTTTTTTTCGTTTTAATTATCAATTCTATTAAATTTAATTTATAAACTATATATATTTTGTTGGGTTAGATATGATTTATATATATGGTTGTTACTTTTAAATTTAAATTTTGTTAGCAAAAAAATCATCATCAACGATGATGTTCATGATAAAATGAATCACATAGTGAATAATATAAAATGGTCAAGGATCTCAAATGGTCCATTTGATGTAATATATCTGTTTAATACTTAGAAAAAGTTGAACATTTCATTTATGTAAAGATATTCCCGGTGCCTGCCAAATGTGCTAATAGGGCATTTTTTCAAATACCAATGTTGACAGATAATCTTAATTTCTAGTCGCATAATTCAGGAACGGATAATTCAGTCTTTGTTTTGTTTTTGAATTCTTAAAATTCGATATTCACATATTCACATAATACGTATTATATATACATATATATAATAAAAAATATTGATCGAATTATATATGTTCATGCATATGAAATGTTTTATGAGCGAACACTTCAATATTTATACAGAAAATATTGTTAATTTATAATATGAAAATTAATGGAAAATAAAAAAAAACCACAAACAATATTATTGTAATTTATATTATCATATAAATAACATTTATAATAATAATAATAATCATAAAAATATTTAAAAATATAATTTTAATTTAAATGTAACACCACAAATATGAATATTTGTTTTCCTCATATATATATATACAAATTGTTATATGCATATAATAGGTATATTTATTTTATATATGTACAATGTACATATATGTAAATAAATAAATAAATTTTTCGCTATACAACCAACAATCTGGTTTTAGCGTCCAACAACAGCCTTCTGTTATTAGTTACTTAATTTGTGGCTTTTACGGTGTCGGTAATTAGCCGTACGACCAACCGCAAGCGGAATATACAACTCTGTGTTAAAATTCAGATTCGAAAAATAACCGAAAACACAAAACATATTTTATGCATTCAGTAGGATTCGAACCCACGACCCCAAAATTTCGTTAGAATTTTTAGGTTGGCATTTTTAACATTTACACCACAGAGTTGTATATGTAAAAAGTATAAAAATATTTATATTCATAAAAACACATATGTTATATAAAATATCTATTATATAAATTCGTATTATATATAAGGATATAAGTATATATGATAAATAAAATCATATTATATTATATTAAATCATATTATAAAAGTAGCTTTTCTGATTATTTATCATAACCCATAATATATGTATGTATGTATGTATAAATATACAGACGTACTAAATATATGTATAAAACTCTAAATAATATGTATATCTTTATAGTCTGTTTATATATTATATCTTCTGTACATATATGCAGTTATGCGTACGACAATGAGTTTTGTAGATAATTATGAATATTCTTCTAAAAGATATAGTTATACATTTAAAGTATGTATAAATATAAGAAATTGTCTTATTTACATGAATCATGAATAGGATACACATAGATTCGTATATATAAATACATATTTATAAATGATATGGCACAACAAATTATAAATGTATGTACACATAAATAAAAACCACAACAGAATAATTTTGGGAAAAGCTTTATTCATCTTTTTACACGTTTCAATAATATTATCTATAATATTTCTTCGTCGGCATCACATCATCAACATATATATATATTATATATACAATAGTCTGTATATCCATATACAAATTTTGTGTTTAATTAATATCTAAAATAATAGAATAAATTTCTTGCAGTTGTATGAATGAATAAATATATTTATATAATACACCCGGTCCCAAAAATTATTTCAAAAATGATGAAATTATTTTAAAAGTATCATGTGAACATTTTGTTGAACATGTTAAAATAATATTAAAGTAGATCGCCCGTAATATATGCATATCTGATATATAAATCAAGTTAATTATAACTAGACGACATTTGGAATTTATTTAAAATATTTGTAATACTAATACGAAACACAATAAGTTAATAATTATTAAAGAAATATTTTTGAAAAAGTTTCCTGTTATCTATTTATATAAATTCTTTATCATTTCTATTTTCAATTTAGCATTAAAATTAGTTAAATTATTGAATATTCTATAACTTTATACGTATTAAGTTATGAACATATAACTCATGCCAGTTCTTTTAGAATAGAAAATAATTAGCATTTTATTTTATTTCGATTATTTTTGGGAACCACAGTGAATATATATATATATATATTCTCAAACATATACACACAAATACATATATTAACATCTTTATGTATTTATATTTATATATAGAGATTATATATATATAATAATAAAGATATGTATGAAAATTGTTAACGTCATTATATGAAAGCAAATAAAACAAAATATATATAATATAAAAGAAAAGTTTTTCCGTGTGTCTTCTTTCACTTGTAAATAATATAATAAACCTAACAATTAGAAGTTTACATATTCTTATGTAAATTATAAAATATAATTAACAGAATCAAGTTAAAGAAAATCTCATCATAAACGAATATTGTGCACTGTTTGTGTGTGTGTGTGTGTGTTGTATTATACTATATCTATATATCTATATTTACATTTATATAACATATAAATTCTATCATATATATTTATTATATAGATATACTTACGTTTTGTGCAAGTAAATTCTATTATAAATAAAATATATAACGTATATAATATACGAAATTTGTATATTATGAACATTATAATCTGAATTATGTATAATTTCAGAAATAGTATAATAATAATAATAATAGGATTTTATAATATTAAAGATAAGATACATCAACAAAATACAATGAAACAATTTTTTGTTTCTTTAAAATATTGAAGACAAAAAATATTATTTTGAAGATATATATGATGTATATGATGTAAATATATGATGTAAAGTATAAAGTATAAACGAAGAAGAAAAAAAAAGGTGTCAAAAATTTTCCCATTGTCATATTACACTCTTAATATTATATGTATGTATCATGTACTATATAGATGCGATTCAATGTATATATATTTATAAATATATTTATATCTAACACTTTTTATAAATATATACCATATACAATATTCATATTTCGTTTTTGTTAGGTTCTTTTTTTATACTTTACTATATATACATATAAAATCCTATATAATAATATATATAAGATATAAGTAATTTAAATGAATTAGATATTCGTTTTTTGTTCTTTTGAATAACATTGCGTACAAACAAACATAAAAAAAGACTATGTTTTTGCATATCATAATTTCTTATCATCGCATTATATATTTTCTTATTTGTTTTCACAAATTATTATAATACACGATCCTATATTGTATACCATATATTAATATGTATATATATCATATATGCTATATAAATAATACACACATAAATAATTAGAATATTGAATGAACTGACTGATGATGGAAATATAATAGATCATACATATATATAAACAAAAAAGTAAAGCTTTTATAGTGATAAAAGGTATTTATTATAAAGTATAATAATTAGTTCTTGTATAAAAACATATACGTATACGATGTATGCATTTGAATAAATGATGTATACTAATTAATATAAGAAAAGAACGAAACATCGTATATATATAATATATAAAACTAACTTTTATAATATTAGGTTGTCGAAAAAGAATTGATAATTTTTATAAATAGATTTCATTATAATTGAATATTTCAAGTAGTACTAATCTGATCAGGTAACACTAACATATGTTCGAAAGATGACATTTCGTAGATAAAAAAAAAAAAAAAATTAAAATTGTTTAGTCATTGAAAAGTTGTAGTGCATTAAAGATGAGCGAAATTAGTGAAAAAATTCGATACATTTTACAATTTTATTATGAAAAAGGTGAAAATGCAACGCAGGCACATGAACAAATTTGTGCAGTTTACGGTGAAGGAACTTTATCAAAATTAACAGCCTATAGATGGTTTGCTCGATTTCGTTCCGGTAATTTTGATGTCAAAGATGCACCTCGTTCTGATCGACCAATCACTGAAAAAGTCGATGAAATCATATCAAAAATTGAAGAAAATCGACACGTAAGCAGTCATGATATCGCTAAAGAACTAAACATCCATCACCAAACAGTTTTAAACCATTCGACAAAGGCTGGATACAAGAAAAAGCTCGATGTTTGGGTACGACATGAATTAACACAAAACAATTTAATTAACCGAATTTCCATTTGCGAAACGCAGTTTAAAAGGAACGAAATCGAGTCATTTTTAAAGCGAATGATTACAGGTGATGAAAAATGGATCACATACGATAATAATGTACGAAAAAGATCGTGGTCCAAGTAGGGTGAAGCTCCTAAAACAGTAGCAAAACCTGGATTGACACCAAGAAAGGTAATGCTATCTGTTTGGTGGGATTGGAAAGGAATCGTTCATTATGAATTACTAGCACCCGGTCAAACCATTGATTCCGATCTCTATTGTCCACAATTACAAGATTGAAGCACGAGATTAAAAAAAAACGTCCAGAATTAATCAATCGAAAAGGTGTTGTGTTCCATCATGACAACGCCAGACTACACACATCTTTGATGACTCGGCAGAAACTGAGAGAGTTTGGCTGGGAAGTTTTAATGCATCCACCATATAACCCGGACTTTGCACCTTCAGATTATTATCTGTTCCGGTCTCTGCTGAACCCCCTTAATGGTTTAAAATTAAATTCCGCAGAGGACTGCAAAATGCACTTGGATCAGTTTTTTGCCCGGAAAACACAGAAGTTCTACAGTGATGGGATAATGTCTTTACCAGAAAAATGGCAAAGGGTCATCGATCAAAACGGCGCATATTTGGTTTAATAAAGTTCATTTGAAATATATAAAAAAATCGTTTGAATTTTGTAAAAAAAATTACTTTTTAGACAACCTAATATATAAATAATTATAAATTTTTTTTTTAATTAAACCTCTATATTTATTTATTGTATATTCATGTGCTTATTTATAATATATTGGTTAAAAAGACTTGATATTTGCGATAGATAACTTGAGTGACATATATGTCGTGATGTATTTGTCTTATCGAGTCATAAAATTTAACTTATTCGTATTCTCAGGATTGCCATTATGCAATGGCATCCTTAAAAATTTGCAAGGAGAATATTTGAACTAAAACGAATTTGAACTAAACTATATGAACTAAATTAAAATCTTTAGTTCAATAAAGTAACGAAATAAATGTTTAAAAATAATTTCTTTTTCCTCAACCTCAACAATAACATTATTGTTGTATTAGGCTTTATATTATATATAAAAAATATAGGCGTTCATTGCCAAAGACAATGAGGTTTTAATTAATAATTTAAAAAGAATTTTCTTTACATTGCGAATAATTAAATGTTCATGACAAAAAGAAAAAAGAAAAATAAAAATATGGAAAAATTTAATGATTTCAATATATAATTTTTTTTTTATTATTCAACATTCAACTTTTATTATATATTTTATATACCATATATAGTATCATCCTATTAGGATGTTTATACATCATCTTATTTAGAGTAATACAAAGACCTACATCCCTTTAGAAAAGATATTTACAATGTTTTAGCAAGCATATTAATATAAGAACATTATTCAATAGTATATTATCAAGAATTCATCTAAACTTAAAACTGTGTTAATAAAATTCAGTATTTTTCGTTAATTATACCTATTGAATATTATCAAATATTGTGATTTCTATTTAAGCGCACATAGAATGTAATGTAGGGTAAGTAATCCAAATGTTATTTTATCATCGCGGATATTCTATATTTTTTTTCACATCCATTTCTGTTAAGTAAACAAATCTTTTATTCATTCTATACAAATTTGTATCGGAATAAATTTAAGTTGTTTTATTATACCACAGAATTCATTACATAAATTTTTTTCACAAATTTACATGTAAACATTCTCTATTAGAATACAGTTAGGATGCAATTCAAATCGCCCACTTTTCTAATATTTTTGTATATATATGATTTCCTTAATATCTGCGTTAATTACTAAAGGTATGAAAAACGTATTTAATATTTATATGCGTATATAAAATACATTTAATATATTTTTATTTATAAATTAACTATATCTTATGTATTTAGAACGAAGAAGAAGATTAACGTCTATTTATTTTATATTTATAATATTTCATTTTCATTGCATATATCTTTCTTTTTTTTTTTTAATATTTAAATATATAAAATGAAAATATTAAATATTTATTTTTCAATCTTTCTAAAAATCAAAAATAAAGGAATATTCAAACACCAGTTGTATATGTCAGTATATATAAAAGAATGGTATATTCTATTAATTATATAGATATAAACAGAAATGTTGTTAAATCCCTATGCTTATTTAAATTTAAATATATTATAAGTCCATTTTTTATTTTGTACAATGATGGAATTTTTTTTATATATTACGTAGGTTGAGTAAAAGGCAATTATTAAAAACGGCTTAATTATAAGGTTTCTTTAGTTATACATACTGTACATAATAATTCAAAGTATAATTTTTATTAAACAAATGTAATAAGAAATAAGAAATGTCTTTAATTCCGAAATTATTATAAGAAAGCATTTCGATTTGAATCGGATTTCCGTTAAGCGTTCCTTAATATAATTGTTGATATTTATTTAACAAATGTAAGTTTGAAATCACAGAATAGAATTAATCAAAATTCAAAACTTAATCGAAAATGTTTAATAACAATTCAATATTTATTTTAAAATGTTAATTATTGATACAATTTTGAAAAAATGTAAACTAAACATTAATTAAAAAAAAGATTCGTAACAAATATATCAATGTATAAATATATATGGGATTATAAAATAAAATATTATCAGTAAAGTTGTATATTTCGAATAGGCTTTAAATTCTGTATATGAAAATCATTTATTTTTGTTTTTAATTTTGAGTGTTTCACGAAAAATGTTTTTTTTTTTTGTAAATAATAATAAGATTTATTCTATTTAATATAATAAAATCTATTTAATTCTTTGTAGACTGCATAAAAGTTTATGTTTTATGATAAATGTATTACAAATATATATGAATATACTCAAATATTTTGAAGCAGAATGCAGATACAATAATAATTGATTCATTTATTATATACATTGTATATCCAAAACATGTTGTTTTGTCAGAGAAATTCAATTTTGTTTTAATTGAAAAAGTATATTATAAAAATAATTGCAATTTTTTGTTTTTTTTTAACACTTTTTAAATACTGCAAAAAACTAAACACCAAATAGAAATATAAAATAGACGCATATGTTAAAGAAAATTCTATTAAAAGTTATGAAGATTCTATATAAATATATATAAATATTTAATTGAATAATGTTGACATTCCCCGTTAAAAAAATTATATTTATATTGAAATTAAAGTGAATCCATTCAACATCCTGTATTATTTATATTGTATTGTACATATAGTATATACAAAAACATATCGACATAAAAGATACAATATACAAATAATAAATTTTCATGTAAATGCTTTCAATTAAAATATATACGCATCATATTTATATATATAAATGTATTTAAATAAATATACATGTACTATGTGTATATATAATCTAGTTAATTATTCATAAAATATGTTTAAGAAAATAATTTTCTATATAAAATTAAGTATTTTCAATTTAAAACATCTCCCCAAAAAATTTAAAATGGTAAATTTTTTTTTCTTCTTATATACAACATCTAGAATATAAGAAGCATGTATACACATTCAAAACGGATTGTATTTAAAATATATGTACAAAATATATAGCTATAAAGATATATACAATTTTTCAACCCTTTTTTGATATACATTATTTTGTTAAATTTATAAAGAGCAAAATTTTTTTTTTAATAAATATTTTCACTCATTTACTATATATAAAGTATCGGTATATAAAATACAATATTTCTTAAATGATCTTACTCGCTATAATTATAAATATATAAATATTTTAAGAAAATTGTATTGTATAGAAAATATTTTAAAATACTCGCGTATTTGCGGCTCCTATTAGATATTGTATTATACATTTCAAATGCATATGAATATTCTGTATGAATATTTATTTAGTGAAATGTCCTTCGAATTTTTCAATAACTTTCATAGCTATTTATATCGTACTTGATTTCTTTTTATCTATTTCTTATTCTTTTTCTTTTTATCAATTTATGTATATATAAATGAGTATCCTTATTTATTGGTGTATATTTAATGTAAATTATTCTTATACCCTTTTTCAATTTACCATTTATATAATTTCATTATGATGTGACGACAATGACAGCAATATATATATATATATATAATGACTATATGATGATATACTGATGTATGTAATGTATATATGGATAATGCGATGATTATTCTGATGATGATAATGAAAATGATCGTCGTCATATATATATATATATTTATTATAAAATAATGTGTAAAGAATTTGAAGATGTTAGAAATCAAATGTTCAATGTATAATGGAAAATGGGGTTAAATAAACTGTGAGTGCGTATACTTTATTTTTTATATATAAACGTATTTGTGTTAAGTTGAAAATGATATGTATGTAAAGTATATCCCACTGGGAAAGTTGTATAGCCCCGCATTATTTATTTATTTATTTATTTATTAAAGAAACATTAATTACTAATGTACATATACTTTATTGAGGAAATCACAAGACTTTCTCTTTTTTTAACAAAACAATAATTATAAATATATATTTCGAATTTGGTTACAACAGGTATATATTAATATAAATATCTCTTTAATAATAATTAATTTCAAACTTTGTTATTGAAATTATTTAAAGTATAATCTTATACATTGGAATTGGATTTCATTTTTTAAACAATTTTTAGTGCGTATATATAAATTTCCAGATGGGAAACATCTGATTATATATAAATAGAAAAAGATATATATAAAATTGTGATATATTTCCTCCCAACAGGATATCGCCATAAATTATAGTTGATTATTCATTTAGATTTAGATGTTATTTTATACATATATATATATATTTATTTGTATATTTATACAAATAATAAAGATATATACGAATATAAAATAGTATAATTTATATGTAAGCGATAATGAAAGAGAATAACATTTGTTGTTTTATTATATACATATATTTTTATATATATATTTATTATATTTATATATATAAAGAATGTATATGTTATTTTTGTATATGACATTAATATAATTTATGATTATTTATTTTACTTCAGATACAATATAAGAAAACCCCCACGAAAAATAATATATACGTGCCTCGCTATATATATATATAATATTATTTTAATCGACATTTAAAATGTTCCAACAACTTATATTCTAAATATATATTTGTTAAATTTGGTGTATACAATCTTGTATATATTAGAAAAAAAAATTTTGTATTTAACAAAAAATTGTTTATACAGCCATGAAAAATGCTCACATTTTATGAAACATAATAATATTATTGAAATATTTAATATTCTACAATAAAAATTACAAAAATAAGTAAAGTCATTTTCAGATTAAAGAATATTTTGTTAAGGGAAATTCAGAGAGTGTTTCCTATGTGCAATCGGTACACGGTGTGCGCTGATATAATTACGATAGGGTTGATTATAATCAGAGAAAAAAACAAGATACCATTTTAAAATGTATAAATGTATAATATATCGTTTCAATACACCTATTATAAATTGTAAATATTTCTGGTTATACATTTGGGAACGAAAAGTTCAGTAATTTGTACTTTTTTTATAGTAATGCCAAACACTTAGTATCTAAATTTGTAATATTTTTACCATACTAACGGTATAAGGTATTCTGTTATGTTAATTCTATAGGTATTCGTCATAAACTTGGCAGGTTCAATGATAAAGCGTTTTATAAATTTTTATTTATACAGATATCATTTAATTATCGACATGAACATATTTATTTTACACATTTTATATAAAATTATTTATTATTTATATATATTACATATACATAAAATAGAAAAATTATAGATATAGTAATAAGTAAAACAAAATCCACAAGTTCAAAATCATAACAAAATGAAAAAAGTTTATCTATAAAGATTATAAATCTTTTTGAAACCCTAATGATTAAAAATCAATTTTAATAAATTAAATAGAAAAATTATGTGATTTATAAATGTTTTCAAAGATCCCAAACCCTTCAAATATAATAATCACACACACACACCACATAACATATACACACATATAATAACTGCACTTTCAAATACAAAAATCTGTTTTGATTAAAATTTTAAATGAGTAATTAAAATAATTTTTTATTTTATTGTAAACATTTTTTTATTTTGTAGAATCTTAGTCAAATATAAATATTTATTTTTTTAAATAATAATTAAACAAATTAGTGATAATTTTGATATATTTATATATTCGGTATATATTATTCCATATGTGTTATTCTTGTTTTCTTCAGGTAACCTCATCTAATCTACTGACTGAATGTATTCAATATATAAAACTGATATCTGCTATATACATAACATTATGTAGGAAAAATATTCAAAATGTTTGTTTATTCAAAATGTATAAATATGCAAATTTCATTAAACATTAAAAAGAACGATGATTATACGTGATTTAACTTATATATATATATATATATAAATGGAACAATCAATTGTGTGAGCATTAAAAATAAATGAAAAATATATAAATAAACCTACCAATCAATAAATGGGGTAATTCTAAATAATGCCTGGTAGTGTTTATATATAAATATGTACATATATATATATATATATTATTAGAAAATTATTTTTAGTATATTAATGAAACCATATAGTTTTTGTGTCGTAAATATATTATATATTTTATTGACATATATTTTTTTCTATAATATATGTTTAGGAAAATATGAATGAAATATCTAGAAAATGCAAATCTTAATCAATGGCAAATTAAAATTCATTAGTGTCAAAATTATAAATATATATAGATAGACACACTAATCAATTTAATACGTATATATATATATATATTCTTATCAAATATCAAAATATACATATATAGATAGAGAGTAGTTTTTGATCGAAATAATTCAATATAACTAATCGTATATATATAATAATAATTACTTATATAGGATTTTTAGGATAGGATTATTAAAAAAAAAATACAAACCGCAATATTAGCTTTGATTATATATATAAATATTTAATTATTGCAATTAAAATAGAATTTATATATAATGCAGTTTAACACTCACACTAATCTAGAGGATATATTATTTAAATAATATATAAATGTTGTAAAATATAAATAAGTTGCAATAAATAATTATATAAAGATAGAATTAGAGAAGGTTGTTAGAGAAGGTTATTATAATATTTTATACATAATAGTTTAATAGATTATTTTCACATTAACATTTAAAAATAGATTTATTCAAATAAAATATTACTTAAATATTCTAATCACGGCGTGATTATAATATATTATTGATAGTAAGTCAGTCTTTTCCACGTGGTGTCATTTCGTTTTTGCCAATATTTTTGTATATGTTAATATTTTAATATATCAATTATTTAATATTGAAATTTTCTATATGCGTGAAAATTTTTACTTACTTCAATATACTTAATTTTGGAAACATATAAATGTTTAATTTCATTTTAAGCGCCCATATAAAACTATTTAAAATATTTAATTCCACATTTCCAATTCAAATATTTTTCATTCAGATTATATAAATTTTATTAAATAATTAATTATTACTTTAAAATGGAATTAAATTAAAAAATAATATTATATCGTAAATTTATACTTTTCAATTGTTTTTCCTCTATATGTATATGTATATATTTTATTTTCAATTCATGGTTGTTTTTCGTTTCTTGTTCGTAAATTGTTAAAATCATCAATATTGAAAGAAGAATTATTTTATTTTTGAAAAAAAAATATAAATCTATATATAATGCATACGTATAGTAAATGAAATAAAAATCTATATGTAAATATAATATCCAAAATAGATTCAAATATTATACATTTGTATACATTCATATATACATGCAATCATAAACGAGGATAAGTTTACGTGTTCGCAATTTATTTTATGTATGTACAAACAAATTTATATTTCGTATAGTTATATATATAAATATTCAAATATAATGTAAAAAGTTTTTCACATTGAAAGTTTTTTTTCCTTTCATTCCATATATTATTCTGTATATATATGTATATATATAATATAATGTAATAAATATTATGTATTTTTCGTTGATTTATTTAAGTGGGAGCAAAATAATCATGAATTGGATTTAAAATATCTTATATATTGTATATATAAAAGTATTATGTAAAACACACAAATATATATATGTATAGATTTTTAAATAATTTAAATTTTTGAAATCATGCCATTAATCGTTTGTAATATTTTTTTCTTCTTGTTTCAGGTAAGTGAAATTTTGCATCATTCCATTGCGATTTTCAACTTTAACGTATATATAAATATTGTTTTGCATATATATAATTTGTATGCCGTGTATATTTTTTATTTTTAAATATATATATATACATGACTTGTTAAAAACAACATGATAATAAAATGAAAATATATATACTGAAATGATAATATATACACTATATTACTTGTGTGAATACAAATATATATAAATATATATTGCACGTCATGAATGTAAGTACATTTATATATTGTATTATATATTTAATAATATATTGTTGATGATATTCAAGAAGTTTGAATAGGACTACAAATTGATATAACACATAGACAAAATTCAAGGAAATGCTCATAGATTTTCATATATACATCGCTGTAAGCAATATATATAATATACATTCAGAAAAGTAAAAATAACTTATTCTTGGATTAAAATAGTTTTAGAGTATTATATATTTTTGTTTTGGATTTCTTTTTCAAGTATTCCCTGTAAAGTATCGATGGTGTTGTCCGATGGTAATTTTGATTTATATCATCAATCATTTAAATATTAAATTTTTTTGTATTGCGTATATTGTTTTATAAAAATTCAACTTTATACATATTAATATTTATATTTTTCTGATGTGTTCATAAGTTAATTAAGGTCAACAAAAAAACCCATATTTGGAAATCATATGAGCATAAAAATCAATATTATATATCTATAGTTTTGAATAAACGCAGGAATATGGTCATTAATGATATTTATATACCAATAACAGTGTATAATAATAGACTATAAAACTATAAACAGAAGAAATTGTCTGTAGTTTTTCTTTTAACATTTTATGGAGTTTTATAGTGGATCTTTCCGAAATTTTCCATAGTGTCCTGTACATACAAAATTGATCGTAATCATTTTCCCATTCAGTTCAGTATAATAATATGATGATGTCAATTAAATTCAATTGTAATCATTGCATATACCAATGAATATAGAGAAATAACAATCGTAAACTGCATTTTTTTTTATTTTTTTACATAAAATGAAGTAAAAATATTTTTTTTTAATAAATATATTTTAATAAACACAACAAAAGAAAGTACGAAAATGTTATAAGTCGAAAATTGAAAAACTTTCCC
Organism: Dilophus febrilis; assembly: GCA_958336335.1. Classification (NCBI taxonomy): domain Eukaryota; kingdom Metazoa; phylum Arthropoda; class Insecta; order Diptera; family Bibionidae; genus Dilophus; species Dilophus febrilis. Next base: position 23,531,336 of record OY284469.1, on the reverse strand, counting down.
ACCTGCAATTGATATACATAATATATAATAATTTGTTGCATGTATATTCATATATAAATTCTTGTTTATATACCAACATTTTATTTTCTCTTAAATTACACTTCGTGTTGAGAATATCTAATTATGATTTGTGTTGTTATATAAATTATTTTAACTTGGTATTATTTGTTATTCATATTCAAATATATATAAACATCTTATACATACATATAGATATGTGTATATATTCCATCATATATTATATAAAAATGTATACATTACATCGTGTTATGTATACATATGTTGTTACTGCATATATGTTATATGTTATATATGCGTAGTTGAACATAGTGGATAAAAATATACTAATAAAACTATATGTTTATAAACGTTATACATTTGTACCCGATGATGTTGACGATACAACATATTGTTTTATGATTATATTTGTATATAACCATACTGCGTGGTGTTTCTAAATATATATATATATATATATATCAATATTCACATAAAAAATATATTCAGTGGTTTTTATTGTATACACGATTTTCAAAATTCCGCAAGTAAATTCATATGTAGTTTTTATTTTTTCATTTTTTATTATATACATAGCATATATGGAAAATGTAATGTTACATTCAAATCTAAATATTGTGAATTTAATAAAAATTTAAGAAACTTTTGGTCTTGGTACATTATCATATTCAGCTTTTGATTTGTATAATAAATAAACCGGGAAATCTTAGAATGTAAAAAATCTCTTAAAACAATTTTCAATAAAATTTAGTGTATCTATAAGTTAAAAACTTTGTCCTATAAAATTACTATTTCATTCAATATTAATTTTGATAATTCATAGTGATATATAAAATCTGATAAATTGGGAGTTATTAATTCATCGCAATGTATTTTATTTTTATTATAGATTATGATTCAAATCGTCGACAGATATTTACAGCAATACTTAAGAAAAGAATAGATCCTTCTGATTGATTTAATTTATTAGCCGTTATATGTTTCTCATAATTATGTGCGAATTTTGTATGTCACACAGATTCACGTGGTTAATATTTTCAAAAATTAATACAGAAATAAATGTATAATCTTGACCAATTTCTAGTTATTCCATGTATGTATGTTAAAAAAGAAAAATGTGTATTTGATAAACTATTTTGGCGATATGCAAAATGTATAATACCATTATTATATATGCATATACAAACAGATTATACATATATGTACAATAAATAAATTTTCCGAAATAGTATAATACAACACAAACGGGCTATCAGATTTCTATATATACATATAACATATATAGTTAAAGTTATATATATATAGTAATAACGCAGAAATATTCCAAATTTGTATATATAACATAATATATTATATTTTTATATACTCACGTAACATTTTATATAAATATGTAATAAAAAAAATAAAACTATGTGCAGATTATGGTGATTTAAGTTAAAAAGAATATACCATATATATATAAATATTTATAAATATATTTAGGGAGATTAAAAGGACATGTGTATTGTACAGATAATATTTTATTTTATGAATTATGTAATGTAAATTCTTTTTATATTGTATATGCTATAAAAATAATTTATAGTAATTTTTTATATTTTATTTTTATTTAACACAGATTTTATATTTTAAATATAGATATGTTATGCGATTAAGAGTGGGGTTATTTAAATTACTTTAAAATGTATTAAATTTAATTAACATATTAAATAAATATTAATGAAAAAATAATGACATAAAACAAAATTTATTAAATTAATTTCTTCTTTTTTTGTGTTTTAATATTTTATGTTATTCGGTTTAATATGCTGAGACACGGCAAGAACCTTTCATTTTCATCTTAAATTTAAGTTTAATACAACATGATGGAAGAATAAAAATAAATATATCAAATATTTTTGGGGTTATATTTTATATCGAATGTTTCCCATCTAATTTATTTCAAATTTATATAGGAAACGATTAAATTATTTTTTTTTGTTTTAAATTCTATGGATTTTCGCCCAGATGGATTTTCATTCTAAATAAACTTGATTGGATTTCCATTTGGTCAATTAAATATTTTATATATTTTTTTCTAATATCCAAATATTTTGTGACCTCGGATTCAAAGCACACATTCCCAAATATATATAAATACTCTATACCACGCACACTGATTGCCCTATCACGCACACTGAATGCGTGCCTGATGTTATAGGAATTGTATGATTGTTACAACATATATACAACATATATGGCCTACATATATAATTAATAGATGATGGTAAATTAATAATGATATGTTCTACGAAATACGAAATATAATTAATTTGATGATATATACTACCTATACAAAAAATACATTCCATTTAAAAGGATATACGATATGATTAATCTAATACATTAAACGTCCTGTCATTTAAATTTAAATGATCTCATTATATATATTTTGTAAAATATTATTTCATCTATTATTTATTTTACTACTATTAATAATATATATATAAATAAATATAAATAAATATATTGCTTTAAATAATGTTATACGCACATTGAGGGATAAATTTATATATTTGGATAGACAAAAGAAATGTTTGTATTCATATTCACATCATTACACATCGAAATTTGAATATAATCCGTTTGTGTATACATACAATAATATATCATTATCATCCTTGCTTCTAATACACCATCAATAGCTGAAATAATATATGAGTATCTATACAAATGAATTTATATAATACATGCTCTGAAATATAGGAAATATAGAGGTTTAAATTGAAATTAGGGGTAAATATATTTAGATATGTTTTTATAAATTATATAGAAAATCTACTATCATCATCAGTATCAATTATTTTCTTTTTAATATTTTTTTTTTCAAATGCATCTATCGCGTATTTCTTATACACATTTAAAAATGTAAAAAAAGAAAGCTTTCTAAATTATGTCTTTATAGATTTTTTTATTTATTTGTGGTTTTAGCATATAAATTATATTCCCTTTAATATCTATTTTTGAATAATTCCAAAATACTTTTCATCTATTTGACTCTGTTGTGTGCAGTTCCTAGAACATCCAACATAAAATATTTACAAAATGTTGTTACGGAAGGATGTTGTCGGACGATAAAACCAATCGTCGGTTGTAAGCGAGAATTATATATATATTAAATACACATAATGTGGAATACTTTACTTATATATATATAATGATAAAGTATTAAAGCATATAAATAATAATAATAACAATTATATGCAAATATATGAGTTAATATATATATATATATATAATATATTATTTAAAGGATATATTTGTGTATATATTTTCCATAAAAATAATAAAATTAAAATTTGTATTTAAATATTTAAAAGCTGATATATGCATATCTAATGCGATCTTTATACACATGTACATTTATGAGTGGATGCGAAAACGTATATATATAATTTTATAATATAACTTCAGATTGTGTATACCTGCTTAAATGTGACTATACATATATAATATAAATAAGTATAAACGTTATGTACATATATGAATTCCCATATCTTTTTTTTTTACATAAAACAGAACACATCAAGCGAATGATATATATAAAGAAACATTATGCATATACTTTTATTTATCAGATATTTATAGCGAGAGTTAGAAGTAAGGAAACAATTTGTGGTTTTAATCCTTTTTATGATACAAATAAAAACGTCTCTTACATTATTTTATTATTATTATTGTGATTATACAGATATATTTATGTAAATTATATACAGCTAAAGTAACATATTCTTCTTCTTCTATATTCAAATCAGCGCACATATATACCTAAACAAACAATTGAATATAATCAAATCTCTATATATATCAAATCTCTATAGATGAATATTACTGTATGATATTTATTATACTGATATATAACTTAATAATTTGTCTATACAATATATTCATTCATATTTTTTAAGTACACATAATTTTCTGTGGAAATTCAAATACGATATATGAAGTGTTTGTATATTTAGTGATCATTTACATAAAATTTCACTTTAACCAAAAAAAAATGTATTTCATGTATATGACATATGGTTTTTTATACAGGATTTTAATGCCATGAATTTGAATATATCTGTAATTATAACAATAATTTGAAACAAACGCAAATCCATTCAAACGATTTTATTATATATATACTGGATGGATGTATGCATACAATTATATAAAAAACATTTTATTCAAATATATATATTTTACATATATGGATGTTTTAAATAGTAGCATTTCTGAATATATATACTTTTAAATGACATATGTATATAAAACAAAATGCATATGTTTATTCATAAAAAAAAACAATTATGAATATATATTGAATTTAATTTAAAATTACTTGATTTTGTACATCTCACAAAACACATTAGAATTTATAATATACATTTTAAATTCAAATAATATTCTGTGGTATATTTACTACATTTATGGAGATTATAAGTATAAAAATATTATAATTTTAAAAACATTATTTTAAAGGATCAATTCTCAAATGATTTGAATTTCACAACGAATATGTTTCTTTTAAAAATAACATATGTTTATCTCATGTATTTGATACTTCTATATGTATATTTGTTATCACGAGTTGCTCTTTAATATTATAAATGGCATTTTGAAATATTTTCTTTTATTTTAAAAATTGTGCATTAATTTTTTTTTATATTTCGGAAGCATATATAATTGAGCAACTTCATCATCCATCTACAGCATCATATACTAATTGTATATAAATGTAAGGAAATGTAAGGCATTTAGTTTGGATATAAAGTTCCATTAAACCTAGAAATCTTATATCAATTATCTAAAAAAAAAGAACATAATGACATTTTTAATGTAAACGAATATACGCTATATAAAAAAAAGCAGATAAATATTTCACGGGTGTTTTCTAACTAATCTTAATTGCAACTATTTGAAACCATATAAATAAAATATTTAAAGTAAATCAGAGTTTAGTAAATATACCTTATTAACAAAAATAATAGTAATTAAAAAATTAATTGTTGGCGTAGGTAGATTTGTTTATTTTTGCTTTTATATGCTTTATAATAATAATAATAATAATAATAATGATTAATTATAAATTGAACATTAAGTTTATGTATATAGCAATAATAATTCAATATATATTATACATATCGATGACCGACTAACCGACTATATAAACTTTTTGTAAGAAAAAAAATTAGATATAGCTTAAAACTAGAAAAATATACTTCATATATTGTATATTGTAAAAATATTTCTTCGTATATTGTAAAAATAATAATATAAAAACAAATCATTTAAAATTAATTAACTATAAATGCTTTTATATACAATATATGATTTATGTTGGCTTATATTAAATATAGGTAAATGTATATATATATCCATGTGTGTGTGGTCTTGGTGTGTTTATTTTTTCAATTAAATTAATTATGTCAATTATAAAAATCACGGATAAATAATTATATACTATATATCGATATATTTCAAAGGTATATATGAGAACGCGGTCATCCCTATATTTATTTATATATCGGGTGTTCAAACAGGCATCAGCCATAGTGGGGATTCCCGGCTTTGAATTCGTAATTGATATTGATATACAATATTTCCATATATCATATACAATATTGTAAAAATGCATTTAATTACATTACTTTTTGGCATTTCAAAGATATATCACCCTTTGTGAGCCGACTATACTAAAAATTTCTCGCAGCCTAATCTCGGAAAATTGGCTTGAATAAAAGAAAATGGAGATAGAATAATTTTGAATTAGAATTGATCATAAAATCAGCAACATCGAATCTATGGCTAGTTGATCACCTTGTAAATATATATATAGATAAAATATATGAAATTCAATTTTTATTCCATGTTTATGACCCCATTCACATACAGTGTTTTTTTTTTTTTTTTTTTTTGTACCAAAATATACGTATTATATTCACAAAATATTTTTATTACAAAATTCTCTATATATATGTATACAATTTTGGATTGTATTTATTTTATCTATATAGGCACGTTATCGTAAAAGTAAAGTATTAAAATTTGAAACAAAAAGAAAAAAGAAAGGAAAGCGAACAAAAAAGAATAAAAAAATATATCCCCATAAAAAAGGAAAATCAATTTATCCTTTTATTCTTCCTTGATATAATACTCATATATATATTTAGATATTGTAATATGTATAATATAATTTGAATGTAAAAATATATAGACATTTGTATATATATATACTGCACTTATTTATATTTACATAAAAATATATAGAATATATCACAAGAAAAATACACAAATTACATATTTTTTTATATATAAATATATATGCCATATATATATATTTAATAGTAAAAGAATATTTGTGACTATTAAATTTATATGTATATATTACATATATATATATCGGGAAAATCATTTTCATGATAAAAATGTGCGTATAAATACCCATCTACAATATACGTATATAGCATGAAAGCCCTTATCGCTTAAAATTATAAAGGAAACAAGTAAAAGACAGAGACAAATCGAAAGTCCTAGTTGATTTACATGAAAATGGAAATAGTATTTATATTTATATATTGAATATATTTTCTCTATATATATATATATATATATATACCTAAACATATTAGATTTTTATTTATAGACATGAGGATATATAGATTTATATATGTAGCATACATATAGTTATAGTATCGGTCACCCTCATTTTATTGTTTTTTTTTGTATGCTATTTATGTTTTTTTTGTTGATTGCTTCATTCTTTATTATGTGATATATAGTTTCGAATTAGGTTCAATGTTTCTGACAATTGGGAGAAAACCTATTTTTTTTTGTGGTTGTAGAGTTCTTTTTCCTATTCTATATTATTTATGTATCTATGTAATGTATATATAGATAGACTATATATAGAGTATATGATTACTATCAATGCAAAATGATCGCATATAGAATCTATTGGTTTTTGATTTATTATGCATAGTTCTTGTTTTTTATTTCGTTTTGTATTTTACTGTCAATCAAAAAGAACCATTTTTTCTGTTGTATACATCAAATAATGTTGATACAATATATTGTTGTTATAGTTTGCTGGTTATTAGAGTATTTCCTGCGAACATAATAATATACTTATAAATGTATCAGATGTATATATAGGAAAAATAATAGGTTGTAAGTTGAAATTGTAATTTTGGATTTTTTCTTCTTCTGTTGAATACTTTTATTTTTTGCTATTCAAACTACAATATATACATATACAGCTCATTCATTTTTTTCCAAACTATATATGAGTATATACATACCATGGTCATAAAATAACTAAAATAAAATATAAATAAACATTGGTTTGGGAAAATTCTGAATAATGAGTAACATTATATTTCATGAGACATGTTGTAAAATAACAACATAAAAAAATTGTTTTTCTTTTTTTTTTTTGTATTTTTTATGAACAAAAACGCAATAACACAACAAAGCAGAAGATTGAAATGGAACTATAAAAAAAACCCCATATGATATAAACTAACCTATAATATATCCTATATAGATACAGAACATATATATTGAAAAAACATTGCAAAAAAAAAAATTCATCCGTATATGTATATTTATTTGTATATATAGTGAATGAAATTGAAAAATAAGTTATCTACTTTGACATGAACATTATTTTGTATGTTGTTTATAACATACAATTTGAATTTTTGAAATATAAAACGCAACATGATTTTTTTTTCATTTTACGATACGTATTTCATTAATTGAAAATATATAGATTTTTATTTCACTCAAATAGTTGACATACATACATAAAATATATAACAAAAAAAAGAAAATAATGTAATTACATGTGAAGTTCATGTCAATTTGATTATGACAGATTAAATATAATATAAACATCATATAAATATCTATAATGATGTGATAATTGGAAGATTTTGACATGTAATATATACGGGATAGGTTATATATGAAAAGTCTTAAAAAGTCGGAAATGAAATGGTATTAAATCGACTGTGAAAATCAGTTTTATTGTATTGAAAAATGAATTTAATTGAATTTAACAATTCATCTGGGCTATTCATAGTCTCTGGCATATTTGAACCAATGTGTTCAACAACCGTATCACGGTTGTACGTCTACGTTTAAATTCTAACGTTCATCTACGAATAGTCGGAAATGAAGTGGCAGATTCCTTTAATATATCCTAACTTATTCTGTATTTCAGTTATGGATAAGCCATCCAAAAAATAAAGCATTTTTTCATTGTTCGAATTACTATTTTTCCTTGTTAAAAAAATACGATAATCGTCAATATTTAAAGTTGGCACATTTCGTAACTACACTATGCAGGGTCACAAAACAATGTAAATATACCAGAAATATGAATCCCTGTGTGTCATACAAATTATATGCCATATAGATTTGCAATTTTGCATATATTTCAGTAATTTCAATTATATTTCATATGACCATATAATTGGTTTTGATTTGATATCAAAGAATAATCTTTATATGAATGCGTGCAAATACTGATATAATAAATATTTATGTAACATATCAGTTATATATATATATGTATATAAACAATAAATGTAATTGTAGGCAATTACAATTAGTTGATACTTTAATTCAATTGTGTATAATTCTATATATTTGTGCAATATTTTATATACACATTTACTCAAGTATATGAATGAATATATATTCCTATATCGTACATATATGTATATATATTAACCATGAATTGAAAAGTTTTCTGTGTGTACTTTGAATGTTCTTTTTTTTCGTGTTAATTTTATTTTTAAAAAAGCAATATTTTTTATACACTGGTGGACATTGCAATCAACTGGTATTTTAACATTAATAAATTCGTGTCAAATTTCTGTATTGAAATTCATTTGATATGTCAAATCGATAACTTTTATAGAATTAAAAAGTTGATATAAAATATATATTTTGATTTGTACATTTTAGGTATTCACTTAAACTGTAAATTCATTTAAATGGGCGAAATTACAAAAAGGTAAATTGCCATTGATCTGTCAATAATACAAGAAACTTATCAAACCAATATATTTTTATTATGCACCGTATATATATATTTATTAAAGTATGAGAAATAAATTGAATGGAATTTATCACAACTCAAATGGAAATGTATTTCTATAGATCTATACATATATATATATATATAATATGTGAATGGATCTATGTTTAATACATGTATATATTGTGAATAGATATACAAAATAGTATATATACAAAAATAATAATAATTAGGATATATTCAAAATTGATTTTCGCCCACTATGGCGTCCATTATTATCAACACAGCAAGAATCTTGTACTTACTTCTATATGTATGTATATACGAGTGTATTTCTATATATATATAGCTGGCATTAATATATTATATCGTTCAGTGCCAATCTGACAAATGACATGATATCATCATGTATAAATATATAGCATAATTCAATACTGATGATATAGTAATGGTATATAATGGTAATGAGGCGTAGGTTTCATATAATATTATACATAGAATTGTATTATATTTATACAATATATACAGTATTCTTTATATTCATTATTCTTTATAGCTGATGAATGGCTAAAAATATATATAGATGTACATTGTTAAAACTTTTATTATAAATAATATATACATGCAAATATACCTTAATATAAAAATGGAACATTTTCCTATAAGTAAAAATTGAGAAAAATATACATAAAATATCATATATACATATATATAAGTATGCAGTTGAATTAAAAGAAGAAAAAAAAGGGTATTCTCTATGTCAATACAACAATTCCACTATATATATCTATTCTATGTATTACCAATATATTAGCATAATAATATAACATGTATATCTATTACTTTTATGTATAAAAAGAAACCCATTTTCTTGCTTTTCATAAAATATATGTATGTATATTCAATAAATATATAATAGCTATATTTATGTTGCTTCATAGATTTTTAGTGTTATTTTTTCTTCATAAAAATATTGTAAAATTATCTACCCACCGCGTACAAAAACAGAGCCGGAAAAGAATGACTGTGGGTCCCTTGAGAAAATTCCTTTATTTTTTCAAATGCAATTATTAAAATATTAATTATCTATTTATTTAATTAGTTGATTATGTGTGGTCTATTTAATGGCATTTTTATAAAATTTTAATTTTAAGGTATTTTGGTTGCGATTTTTATTTATATAATTATGTCTTTTGACGCGAAACTAAAAAACCCCTTTGCTTCCCTGTTTGTCACCGGACCTGTCCCATACACACCTATAAGGATTTATGTTTTGATATTAAGAACGAATGATATATTACATTTTCATATATATACTATATATTATTAAGATATATTTATATTAAGGATATATATTTTATAGATTATATTATGTTGGCGTAGTTATTACCACCTTTTTATATATCTTGAATACGTACATATTCAAAAAGATTGTATAGAAGAGCATTTTTTTTCATGTATATTCGGATGTATTTATATCTTTATATATATATATATATATATATATAAATTTAATATAAACGAATATATGTCAGGTAGATAGAAAATATGGAGTAAATTGAAATGATCGGTAAGTAGTACTATCAACGACGATATGGTATCCTCTCCTAATATTACATTTATTATACATAGGTATAAACAACGTACAATATGAAAATATTGTAAAAAAATTATAACTGCTTATAATATATATATATATTTTATATAAATTATATAGGGATATAACTGTATATAACTTATATAGGGAAAAACACGATTGATTGTATTTCTTTTTCTAAATATATACGCATAAACCTATATATATATGTATACATACTCTAGCCGATTGGAATAAGAAGATTGAATAAAGATACTTAAGGATAAATTTTGGATTTGCTATAGTTAAATTGTATTTTAGAAAGAAAAAAAAAAGGGTTTAAGCACTTTTTCAATATATATTTATTTTTATTTTCCGTTGACATTACCTCGTCGTTAAATACTCACAATATATCAAACATCCAACTTCATAACATCAGATATACGATTATGAATGGAACGAATTATTAAGTGGTATATAAAAAAAATACATTTATATATATATATATATATATATATATGCATATGCATTAAATGCGATAGATATTAAAAATATTTTAGAATATATACATATACATGGATATAAGATCATTGAAAAGATTATATTTTAAATGTTGATGATATGTTTATATATAAATAGAAGACATGAAAAGTGGATTTTATAATATTATATACTTATTTCTTATTTCGAGAAAAGAAAAATAAAAAGGACATTGAAAATTATTATTAAAATGTTTATGGTTATTTAACTAAATTAAAAAGGATGCGTGGTCCTTTTATTGTCAAACATATATGTATATAAATTATTTTGTCCTTTTTTTTTTTTATTTAAAAGAAAATAAATAAACAAGGTAAAAATTTAAATTTATTTATTATTAAAGACATTATTGGTACATATAAAAAAAATTTGAAATGGTTCTTGTTTTGAAATGGGAGGGCTTTTCTCTTTGTCCTAATATATTTTTTCTTTTTATTTATGGTGTATATAAGCTTTAATGATATAAATTCTATAGAATAAATCGGTTACAAAACTAGTGATGTTTGCTTGCTTGCAATATTTGCAATATTTGCTTTTTTTTAACAATCAGGAAAATTAATAATAAACGAAAATCAAGGTTGTTTTTTACTTATTTAAAGATAATCGAAATCGAAATATATTGAAAAATTATATATAAATTGCTAAAATTTGTGGGAAACATCAAGGATTTTCATCAAAAAATTCATAAAATTTTGATAAATAATATATAAAGGATAAGAATAAGTTACATGAGGATACCAAAAAATAAACCACTTTTTTAAACAATCGGTTTATATTTAATCGCAACATTATATATACACATTGATGTAATGTATATTTTTGTTTTTTTTTTACGAATATTAAACTATATTATTAAAGTTTAAAAAATAATGTGTTTAAAAATGATTACATATATAAGTATAATTGAGTTTTTATAATATGTAATTTAAAATTCAATATGTTTCCCAATAGTTCAATTCGTTGTGTTGTTGATACCACAATATATACATACATACATATGGTCCATAGTGGGATATATATAGAAAACGAAATTGTATATATTTGTACATATGTATAAAATTAAAGTATATCTAAAGGTGTACAACAAAATAATAAAAAATAAATAGTTAGAAAAAAATACTAACATAATTTTTCCCCGAAAAAAAAACCGTAATAATGTTTCATTAATATAAATAAACATTTTGGTTTTTATACGCGAAAATGTATATGTATATATCAACCAACGTATATATGTCTATAGGGAAATTACAAATACTAAATTTTGTAGGAAGTGAGGTGATAAAGTTCTTTTTATTTATATATATGAATTCATACATTACATTATGTATTTAAGTACCCATATCTATACTTAAACAACATATTATGTTCACATCATACATCGCATACATCATATATACCAAAACCATTACTTATAATTTTATAGTGAATTCATTTAATGATTAAGAATCTCTCAGGATAAATGTAAATATATATAATTATATACATATCTAATTTGATATAATCTCTAAATGAATAATTTATTATTTTCAGTTAATTTTCACTTCGAATTAATTATATATATTATGAAATATCTTCAAATTCATATACGCATTCAATCGTTTGAGGTATATAGATAGAAAAGAAATGCATTCAAATTATTGTTTTACTGTAAAACATCCTATGCAATCAATATAATTATTTTTATCAAAATTGATATCACAAATGAAATTTTAAAAAAAATTCGAAATATAAACATAAACATTTATATTTAATGGAAAGAAACCATATACGTATTTCGTTTATATATGCAATAAGATTTCATTTATTAAAATGTGTGTATATATACTATTTTCTTTTATTTTTTATAGTATCATTTGACTTGATGTTATATTCTACATATTTATATATTTTTGCTTCAATTTAATATATTACTTATTCTTTGATTATATACATATACATATGTATATATAATATAATAGAAAATGATTTATACACAATACTCAATCGTAACGATATCATCAAAGTTATATTTTTTCGCAATAATAACATAAAAATAAAAAATTAAATATACCAATGTATCTTTGGGTATATATATACAGCACCGATGTAAAAAAAATCAATTTCTAAGAGACAAACACATATGTCAAAAAACAACAGACGGTGATTGATAGATGACGATATAAATTTTCCTCTATAAAAAGAAAATATATTTATTTGTAAGTACGAAAGAATAAGAACCATATATAAAATCAAGTATATTGAATATTCTTCATAGATATATCTTAGACATTTTTGTATATACATCGATGTATATATCTATATAAAAACATATACGTTTTGCTATATATATAGTATATTGCAAAAGATTATGTACATTTATATTTAACGATTTTTACATTTGTTTTTGTTTACACTATCTATATATATTGTTATTTTATCTCTATATAGAAATACATATGTATAGGAAAAATTTCCACCTATATGCTGCTTATAAATACAATTTTATATAGTATATATCGATTTAGAATATTGAAAATATAAAGAATAAGTAGCAGATGAGTATGAAACAAGTATGATTGCGTCTTATATATATACAAATGGTTTTGATATAATGCGATTATTATCTATTTTAGATTTTTTTTCATAAAAAAGTAAACATTTTACTAATGCGCTTTTGAAAAGCGTTTATATACATATATATATTATGTATGGTATTATAAAGTTATATTCGCTTTTTAATATAAAATCTACTTATTTATGATATACCCGTTTATAAATTATATATATACATATCTTGAAGTTTATAGTTAAACAGCAAAAAATTAAAACTGTGATAATTCTAAAATATGTTCCGAAAATGATATTTGAGTATACTTTTTCAATAATATAATTTATATGGATTTTATTAATATAAATTGATTGACATTTAAAAATCACTGTTTTTTTTTCATTATTTTATTTTTTTTAAATCATTACATACAAAAATAAAACATACCAAATTTGGAATGTAATTGACAGGATATACATTTAAAAAAAATAATAATATTTTTGCCTCATTTATAATATATTCGCACAGTTAATATAATTCAACAAAATGAATATGGTAGATTGTTAAGCAATTAATAATTCATAAATTTATATATGTTGGAAGGAAAATTTTTACAAAAAATGTTTTTTCAATAATCAATTCAATTAAATAATTTAATTTAAATTCATTTTATATACATTTTCAACTCTATACGCTATAAATTAATATTTTATCATAACCGGTGAAATACACGATATACTCAGAAGAATGAAGAAAGTTTATTCGAATCTTTGAAACTTTTTTCGTTTATATATACGATTGAATCCAACTTGTTTACTAACGTTTAATTGAACCGTAAATTTATTAATTTTATCGCGTTTTGTACTGGTCAGAATCAGAAAGTATCAGTATCAGAATCACATTTTTATACATGGCATTTTGATGAATAATTAGTTTTTGTCTCTATATTCGTCAAGAGATTATAAAACAAATTGATTTTTTTAATAAACTATATGCGTGATTTTTTAATGAACAAATCATTATTGTAATGTCATTTCATAACATATTAATATTAAATGAAATACGAAATCTGATAATAAAACTATATACATATACATTTGTGTATATAAGATATAACAAATGATAATCATTAAAAAAAACAATTATATATTACAAAACGATTATATTTTATTAAATTAAATGTATATATATTATAGAAAAATTATTTATCTATATATAAACAGTATTTAAATCTATGAATGTATATATAAAGTTCTATATTTATATATAGATAAAAATGTTTCACGTATATGAATAATGTGTGGTATATATAATAAAATATATACAGAAATTGACAACATGATATCATAAAACATACATCGCGTATATCATGCACAAAATGAATATATGGAAACTAAATATATAATATTATATATTATACATTTATCTATATAATATCTGAATGTCGGTATATAATAATGTAAATACCTATAATGTACGTATATATATATAATATATATATGAACGGACATCCATATACAAAGTGTAAAAATATAAATGTTTATCGACAAGAAAGATAATGTATTTTAGTATATACTACATTACTAATGTTTTATCCATATATATATTTATATAGAGATGTTTCAGTAAAAATAAAATAAAAAATATATACCATTTTCAAATGTACATTATATTATTGATCACGTGCATGTAATAACATTTTATCTATATATATATTCCCCATTTAATTAATAATAAAAATGTGTTCTGTATTTTATATACCATATATATATGTATGAATGAATATATATAATAGATTTTACTACAAAAATATGTACATTTATATATAAAATTGTTATATATCTTTACAGCAAACATAATGTATTTATATATTATTTCCAACGATTCTTTTATTTTATAAAAGACATATCCTCGTCAGTTATTATACATCTAACTAAAGGATATCAATATGTATATAAATATACAATGTGGAACATAGAATTTTCTATAAAACAAAAAAAAATGCAATGAAATTAATTGATATATATAATTATCAATTATTGTATTATTATTATTATTATTATTATTATTTTTTTTACATTATTATAATTACTATACTTAAATTTAGAAAATATATATATTATATTGTTAAATGTATTATGGAAATAAAAATTTAATGTATTCCATGTCTGTATTTCAATATACATATAATAATTGTAATAAATGACATATTAATTATTCTACATAACATGAATAAGTATATTTAAATATCTATATAATATATAGGTATTTACACAAAATTGTAAATGTAAATAAATTATAATTACCATTTAATAAAAAAAATTGTGTGCACGTTTATAAAAATATATTTTTGGAATTATGATAAACAAAGGTTTATTATTAGAAAACGTCATCAATATAATTTAAGACGATTGACGAAAATGGTTTAATTCATCAATAGTCAATATGTATACTTTTTATATATCGACATGGGATAATGAGACTGACATCTACTACGTATCAAAATTAACCTTTTGTTATATATTTTTAATATACAGTTTTATAACGATACCTCATTAAAATTAACCTTTTTTGATTTCGTATTTACAGCATTTTATACTTCACTTTTTACACCAAAACGAAATGTAGCACACGTTCTTCAAAAAAGTTGGTTTGTGCTTATTTTAACTGTGTATTTGATTAGCATACAATAATCATAATAATGCAGTGCTTCATTGTTAGAACTCGGTCCACGCGGTATTTTAAAACATATGAATTAAATTGCAAAATACAAACAAAAACCAGATATATTCGATTATACATTTTTCAGTTTATGGATCATTTTTCATATATATATATATACAAATATATTTTATTAAAAATATTTTATATCAATTTATCCTACTATAACAATATTTCCTATATGATACAAGTATATATATATTATATAATTTATATGATTTTTTTAAAGCAAGATCGTATATAATAAAAATAAAAATAATATGTAATCCAATTATCCCACGTAAATTTAACTATACAAAAGAATTTATTTATTATATATATCATAAATGTAATAAAATAATTTTCTTTATATATAAGAAGATATGATATAAGGTATACATTGTACATTTATATATACATGTATACGTATTTTGATGTAAAATATACAACTGTTAAGAATATATATATAGATAGATAGATCGTATATAAATTGTATATAAGAAAAATTAATTTGATATATAAATATTTTATTTCATATATGATTTCTTATGTGATTATATTATACTATATCTATCTTTATATATTATATAAAATATATGTTGTACTGTACAATAATATACCAGTCAGTAAAGAATAAGATACAATAAACTTCAATTTCATAAATCTAAGATCATTTGTTTCTTTTATTTATTTCTATGTACATATACTATATATATGAAAATAAAAAAAAAGCTGCTGCAAGACCAACAACTGAAAGCGCGTGAATATGACCAGTAAAATAATGTACTTTCGCATTAATGTATATCTAATTTAATTCCCGAAATAATCATTTAGATAAAATGTATCTTCATTTGGTACCTAAACCATCTTCAAACCCTCTCTTAAACAAATAAAGGTCTTGTTGAAAATGTACGAAAGAGGTGGCAAAATACAAAAACTAAACTAATAAGTTATTTAACGTACCTGTACGCTATATATACATATATTTCTGTATATTTATGATCTCGTTTATTATTACTTGTACATATATATTGCTTTTAGGTGTGCACATTTACTATAGTCCTGTTTAACTCTATATATATATATATATATATACTTTTCCGTTTGATTTGAAAACCAAAAAAAAAACAAAAAATATATACTCAAATATGATTATTGTACAACTGCTGAATATTATGAATTTGAGTGTATATAAAGTATGTATATAAATAAAAAAAATTTCAAATAATATGTATTTGTTGTATATATATACTGAATTATATCATATAAATATACTGAATTATATCATATAAAGACATAGAAAGTTTATAAATTCGTCAGCACTTATACATCGCATATATACCGAGAAAATGTTAGGTCACATAAAATATTCAGTTTTAAGAGTATTATATTTATACTTGACGACTTGGTGGTGCCGTTGATAAAGCATCCAACCCAATTGCGGGTGGTCACGAGTTCAAATCCTAGCCGGAAAATTTTTTCTGTGCTTTTTATGATTTGAATTCATGAACTAAGTCACCATTTATTCATTGGGATCAAATTAATGAATATCTTTGGTATATTGTGTCGGACGCAGCCAAAGATTTACAAAGTCTACTACACACACATACTCGCAATTATATATGAAAGTATATAACAAATACTCATCATCATTATTAAATTTACATTAATAATTATAATATTAATGATTTCTAATTCCGGTAAAAGCCAAAGGCCCTAGCAGCCATAGTGCTTATTAAAAAACTAATGTTGGCATTTTACATACATCATTAGTTGTTAAATAATAATAATAATAATAATATTTATACTAATGTATATATAAATAGAAATATACATATATATGCATAAATCCTTTATATATATATATATATATATATGCAATGTTAATGTATAAAACACGATAAATTTTGTATAAGCTTTACATTATATATATAGTATATATATAACTAGTATACCATCGCATAAATATAACTTTCAATGTTTTAATATATATATATATATATACATATATCTATCTATATCATATACATTACATATATACATGTAACATATACATCATACATATGAGTTGTATATACATTTTTCTATATACATTTTTAAATTCATCATATCTTCTTTCAAATATATATACGTTTATATACATATTGCATATTATATGTATATATATTATTGCACATGGATATAAATTGTGCATGTACTTACACAAAATTATCTGTATAGAAACAGGTAACAATTCATACAATTTTATAAATATATCTATGTTATATATAACCAACCAATGTTAAATGTTAATGTGTTCTATCTATGTACATGTGTGTATATTTTCAGATAAAAAACTTGAGAAAATACCTTGGAACTAAACACTATATATATATATTTAATGTATCAGTACATATATATATAGTTTTAGCAGAACTTTTGTATGATTAAATTTATTAATACTATTAATAGTTAGAAAATTTTTTACATTATATTTATAGAGAAAATGAAATTATTATTTTATTTATTTGTATATTCCTATATCATTTTTATTTGGAAACATATTTATTGTTACATTCCTCTATATAGCATTTGTATTAAATTGGTATAATTTTAAAAGCTTGATAAAAAACATATAGACAATATATTGAGTATATTACAAAATTTCTATATGTGAATGTATTTTAAACGTTTTATACATTTATATAAATTTTCAGAAATAAAATATTACAATTTTTATCCATAATTTTTTATAGATGAACTAGCATATAAAACAATATTGTTAATTTATTATAAAAATTTCATTCAAAATCATAATTTCATATAATACAAATAGAAAATTTTTCATTTTTTAACTTTTATAATTATATTATATATTTAATTTTTAATTATTTCATCATAATCATATTTCGATAGTTAATAAAAATTTATAAATTACAAATAATCAAGCGTATTATACGACATATCAAAAACATATCCTTAAAAATCGTTGAATCCTTAGAAAATCAAATCTTGTTTTAGTTTTTTGTAGTTAATTTAATGTGGTTAATCTATATATAAAAGAGATTATCTATTTACCCTAAATTGTATATAGCATTTTTCACATATATATCTATATGACTGAAATAAATATTATGGAAGGCTGTGAATATATATTTAGAAATTCATAAGAGAATATAATATAAATGATACATTTTTTGTATAACATTAAATTTATACAGCCTATATATATATCTATATATATCTATATATATATACCTATATATATATCTATATATATATATCTATAGCCTATATATATCTATATATATATATATATATCTATAGCCTATATATATCTATATATCTATAGCCTATATATATCTATATATATATATATCTATAAATTATTTATAAAAATATATTTATACATAAAATAACTAAGACATCATTTTGTTTAAATATATTTGTCTCATATCATAAATATATAATAATATAAAAATTGTAATATAAAAATCAAACCTCAAAAAATCCATTTATAAATTTATCTATTTTTTATCTTATTTTATATATATATATATATATATTTATGTACTTTATTATCCATTTAATGATTTGGAAAGATGTATAAATCGTCATATACATATTGTATATTCATATTGTCATATACAATATTCGATATACAAAAAAAGCATATATATTATTTATATTTGAACTCGTTAACGGATATAACGAAAATGGTTATATATAAATGTATGTATGTAAGCATTTACAACACCATCCATACACAACACACACACAAAAATTGCAATAAACAACCAGTCCCAAGCTATATCTAACCACATAAAATCTTTTATATTAATAGTATCCTATTAAGAATATATTGTATGTATATTATATATATATTTAGTTATTTAGATAATATATATATATATATATATATACAATAAAATCTGTTAACGTTTTATATATTGTACATGAAACATGTATGTATATGCAATGCATATATAGTTTTTACACTCTTCAATTTAATAATTCGATGAATTAAACACGGACTGCGACTAAATATATATATAAAAAGAAAAAGATATGTAATTTATAAAATTCGTTATGTAAAGGAAAAATTAAGGGAGTGTATATATTTGCTCATAAAAACATACCCAAAAATAAAACAATATATCTATATCTAATGCATTATATAAATATATATCAATATAAAGGGTTGGTAATGTGTATATATTCACTAAAAATAAAAAAATGTATATTATTATCTTCACAATGATAGAGGAATATCTGCTTAAATTGTATTTATTTATTGATATATTTACATTAAAATATTTACTATATATATATGGGATTGTATAGATATACCGCAATTTTGTTCTGTTACAAATGAATAATATATAATTTATATTTGATTCTAATAATTTGATCTTTATACGGTATTTATATATATATATGCATTTATCATGTTAATATATGAAACCCTTGTTAAAACTAACTATAATAACCCTTAATAAATTGTAAACATTTCGCAACGAAATTCAAACAGTTTTCCGAGAAACCCCACGCTTTTAAAATACCTTTAACTTATATTACTTTTTATGGTTTTCAAACGAATTTTCCGGGAAATTTTAATTTTAAATCTATTACAGTGCCAAAACAATATTAAACTATTATATTTGACCGATTTTCCAGAAAACAACGAATTATATGATATTTAAGGAAACTCAACAAAAAATAAAAAAAAATTATTGTGAATATTTATTATAAAAATTCCATAAATTTGATTTTTTATTAAAACTCAAAAAGTTCAAATCCCAAAAAGTTGCTCTATGTCTGATAGTTTCTTATCACACAACCAAATCTTAAAAAAAAATTCTCATTAGGGTAGAAACCCCGGAATTTAAGTCTACCAGATGTGATGTGTATTTAATTTCCAAATATAATAAAATTCCACAATAAAAATCCATGGGAAAAGTGATATAAAATATTTTTCATTATTATTTTTAAACAATTTGCCCAATCCATATATATAAACTTTACAGAAAAAAAAATAAATTTAACTTTTATTTGTGTCTATTGTGTATATATAAAATTCAATTTAAAAATAAATGAGTTTAACAACAACAAAAAAACACACAATTTTCAACTTATAATTGACAAATTAATTTTTTAACTTATAAAAAAATAATATATAGTTTAAAAATAAATCTTCAATTTGTGGTGGGTATATCATTCTATGCAAGTTTATATATATATAAAGTTTTTTTTTACTGTTGTTAAAAATTATTTTTAAAATCATTTTAAAACTTCTTCTTTTTTTTTATTTTTGTATTTGATTATACGAACACTACATATAATAACACTAAAAATATAAGCATTTTGATATTTCTCTTGTGATTTGTACACTTTAGTTTGGCTATTTATATTTTATAAACAAAAAAAAGAAATAAACACAAGTGTATATATATATGTAATTCTTCTTCAATGATGTACTATAATATATATTAGTTCTATTGTTTGTTTTATGATGTATTTCTTTTATTACACCTATATATATGTTATATATGGCAGTTCATGTAACCAACGAATAAGTATACCTCCATACTATATAGTATACATATATATATATTTATATTGTATATAGTTTACACTTTTATGAAATGATACAATTTTCTTCAGGGAATAAATATGATTCAATGAAAATGAAGAGATGTTAAAGTTATAGTTTGTTTTTATTATTATTATTATTGAATACCTATACATGTAATATATATTTGAAAAATATAATGAATATGATTGGATTTTTTGTTATAATATATATGATTGTATCGCTTCGTGTATAAAAAAAATAAGTTTAGATTTATATAAATAATAAAAATAATCTTATAAATATAATATCACACAGTAAAAAATACTACATATAGAATAATGTGTATATATAGATAAAGTATATTATGGTTGATATTTGCCCCATTAACTATATTAAATATAAATAGATATATATGATATATACATATCTATAAAAATAAATAATATTCTTATACAGAACTAAATGTAATTTATTTTCATTTCTTTATATGTAAATGAATAGTTCAATGAATTATTAATTTGTTATTTGGTTTATCAATAAAAATGTGAAGATTACTTTTTTAAATGCATACTAAAACTATATATGGAGTATAGATGTATATAGTATTATATTATATGTCTATAAAACTATAGACATTGTGAAGAAACAAAATGATTTAGTCCAATTGAATTAGTCGATGCGGATAATCGTAAAATTGTATATAATTATACAATAACTATAAATGGAATATTTCTAAAGACATCACCATTATCTTTATTTTGTTTATATAATAAACCTTTATTCATTAAATTACGTATTTATGAACAGAATAATGACATTTAAAATAACGAAAAAAAATGTACGTGTATAATAAAAATCAATATCTTTACTTACTTGTATGTTTACCAAACGATTTCAATTTAATTTTTATTCTTTTATATGCATATCATATATATATATTCGTTTCGCATTCATTTATTATTATATATATACAATCAATCCTTTATATAACTATCTAACTATGCACAGTATACAAAAATTATTTATATATAATTGATAAAATGAATATTCCATTTCGTAATTATAGTAAATAATACTTTATTGATATTTTATGAGTAAAATAAAAATATGTATGCCATACATATGTGAAATGTGAATATAGAATAGATTTCCTTTTTTTTTGCTATTATTTCATTGTAAATGCCATGCATATATAAATATATATATAGTCAGTATAAATTATGTATAGGTAATTTTTCAATTTTCCTATTTATTTTTTTTTTGTATTTTATTCACTATATGTACATAAACTTTATTATATTATTATGTATGCAAATTGATACAAATTTGTACCGTTGCGATATTTAACAATGAACATACACAATACATATATTGGTAAAAAAAAACGTTGTACATGTAATAGCCATATGGTTCTTTAATAAATAATGATAATATATATTAAATTTTATATTGATAGATATATTCGACTATATATATACTACATATGCTTTCAACTCAAATTATTTACAAAGTTTAAATTTTTGATTATTTGAATTTGTTTTCATATATATATATATATAACATATATAATTTTATTGTGATGTACATTTTTTTCTATTAAAATCCAAAAGTCTGGAATTTACTGTGGTTTACTGAGGGAATTCATATTTATTTTATCATTTTTTTCTGTGTTTACTGACAATATGTTAAATAAAATAAAATTGAAATTTAACAATTTGTATTGTTTTATTAATAATTTTCAATATATATATATTGAAATTCGGTAAACACACATAATTGAAATGTCTATATATTATATATACATAATAGTTTTTCCAATCTGTGTATATGTATTTTGATTTCCATGTCATAGAAATTAATTACAATATACACATTTTCCATTTTATTTATGATTTTGAAAAATTTCTTTCAATTGTACAATATATATTATAATTTATATGGTAATGTTTACTATTAAATAATATTATTAATTGATATTTCATTTTTTGTTTTACTATTTTCAATCGTATTGTTTACTTTACTAATATCCCAGTCAGTGAGAATTGAATTACTACATTTAGAACGTATTTAGAAGTATTCCTAACGTTAATGAAAATCAGAAAAAAATAAAATTTCTTTGCATATATGCATATATAATAAAATGTATAAAATAGTTCAACACTTTTTAAACGTTTTTGATCTTTACAATAATAATCTTACTTAAACATTAATTTCTTTTTTGAATATATTCATAAAATAATATTTCATAATGAAAATTTTTTTTATGTTATATAAATCAGAAATAATAATCGAATTCGGATAGATTTCTTCAATAATAATCATTTCACAATCAATTATATTTAAAATAAATAAAATATTCGATAGTATATATACGAATTAAAAAAAAATAAAAATAAACAATCTAAAATAGACAAATAAATAAATATGTAACACAGCTTTTATTAAATAATAATTCATTTTTCTCCATAGACTATATATACAATAAATGAAAATATATAGAAACATTTTCAATTTTATCCTTGTACATATGGTTAAAAATTGTGGAAAACTATAATACATATATATATATATATAAATACAAATGAATATTTTATATAAATATGTACGATTGGGTACATATATATGAGGAAATATATTTCGAATAAATGTGGTATATTTACATGCTTATATATACACATAAACCTAAAATAATCCGATAAATTTACTTTGGAAAAATAAATTACAGCATCCATAACGGAGATATAATACGGTCAACTTATGGTTTGGATATTATGGCTTTTTTTTAGCATAAAATCCACACAATATCCCCTATAGGCTTTTGTATATATTGTTATTTATGCATATAGAAAATATACACTTTGATACACAGTGTATATTTACTATGTATATACTATTCATTAATTTTTTGGTTATTTGGTTTTTTTTATATAATCAGAAAAAATTTCTATATATATACTTCTATATAATTTCTATGTATATACTGTTAAATACCAAATATATTGGATATTTTTAGATAAACAAAATATTATACATTTATAATGTCGTTATATCAAAAAAGAGTTGGTTGATCCGATTTTTTAGATAATTTTAATGTTAAATTTTCCTTTTTTATATCCTTATTCAACGTGTATTAAAACAATTCACATTATTGATTCAGAGGTAATGTTATGGATTTTAATGATAATATATAATCACTTTATTTTCTACTGCAGTAAACATTCAATTTGCTATGAAAATTAAACATTTCAAAAGAGAAATTTGATTTCGTAAAATTATTCTTTACTATAAATAATCTATTCCAATTTTTTTTGCTTACCCTTAAATCGGGGAAAAACAATTTTTCGCAAAATTATAATATTAGACAAAAAAAATGTATGAATTATTTGTTAATAAACATTCATAAATGTGAATCTGCTTGTTTAGAAGATTTTTTAAATAATATTAAAGAAATAAAAATTATTTATTATTATAAATTATATTAAAAAAATTAATTATATTTAATGATAAAATTTTTAATTTAAATATATTTTCTATTTATTTTTTAGGTAAGTTGATGTGCATAAAACTATTCCTATATTAATAATCGAAATGTATATTAATTGAAAAATATAATTTTTCTATAATGAAAAATAAAGGATTGTGTGAGTATTTAATTTTGAATTTTATTTTTAATTATATTAGAAAAAGAAAATTCGTAATGATCCCAAAGAAAAAACGTTAAGTAAGAAACATTATTATAAAAAATTGTCCTTAGAAAATGCTAAGCAAATTTACATTAATTAAAATAAATATAAAATAAAGACGAGTTTGCGTTTTACTGTACAAATGAATTTATAACAGTAATACACGTCAGGTTAATGCATTTTTTAATGCAAATGTTTTCGTTATCGTCAAAACGTCAAAATCTATTGCCAGAATTTGTTTTAAATTACTTCTTTTGCTACACGTTTTTACAACGTGTATATATTCCAAAAGTCTCTCAAAGAACGTATTGTGATTTTCTAATTATAAAAGTATAATTTCAATTAATGTTTTCTTTTTCATTTTTATTCTATTTTTTTTTTTAACTGTTTAATTTCATTCACATATTTTTTTATCTTAAATTATAAAAGTATAATTTATATTTGATCAGTTTCATAACAATGTAATCAAAAAATTTATTATCATAATTTCATAAGGTTTTATATCAAAACAATAAAAAAAAATCAAACATATAATATAATAATTAGGTAAATTTCATATTTTTTGTCTTCTTTTAGTATATATAATAATATAAAATGAATTATATTTTCAAATTATAAAATTAAATGAATACGTTTAAATTTTGTAATATATTATTATACATATTTTTTCACATATATATATATAATCAGATGTCATTTATTAAAATTTCCCATACACCTTCTAGTTTTAACTTTATATTCGAATAAAAAAATAAAAATAAAGTATATAGCATATATATAATAAAAGTTAAAATTTATGTACAAAGCTTTAAGGTATATACAAAATATAGCAATTTTATATTATATACGTATAGCTACATAAAAAATACGATGTGATACATATACATACGAAAACGACAATGTATATAAATGTATATATATTTGTATGAATGAAGATAACGTGAAAAATAATAATATAGAAATGGTTAGTGGTAGCGGAACTAATTGCCTTCATACATTTTAAAGATATAAAAATATAAAAGAATATATATTGCATATGTAGCTTTTATTATATAAAAGAATAAAAAATTATTCTATATAGCTATATATATAGGTTTATATTCAGAAGAATGATACGACGTATCATATATATATATATATATATATATATTGGGCAGATATTCAGTGTTATCGAAAATGCATATATAAGTTTATACAGATTCATTTGCTGTACATATACATATTTTATGCATATATATGATAAATAAAACATTAAACCCAGTAAACCGATTAAAATGATTCACTATGACGGTTTAAATGTATCCGGTTTATTATACTATATGTATATATTTACACATAAATATTGATAGTATATACGATACGATATGTATTATATGTTATATATATGTATAAAAGAATGAATATATACGCGGGCATATGTTAACCATATAGAGATAATATTATATAGCCATAATATAAATTTAAATGAAGTTGGGTTTTATATTTATTAATATATAGTACACATATTTATAACACCAAAAAGGCCATATCTAAATTTTATTAATAATATGTATTTAAAATGTGTACAGGGCACTCTCAAAGGTACCAACCAGTAGTTACTGTATATAAGATAGAATCCAAAAAGGAGTTATAAATACTTCTGGAATATTTTATATGCTAAATACTTTATTTTAAAGTTTATTATAATATTGAGAATTAATTAAATTAATTTTATTATTTTGAATTAAAAACCCAATTGTTAGATAAATAAGTTTTAAAATAAACGAATTTCAACTATAGTTTCAACATGGATCAAATTCAAAAATTAGTAATTAGGATTCCTCTATAATTAGGATTCCTCTATAATATTCTCCAATAAGTACATTTATTTATATTCCTTTTCATTTCAAAGAGCAAGAGCAATTTTTCTGATAAAGCTACCTCCGATTTCAAGAAATATCGATTCATAAATTTAAAAAAAAAGATCATGATATCTTTTACAGTCGTACCCTGTTTATGGTAAATTTTATTACAATAATATACATGTATTATATACATACATATAAATAATCATAATGTAATTAATTTGAAATATTGATAAAATTGAACACCATATCGTCATATAAACGAATTTAATATAATAATAACGTATCTTGTATCTATCTATATGAATATGAATGTATAGAGATATTATATAAGATTAAATATTTGTATTATTTTATATTGAATTATTAAATGCATATTGATTATTATATTTAAATTATTTATCTCGTCATATATACTATTAATGTATAATGCTGAATATATATTTTCAATTAATAGTTAGAAAATATAAAAAAAAACAGCAATGTTTTCACATTTTTAAAATGCATCTGATTAAAAATGATAAATCATTTTATATATTATCCGAATGAATTAAAGTTAATTTAACTCAAGGAAAAGTAGTCTCGCTATAGTACGTTTTCGATCTTTTTATCGCAAAATTCAGCTTTATTTTTATGAATTTAAAAACAGAAATATGGTTAAAAGGCAAAAAAAAAACATAACCATTCGCTTTTCAACTGAATCGCTATTTTAAACCATATAAAAAATTATTATTTATTCATAAATTCTTCATGTGAAAAAATACCATATTTGGATATTCTGTATATGTAATAAAAATATTTTTAATTTTCCTTGAATTCGGATAAAAGGATTTAAGGATAAGTGATAAATAATATTAAAAAAAGAATATCTGTTTAATCTCCTTTATATGTTTTTCTTTATTCTGTATATATATTTTTAAAAATTTATATTTCATATATTATATTATATATTATATATTGAATGTGTACCTTCTGTTTTTTTCAAAACATTACCATTTTCAATTATTATCGAATATTATTTCTGTATTTGAAATATCCATTTGTCTATATATGTATATATGTATATATATATATATATATATATATATATATATATATATATATATATATAAAAATACTTGAATAAAACAATATAACACCAAATATATACAAATAATAATAATAATACAATTATTTATCCATAATATGGATTTGGTATACATATTTAATTTATA
Source organism: Dilophus febrilis (assembly GCA_958336335.1). NCBI lineage: Eukaryota > Metazoa > Arthropoda > Insecta > Diptera > Bibionidae > Dilophus > Dilophus febrilis. The sequence continues at coordinate 23,502,610 of OY284469.1, read as the reverse complement.
TATATTTAAATTTATCGACTTCGAAATCAGATATATATTGTTTTTATATAATATGTATAAAATGTATATATATGATAACAATATAAAGTAAATTAGTAAATTAATCACATATTGCAAATTACCATATTAACTACTTAAATAAAATCTATTCATGTGCAAAATGGAATGGAACTCTATATGATGATGGTATTTATATTATATATAAATAAATACTATTAAATATAAATATATATACATAGCAGGTTCTAGCCATTCTGTTAACTGGTTATGCTTTATAATGTGCCTCTATGGTAGATTTTCCAAGCATATTCATTTTCTTTAGGATATTTTGTAAAACTTTCTTAATGAAATTTTGTATAATTTTAGTAAATAAATTATTTATACATTTCGAAGAACAATTATCCCTGATACTTAAAGGCCATTATCTCAACAAGATAAAAAATTTATTTTAAAAAAATCCCAATCTGTTTTATGGAGCCAGTGAAACCTTCTATAGGACCACCGCTTCATTGTATATTATATATATCGTTGTTGAATTATAGAAATCTATATATACAAACATTCGTAAACATTTATAGATTTAGTTAAACTATGTCTTTATAAAATATATTTATAAATTTTAGCTTAAGGCATTGGTATATATTTATATCGACGGAGACAATTCGTATAATAGTATTTATAATACATAAAATACTCTATTTTGGGTATTCATATATACATATTATATATTCTATATATGTATTAGCTATATATTATACAATATATATTATATTGTATATATTATATGCATGTGCGGTTTCAAACCAACATTTTGATATTGGTTTGTTATATTTCCAAATTGTAATCTACATATAAAATATATAAATTGTATATTTATTAGAGGGATATTAAATGTTTTGAAACATTTTGTATTTTGTTTATCTATAAAATAACATTCGCAACAAAGAGTTTAGTTCTATATAATACTGTACATTATATAGTACGAATTTCTATATACTATATATATATATATATATATATATATATTAAGCGACTTAATTGTACATATATATACAATAAAAACAATATGTAACTCTAAAATATATATATATATATATATATATATATTTTCGTATTAATAAATGTATATATAACCAAATATCGATATATAAAACATAACTTAAAAAAATTGTCTGCAATGTTTGTGTTTTGTCTATATATATATAGGTATATTGATTTTAACAATGTATATTCGACCAATTGTGTATTATTGATAATAACTTAATGTATTTATATACAGAGATTATACAGGATTTTATAAATGTTTATATAGGATATGCAGTAATATTTTTTAACTAGTAATATTTTACAAAATGTATATCTTTATATTTTTTGTATGGGAATAAATCATATAATTATTCAGTGAAAGAAAGTCTTCGCATAACCAAAAATTATTATAATAAGCTCATTTTTCATTTATAAATAATAAAATTAGAAATCGGAGATGATCCGTCAAAATATTATATCGAATACTTTTTTTACAATAGTTCAATTAGTTATATATACATATATTTAAAACATTAAACTGCATTCGTCAATTTTCCAAAGAAATCGACTCCAACGCATGATTTTGTATAACATTAAATATATTTTCCACTTGTCCATTAACCACAATTAGATAATTAATTTGTTCATTGTCGGTGAACAATATAAAAGGATCAAAGAAAACCACCGTTTCTATATAATTTAATTATTATAAAATTGTTTACCAAGAATTTTGTTACTACTTTCTGTTTGTTAAAATCTCTTTTCTTATATAAATTATAATTACTTTAATGGAGTATTTTATAAGGTATATACATATGTATGTATATAAATCATTAGAGATATTTGTTCATAGTATTTTTGTTTTATTATAAAAAAATAAATACAATGATAATATCAAAATAAATGTTAAAAATACATTTATAAGAAAGTTTTATAGATATATAATAAAAGAACAACTACTTATTAATCGATGAACTTTAAAATTGATCAATTTTTTGTATAATAGATATATATATATATATACGACAATGATGACGATGTCTATATATATTCTATATAATAAATGTATATATAAATATAAAATATATATTTTTCTGAATGTTTTATATTCGTTCGTGCGAGTATATATTTTTCTTTTCCATATACATAGTATATATATATATAGTTAACTTTTTTAAAACAATATAATACAATAAATTTTACATTGTATTTTAAATTTTATAAATTTAAATGTTTGAAATTATACATGTGTGTTTCTCTATTCCATATCTATGCATTTATATACAATATCAGTATCAGAACATAACATATATATAATATTATATATATCTATATACGATTTTGTAAATATGTAATTTTCATTTCCTATATTCAAGTCATGAATTTTACTTTATAAGTATTATGGATACATTCATATATTATATATAAACTCTTATTCTTATATAGATATATATATTATAATATAGTTGAATTGATATATATAGTATAACATGAAAATATAATATATATTAAAAAAGCAAAATATTGCGCTTTTATTTGTTTATAGTATCTTAAAAAGAACTTAAAAACTTTTATCTCTTATATGCTATATGTATATGTAAATGTATATATATATTTCTTGTAAGTTTTGTTCAATGTTTTGCAATGCATGAATTTAAAAGTATATATACGCGTATTTTATATGCATTTTATATTGTTCAATTTCTGTTTGTTTCTCACATTATATAAATGCATGCATATATATATTTTATATATACAGATGTATAATATTCGGGTATGATCTATGAATAACAAATACTTTTAGGTAAAACAATTTTTTTTATAGGTCACTTAATATAAACCATATTTCATATTATTTTTGTGTGTTTTTTTTCCATATAGTAATATTCTTTATTTTATTTTATATATTTAGAGTTCATTACTTATTGTTCATTATCTAAATATTTTAAATCAACGATAAATACAAATATTTAATTTACTTATGATTATTAAAGTGATAATAGATTGTAAAATTTAGTTGGAAGTTTTTTTTTAACATATTAAATTAAAATAAAATATTATAAATTAGATATAGAAACGTGTATGTTATATATATACGTTAAATTCAAATGTGTAAATGTTTTTTGTATTGTATATAACATATTAATTTAAATAAAAAATTATATCTGCGTATATATAGATAGAAATTGTGTTATAATAAAAAATAAATAAATATGCATGGTTGTATAGCTTTATCATATATAGTTACAGTTATATATTTGCGATATAAAAAGTATAACGATAATATGTGTAATATAACCAAGTATAACAAAATTGCAATACGTGCACTTTATATATAACCACAAAGTATTTGGATACGTATACACTATACACGGTGGTCGTCTATTTGATAAAATGTGGAAATGTAAATTATGCTCTATATTGTTTTTTTAATATAGACATTCAAATCCGACGTCTGGAAATTGGAAGGTAGGCTGAAGCTGTAAATTTGAGTTTATTAAAAAATGTAACCAGTTAACCATCATAGAATTTGACTCTATGGCTGGAACCTTTAAGCGAGCACCCTGTAATAATATAAGTATGTAGTATATTTATCATATATATATATACATATATATATATATAAATACGATTTAACTTTTATTTTTTGTATATGGATATACTTATCCATATACAAAATATTATGTATGTACTATATACAAAATATATACATTTATAAATAAATATATATAAATGGGATTACTGATTTGTTAAATCCTAAATAAAGACTTCTCCATTAAATTGTAAATAGGATTTTATTGTGGTCTTATGCATTTATATTTATATACATATAGATATATATATATATATATATATATATAGTATACAGGGTGTCCCAGTACAGGGTGCCAACCCGAAACAGGCAGGTTCTGCACCTCATTTTCAATCAAAAAATGTATTGCGACCCCATGTCTATCTGCCTTGGTTTTCGAGCTAGCCCGAAAAAACGATTTCGTTGAAGTTCAAGGTAGTAGGTAGATGTTATTTACCATATCTCAGCAACCACTTATCGGAATCCAATAATTATAACCTTGTTTGAAAGGTATTTTAACTATCTATAACTGTTTCTAATAACACAAATATCGGCGACAACCCGTTTTCATGCTATAGCTGGTCAAACACAAGAAATTTCAACGGCCTCAAATATTTTTGTTATTTTGCACGCCGAGAACTATAGTACTTTTATGTGTATCAGCTGTCGGTTTTTAGAAAAACTACTTTGATCTTTTAGCTTTAATTTGATGTACAAACTTTTAAAATATGTCAACTCGTCTTAGAGATATGACGAAAATAATATTGAAATATGACGAAAATAATGCAAATTTTTCAAAAATTTAAAACATATTTATTACAATGCAAAGTTCAATGTTCTGTTGTTATCGCGTTATCTAGGTAACATAACTTCAAGGGATTGCAATTAATTTAATGGTTACTTAGAAATCAAAACAGTTAAATCTATTACCGTCATAAATTCATTCAATTCTTTTGTTTTTTGTGCTACATCTCTTCGGCATTTGTATGTTACATTGTTTTACGTTTAATATTCATTAGAAAATTAAGTTTGTTTTATAAAGAATAATTCGGAAGTTTGAAACGGTAAAAAACAGTAAAAAATAAATTTCAAAAGCAGCCATCCAAATTGGTGTAAGTAAAAACTATGCTTGGCGTGCACTGAAGGCTGCTGGTTTACATCCTTATCATTTGCAAAAAATTCAATTTAAAGAAATTCAACTTAAAGAAATAAACTACGTCCCCCGAATAACTTTTTGTGATTGGGTGATTCGTTGTTATGAACAAGATCCCAGGATATTAAATCAAATTTTATATACGGATGAAGCAATGTTCACACGTGAAGGGATATTTAATACTAAAAATAATCATCATTGGTTAAAGGAAAACCGGCATTCAGTTCGGCAACACGCATTTCAGGAACGAATAGCAATCAATGTATGGGCAGGAAAGATTGAAAATCAAATAATTGGTCCATAGTTTCTACCTGGGCGACTGGATTCAGAATCATATTTAGTTTTTTTGCGAAATAGGTTATTCGATTTACTCGATGATGTTAATTTAACTGATTTGCGATTCATTCATTTTCAACATGACGGTGCACCCCCACATTTTGCACGAAGTGTAAGAGTACACTTAAATGACACATTCGGTCAAACATGGATTGGAAGAAATGGCCCATTAAATTGCCACCACGGTCGCCAGACCTCACACCATTAGATTTTTATCTATGGGGGGTTTGTAAAGACATGGTTTATAAAACACCAGTTCTTACCAGCAAGATTTAATCGAAGTCGAATATGTCGATCACATAATGGAACCCATTTTGAACAATTTTTGTAGTAAAAATTTAAATTTAATTTAATAAATATGTTTTAAATTTTTGAAAAATTTGCATTATTTTCGTCATATTTCAATATTATTTTCGTCATATCTCTAAGACGAGTTGACATATTTTAAAAGTTTGTACATCAAATTAAAGCTAAAAGATCAAAGTAGTTTTTCTAAAAACCGACAGCTGATACACATAAAAGTACTATAGTTCTCGGCGTGCAAAATAACAAAAATATTTGAGGCCGTTGAAATTTCTTGTGTTTGACCAGCTATAGCATGAAAACGGGTTGTCGCCGATGTTTGTGTTATTAGAAACAGTTATAGATAGTTAAAATACCTTTCCAACAAGGTTATTATTATTGCATTCCGATAAGTGGTTGCTGAGATATGGTAAATAACATCTACGTACTACCTTGAACTTCAACGAAATCGTTTTTTCGGGCTAGCTCGAAAACCAAGGCAGATAGACATGGGGTCGCGATACATTTTTTGATTGAAAATGAGGTGTAGAACCTGCCTGTTTCGGGTTGGCACCCTGTACTGGGACACCCTGTATATTGAATATATAAAAATTTTAAAATGAGATTCTATTTTTACATACATCCTTCCGTAATTTGTCTTTTATCTATATCTATATATACAATCCATCTTGATATGTATATGCAAAAATTTAAGTAAATTTTATTTTATTCCTTTATATAAATAAAAAAAAAATATTAAAATATAAGACAAATATTTCGTTAAAATACAATCAAATATAAAAGTATTTCAATTTTTTTTTTATTTTAATTTTATATATGATTTTATCCATCCAGATTTATTCATATATATAGATAATTGATTTTTGAAATATATATTTTATTCAATTCTGTATACACTAAAATATTATATAGTCACATGATTGTTTTTGTTTTCAATAGAACAAATATATATTTAAATAATTATCCCATAAAAAAGCTATATATCTAATGCGTGTGAATGGGAGCTCACTGTATATAAATTTAATAATACACTTTTCATGTTAAATTTTCATTTAAAAATTTTTTTAAATACATGTACATTATGTAATATTTAAATATATAGCAAATACTCCAATTATTTACAGAAATTCATACGCTATATAGGTTTAAGCATTGAAGTACATATTATATATTTTTTTAAAAATAAATTCATATATGATATGCGAGTATTATAAACGGTATTATATTGTAGATATAATTATTTCTGTGTATTACCCAGGCAACATTCAATGTGTCTAGAACGTTCCAATCACCTTATATTTACATATAGAGGTACCGGGAACTAGGTATTCTGAGTGACTGGGTAGTGAAAGGGTAGTGAAAGGGTAGTGCCATACTCCAAAATGGCGAATGATTTTCAAGTGGCCAGAACGTCCCCGGTTCGTGAATGGAATGTTCACTTTAAGTGGCAGGTTTAGTTCCAAGCACGTATTTGGGACGTTCCCATCCCTATTTTATTATTCAAAGATTATCTTTACAAATGCAGATAAATCTTGAAAAGGCATAGAAAAAGGGGTTGTGCTTGCTATAATTTTACTCAAAAAAAAACCAAAAAAATGTTTTTATTATATTTTTTATATTTAATATTAATTTTTTTTATATTTTATTATATATATTTTTTTTTATTATTACTTTTTTTTAATTTACATTTTTTTATATTAGATTATTTTATTATATATTTTATTTATCTTTTTTTTATTTTTTTTGAAATCACTACTTTTTTTTAATTAATTTTTTATTAATACTAAATTATTCTATGTTAATTCTTAATTATATTATATATATCAAATTTTCACTAAATCACTAAGCATCCCAGCAACCTCAGCTTATTATTAGTTTTAGTCGTCAACTTAACCATTCAGCCACACTTCGCGTATATATTTTTCTTCTAAAAAAATATACCCAATCAATTTATGGTGAGATTCTCTAGTGTTCGCCACTTATAAGTGAAAACATTTATTTTCATAAATGCCACTTATAAGTGCCATGGATAATACCATTCACGTTGCTGCTACTTATGAAAAACTCTCTAAAGAGTTTCTAGTTTTTGTAACTTTACAGTGCTTTCATGAGTACCTGGTACGTTCCAGGGTTACCCAAATATCAATGTAAAGTGGTTATCACATTTAAGTGTCAATGAATGATACCGATCACCGCCCGGCACTAATAAATGTTACCCTTAAAAATATTTTATTTAATGTTCCAATAAAGGTTTCTGCTACGTGTGAGTTACTCTTATAAGATCATTTAAAAGGATAAACACATTTAGTGTTAAAATGTTAGTGGATAGTACGTTCCATACACCTGAATAAAGTTCTCATCACTATAATCAAGTTCCAATCACATAGAATGTTATATGGGTATATATATATATATATATATATAAATATATATATATATATATATATATATCGCTGTATATATATAATGATAAAATATATACAGAACATTTTTTGTGTATTATTAATTGAATATTTAAATATATATATATTTAATACCAATGTAAATATACAGAAATAAAAACCATTTTTTTTTAATGTAAATAAAGTTACGAAATTATTTAAAAACGGAATTTTTTGTTTTTCATTAAATAATCCACCAAAAATCATATATTACGTATAAAAATGAAATGTTTGACATTTGATTTGTCAATTATTTCAATTTTGTATTAATGTTTAAATACTTTTAAATACGTTTAAATACGATTTTTTTATTAATACTTTTTAATCTGCTGCGTTATTACCATTAATTTGATTCGCTTTAAGTTATTTATGTTTATTTCGTGCATATAGTAATTGCATTGCTTTATAGTATCTATCAAATGTTTTTATATAAATTGTAATTCCAATTAATTTGCAATCTTTGTCGCATTATTTGCTGAAGATATTATACCTTTGGTGGAGGTATAGTTGAATATATGTAAGCTGTCCGTTTCAGTTGACAGATTTATTATTTGTTGAATGTATCCGAATTAATGAAATGAGTATTAATCGATAGTGATGGATGAAAAGGCAAACTATTTGTTATATTGTTGTTTATTTATTTATTTAATGCCTATTTTCCATATAATTTACATTTAATTTTATTCTATAATCCATTTTTGTAAAATTAACTTTACATCTTCTTTTCGAACTTTTTAAAATTATTAAAGCTTTTCTTCCTGAATTTTAGGAAAGTTATATTTTATCATATTATTGTGTTTTTAGATATTTGTGACCATTCATTGACATTTGAATATATATGTTCTACATACTTTTTTTTTATATGTCATTTTTTATGTAATTTTTTTATTACATTTAGTTCGTGTACAATTTAAATATTATAAAATATAGCAATTTATACTGCCTATTGTATACAATACGAATGCGAACAAATATGTATGTCATATAAATTTTATAACTTTTTATTTGATCCAAAACAAAAAGTATAAAAATATAATGTCTGTTGAATGTTTGACGACTATATGTATATTGCGGATATATACACAAATATATATATAAAATTGAACAAAATTTATAATTTATTCAGTATTTTGATGAATAATAATCATGTTTTTAATTAGTTCAAAAATTGATAAATTTTACACAGGATATAATATTATTTTACTCTTCTTTAAATATAAATATACTTGTTTAGTTGTTATGTGAGTAAATGCGATGTATGAATCTATACATAATGTATATGTTATATGTATATATATAGGATATAGGTATATATTTAAATAATAATAATAATTGTATTACTTACTATATATAGTATATAAATATATTTATATATATATATGATTATAATTATATATATTTATACTGATATTATAAAAATACATATATATATATATATATATAGCTCGATATATATGTTGTTATGTATATATTTAAATATTGTGCAGACAATGTTTTACATTATTAACGTGAATATAAATGTATATATGGCTGGTTATATATGTTATATATATCATAAATATATGTACTTATTACATATTCTGTATAGTTTCAAATTATTTATAATTACATTTTATAATGCGTATGTTAAAATATCGTGACATAAAATTATAATAAAATATTTACGTATATGATATGATGTTATATTATTTGTATATATCTATATATATTTATAGAAAGAAATTTTATATATATATATATATACAGTGGATAACAATTGAATGTAAAAATTATCATAAAACAAGAAAAAGAAAAATTTATATGTACAATAAAATTTATTCACTCTCCATTAGACAAACTATTTTATTACAATATGTATATATGAGGTGTGTGCATGTCCTATAATTAAAGAAAATTACCTGCTGATAAATTAATTTATAACCATTTAGTTCATAAAATATTGTCCATAACTATATTTTTGTCATTATATTATACATGCATATATATCAGTGAACACAATATTTGAATATGAATAAATATACACATATTAAGTTGCAGATGATTATCTCCAACAGATAATTCAAAGGGGAAGCTGGTCGAATAATTGCACAATCAATGAAGTATACAACAATTCCCGCTTATCATTTCGAATGATATTGTACATTTAGAAAAAAAAGCAATTCAATATCTCAAATTAAAGAACGTTCAGTCAGGAATTAGGTTTAAATATGGTAAAAATTCATTTGCTTTCTTTTGTCATCTTCTGTATATATAAATATATTGCATTCGATGAAAAATGTGTGTGTGTGTGCATTATTTTGTTATATGAATTATAATTATGAATATAATAATAATAATATTATATACTGCGATATATTGTTGATATTGTTATAAATAATATATTCATGAAGTATTAAAATTTTATCACAAACATATTGTACATATATGAAATATATATTATATATATTCTCCTGAATTTTTTGTGTGCGTGAAAACGTAAACGAAAAATTATCTATATAATAAGTGTTTCAATTATGTATATAAATGTATGTAATCATAAGTTTTATTTTATCAAAAAGAATTGCACCCCAGTTGATTTTAGTTAAATAAATAATTGGAAAACATATATTATGTTATATATATGATGATCTTCATATATGTTTAGATTATGAAATCTCAATTGTATATTATATATAATGCACATCATGTTAATTTAAATTAAACCTTATTTTACCTTTTTAACATATTTATATACGTATACGGTATATAGTTTTGCCATTCTATATATGTACATACAAACAAACATGAATATATCCCTTAATAAAATATTCATATTCAAGTATAAAATGTTTTTGTGTATTTAATCAAATAAATTAAAATATTTTTACAAGAATATAATACCAAAGTATAGCAAGAAGCAACACAATTAACAATATATAATTTTACAATATATAATCAAAGAAATATATGTATTAAATTTCACACTTATTTCGCAGTCCATGACTGTATAATTGAAAGTCAAATGACAGCATTTTTTTAACAATATTTGTCAAAGATGTGTATCTTCTATATATAACCCTAATTAATATATGCACTTCATTTTATTTACAATACCTTTATTAAAGTCATACATTTTTGGAAAACATATTTAAATGATTCTAAACGCTCATATTAAGATGCTTATTGTAAAATTTCATTAAATTGTATAGATACCTTTCTTCAAATAATTTTATTAAATTTAAAAATTCAAATTATATATATGATAATGTATATATAGAACACATTTTATACCCATCTGAATAAATGTATGCATAAATAAAAAGCCGTTCCTATGTAAATAAATAAACCGATATGATATTTTAAATGTAAATATTTGTGGTTGACCGTAAATTGACAAATCCATATAAAAATATCAACATATGGAATAACCTTATATTACATAAAGTAAATTAAACACATTTGAAATAATATTATACAGGTGAACATAAGAATTTATCAATTTTAAAACTAAAACCATGTGATTTACTTTCAAATCAATATACATGTATATTGTACATAGAAATATGAAAATGTGATACATCAATAGGATAATAAAAGTTAAAAAATAAATACACAATATTATTGTATAAAAATGCCTCTTTTTTCTATCTCAATAAGTAAAACTAAACTGATGCAAAATGTTTAAAAAAAAATGTAATTAAAAGGCATTACATTCAGTATATTATTGCATATAGATAGACGATGGTATAATATTATATAACAAAACGTATGTATACAAAGAAGAAAATTTTAAAATTGAATGAATACATTTTTTGTATTGATAATTTTTTTTTATCCAATTTTTATGTTTATAATATAATACATAAATGCCAATCCTTTTTTTATCTATTTTGTTTTTTTTTTCTGCTGTTTGTTTTTCTAGAATTCATACTATTATTATATTGTTCGTGTTATCAAAAATATAATTAATTTTTCCTGTTCACTGGTTTTTTGGTCAACAAAAATGGAATATATTTTACAACATATATATATTTCCATTGGAATTTTTTTTTGCTGTATGTATACACACGAAGTATAATATACAAAAATAGTTTATAGTTTTTGTTTAATAATTTTTTTATTTTTTATGTTACAGTTTAGTAAACATATAGATAGTTTTAGATCAGTATATACTTTATACATATACAGAGTGTCAAATAATAAATTAATTAAAAAAAAAAATGGCATTGACTAATAATTATATTTAATCAATACTGGTTAAAGGTTTCCACACGGAATGAATTATCTACTAGTTTTTTAACTATAACAATATTCAGAAATATTATTAAGTACCTGCATCATTTTAATGAGTTTTTGATGTATTCATTTTTCATTTCTCACTATCAGTCATTATTCGTATGTGTTTCTGTAACCAAACGTTTCCGTGGGTCTTATTCAAACAATAAAATAACGCAACAATACCCTAAAATTTCCGACAAATAATGCTTTTTATGTGTTTCGATAGAAATCTTAATATTGCATATAATCTTAATATTGCATATAAGGAATAGTTTTTAATGAAACTGCGATGTTATATTCATAGACCTTATATGTATTGAGGAATATATTTTTTATGGAATATTGTGGTTATAAAAATATAATAATATCTCACCATGTTTAACATTTTGTATATGCTAATATTGTAAAATTATATAAATAATAAGTTATCATACATTATTATATAGGTCTGAATCTGTATCTAGATTTGTGTTCTCTGTATATCGTGCACAACTATATAAATATATACACACTCTTTAACAGGGTATTACTAAATATCCTTAAATATGTCCATGATACTATCGGCATACAATTCATATATTAATATATATATATGGCATATAAAAAGGTATTATATATAGAGAGATGGCGTATTTATATATTTATATATCTATATAATTTCCAATTTTTGTGTTCATCTAGCATTACAAAATTGTTATATATATTTCATGTATATCGTGGTTGATACAAATATATATATTTTTCATTCTGGTGATATTTATACACAGAGTGTCTATCTATTTATATATAGGATATCCATATAATAATGTATTTATAAAATTACCTATATATGAAATAATATAACAAAATCCGGCAGCATAAAAACTGTATTTATATATATATTTTTATACTTTGATGTGGTATATTTAATAGAATACAAATTCATATACAATAGGATTTTTCTATATAGAAAAATTTGTAAAAATATCAGTATAGCTCAATATACTATATATTTATACATAAAGATATACATATGGAGAATGAAGAAACATTTTTTTTAAACCTATTTTCTAAATACAAGGAACTAACAATAAGGACATGAATTCATATATTGTATAAATAAAATGCCAAAGTTACAATCAATATTTTTTCGTTATATATTGTATATATACAATGTTTACCTACCATTTAGGTATAGTGTATATTCATATGATAAAAAATATATATATATATAGTGATACACATAACATATATAGAGACTGTAGATATTAGAATGAATATTATATATCCTATATATAGTTTAGTTAGGTCATTTTATTATTATTGCAAAAAATTTGACCGGAAAAATAAAAACAAGTTAAAAACGATATGTACTTTATTTGACATGGTCACACAACACAAAAAAATGTATTTATTTTCATTAAATGAAATTGTGTGTCCATTATTCTATATAAAAAATATTAACCCGTTAAAATTCATTAATTAAAATATTCAATATCATTACATAATATATTTATTTATATATATAATAAATTTGGAATGTATTTCAAAAACTCTTTATTTTTGGTATTAAAAATATATCCATACATAGAGCATTAAGATTTTTTATTATTTTTGCATTTGGTTTTCATTTTAAAAGTTTTAGCATTATATAGATATATAATTTTATTTAATCAACCGTCTTTATTTTTTCCAGTTAAAATCATCTATGTTTCAATAGATCCACCCGTTATTATACTTATTAATGTGACATGCAGTTTATACATATACATAACCATTAAGGGGTTAAAAAAGTGCATCCGTAAAGGCATATAACAATAAACATTGTATCATGATGTATCATGATATAACCATAGTCTATCTATATAAGTACATAGTAAATAATTGGACATTTAAATTTCGTATATATATATTTATTCTGGATACATGCAGTACATATATATATATATATATATATATATATTTTAAAATAAACCAATAGCAAGTAATTCAGACAAATGGTCAACTATATATAAATTTATAAATTAATTGAAATGATTTAAAAGAAAAAAAAATATAATGTAATATATTTTTACGGCATATCGAAAATTAAAAGAAAAATCAATATATAATTTAACATTTAAACTATATTCGTATATGTAAATTATATATATAGAGAGATTTTTAACACTCTGCTATTGACACACACCTGAACCAGAAAGGATGGTTGAATATATCAGTAATAAACTATACTCATAAAGTTTTAATAGTAAATGATGCGTCGCAATAACTTAATTCCTATAAATATATCCAAGCATTTTTATGTGACTGTGTGCCAGCGGCGGTTGAAAAAATTCCTTTATATAAAAGTATTTCCATTTTTCTCAAACATTCAGATTCAAAATTTCAAGTTAATACATCAAATAAAATCATTTTACTCGAAAACAAGTGAAAATTCTATTGCGAAATCTTTTATGAATCAATAAAAATAAACGAAATAGTTTAAAAAGGTTAACAAAAAGAAAATCTCTGATTTTATAATTTCAAATTTTGTAAACTGAAATGAAATTTTATATTTAATTAAAAATGTTAACAGCACAAAAAAAAATCGGAATATTATACGGGGACTATATTCGTTTCGTTTATATTTTATGTATATATTCTAGATGTTATTATTGTAACGCAATATTATATATGCGAATATAATTAAATTGAACATCGACTATATCAACTTTATAATACAGTAAAGAAAAAAAAATATGTGAAAGAATAGAAAATAAATAGATGAAGGAATCATACAAAATTATTCATAATTATAAAAGTTTAATAATTTTTTTTTAATTTTTTGACATCATCATATATATCATATATAGAAATAGATAGATAGAATAGGCTATAGAGAAAATATATATATAGAATAAAATTAACACAATGTGGTTAAAATTATATTCTATCATATATCTATATATATTCTCATACTATATTTGATTCTCATTCAATATTGCCTTATATCACTTATATCTATATATAGAGTTGGCAAAAATTAACATATATTGTAAAAATATGCGGGAAAAAGTATATATACTACATATTAATAGATGTATTCAAAAAAGATTTTTCATTATTATACTTACGTTATAGAAATAAAAAGAAAACTCTACATAAAAGCGTGTATAGAAAATATAAAGAGGCTTTTTTAGTGTTAAAATTTTCCAATGAGTATGTAACATATATAGTATATACATTTTCTATATACAATTGTTACAAGTTGGTTTTTATAATATATATACGTAATATTCTTTAGTGGATTTTATATGAAAAATGCACATACTTTAAACAAAAAATAAAAGAATACTATAAAAAGACAATAGAAATAGTTTCGATGACGTCCATGATGTCCCATACCTTTTATATATAAATATATATTCATACAATTTTTTTTTGTTTGTTTGTTTGTAATTTCAAGATTTTTTAGTATTCTTACTATAACATGTTAAGTATATATATGCAAAGGAGCAATGTGCATTTATTTTAAAACAATCTTGTGTAAAAATGTTTCTATTGTATTATATATATAGTTCACGTCTCTTTATTTATATATATGTTTATATGTACGATGATGATATTTCCATTTTTAAACTTTTATATATATTTTCTATAACAAGTCATAGCATATGTATGTTATGTTCTATTTGTATATAGATAATAGATGTAAGTAAATATTAAGATATGGAATTTATTTTGTATATCTGTCTATATAATACGATAATACATATATTAGAACAAAAAAAAAATATATAGTATAATAATAATAAAAAAAAATGAAATTACTTTTTATAAAAAGAATTCCTCTTTAAAATATAAGTGGTTCATACATGATTAAAAATTTTGTTTTGTCAAATTGGATGTTCGATAATGTGTTTCTTCATTTTAAATGTACACGAGAATTTATATATAGTTTAGATCCAAAAATCTAGAGATATTTCTATAATTTCTTCTTTTATCCAACTGTGATCATAGATTAATAATATGATTAAATTCAAATGAAATGAATGTTTATGAAAAACAGCAATTCACACGCCAAATGAAGAAGCTGTATAATAATTATATAACGAAGGTGTATAATAATTATATAATTATAAAAATTTGTATATATGATATTGATTTATAGCAGTGATAACTTAAGAATTACTTTTATTCATATTTGGTTTGCATATATTTCTATATAATGTCAAAAATATTTCAATTTGTTCCAATAATACAATTACAAACCATTTATATTTTTCAATGATCGACCAATATATATAGCCTTTACAACCAAATATATATCCAAGTATATGTTATTTAAATAAAATTACATATCATCATATCTATACACATATTATAAAGGCGTTACTTTGTAGATGAAAAACTTTTTATTATAGAAAATAATATTAGGTTTATTTTGTGTCTGTTTTGTATATATTTGTATATATTTGTATATATTCTGTAATTTGTATTTTTTATTTTGTATTATTTTTTGTTTGCTAAATAACATTTTAGATAATATCATGTCGATAAAATATTGTATAATATAAAATATTGTATAATATTTATTTTTATTTTTGATTATATCGAAAGCAACAAAATCAAAAATTCATTTGATAAAATTATTAAATGAAATGTGTTAGATATTATATTTTTATGAAACATATTTTGTCAGTTTTCTCAGTTTTCTTATACTTCATTTGATAAAATAATAATAAATATATAACGACAAAAATATATATGTATATATACATATGGATTTGTAATAAAAAAACACTTCTTTAAAGTTTCAAGTAACTAAAAACCGTACAATTTTTTTGCAAAATCATGCAATTTTTGTTTTACTAAATATACAGATCGAAAATATAATGTTAAAAAAAATAATATATGTCTCATTTATTTAAACTTAAACATAACTATTCAGATATCAACTAATATAAAGATTATTTATTTTATTTCGATACTATTTGGTATTGGCTATTTTCATAAATCACTATATATTAGAACCTATAAAAATATGAACTTACAAGAAAACCTTGTGGTTTTAACTAAGTATGGTAAAATTTTTGAATTGTTTGAATAACTTAACAAGAAAGTTAATTCTCTCATTGTAAGTCAGTAATTTTTCTTAAATATAAATTAATTTTCAAATGAATATAAGTGATTGAATTTATATTTAAACTATATATTATTTCGTTTATACATAATGAAATTTATAAATCTCTTTAAATCTCGTGCATATATACAAAAAAAAATGAAATTTATACGAATTAATTTTAATCAAACAATTTCAAAGATCGTAAAAAAATAATTTTCTAAATTATTTAATATCCCCTAAGCTCATGTATCTTATCCTCTATATATAAATACATTTAACAGAAATTCAATGTATCGTATTTTGTATATATATATTTAAGTAAGTATATATATAAACGCATAATCGCATGTATTTATCAGGGCAACATATTATATACACTTATATCAAAATATATATGGTAAATAAATGTCGAATATATACACATATATAGTATTTCTAAATTTCTTATCCCCCTTTTGGTTCATCTAACTCTATATAATATCTAATATAAATATATATGCGGACATACGAAAGTTTTCTTCAATGTCGAATTTAATACTTTGTAACCATAGATATATAAATATAAATATAACGAATTCGTGTATACACACAATTATTATATACTTTAGCATTTGATATATATACATATATTTATTTAGGTACATAATCATATGTATTTATATTTTCTAACAATATTCATCGAATGTATATATATAAAACAATAACATTATTCCATGTTTGTTACATGAATTTGAACACACAAGAAAAGAAAAAAAATTATATTCCTATATATACATATCGAATGAAAAACAAAAAGGATAAGAATTCATTGATACATATAAAGAGCGACTTACTTGTGATATTCCTTTTGTATATATATATACAAATATATATATATAAATTATTTGTACATAAATATATATAAGGATATAAATTTCGTATATGTGATTGCAAATGTATATACATAAAGTCTAAGTAAAAAAATAAGGATAGAGTCCCATGTGGGCCATCGTATTACATACACATTCGTCAAGTTCTAAACATATTCACCGCACACCATATGAACACCATACCATATAATGTACTTATATAGAATTGACAAAATATTGAAACATATATTTTCGAAATACCAACACATGAACAGCGATACATTCCAATACAAATATACTTCCGAAATAGCAAAAAAAAATAACACTAGAGGCTCAATTTAAATAGTACTCTAGAGTCTTATATATACATATGTGGATGATGCGATGTTCAGATGTGTGATCGGAAAAGTTTGATTTTTACATTAAAAATATATTATGGATATTGAAAGAATACTTGTATTATATTACATTCACATAACGGCGCGTGTATATTGCAAGAAATGTGAATTATAAAAGGATATACATATATATACATTTTGACCGAATAAAAAAACACAATCGAAACATATCATGTATCGTGAATTTTGTACAAAGTTTATTACATACGTATAATAATAATAATACACGGATGATAACGCAAAGCAATTATTTTGTATTACATACCTCCAAGTATATAAATATAATGGTATTAAGATGCATAAAACAATATCTATCTATATCTATTTGTAGCATATGTATAAGATAACGATAAAAGTTATATTACGTTGTTCATCGGGAAATTTTTATTATATCGTTTTGATTTAAGTTTCTACTTTAAAGAAAATATCTAAAAATCACTTTACAAACACTCTAATTAAAAGCAGAAATACCAATTATAGTTGAGGGAGGAACTTTTTAAAATCTGTTAAAACGTTGTCAGCATTCATTCCAGAAATGTGTATAGATTGATTTATTTGTATTATAGCGTATTACCTTATTTAATTTTATGTAACTTATAAGATAATCTTTCTGGTAGATCAATGCCTTACAAATCTAAAGAATTTTTTGGTAACCTAATAACTCACTTCGTATTGAAAAAATTGTACACGATTACTAATAATTTATATTTTTTCTAAATAATTCGATTTTAATAAATACTTCGAATTTAATTATTAATAATATCAATCCGTAAATATTGTAATTATTATAATAATATTATTCATTTTTGATGTCCTCCGTATATATAAGAATCAATACATTTTTCCAAATTATTTTTAGTCAATAAATATACATATAAGATAAGTATTAATTGAACGAATATATATATTGAAAACAATTACAATTTATATGTTTTGAAAAATAAAAATATATTAAATTATGAAAATATCTTGCAGAAATGAAATGGAAAATAATAAAAGTACTCACAAAATTGGAAAAAAATTGCAAAAACATAAAATCTACTTGAAATCTCTTATTCTATAAAAAAAATTGTTTTTTATTAGTTTTGTATTCAATTTAATTGTATTTATTCTATCCATAGACTCAATCATATATATAAATATAACTATCGTATCGATATATATATATATAGCCAAGCACAATCGACATTTGTTTATTTTCATTGATTGTTTTTATATAAGCGCATTCAAATATATATATTTATATAGATATAGGATTTCATTGCATTTGCATCTAGTGTAAATGTATATGGAGTGCATATATGAAGAAGTACCAGTGGTTTTTTTTTCTAAATACATATATTATGTTACCTCTATATAAAACCACAATAATTTAAATCCATTATTGTATGGACTTGTTTGGATGTAGGAATGTATATTTTTATCAATATATATATATATACATGCATGCATAACCTATATACATGATTGAACACACTTACATATACTATATTATTTATATACAATAAATGAACCGTGTTTTATATAACATGAATAAATGCATAAAATGTTCAATATTTTACCTATATATACCATAAATTGTATGTAAACGTTATCATCATCATCATCATCATATCGGTCTAGTCCTCGTTATCATTTTGATCTCATTGCCATTTTATTATATTTATATATATGCGGTCTCCTACAATGATCACTATATTATGCATATTGGATGACCCAACTGTACAACAAATAGTGAATCGAATGTATATATGAATATAGACAAATAAATTGAAACAATTTTGCATTTATTTTTGGAATGAAATAAAAGCGAAAAGTATTTCCAACTTTCTCTATACATAAATGTAAAATAAATATTTACCTATATATATTTATTCATAGTACTTTACCTACATCTACATAGATATATATAATTTTTAGATATTTGCAAACAATCATACAATATACACTTTAGGTATTTATTATTTATACTTTCATTCGTTTAGATATTCAAAAATTTAGATATTCATATATGGGAAAAATAACAATATTTTACTACAATAATAATAATTTCATTTTGGTACTTATTTATCTGTTTTTTTTTCTTCTTCAATACATTTTTGTATATCGACAAAAATATATAAACAATAACAGTATAAACTAAAATAACACGATAATAATATTATTGCAACACTTTAAAATCATCTGTTTAGCATATATATATATGGATTTATAATACGATTTTGTGTATGTTGATACATATCGGAGTAACATCAATTTTAATCGTAATCTAAATAAATAAAGTTAATCTCACCACAACCCAAACACAACTATACAATTTCAATCAGTTTTAAACAGCAAAAAAATATATTCCAAATATAATAGTTATTCTGGTATTCTGGAAAAATTCACTAAAATGTCATTCAAATGTCGAAAAATGTGGTAGAAAACTGCAACAAAAATCAATTCAGCAAACAAAAAATAAATAAAGAACGAAATTTAATGTTATCTCAATAAGAACGTTTTTTGAAATCATTAAAATGGATGGTGAGATATTTTGAAAACGTGTTCACTTAATCAAAAAATTCACGATATGAAGGCTAGCAGTATCTTTGCAGTTTTTCTCTAACCATTTCTTAAGTGTTCTTGAAGGCCGCAAAAAGGAGACTCCTTTTTATATATCTATAGAGTATATTAGATACATATCAATGACAAACCATAAGTTTTTATGATCAGTATATATAGAATATATAGAATATGTGGTAAATAATAAGGTTTTTCAGAAAACCATATATGTATATATAAATTTTATGGAAAATATATTCATCTATAAAAACGATTTTTCTTTTGTTTTCCGGTAATACAATATATATTTTGCATATGCACTAACATTTTATGTACATATGTATAAATAATAAAGAACTATTTATATATATATAACATATAATAGTATGTATATAATGTATATAAATAGCAATAGAATAGGTAATAGAATACTGATATATAGATATATACGTAAAAATATTTTAAATGTGTGGTAATATTTGGTAAATTTGAAGTATGACGTACAATTTATGTATGGTAAACTATATATATATAAAGATGTATCTTTTAATAATCTGTAATATATATATTCATGCATCAGAGCGAAATATCTATATATGTATATAATAAAATCATGAGAAAATATAATAGAAAGACTTTCATCAATGTAAATTGTATACATTTCATTGATATCATTATGTATATAAACAGACATATATGTAAATGTATATAAATAATAGTATAAATAGATTCTTTTGTTTTATATTTAATATTATATATATATATATTTAGAGCTATTACAACATATATTGAAAATAATGATGTTCCCTTTAAGTTCATAAACTTTATTATACATTATATTTTATATACCCAAATGTATAGATAGATAGCAACATCATAAACTTGAAATGTATATTCTCTTTATGTATATGTATGGCAGATTATGTATTATATATTGTGTTCAAGAATATTTCCATTTATATATAACAATATATTGTAAACTGTTAATTGTATGATAAAAGTATATTTCAACATACATGATAACATATATTGTTTTGGTTCTCAGAAATATATATATAGAGACAATTTTATTTTAATTTATTTATGCATATATATACACAACACAGTGTATGTATATTCATCCTATTTAAATATATATACAATACACATCTATATATAGCATACACTTATTATATGTACAATTTATTTACGGATATTATTTTAATTGATGAATAGTTCATTATATTTATTTTTTTGGTTTATATACAGTTTAAATTAAAGAGCGCAATTATTTAATATATATTATATAAACAAAACGCACAGATACAATATCAAAATAATTGAACAATCTAAACAATTTAATTTGTTAAAAGCTTTATATTTAATGATAAAATGTTTTTATTATTATTATCATTAGAGTTTCATAATTTTTAAATATATTATTGATAAATTTTAAATTATTTTTATCAACAATAAAATCTATTATAGCTATGAGAATATAGAGCTATATAATATATGGTATAGTGGGAGGAAGCCATTAGATTAGAAAAAATTCACCGAATATAATTTCATATTAAACAAGAATTTTTCCATGAAAAACAATCTTTTAAAATTGCATTTAATTGCAGCAGTATCCATTACATTCAGACAAAATACATATATATGATATACAATTATAAGGAATTATATTAATATTACGAAAAATATTATCACAGTAAAGCCAAAAAAATGCCATTTATCAAAAGAACAAAACAATATTCTTTTTAAACAACAATTAAAACGGATTATCTTAATATGGTATTTATTTGTATTCTTCGTTGAATTCAAGGATATATCTATGTATATATCATAACATTGATATGATTATATTTTTTATATAAAATCTAGTGAAAAAAAATGATAAATTTACTATAAATAAATAAATAAAAAATAAACAAAAAAGTTCTATATATTATATATATATATTTATATTACTTTTAAATTTAATTTGAGATAATTTATATTCACAGAAAATATATAAGCCTGCACTATAGCAGCGCAGCATACGGTAAAGATTCACATTATTAAATAAATATACTATATAGATATATATTTATGTAGATATATATACATCCTCATATATATATATACAGTCAAATAAAGCTTATTATAACATTTAGAATTCTTTAAATCATTCAGCTCAAGTTAATGTTAAATTTACCAGAAGAAAATTAAAAAAAAAAAAAACAAAAGAAAGAATAAAAGAAAGAAAAGCAAAAAATAAAATAGAAACTTTTCCAATCAAAAAAGAATTGATCCAAAAAAATAAACAAAAGTTGGGTATATAAACTAAAAAATATATAATATAAAAAAGTGTATATGCTTTTTTTTAAGATATACGAATTTTTACAAGCTGCTGCTATTGCTGTTGCTTCTTCTTTTCGTATATGCAAGGGTGTGTGTGTGTATGTTTTTATATTTCTTAATACGACTGTAGATTATATTTATGGAGATGATTTTATTGTAACTACACAAGTCATCAGTAAATTAAAATAGTAACTTTTAAAAAATATATAAAATTAAGTATATAAAGTGTTTGTATAGAATTGGTATTCTATATTTAGCCAAAAAACATAGTCATTTTCATTCCATTATATGTATTTTTTTTACTTTCTTTCATTATATGCTATATTATTGTATTGCATAGATATACATTTTGTTATATGATTTTTAACTATTATAAATTTAGAATAATATAAAGAAAAATGACAAAATCCCTGACGTAAAAAGGTATTTAAACTTAATGATTTTCAATATGTATTATATCAGAGAAAACAAAAAAAAACAAAGATAAGAAAATAAAACAATGAAAAAAAAGTTTCATTTTGCTTTGTTAATATAACATATATGTAACATATAAAAATAGTATACGGATTATATTTAAAGAATTAGCGGTAATCAATCACATTTCTAAACGTATTAAAAAGCAAATGGACTTTATAAAATATTTCTTATCTTTTATAAGCACAAACATTTTACGAAAAACTGATATCGATAGTATAAACACCGCTATTATGTTTATTTTTATGTATGGATAGGAATTAAAGTTCTAATAAAGGAAAAATCTATTTTGAAATCGATTTTATTGTTCAGTCTCTAATAATTGATGTACAGAGAGAATGGGGTTGAGTTGTATATGAAGGTCTTTATAGTGATTAAAAAACGAATTAACTGTCAAGATAAATTGTTAATATTTTCTTTAATATTAATATTAATAGACAGTGAACAAGTAAAATTTGCCCTTTTGAGCACAAAAAAAAATTAAAACTTTATGATTGTAAATTATCAATTCCTTTTGTTTATATGATATATAAGACTCTTTTTTTTTAATTTACTATATTTTATATATATATATTATATTATACATAACACAATGATTCAATTTAATTTAAATCAAATGAAATGAATCTAATATATATGTCTTAAAGTGTATACATATATATATACGTATATATATAAATGATGATATATTACGTATGCATACCCTAACTCTATTTTAAAATAGAAATATATATTTGGATATATATATATATATTTCTCAAAAGCGTTCAATCTTTCTATATTTAAGAAAAAATAAAGATAATAAATTAATGACAAGTGTTTCTGACAGACTAATGTTTAAAAATTTTTGATTCAAAGAAAAAGAATATAAACATATTATGCGTTATTAAATTGAAATTTAAACTTCTTTGTTGATTATATATTGGTTTATATGAAAGAATATCGAATTGCCCTTGTATAAAAAAACAAATGATAAAATTAATATCACTTTATTAACAATTAAGGCATGGTATAAAGACTATAGCTATGCTTGACAGCTGATATACAATTTTGTTTGACGCCACTCTGAGTGAAAAAAAAATTTTTTCAATGAGTAATAAACCATAATAAACATAAGCACAATAAAACAAAAACCCAGAGTGACGTCAGAAAAGGGAAAAATGGCGAACATCAACAAATATCGAGCATACCTATAGTCTTTATATCATGCCATTAAGGTATATTCTATTCGTGCGCGTGTAATCGATTTTCGATATGAATAGAATTTAAATATACATCAAGGTTTTGATTTAACCATAGGTCAAATTTTACCCAATATGATATTTTTATTCAAATAACTTACAAACTATGTCGAAAATAAATTCTCTAACAGCAATTAAGAGCATTTCTAGAAACAAGTTTTTTTCTAATTCTAGTTAAGTCACAAACTCTGTTTCGGAATGCTTTGTTCTAACTGTAACAGAAGATAAGGATTTTGTATAATGACCGCGTAGTTTTTGGGCAGTAAAAGTGTGCAGAACAAATTAGATCATACACGCAATGGTTTAATTTGAATTAAAATTCTAGAATTCGAAAATTGATAAAAAGTCCACGAAAATAGAATCCAAGTTAACAAAAATTTTCTGTATCACCTATATTATGTATAAGGTATATTTAGAAGAAATCAATCACCTTATATAAAAAACCATGAAAAATCGAATGCATTTAAATTCCATTATATCTATATAGTATATAAACAAATTGAAATGAATGTATATTTAATTACAGAATTTTACAACCGTATCATATATAAGAATTTAATTCTATTTCAATAAGAATTGTATATATCTATATGTAATATGTTTATATATGTATATAATTGAATCATATATGGCACAGAGTTATATGTATATATGTATATGTAATAATAGTTAAAAATCGATATTTATTTTTACTATATTGGAATGATCCATTTAGAGATTCTTTTACCATTTAATTGAAAAATGTTTACTTTTTCTTTTTCTTTTTTTGGTTCACATTCACCACATTCGGTCATCGTACATATATATTTTACATATATGTTTTACATTTTACAAATATATTTCAATATATATTCAGTGATAAAAAAAGAAACAAAAATGTTTGTGTTTTCATTAAATTGATTTTCTATATATAGTATACGTATTTTGTGCAATGCTATCAAATATATAATTTGATGGATTATACAATTACTGAATATGAGTATGGAAAAAACCAAACATACCTTTGAATATAATAGTAAAGTTGTCTTAAATTAATTTAACAACAAAAAAAAACTCTAATTAAAATTGATTTGAACTATCATTGTCGTAAAAGTATATGTATATACAAAATATATCAATCTATTCATTTATTTTGATGAATCCTTAGCTCATCTATCTTTATAAATAATGTGTACATAAATAAATATATACACATCCGCATACATACATATAAAAATTAATCTATTTATTGGTAAAACTTTCATTACCTTTTTATTTGTAAATATATGTCTATATGATATAGTCTAAATAGACTTTTCATTTATATTTGTTTATACATAGACCATTGTCCAACCATAGAGCTAAAAAAAATTTTGTAGCTACATGATATATCAACCAAGTTTTTTTTTTATATCTATAACGATTATAAACACGTAATACATAAAAATATATATCATTCAACATGTATAAATATATATATATAAAATTGTATGGGGCAACATTCAATCATGTTCAATAATGTGTAGGAACGAAGGACGAAAAACTATAATATGTGTATATTTTCAATATACAAAAATAAAAGAAAATTACAACATATAAATGATTTTTTATATATATATATTATACAATTTTCTTATAATCATTTTTTTTTGTTTTGTCCATCGCATATACACAATCAAGTATATAATATATATATGTTTTTTCTTGAAAAATATTAAATCGAAAAATCACCTGATGGATGGTCATTTATCAAAATGTTCGTCTCAATCACTTAAAACAGCCCTCCCTTCTTTAAGATAAACTGTGTTACGATATATATAGCATGAAAACAAACTGTAAAAAAAATGTTTTTATTATACAATATATACAATATATTACGTGCAGAAGGTATTTATATATAGAGATAAAAACAGTAAACAACATTAGAGATAATTTTGTCAAAATTCTCATTTTTTATATTCAAATTCTATACATTCAGTTTGAAGTGTATTACATTTTCACTGCATAAATATCACGTGCGGGTTCTAACGAACAGAAAGGGAAATGTTTTGAAAGTTTTATTTGATCATTGCTCGTTGCCTTTTATAAGATTTCTATGTCAGAAAACTTTGTCCCTAGTCCGATGGAAATTTGCTTTCGGATTGAACTCACACTTCAACTTTTTACCCTTTCAATGATGTTATAATTTATATACATTTCGTATCGCAACCGTGGGATATCTGTACAGAAAACCCTTAATCATATTTGAAAATATTTAGGAAATGTATAAAGAAAATTTATGTATTAATTGGCACACTACATTATTTTAGTAATTCAAATATAAGTATAATTTTGTTTACTGTTGAGGATATGAAAGGAAAACGAAAATTTTCTTTCTATCCAATATGTATAAGGATATATATATTATGAAATTGTTTAACTTCAAGTGTAATAAGAAAATTTCCTAATATATTATATAAAAAAAAAAATATACAACACAAAAGCAAAACCATGATATATAAAACCAACGTAAAAATCGTAAATGAGAAAAAGCATATACATATATATATTGAAGAAAATATTACACTATCAATTTTACCATATATAATATACTAATGCTTGCGATAACGAAAATATCCTCGAATTTTATTTTTTTTTGCTTTCAACTTTATATATATTATTATTTTTATATATAATATATCAGTGTATATATAGTATAATAAACAGAGTCACTTTCGCAAAAGATTGCGATCAAACCGCATAGAAAAATGAAGAAAAAAAAAGGATGGGAAAAAACAATAAAATCCTATAATTTAAGGTTTTTCTTTTTTGATTCGGTCGAATGCAGAAAAATAAATTATTATATATATTCTGATTGTCGAACATTTTTATTTCCTCATGAATTTTATATATCATTTGTTGATCGAAAGTGATTTAAAATAAATTATATTCAATCTATTTAAGTGAGCTCAGTTTATACATTAAATAAAATGATTGTGCTTGTGAAAAAAAAAATATATAAAGTGTTATAATTTATTAATCGGGCCCCTAAAAACTGTATATATTTTATTTTTAACACACACCTTAGTATATAAAAAGATTTACCACAATTTTAGATATTAGTATAAAACCTTTAATGAAAATTTTAAAGTTTTATTTTTTGACATAAAAAATATTCCATATATTAGATTATTATATTTTGTGTATTAATAATAATAATAATAATATCAAAAAGAAGATATGCAATTTATATATATATATGTATAAAAATATTTTTCCTCATTTTTGTACGACATTTTGTTATAAATTTAAATATGCAAATATTATGAATATATGATATTCGAAAATATACAAAACAAAATTTATATAAAGATTTGTGTATATGTGTAGTGTATAGAAATATATAAAATGCATCAAGATCTATCTATATACATATATATTTATCTCAATATATAAATTTAAAGTTCTAAAATTTCATTGCGGATTTAAATATTTTAATAACTTGTACCTGTCTCATCTTATTCCTATATATATATAGGTTAGATATACTTATATATAAAATGTAATATAAATAAAATTATGTAAATATTTGTTATTATAAAGTTAATATACAAACAACACCGCATCATAAATTATATTTACAATGTTATTATGCATATATACATATGACTGTATATTCAGTATAGTCGTATATATATTAAGTTTCACATCAACACTTTGTATACAAATTCAAATATATTCTAAAATATATATAGGAATATTATCTATGTATAAAGGTGTATGTATATATAGACGCTTTTAAATTGATATTTATTCAATAATATTTGTATTATCTAAATACATCGTCATCATTATCCTCATCATATTCATCATTCATATATTGATATATATTATACATTATTGTAGATATCGTCAACTGATTACATTTTTAATGTTCATTGTTTATATAGAAGAATAATATATGGTAACACAAAATTTGAACCTTCTTAATTCTAAAAGTCCTAAGTTGTCATTGCATTCCAGCAAAAGAAATGACTTTGAATTTTGCTGGGTCACCCCACCTATTGCATCCACTCTTGTTGTGATTCGGGATCATAAAAATAAACCTATCGTTATTCCGAACTTTCAGGTTACAATTTTTCGGAACTATATTTAGCTATATTTGAAATTTTGCAAAATTATGTTTATTTGGAATATTTGTGTTTGTTATGGAATAAAGAAATGAAATGTCTCTTGCAGCGAATAAACAAAACTCCTCTAGTATGTACACGGAAATATTAATGGGGAAAAATTCTTTAAAACGGAAAAATACCTATTTGTGAATTAGATTTTATTTATTACTTATTATGCTTTTTTCGTTCCATGTGATAAAAAAGATCATAAAAAAATAGAAATTTTTAAACAAATTCCTATAAAAATAATATTCTATATCAATTCAAATATTAATTAAAACGCAACAAAAACCGCTTTAAATTATATATAATAAAGTTCAATATTTTATTGATTTATTGATCATTATTGGAAAATACAGAATAAAAACTTTTAAGTGAGATAATCAATACAATTGTTCTTTATATTTTTTTTGTTTTTATATTTATAAGATATAAAATTATTGGAAATAATAATTTTTATGTAATATAAGATAAGTGTATATATATAACAAATTTTATTACCCATCATTTTATTTTGTTTAATTTTATGGTTTAAAGAAAATTATTTTAAGACAAATAACAATTAAGAAAAAGTATATATAAGCGCTCCACATAAATAATACTTTTTAAAATCAATAAAAATAATTGCAAAATAATTGTTATATCTATATATATTTTTAACAATTCAACTATATATATAAGCAGTTTAAATTATCCATCTATATATAGTATAAAAATATAATTATTACCTTTCAACTACAAATAAAACCGCACAAATATCTGAAATTCACGAAATAATATAAATCGAATCGAATATATATTCTCTTGGCTGTAGTTCTATACAACATACATATTATATATATATGGTATATATATAAAGGAATATAAATATATAAATTGTTAAATAATTATTTAAATTTAATGATATTAGAAAAAGTTTTGATTAAAATGTATATATTATTTTTTGCTTTTTTTTGGTTATAAAAACAATTTCCATTTAGAAAACTCTTAAATAAATATTTAAAATACATAAAAAATAAATGTATTTTTATGTACCATATATATACAATATAATAATTATTTATTTCTTTTTTGTTTTGACAATTTCAGATAGAAGATGCAATGTTAATGTTTGACAAACAAACGAATCGACACAGAGGTAAGTAACTATATAATTCATACATAAAACATATATATTATAATTATTTAGCTATATCCCTATTTTACTTTATATACAATTTGTGAATTGGTTCGTGTGTATATGACAAAAAAAAAGAAATGAAAAATACATACAATAAAATTACTTCTAATTGATATACAAAAAGTACTTTTCAATTTGTAATGTATTTAAGCACAATGGTGGTTTGTGCTCTTGTTTATTTATAGATTGTGGAGTAATGGTTAACAAATGTAATTTTATCAACATATAGTAATTAGCGTGTGTAAAAAAATATGTAATTAAACAAAAAACCTCAACCTTTCACTAAATAATTGATTTAACCTACATATAAATTAAAGTACATTTTAAGTGATTTATTTTTTCGGTTGCTGTCTTTATTTTTCTCTATCAATATAAATAAAAGAGTTCAATTAATTAATACACATTTTTAAACTATTTTCTTTAGTTAAATAAGTTCCACCATCATATAAAAACCACAGATAAATCCCTACAAAAATTGTAATGGAAAATATAAATATTTATAAATATTAATTGATGTGGCATAGATGAAATACCAAAACCGTATATAGAAATAATTACAACAATGTAGAATTTAATAATATTTCTAAAATATGTAGATGAAAAATTCTTTATATTCAAATTCCGTCATCTAAAATTCTAAATATTTTATTAAATGCATCATCTAAACCAAATCTAAATCATAATTCTAATAACAAAAAACATAAAAAAAACGGATATATTTCAAATTTTCTTTTATGATCAATATTTCTTTCCATTTTTGGAAACGTGATAATGGATTTTTATTTTAATGAATTGACACATTGAATTCGTATTCATATATATAGTATGTTAGTATCATATATATTCATATATGTATTATGAATATAGTATATGATTAATCAAAGAAAAAAATATAAATAAATAGAGTCGGGGAAAAGGAAAAAAGGTTATTACTTATTCATACAATATTTATTTTATGATGTCGATATGATGATGATGATGATGATGTGATTATATACATACGGTATATATGGTGTACGTACGTGTTATACGTCGTCGTCGTGTCGTCGAAGTCGATTTTATAACATATATTCTAATATGAAATATATATAGAGGTGCATATTTTTATTTATATATATAAATATATTTGTAAATGGTGAAAATGAACTTTATTTACTTTTGACATATTTTTCTTTTGCTTCATTTGTATTTTTATTTACTTTTTTGTATCCTGAAATATATTTCCATATATAAGTTTGATATATTAATAATATTTTTTTTTATAAAAAAAAAAATAGAAATAATGTGACAGAACAATATAAGCTTTTCTATATATATACCATCATACCATCTATAAATATATAGGATTGTATATATGTATGAATTTAAAAAAAAATAATACATTTCTATATATATATATATATATATATCAATTCGATATATAAATACAGTGATTCAAAAATTTTGATAATAATCATAATAATAATGTGTATTTGAATGTGATACTAAAAATAT
The DNA here is from genome assembly GCA_958336335.1 of Dilophus febrilis. Lineage (NCBI taxonomy): Eukaryota > Metazoa > Arthropoda > Insecta > Diptera > Bibionidae > Dilophus > Dilophus febrilis. The sequence continues at coordinate 23,470,805 of OY284469.1, read as the reverse complement.
ATTTACGTTATGGATATTTGTAAAAAAAAAATTTATTTAATAGAGTCAATCATGAGAAAATGTTTTATAATTTTTCAATATTTTCTTATAGAAATTTGTAAAAAAAAACTGAAGTAAAGTATGAGACATCAGAAATATATATATTATAACATACTCATATTATTAATAAAAGAAATATGCAAATATTTCTGATATACATTATATGATTGAAATGTATGCCATTATTTTGAGTCAATGTATTCAATTTTTTTTTTATTTTATATATTTATATATATATATGCCATTACATAAATAGGAAAAAAAAGAAATAAATTATATGTATAAAGAATAGAGAAAATGAATTGATATGGAAAATATTACATTTTCATTTTATACTTATATATGCATGTTTGTATATATGCCATTTCCTTTAACAGTCACATTATATGTATATATATATATGGAAAATATATTTATTAAAATTTCTATATATATAGAAATGTTTATACTATTCTATACAAAAAAATATGAAAGAAATATTATTTTATTTATATATATGGATCATATCAGAGCAACTACATTGTTATTATGATGGTGGTGGTTCTTCTGTTATATATGGCGCGGTGGCAGTGTCAAAATATTATATGTATAACATGTTGATGTAAAAAATATAAAAGAAAACAATTTTGATTTTTAATATTTTAGAAAGATATGATATATAAAATAATATTATGCATGTTTTATATGTATATATATATAGTTTTTCTTCATATATCTATATACATATTTAATATATATATATATATATATATATATATATATAGATATAGATTGATAAACATAAAAATATATTGATACTGCCACATATAACATTTTAATGTTATATATAAACAATTTATGAAATGTGTCATTTCAATCTGTGGCTAAAATTGATATTTTAATATTAGTAAATGTGTATTTATTTTGTCGCTCTTATATACATTTATATATATCCTTTATTTAATATACGATATATTTCCTCTAAATTAAATGTTTTATGTCACACATAAATATTTTCCTATAAATATCTGTTATGGGAATTAAGCATATATAACTATATATGTGAAAATTAATTCTTCAACCTAAATCTTTATATATGCATATATACAGATTACAGACATTTTTATAAACTTTGACATATAATTATATTTTTTTATATATATTAGATATATTAACATAGATATTATTTCATATAGGGATTAATAATTTAAAAAAAATTTTAAAATCGTATGCAAAATTTTCATTATTCCAAAAGAAAGCTAATACATCGCAGACTACAATACCTCCCTAATGCCGCATTCGGAAACCTTGATTCATTGTATTTTTCAATATTGCAAGTTGTATATAAATTAATGATGGAACAAATTTTCTAGATGTTATTTACAATGCCTGTTTTGTATTAAAAAAAATGTAATTAGGGATATAGTTTTTTTTTATTCGAAAGCTTATTTTATATGAAACAAAACATTAAAATTATATTATAAATTTCAATGAAAATTATTACAGAATTTTTACAAAAAAACAAATTTTACACAAAAACATTCTTAACTTTTCTCCGCGCAACAAATTACTTGCGTTTTTTTGTGTTTATTTGTATATACATTTATTTCTTCACTCAAGCACTTTACAACCACTATATGTATATAAAAGATCTTGAATTGTATATTTTAAACCCCTATTGTAGAGAGTTAAACAAAAGCATTTATAATTTTATATGTATATAACCCATACCCCCAAATAAAATTATATATATATAGATAATATAAAATACCAATATATATATATATATAGATAATATAAAATACCAATATACAATATAAAACTTTTGTATACCTACGAAATCATTTTAATGGATTTTATTTTGTGTGTATGTTATTAAAGTAACAAAAAAAAAATAAAAATAAAATAAAAGTAACAAAAAAAAATAAAAGTTATGGAAAAACATTGTTACACATAGAATGAGGAGACTCAGACTCTATACAAAATAAAATAAATATTTACACACAATGTCATAAATTTTTTTTATGTAAGTAAATAGCATATAAAATATATACTTTCAAAGTCTAATCTTTGGTCGCCTTTGCCAAAATTGAAAGATTAGTATTCAAATTCATTGGATAACTATTCATTTTGAAACGAAACTCTATCAAATACACTTTTAATAAACTATGATACATCAAAATTGACGTAATGAATGTATTAATAAGGTAATATATTACGTCAATAGGGGTAATATATTCGTCATCCATCTGTGTGCTTGTTAAGCATTTATAAAACAAAAAATCATTATTGTGTCCGTAAATGAAAGTTATTAAGTGTTTTTGTTTTACTAATGCATATATATATATATATAGGTAAATCCAGTTCAATATATGTATATATGCCTGCCATTGAAGAATTTATATACGCACATCACAAATGAAATAATAATTCAATTATATACAAAAAAATAATCTATATGGATTCACATCAATGATGCCATTAATAAAATAAAAATAAAAACAACAAAATTAATGTTGTTTTTTTTTCTCGCTTTCTGTGTGTATATATGTATTTATTTACATATTTATAGGTAAACTTCATAATAACAATTATGTCCATAATGGAAAAGTATTTATAATACATCCTATACATCTATATTATCGGTATATATTTATAGATTTTAGTACATATGATAATTTATCAACAACAATACAAAAATTGGATATGTATATTGTATTATTCTTACTTATGTATAGAAAAAACTTATTTAACATATATATCAGTAAAGAGTTGAATTGAACAGAGATTTATTTTGAAACTTTTCTGCGTATGTTAGCCTAAATCAATCAATAACTTTAGTATGTATTTCTCTTTGTCATTCAATTAAAACACTTTCGCAGATATATATGGATATAAATATATCTTATCATAATGCAGATAATATACTTTGTTGAAAGTATATTTTTTAAAATCGAGTTAGTTGATTCGAGTTGGTTGATTGTTCATTGGTTTCTGGTATGCATAGCGATGGATAAATGTTACATCAATCAAATGATGAATCGACGTAAAAAATTTTGGCAACTTTTAAAGATGGCTAAAAGCTCCTCAAAATATGTCCAACCAAATTATATTTTCACTCATCTGAAAGACAAATTTTGACCAAAAAGGGTTTACCCATTTAAATTACCATAAGAAATATTCAATATTTTTACGTATCGATTACGATGATATAAGATTTACAGTCAAGAAATAGTTAATATTTATTTATAATTTTTTTTATATAAAAATGTGATATTCTTGATTTACATAAGATGTTTCATTTAACGTATCTGTACCTACATGGATATATGCATAATCATTTGAAAATGATTTGATTCTTAAATATGAAAGATTAATAAAACTTTGAAATAGTTTTTAGATCATGCAAAAATGCTTTTTTTTTATTTTTCCTTCACAATTTTATATTAAGCATTCATTTATTTCTACATACATATACTTTCAAATAGTATATATAGAATAATTTCAACATCCAAGTAAAAAAGGGTAGATATAAATAATAGTATTATATAAAATATTTTGGTGTTATATAGCTTAATATCATAATCGTAATATATTTTAGCGTACAACATTTATAGTTTACAAACAAACCAATTAATCATTTATGTGCGAGGAGTTAAAACTTAAATTTTCCAAAATAAGTCAAACTAAATTTATTGTCATAAAGTTTTTAAGCGAATATATTCTCTCTTTTAAAATTAATTTTAGTTTGGAAAATTATAATTTATATATATGCATATAGCGACAATATTAGAATCACAAATATTATACACAAATATCAAATATCATATATATCATAAATAGATATCCTTAAAATATGTTAACTTTATAAATATATATTATATGATTATATATATAGTGTTCTGATTGATTATTTCAAAATAAATGCAATTTATACTTTATTTAACAACACGTATAATATATAGATAGATATAAGTTAAAATATTTATATTATATGAAATCATCTTCTTTCGCTATTTATCACATATATATATGAATAAAATACATAAATCTATTTGCATCATATTATGGTGGAAAATTTGCATATAGTCATTATTCAAAATGAAGTACATATTATATTATACATATATAGTATTCGCACTATATATAATACACACACACTGAACAAACAGATATATATTATCATATTTTATATGAGATTTTTCTTATTATATATATGTGGGAAATCGTCTATGTATATAAAATATTATTTACTATTATGGTAAACAAAAAAGTTTTGTTTGATTTTTTTGAATAAATTTTGATCGATATATACATGCTCTATATATTTTACGTGTAATTAATTTGTATTTATTTATAAATTCAATTTCCGTTTGGTATATAATTAAAAAAATGAAAATTACAGGTAATGTGTTATTTCTTTTTAATATCAAATGTTACGTATTTCTATATAAATTTCTATTTCTATAAAAAGTATTTCTATAAAAAGCAAAACAGTTTTAAAAAATTATTTTATGCATCCTCGGTAATATTCGAATTCGCACTCAAATATTGCCTCAAAATTTTCGAATTGGGTGTTTTATATTTTATCAACTATATCTGTACACAAACAAACCACATAATCACATTCCGAATTTTATACGCGTATATAAACAAATTCAAATATTAAAACATTAAATTTAAATATAAAATTTGCGTAATTCGCCAAACACATCATAAAATGCAAATGATATTTTCATTATATATATATAAAGGGAATACATAAACGGATATGGTTTAGAAAATGAATTAATTTGTATATAATACATATATTATACATCCATAAATAAATATATTCAGTATTCAGGTTATTTTTAAATTTAGATTTAGTGAAGACAATTCTTCTATATATAGTAGATATTCGAAATATATATACCATTTAAATATATTATATATGGAAGGATTTAACATCGATACATATAAAATATATGTTATTTTAGTATGAATAACATCGTAATTCACAATAAATTGAATTTTTCTTTTTATCCATATATATATATATTAATATGTATTCGAATAAGAAATAAGTGATCATATAAAATTCATATAATATCATATACATAAATATATATCTTATTTATTCTCAGTCAATTTCAAATTTATTAAGCATAAATTTATAAATGATAAAATCCCTGTTTCCTTATTTATCATCCACATTTTTATACATTTTTTTTTCTTCACATAAATATATATATATAGATAAATATATTAATATATATGGAATATATCACATAAATATATTGAAAACAAGGAATTTAATCTTAAGCAATGAAGACAATGAAGAATATAACTAGAGGGAGGATGTTAGAAATAAAAAAAAACGGAAAATGAAATTTATGTTTATCTGTAACACAATAATACATAAAAACAACAATAATTCTTCAATCTTATTATCTATATCATGTATATATACTATATATGTATATAATATATTTACGCGGATCCTGTAAAAATAACATATATATATATATATACCCTACCAGCATAATAACACATTCATACCAAAATATTTTGTCTTTAAGGAAATTATACCTAGCCTGGTTAAATATTGTATATTTTTTCGCAAATATTTGCCCTGTAAATTATAAAAACTAGTAAGAAAATGTATTTGTAAATATTTAGTTATCTATAACCAAATAAATTTACTCAAAAGGTCAATTACTTTGAAGTCATTTGTGAGGTCAAAATACTATAAAAAATATCTCTTCAAAATTACCTTATTAACGTAATAACTGTGTAGTTTAAAATTAAGTAATAAATCAATACATATATTCTTGCAAATTGACTTTGTAGTCCTTAAACTAAAAAGTAATATATTGGTAAAATTTGTAGTTATCTTTTTCTTGTTTAATTACCTATATCTTACCTATAATTGTCATTTACTTAAAAATAATAGGGAAGGTAAAATTTTACGTAAAAATAACCCATAAAAATGACTTTTTAGTGTTTATACTAATACGTTAATAATTGGTAACATTTATGGTTAATATGTGTTTTATTTATTTACCTATATCTTACCAATAAATACTCTTTACTTAAAAGTATGAGAAATGGTAATATTTTACGTAAAAGTAACTCATAAATATTACTTTGTATTCGATTATACTACTAAGTTAATAATTGGTAACCTTTATATGGTTAATGTGTGTACCTGTATTTACCTATATATTACCAATAAATGCACTGTTTTAAAAGGTAATGCTGAAGGTAAATTTAGGTAAATATTTTCTTATTATTTTACCTATTTACGTACCCTTCACGAATTCATTATATCCATTTTCAACATTTAAATGTGTGTATGAGGCGTGGCGTAATTAGTATAAACACAGACAACAATTTAAACATCTCACAAGAGGTTGCGGGTTCGATACCGAGGTGATTCAACATTAATAGTAAGTTCAAATGAAATGTTATAATTCTAATAAACTACTATAACATTAAATTAATTATAATGTAATATATTTATTTAAAAAATATGAAATGAATGAAAAAAAAATGGAAAATAAAAAAAAGAATTGAAAATAAAAAAAAATGGAAAATAAAAAAAATACATAATTTTTCTTTTGAATTACTTTTTTGTTTTTCGCAATTGTAGAGTTTAGTCATGAAGTTTAGTTAAAGATGATATTCTTTAAATGTGAGAAATAAAATTGCATCTGTTAGGTTTTTAATTGTTTTTTATTACGTTAATGTGACCTAATTTTCATTCAAATTACTTATTCCTCACGTAATACTAACGTAAATCATGTCAAAAATTGGCAAAATACAAGTATATTTTTAGTAATATTTTGGTGAATATTGTGCGGGAATACTACACCGTATAAATGGCTTTAAGGTAAAAGTGACTTAAGCGACGTTGTTATGAAGTCGTCATTACGTACATTTTTGTCTTCACTTTGGGAAGACGACGACGCTATTACGTTTTTTCGCACCACGATTGGGCAATATTGACTAAATTTTTTTTAACCTATTTAAGTTAATACGAAGTACTTTCGACCTAACGTGCTAGTTGGGTATACATATAAATTTATTTATCTTGATTATATATGTATATATAGTGCATATATGCGGATAACAACAATATCGAGAATGATATATGTATAGATAGATAGATAGATATAGATATAGTGATATATTTATGTTATAGATATATAACATATATAATGCTTTAATTTTTTCCTTTCTTTAAGATTTTATCGCATATATAAATGATATGTTTTTATCCCGTCAGATGAATCCAAGGGGAACACACAACAATAACATATATATATAATACGGTATATGCCGTTCGTAAATATATATATTCATAAATACATTTTTGCGATTAAACCAATTGAAATATGAATCTATATATAGATATTTCGAGAAAACACCAAATCATATATATATGGTCGTCGCACATATAAACTTATATAAAGATATGAATGAATGCATATATATACTATATCTAATATATACAATCCAAAAATAAATAAATGAATGAATATGGTATATATAGTGTATTGTGTATAACAACGATAGATATTCGAAAATATTAACATTTTTACTATACAAAATAACATTTTTCGACATATACGCATAATATTCCTTAAAATATGTGCATAAACGTTCTTGATTCTTGTGCCGTATATATAGATATAGAAATATGTCGTACACACACACAGAGTCTAGCCATTAACAAAACTATATATGTTGGAAAAACTTGTTATTTTTTTGAAAATGTTTTTCATTTTTTTTTCCAAATTTTATATATGTACGTTCGCGGTATATAAGTTCTTCTATACCGCTTTTTCTTTTTCTTTTTTTATTTATACTTTTTACAGATATATAGAAATTGAATGGCGCCATGAAATATTGACGCTTTATATAAGAAAGTTTACTAAACAAACATCAAAAGGCACCAAATAACTAACTATATATGTTTTTTTGTATATCTACATATAAATGTATATATCTATAAAATGTCGAAATCGTACAGTTGTCGTATAACAGTATATAGAAGTTATAGCAAAACAGAGTTTAACAAGTATAATTGAAAAACATAGAGAAAATCGTCACAATAACCACCATATAAACAACCAATTTTCCTATTTATATACGTATATATATACAGATTTTTTTCCCTCCCATTAATAAATCTACATATTTTATAGGGTGGTTTAGACCATGTTGTGATGCTATATGATGGGTTTTCTAGACCCACTTATTCCAAGATATAATAAAACGCTCTCGAACATATTAGGATAGTCTCACCAGATAAATTGCTCCAAAACAGAGAAAAACAAAACATTCTCAACTTTTCACTCAAAGAACTATTTTTAATGTCATTGAACATTTTTGGGTGGACCATAAAAAATTATAATTTTTAATGTTAGAGCACCTTGTATTGAAGATGAACAATAAAAAATACATTTAACAAATAAATTTTTATGTGTACTAGGCTTGGGTCGGTCGCGAACGACCTGTACATTTCGAACGAATCAGGCGTGTGACTCACAAGACTCGAGTCAGTTATTTAATATTATACCGGTCATGTGATACCGCGTCACCAAGTTGTTTCGCTTTACTTTACATTTGTATATACCATTATATACTATACGATCATAGATAGGCGTCAATGTACACTTTTAATACTGTCGCAGTTTTGCAATATTATATATATAGAGAAAAATTATAAATAAAGTATAAGTTAATAATCATCATAGTCATGATCATCAAATCATTTATATCTTTTACTATTGTATATTTGTTTTGTTTATATTAACCAGCATTATTTCTCTTTCATGTTGTTGGTATTTTTCTTTTATTGTTTATAGCCTTTATTTGTATTTTTGTATTTCTGTTTTTTTGTGTTTTTTTTTTGTATATATAGAATAGTAATATATGCGTATTAGTTTATCAATATTATATAGACAAAACGTATATATTATTTTATTTTCATGCGTTTCGTTCGTTCGTTTGGTATGACCCGTATGTTTGGTATGACTCAAATGTTTGGTATGAGACGTCTGTTTGGTATGTTCAGCATATCTCGTTTGTTTGGTAGATTTGCGTTGTCTGTGTCTTTTGGTTATATTGGCCGTATGTTGGATGATATTCTTGCTTTTGAAATTTTGTATTTTTTTGTATATAATCATATAATAATATATAATATTATTATAAATTAATCAAATAAAAAAGTGTATTTTTATAGCTATACCTTCTATATTCTTTTATTTTGTTATATTTCTCTTTTTTTATTAGCTTTGTATTTTGGTATATTTTTATGTTATTTTTATTTTGTGCTTTTTTGTAAGAATATTTTATCAATATTATATTTTAAAAAAATGTATGTATTGTTTTCAATTTTCAAATATTTGAGGTTTTTGATTTTATCGGTCGAATTAATGACGAAATCACTTATTATTATCTTACCTAGAAATGCATAGAAGATATCGCGTGGATTGGATACTATGATTTATGTTAATTATTGTAACAATAGAGATAGGAAAAACCTATGCTCAAGTGCAAAAATAAAATGAAATAACATACAAACAATATGTACCACATTATAACATCCTTCATAAGAAATCTATGGAATAGACTTAAATGCACTTATGCAAATATAATTTTATATCATTTATATTATAAAACTTAAAAATATAACGTATTTTATATAACACCTGTACGTGTATGTAAGTTATGAGCTTTATTGTTCATTAAGTAAACAATATAATATAACAAAATGTAGTCGCAAATAATTTAATAATTAGTTTAATTTAATTTATATATGAGTAAATATTATTTTATAATATTTATGCGTTATTATATTGAGGTTGTATAATAATATCGCAATGAATTATAATTCAATAGTGTAATTAATTTTAATATATGTACGATATTTAAAATATTTAGGATATATGTATGATTATATACGATAATATAAAATATTGTTAATTTAGTTTGGGAAATTTGACACTTTTTCCTCGATTATTATTATTTATACCACATTTGATTAATGCATGTAAAATGAAATTTTAAGTATTAAAAACATGCAACGAAATATTTTCAACAAATGTACATCTCCAATTTTTCTCTGTTCCCTATACTGAACCTGTGTGCGTGATTTATTTTCAAAGCAAATTAGAAAGTAGAAATTCCAATACATAAACTACCTGAAAATATGGTTTTAATTAAGTACATGTTAAAATTTTCTCCATTTCCAAAGTGGTTTGAAATGAAATGATCCATTTGTTTGAAATGGATAAAGTATTGTTACTATTTTTGCCATTTTTCAAAATCAAAATTAAACCAAAGGTTTGAATTAAATAGAATGTAGTAAAATAAATAGTAAAATAAATATAAAGTTAAAGCAAATAAATCTTTATTTCAAACTTAAACATTATTTTATTAAATTTCAATTCAGCAAAATAATACATTATTAACAAAATTAAACACAAATGTAATTACTTCATTTCATAATAAGGCACAATAAAAATAATTTTATGTTTCACAAAAATTCAGTTCAGATCATATGCATAAAAAAAATAATAAATTTTCATAAAAATAAATTAAATTTTAACTGTAAAGAGCAAAACTATTTATAACTTAAATTTTCCTCAAGGGAGGAAATAATAATAACACAAATGCTTTTTAAAGAACGCAAATACAATTAATTTAAGTGTTAATTTCATTAAAATTATAATTCAGAAATAAAAGTTTGTCGACTTTATTTGCTGATAATCTTGTTCGTCTTTCCGTTATTATTTGCCCAGCTTTAGAGAATATACGCTCACAAGGCACAGACGTTGCCGGTACACATAATCGTCTTTTCATAATTTCAGTTAGGCGTGGATATAATAATTTTCGTTGTGACCACCATTTGAGAGGGTTTTCGCATCTTGAAATATACTCTTCCTGCAAATATTTTTCGATTTCAACGCTTCCTGCTGATCTTGGGTTTTTCATTGTACTTATATTAAGTATTTCGTTGTCGAAATCATTCCAAACAGTTGATTCAGGTACAACAGCAGAATTTGGTACTAATTGTAAGTGTTCTTCAATTTGGTGGATGATAATATCACTAGTCAGATTTGCGAGTGAATCGGTTGTATTTTTTAAACTTTCAGAAGAAAATGCTTGACTTTTAAATCTGGGATCCAAAAATGTCGATTCAGCATAAATATTGTTGTTTTCCAAATCAAGAAAGCGAGTACTAACTTCTTCTTGAATTGTTGATATCATTTGCTTAATTTTTAGTGGCAAATCTGAATTTTCTTTTAATTTATTCATATATCTATCTATGCCAATTTTGTATAACAAAACTTTGGATATAGATACTGTTGTTTCTGTAGAAATTTCGTTTGTGATTTCATAAAATATTTTTAAAACCTGACATGCCTTTTCTAATAAATTAAAATCATCATTGGTAGGTGGGGCAAATTTATGTGAACCTGCAGATTGTGCGATCGTATAAATCAAAGGCTCTTTAACTTCCAAAATTCTTTTAAACATATGGTAGGTGGAATTCCATCTTGTTGGTACATCTTGGATCAATTTTTTATCGCTTGCTTCCATTTGTTTTTGTACTTCCAAAAATTTAAAGTTAGCATGTGGGCTACGCTTAAAATATTCTACGGTATGCTTCACTTTAGTTTGTACATCTTTTATTTTGGCGATACTTTTTTGTGCGATCAAATTGAGTATATGTGCAAAACAGCGCACATGTATCCAACCACCCAATTTTATTGCATTGACCATGTTTGGAGCATTATCGGTCACAACTGCAACTATTTTTTTATCAAGGTTCCACTTCGATATTACGGTTTTAATGGCAACGGAAATATTATCAGCTGTATGTCGTTCCTGAGTGAAGTCGAAACATTCAAGTAAATATGATTTTAATTCGAACTCATTTGATATAATATGTGCCGTTATAGCAACATAGCTCTGATTACTTAAGGACGTCCATCCATCCGTCGTTAATGCAATACCGGTTGCAGCTTCCAATTTGTCGGCTACAATCACTTTTAATTGTTCATATAATTGATTGGTTAAATTAACCGAAATTGTTTTTCTGCTTGGCAAAATATAATTGGGGTTCAATAAATTTAATAATTTTTTAAATTCAGCATCTTCAACTAATTGAAATGGATAATATCCTTTAGCTATCATCTTCACTAATTGCGTATCAATTTCTTTTGATTTCGATACGGATAATGGTCTTTTTAAAAATGCATTTATTGAAGTTTGTTGTTTTGTTTTGAAAAGTGAAAGTGCTGTTGGTGAGGAAGATTGTTCTATTTGTGCTGTTGGTTGTGCTGTTTTTGATGTTGATGGTTGTGCTTGTGATAAATGGGTTTCTACTGGTTGTTGTGTAATGGATGGAGTGAGTGTATCAACATTCGTCTCGGTAAAATCATCTAGATGCATTTTCTTTTGATTGTGTAATCTATTATCTTGAAAACCCGGATGTTTAGAATTTAAATGACGAATTAAATTTCTGGTTGAACCTCCTTTAAAAGATATTGTTTGTGTACAAAATCCGCATTTTGCAACCATCGGTTTAGATTCGGAAAAGTAGTTCCAAACATAGCTACGTTTACGTTCCATTTTATTTATTGAATTACAATTTAAAGATATAGCCACAACACAAATTTGAATATATTTTATTTATTTATTATATAAACACTTTTCCCCGACATATAACAATTATAGTATAGGATTTACGATATGATATGATTATATGAAATAAATACGATTTGAAATTGCATAAAATGAAATGATTAGATAATGTCAATAACGATTTTTTAAACTCATTTATTTAAAATGTTGTATATTTTTAAACAACTATAAATTTATTTTAATTTTAAATAGAAAAAAAAATTGCACATATAATTGGTTTTTTTTAATATTTTTTCATAAGCATTTGTATTGATTTATTGAATATCATTAGTATAAAAAGTAAAATTCATTATACCAATGATTATACACATATCATTGTACGACTATACGATACGAAATAGAAAATGTTTGTTTGTGTTGTACAATTATAGACATCATTTCATTTTATTATAACATTTTCGAAAAGCTTTTTAATTCTCTTTCTCCGTTCGATGATTGTAGCCATTATTTATCATATAGTATCGATGACGGTATCGTCTATGTGTTTCTAGGTATATATATAAATATATATATCGCTTACAACCAACGATTGGTTTTAGCGTCCAACAACAGCCTTCTGTTGGTAGTTTCATAATTTGTTGTTTTTACGGTATAGGTAATATTAATTTCATCATACATTTCGACCGATTAAATCAAAAGACTCAAACATACCACACGAACGAGTCTTTTTTATGAGTCCTTAAAGCACATCAAACGAGATGACCTGAGTCAGTGAAATGAACGGCTTTGCCCAACACTAATGTGTACGTATATACAAATTTTATGTTTATATACACATCGTTTGTAAATTTGTAAATATATATATATGAAAAATACATCAATATTTTTTGTTGTTTTTATTTTTCGTGAAAATGTAAAAACTTTTCTTTTTAATTTACTTTTGTTGATTTATTTTTTTGTTATTTTATTTTCGATTTATATATACACAGAATAAAAATATATTTGTGGAAAATTATATAAATGTTATAAATGAATTGAATGTATATATAATATACTGGAAAATGTATTTGTTTGCGGATATTTTTGTTTTTATTTATATTATTATTAAGGTTTAAATACATAAACAAATGAAAGTAAAAAAAAATTTTATATATACCATAATCATAAAATACTTTTATAAATAAAATGTATTTGCGACAAGACGATCGAAGTATATACAATCAATTATACCAGGTATATTTTGAATACTCAACGCAATCATAAAGAAATTTTTACCAAAATCCATATTCATAATGAAAAATATTTAATTATTATCCTTATGGATAATTTAAAATGGATAGTTAGACATATTTACAGACCAATCGGTAGAGTACGTTTTCGTTGAAAAAGTAGAGCCGACCAATATAGCGAGCGAAATTTACAAGTACATATATGCACATAATATGAATCTTTCAATCACATAACATTATTGTTATTATATAGGATAAAATTTTCTTCGAGAACATAATTTATGTAAAGATTATTATATCAACCTTTAATAATTGATGTAGACAGTAAAAATGAAAATAATTATACAAACGTTAATCTTTGTATGCAAAAAAAACATATAGCTACCTTAAAGATTTATTATAATCATTAATTCATAAAGAAAAAAAAATAAAAAAATATATATAACATAATTAAATTCTTTTTCCTAACGTGAAATTTCAAAATATACACAACTTTAAATTTCAACATATTTTTTTTTTAATACGAATATATTTCTATGTATATATTAAATTGCATAAGGAAGATATATGCATTTTAGATGTGCATAAATCTATACAATATAATTTATATAAAATATAGGATTATATAAACACCTGTATATTTATTTATATAATATGCATAATATCATATAAAATGCATATATAGGATATAATATGTGCATACATATATGCAAATGTTCACGTACATGAAAATCTCTAAATAACTATACCCACCCATACATATATAATCTTGGAAAATGTGAGAATATATAATTAAAGCTATATAATAAATAAAAAAATCTACACAAAAACCAAAAATATTTTTTTTTATTATTTACAAGGGATATATGTAAATTTTCATGCATTAACAAATTTAAAAACGATTTAAGTGCAATCTTACACATCTATAAACATACATTCTATATACATATACATCGCACAATTAAGTGCAGTTGTAGTTAAAATTCACTTGTATGTATATATATAAATTCACAATTTTTAATATACGTTATTATGTATATATCTATATATATATGGACATATATATAATAAAAAAAAAACCTGTCACAACGTCATATTAATTATTCTGGTAATAAATCGAATTAAAATGGGGATGATTAAGTAAAAGTTTTACAGACGGGGGTTATTTATTATATACGGTGACTTTCATAGTATATACATGTACAAGAGTATATACAAACTTTATACAAATTCTTATAAAACATATTTATTCATTTATTTATGATGAATATTATTATATGCGGAAAAGGTTAAATGATTAAAATTAGCGTTGTGTTGTCTCTATACATATATATATATATATATATATGTGATGATGATATGGTGATGTGCTTTGGTGCGTATTTTAAAAGTTTATTCAACGAATAAATGAATGGATGGATGGATGGATGGATGGATGGTTGTATTAATTGTGTTATATAAATAATGTTGATCAACTATGTGATATGAATTTGAATTTATATACCTAATATAAACATTGATATATATATATATATATATATATTTAAAGATAAACATACATATTATATATATGTATGTAAACATTACTTTTGATACCGTATATACATACTAATGAGTATATATTATACAGATCCCATTTAGATACATTTATAAATCGACCGATTACAATATATAGAAAATGCATCTTGTTAAAAGAAATTATATATATGTGATTGGATGTGTAATATATGTTATATAATCAACAGACTAAACTTTCATATTATTCAAAAACATACAAAATTTATTAAGCATTTGATATATAACAAATTATTAATTATTTAATAACATATACATATTATAAATATAATAGTATATCTTAACAATTAATTACATGTAATTATATATCTACATATGTTAATTATATATATTTAGTATTCTCCTATTGATGGTTTTGTTTGATATATATAGAAATACCTCATATATGATAGGATGATAAGTAATATACGAACAAAATTAAACAATTATCCGCTGATTTAGCTACAGCTTTAAAATGCAATTCTAATGTTTTAAAGTGCAATCCAATTGTATTTCAAATTTATTTTAAAGAGTATGTCAACACTTATAAAACGAAAATAAATTCTAAGTTATAGAAACTGTGATCCATTTCAATATTCATAAAAACGGTGAAATGTATATAATGAAAATAAAATGTGTTTGGCTTTTAAAAAAGAAAAAAAAATCCTACTCCTAATATATATAATTAAAATTTGAACACAAAAATGTGTTAATATATTTTATAATTAGACTTTGATATTATAATTATGTCAATTATTTTTGTAACATTAGATTTATGGAGAGATTTTATCAAATTATAAATATAATAAAATATATGGATATTTCCTTAATATACCATATATAATAAAATCGCATATTCATTTGTATATTTTATTTCATATTTAAAGTACAAAAATATAACAAAAAAAAATATTTCTAATTATTTTTTACGTTTTTTTTTCTCTCTATTAATATTATTAAGTACTAAATTTTACGATTAGAAAGAATACATTTAATTGTTTTAAATTTTAATGTGTTTTTCTATATGCCATACTTTTAAAAAATAAAATTCTAATATATAAAATGCATTTGCCAGCAAAAAAGAAAAATTGTTCTTTTATTTTCTGTGAATGTGCGTTTAGTTATAATTGTATTTTTTTTTTGTTATTTCTAAATATACCTATTTTAATTATTATTTTTTTCGTCTTTTTTTCTGTTAAATTTCTTTTAATTATGCATATCCCCTCCAAATTCTAATTACCATTTTCATATTTAATTACCTGACGCAAAAATTTCATTATACATTATAAATAATCTTAAAGATGTTTTATTTTATATATATAATATATATATATATATATTATATAAAAGAAAATCTTAATTAAAGTAATTAAAATTTAACTGAAATTAAATTAAAATGTTCGTACATGTTTTCAAAGTATAAATACATATATAAAGATATATATATAATGAGTAATCTAATATATGCTTGAAAATAATTTTATAGATTATATTATACACTATATATATACGTATAGATGATATGGTGTACGTAACCCAAAAAAAATTTGATATATATGTGCATATATTTTATATATTTATATATCGTGTTATATATATGCATATCAAAATGCCGCGCGTTAGTGAGGATGTAATTATATGATTGTTATATATACATAAATTGTATATAGGAAAAGCTTTCATATATACGTAAATAAATATCTATATATATATATATATATATATACGATTTTATATTATATATATCAATTGATATATTCGAATGAATTCATCATACATATTTGTACGTTGAACATATATATGCGAGATAAATAAAGAGGGTTGTAAAATACGAAAATTATATATAAATATCTATATGTGCATGTATGAATGTATATACATAAATTATTTGCATTAAATATTTCACTTGTGTGAAATTCATCACTATTTTATGTTTATCAAGTATCATCAATGTGTTATATGCTCATCGTCGGGGTATCACCTATTTATACACATATATACGCAATTTATAAATACCCTATTGACATTCGATCTAGGAATCCAATATCAAAATTTAGACTTTTAAGAATTAAGATTTGTAAATTATTCGCAGAAGCTATATCGTCAAACGTTTTCTATACATTCCTATAAGCATTGACTTTTAATATATATTGTCATATATATATCGTTTAACATTATCCTATTTAAAAATATTCATGATTTTCTATCAGATTTTTCTGAATATCCGAATATGATAAATATATTTTAATTGTACTAAGGGTACAAATAGCTTATTACATCGTAGTATATAAGAAAAATTTACTATCTCCACCATATATATTATTCAATTCGTATTTAAGGACATATATGTAGAATTGTATATGCATATATATATTTACATAAATAGAGTTTTTTGTAACATATTATAAGTAAGTAAATATGTATATAGAAATTGAAAATGATAAATATTCATCCATTAAATTACTGTCAATGAAATAATCGAAGAGTAAATTTTCTTAATTTTGAAAATGATCAAAATATAAATTTTCCACAGGGAACGTAAATTAATTTCCTTTTAAATCATGTCTCACTTTTTTTTCATGTAGCATATTTATCATTACGTGAATAATGTAAAGGTATATGCTATGGAGATATGTATATAAACGTTCAAGTTTTGTCTCTATATATAATATCATCACTATGCATCATGTGATATATTTTTACTTAACCATGGTATGTACCTATGTTAAGATATATATATATATATATATAAACGTGTCTATTCTGTATAAATATACACACGTTTTAGTGGGTGTACAAAGAATTTGTATATACATATATTATATAGTGGTAACAAAACGATGGTGTTTTTGGTTTCGGTTATCGGTATATATATATATATATATTTATATTTATATGTATACGGAATTTTGTTTTATAAACGATGAGTTTTTCTTGTTTATATTTACATTATACGCCTGTTGTTTTTTTTTGTATATAGCATTTATATATATTTACGCTCAATATATGCACATAATTTTCATTTGTCGGAGCTTGGGTTATATAAATTTTGGTATAATTTCTGTGTTATATATGTGTCGCTTACGTATAGATATACATCTAAAATATACATAAATATATATATATATATATTTATATTATATCGCATAATGTTTTGCACTTGTCAGAGTTGATGAATGGAATAATGGAATTATAAGATATTATAAATTCAAAATATTTATCTTTAAAAATAATTTAACATTAATAATTTTCCAGTGTTTTTTTTTTGTTTTTGTAGCTGTTTCCTATTTATTTCTGTTGTTTCTATTTGCGAGATGAAAATCTCTTTTGTATATCCGTTTTTAGTGTATATATATATATACTTAACCATGGTATGTACATCATATATATATATATATATATATATATATATTTGTATTTATTTAAATTTAAGCCTATAGTATATATGATATGCACATATGTTTTAGACGTGGGATGTGTGATACAGAGGGATCTATAAGATATGAATAAGAGCAGGTGGTGATTCTTAAATGGATATTCTATGAAGTTGAAATTATTCATTTAATTGGGAGATATTTGATAACATTTTCATGAATTGTAATTTGGAGAGTGTCTATATCCGATTATAACTTCTAAACCATTAATCGAAACGTGATGTGGTACTTTATAAAATTGTATACAAAATATAATGTAATTTAAATGTTTTTACAGCAAAAAATCAACAATACATTTTTAGATAAATTAATTTAAAATCGAATTTATTAGAAAAAGTTCAATTATTTATATTGGCCATCACTTTCAGAGGACATAATTTAATTGAGAGCACCCTGTATATATGTGGAAATCTGTAACAGAAATAAGTATATTTTTGCAAAAACGAAGGATATGTTTTAGAGGGATTACATATGCTCAAAAAAATATGTATCAACAATTTTATTATTTATATATGTTATATTAATAATATAATATATGAAAATAAATATATATATTACAAAAAAAAAACAATTAAATTTAATCCTTTTCATTTTTCTTTATGAAAGGATAAATGTAATATTTTCTAAATGTTTCTTTATATTATACAATATCCCATATGAAAGTTATATCCCTCACAACAATGGGTACAGCCAAAAGAATTCGACTGACCTATATTTATAATTTCGTCTAAAGGCTATTCGGTGAAAATGAAACAAGGAAATAAAATAGGATATCATAAGATTAACAATATAAATTTAAGTGGTATATTGGATATGTATACTGTTTTTTGATCAATTTCAGCATTTTTTCAATGCTATTTCAACCCTCGGTATTTCCAAAGTATTTATCAAAATGGAAAATTACAAAATGAGATTAAGTATGTGATTGAAAGATTCTTAGGATGCGATATTTTTAAAATGATATGAATGTAACTCTAAGCTCTTTTTTTTTTGTAAATTATCACGACCGTTTTACTAAGGTGCTAACACAAAACAATTTTACTTACATGTTTTCAATTTTCATCATATTATATATAAATATAATTTCAAACATTGTGCATTTTATATAGTTACATTTATATATAAGAAATAAAAAAATAAACTTTTCCAATTATATTATATATCAATTTTATATATATATATATATGTATGTAGTCATTCAATCTATTAAACTAAATTGTATTATAAATAGTTCTGTTTATATATACATACCCTACCAGCATAATAACACATTCATACCAAAATATTTTGTCTTTAAGGAAATTATACCTAGCCTGGTTAAATATTGTATATTTTTTCGCAAATATTTGCCCTGTAAATTATAAAAACTAGTAAGAAAATGTATTTGTAAATATTTAGTTATCTATAACCAAATAAATTTACTCAAAAGGTCAATTACTTTGAAGTCATTTGTGAGGTCAAAATACTATAAAAAATATCTCTTCAAAATTACCTTATTAACGTAATAACTGTGTAGTTTAAAATTAAGTAATAAATCAATACATATATTCTTGCAAATTGACTTTGTAGTCCTTAAACTAAAAAGTAATATATTGGTAAAATTTGTAGTTATCTTTTTCTTGTTTAATTACCTATATCTTACCTATAATTGTCATTTACTTAAAAATAATAGGGAAGGTAAAATTTTACGTAAAAATAACCCATAAAAATGACTTTTTAGTGTTTATACTAATACGTTAATAA
The DNA here is from genome assembly GCA_958336335.1 of Dilophus febrilis. Lineage (NCBI taxonomy): Eukaryota > Metazoa > Arthropoda > Insecta > Diptera > Bibionidae > Dilophus > Dilophus febrilis. The sequence goes on along the minus strand of OY284469.1, from coordinate 23,450,185 downwards.
TTGGTAACATTTATGGTTAATATGTGTTTTATTTATTTACCTATATCTTACCAATAAATACTCTTTACTTAAAAGTATGAGAAATGGTAATATTTTACGTAAAAGTAACTCATAAATATTACTTTGTATTCGATTATACTACTAAGTTAATAATTGGTAACCTTTATATGGTTAATGTGTGTACCTGTATTTACCTATATATTACCAATAAATGCACTGTTTTAAAAGGTAATGCTGAAGGTAAATTTAGGTAAATATTTTCTTATTATTTTACCTATTTACGTACCCTTCACGAATTCATTATATCCATTTTCAACATTTAAATGTGTGTATGAGGCGTGGCGTAATTAGTATAAACACAGACAACAATTTAAACATCTCACAAGAGGTTGCGGGTTCGATACCGAGGTGATTCAACATTAATAGTAAGTTCAAATGAAATGTTATAATTCTAATAAACTACTATAACATTAAATTAATTATAATGTAATATATTTATTTAAAAAATATGAAATGAATGAAAAAAAAATGGAAAATAAAAAAAAGAATTGAAAATAAAAAAAAATGGAAAATAAAAAAAATACATAATTTTTCTTTTGAATTACTTTTTTGTTTTTCGCAATTGTAGAGTTTAGTCATGAAGTTTAGTTAAAGATGATATTCTTTAAATGTGAGAAATAAAATTGCATCTGTTAGGTTTTTAATTGTTTTTTATTACGTTAATGTGACCTAATTTTCATTCAAATTACTTATTCCTCACGTAATACTAACGTAAATCATGTCAAAAATTGGCAAAATACAAGTATATTTTTAGTAATATTTTGGTGAATATTGTGCGGGAATACTACACCGTATAAATGGCTTTAAGGTAAAAGTGACTTAAGCGACGTTGTTATGAAGTCGTCATTACGTACATTTTTGTCTTCACTTTGGGAAGACGACGACGCTATTACGTTTTTTCGCACCACGATTGGGCAATATTGACTAAATTTTTTTTAACCTATTTAAGTTAATACGAAGTACTTTCGACCTAACGTGCTAGTTGGGTACTTTAATATAATATATCATCGTTTTCAGATAATATTCTATAATTTTTCATTTCAATAAAATTAATTTATTTAACATATAACAAAAAAAAAAAAATTATGCATATAAACGAAAAAGCAAAATTATTTTATTTTTATTCTTTTATAAAACTTATCGCATATATAACATATAACATGTTACCAATATATATGCCTATGTATATTTTCACAGAAAGAAATGATATCGAAAACAAAACGAGGAAAAAAAAATTAAAAGTTAAAATATGTTCATAAAAATATCATCATAAAATCGATTTAAACTTTTAAAGTTTTTTTCTTTTCATTTTTTATTATACATAATATATAGTTTTGTATATATACACTTAAATTTATGAGCAAGTGTAGATTTGTATGAATGAACGTTGGTATATTATTATCTATGTAGATATATATTTATATATACTCTTAATAAATAAAACTGTAAGCAGCATTTTTAGATATATATATTCAAGTTTGCTTTTTATTTTTTTTTTGATTATTTATATGCATTTGTGCACAAAATGGTTATATGTGTTCGAAAAAAGATTTTAAAATAATAATAATATTCATAAAACATATAAAAATATATATTTGAAAAATAAAAATGAACGAATGTTTTCAAAATATTCAAATTTTTAGCTAAAATAAGCATAAATTTTTTTTTTCTTCTTTTATTTGGCGATAAATATTTCAACAAATTTTGAATATCAATTCAATATCAATTTAATAAATAATAGAGAGATAATTGATTTATTCATGTTGTTGAGGTTTTATCTATATATATTATATATGGTGTATTTTACTAAATGTATTTTTATTGCTAATGGGTGCAAAAATCTTATATTTTAATTTATTTACTATATCACAAAATGGACATATTTTTAATAGAAAATTAAAACATTTATATCAATAAAAGATATATAGAAAAGTAATTGAATTTTCTAAAATAATAAATCAATAAATTTAAAGAAAATTTAAATATTGAAAAAATTAAAGGATAAAAATCACAATTCACACAAACAACCCATACATATTACACAACGAAGGAATCCTAACCGCAGGACAAAATAGACATACAAAAATACTAAAATTGCTTTATTATCGACCCGGAATTAAGTGCGTATATATGTAAAGAATCTCACTCCAACGAATTGAAATATATGCGTATATATGCGTTATTTTTTGCAGGATAATAATATATTACACATTTGTAGTATATATTTTCATAAAATATTGTCCATAAAATAAATTACAATCATTTATTTTATATTATTTCTTTTATAAAAATCCTATGTACTATAGGTATATATAGTTTATTATGTTTTACCATTTTTCAAAGGCACAATTTTACCCGAAAAATTTAAACTTGGAAATGCGAAAATACTGCAAGAAATCGGAAATAATATAATATAAAACAAAAGTAAAACTTTTTTTTTTGTAAACCATAAGAAATAATATAGCATTAATCATATTAATGGTATATATAAAAAATAAAAAGTGTTAGCAGTTTTTCATATACAATATATAATATTAATAATATAGATATTTTCACTTTTTATGTATAGCTAACGATATATAATAAATAATTCAAAACGATAATATAACTTTGTACTCGAACTTTGCAACATAATATTTAGGATGAAATATTTAGATTTTTATTCTGAAATGTGCGTATAGATATTTGGATAATAATTGTTTCTACTTATATTCAAGTCGACACCGCAGTCATATATATATGTGAACTTGAAAGAAAATATATAGAAAGGGTAATGTTTGATGTAAAATTAAATAATATTTTTAATAAAACATATTGTAAAAGTAAAAATCTGGTTAAAAAACATTTATTGTTTTGACAAAGGTATTTGAATTACAATGTATCATGTGTGGAAAGCAAACTCAACGTTTAAAACTTATTTATAATGATATATAACAAAAGATAAAGAAGAAAAATGCAAAGTTTGTCAAGGAAATAAATCAAATATTGGACTATATTTCAATATCTATACAGAATAAAAAAATTATTATAATATGCCGTAATGACTGTGGAAAATATTATAATAATTTATTATGTATAATAAATTACTGTAAATGATTTTTTATCATCATATCAAATAAATGTAACAAAATTATGACGTGTGGGTGTCTGATGATCTATGCGTATATGAATATTACTATATGAAAGGAAACAATATAATAAACAAATAGAAGAATTTAAGAACTGCATTTATTGAATGTATACATATTGTAGGCGTGATGCAAAGTTAATTATTAATTTGTTTATGCAATGATAAAATGAATAATTTCTATATACAATTTCAAAGAGACTTATATATGATCAAATCGTTATTAAAAGAAAGTTAATTTTCTTTCAACCATAACATTTTTCTACATACAAATTGTTTGCTATATTTAAAATTATATGTGAACAAAAATAAAGTATACGTAACTTTAGCTAAAACTGTGGTTGAATTGGTAGCGAAGCCGCCGATTTTCAAACAAAAATCTCACTTGTAAAAAATACAAGTGAAATTTGCTTTTATTAGGGGGACATGGTTGTTCAAATTTGGACAGTCGAAGTTGAGACATACCATATTCTCTGCAACGATGTTCCCCGAATGTTTATATATATACGGACCGCGCTGGCGTTTCTGACAGCTGTGGTTTGTGTATATATATTCCCGGGTATCCCGTACGGGGTACCCGCTCTGCGACCAAAAATAACTGTACATTTCTATCGCTGAAACTTACATAAGATAAAAAGGCAAAAATATACGACGAAAAAACCAAATTAAAAAAAATGGTTTTCCTAATATATTTTTTTCATTTTTTATCTTATGTAACTTTCAACGATAGAATATCGTGTGGAAGGAATATGGTTCAAATCCTGGCGATATGGTGTAAATTTTCTTTTTCTTACAATAATTGTTTGGTTTACATATTTTATTTATTTTTCTTATTTCATTATTTACAATGGGAATAGTTAAAACGAAAAAATTGAAAGAAACATTTGCCGAATATAAATCTCGATATGATAAATAGAAAAAGGGTTTTTTTAAATTAAAATAAAATTCAATAACTTAATTTCAAGTTATATGACCGTCTACAGAATAAACGATGAATATTTAATAATGAAAAATCTCGGAAAATTCACATGAAAACCATTAAAATGATGTAATCAGACTTATGATTTTTTTAAATATGTAACAAAATTCAATGGTACATTCGGAAATTGTATGAGTATTGACGATTTTTATTAAATCATTCTATTTATCAATCCCCTTCTATTGGTGATGTATTTTATCAGAAATTACAAATATTTTAATGGTATGTTTGCAAACATTTACCATTTATTTTACAAATATTTATTTTTGTTTAAAAATGGAAAAATCTAACGATTGGCAGACTAACTCTCGTTTGGGAATGGAAAAATGTTATTTTAATTTTAATATGATTAATTAAGTATATTTATATATGTATATTTTCGTATTTCTTAATAGTTCAACTTTGAATTCTCGCATTTGTCTAAACATTTTTTTATTATATTGAATATTTGTTCTATCATTATTGCTATTAAAATAAAAATAAAATATTATATAATACATATAATAAAATATTTAAGTTCCAACTTTTTAATTATAATAAAAATGATTGAAACGAAACGAAAAATGATGGAACGAGGTGGCAAGACCCAATTACTTGTTCATTTTATTGTAGATTATAGGATAAAGTATTACCATGTAATCAGTTCATTAAAAAGAACAGACCGCTTACAATTACTTATTTTAGGGTTTAAAGGTAAAAGGGACACATGAATTATAAAAAATTTATTTTTATATAATCAAATTATAAAATGGGTTAGTAAAAATATTAGTAGTTGAGTTCATGAGATTAGATTAGAAATATAAATATAATTTATAGTAGATAATAAAATTAAATTAATAAATCTTTAATGAATGCATAGTATAAAACAATGATTTTGATTGGAAAAATTGAACCGCACTTCAACAAATAATGCATTTAAATATCGTCTTTAATTCGTGAATAATTTCTATTGAAATAAAATATTTAAAAATATAAGTTAAATGGTTTATAACAAAACAAAAGATAAATAGATATCAAATTATGAACGACAAGAATCAGAGATTATTGGTTAACAATTTCTAATGATCACTTTAAATTTATATGAAATTATATATTTTAAAATAAAAAAAAACCTAATAATTGTTGACTTGAATAAATAAATTCAGTTCATCACTTATCATTAAGTAAAAGGGAAAACGCGAATTTTCATTTTCATTAAAATTTTACTTTATAATATCTTTAATTTAAATTCTTTTTTTTTGTTAAGATGAATGATTTCTTCTTTTGTAATTTCTTTTTATAAAGAAATATAATCAAAAAATAATTTCTACTCACTCAATAGTTGGAATTTATGAGAAATTCGTATAGCTGGCAGAAAAAATCACACATACCTATAAGAAAGAAAGAAACAAAAAAATTAAATTTATCATTTACTATTTGAAATATTATGAATATTGTATGATTTTTTTTTATGGCGAAATATTATTTACCTATTTGGACTTTTGTAGAAGACCCGATTGGTAATAGAAAATATTCAAAAATATACCAGATGATAACAGCCAATATACTGCAATTTTCTGCCTTTCCGCTTGATGGAAATTTGAAATTGGAAAACAATTTTTTCAACAAAAATAAGTATTCTGAAATCAAAAATTAAAAAACACATAAAAATTTAACTTTTAATTATCTTAACATGCGAATACCAAAGTATTTTTAATCAACATACGAAAGTGAGTAATGCAAAAGTTAAAATCAAAATATATAAAACGAAATTCATGAATGGAATTCGATAGCAACAAATGGATATATAAAATTAAAATTAAACACAAAAAAACATTGATTGAAATAACACATTTCTCAATATCTATAAGCAGGAATGTATTTTAAAATTAACCATCGAACGCTAAATTATAATTTATTTATATCCATATATAATTTTTACAATATAATTCATTTAACAATTCATAAATATTAGACAATAAATATAATACGGACCTGATTGAAAAACAGCAAATATAATATTAATTTTTATGAAATAAAATTACAGTTATGCCAATTGATATATACAAAAATTTTGTATTACATAATGCGTAATGATGATTATTCGATTACTGTCCTTCATCTTTTTTCTTCTTATTCATAATATGTATACAATTGTATTGTAATTCAATACTAAATCTAATGGAAATTCCATAAATTTTATAATCTTCTTATATTCTTTGAATATACGTTTAAGAAAACTTTCAAATGATAAAATCTATATCCATATATGCATGATGAATTTGAATATCAATGGAATATTTGGATCCCTTAATATATTTTAAAACACAAACCGCAACTTTTACCATTACATGTAGATGCATAAACATTGAGAAAATAAAACAATGTTAAGAACTTTCTTAATTCTTTGATAAGGATGAAAACTAAACATTAACAATTTCACTTTGAATCACATATTCTAAATCATAATCATATTGCATAAACATAAACACTACATAGAAATGTATTAACTAAATTTTTAATTTATAAACGCAAAAATTTAATTTAATTATAAAATATTGTTTTTATTGAATTTTATATGAAATATGAAAATAAACTAAATTCATAACAAAAAAAAATGTGTCGGTGCAAGCAGCAGATAAACACATATTTTCAGACGGCGTTTTACCGTATTGAAATTTTGTGTGTGGCTGCTATTTATTTATATATTGTGATTACTGGTTTTATTTCTATTATTTATTATATATAGGTACAATTAAAAAAAAAATATTTTTTCAAATATTTTTTTTACACTATTTATGTATACACTATATATATACACTTGAACTTTTATAAATAAATAATTATAGGTATAGGGTACCTGATGATATGGTGTCAATTAATTAAATTCATTTTTTTTATGAAAACCAAAGAATGAAAAAAATGTATTACAAGATTTAACTTCTTCTTTTAAACAATATTAAATTATGCCGTAGACCATTAGCAATAGATTTAAATATTTAAAATCATGTACAGCATCCAAGAATGATTAAAATTATTTCATATGGGAATGGGGAAAATTCAGATTTTGAAAAGTGATTTTATTTTAGCCGATTACACTAAAAATTGGCAGCCCTTCGAATGGCGATATAAAAAAATTATTTAAATTTCAATAACATTCATTAAATGGATATATAGTAAAGTACTAAATATTGAAATTTTGAAAAGTTTACCATTAAAATTATATGATCTATTTATGTTTAAAAATGAAAAATCTCGGAAAATTCGAATGAAAACTATTAAAGTCCTTTAAGGAGACCTTTACAAATTTATTATTATATTTTCAAATATGTAATAAAATGATAGAAATATTTATATTCTAGACTTTGAAATGTCAAAGTATGAATATAAAAATTGGAAAATTTTATATAATTTATAATCTTTATTATATTGAACATACATTTATGGGGTACTAAATGATAAAATGAATATTCGGGATATGATCTGATACATTTCATCTACAATAATTGGACTCTTCTTTTTTGTTTTAGAACTATAGCAACATATAAAAATGTAAACCGAAACACACACAAAAAAAAGCGCTAGCAAATAAATCAACTAAATTGATAGAAATTTCTTATGCTATAATGTATAATAAAATTTATTGTAAGTACGAATATAATATATATATATATAAAGAAAATTTATAAAAATACGCATATATTATTCATCATACAAATAAGGGGGTATGTATCTTATTGGTATGTATGTACTATATAGTGCGACATGTAGAGATATTTTATAAAATAAATAAATAAAAAAAAAAAAACTTTGTTACATATACACATAGATTTGCATATATTAGATGTATATATAAATTTCCAATTTTCGTGTTTTTGATTTTTTTTGGTATTAAAATATATTTGTACATATACACAAATGTATATTTTACGTGAGTAAACATTAGCTTATATTTATCTTAAAATATAAAAGTTATATCGGTAAATCGAAATATTTTTAGGAAATATATAGAAAAATGGAAGATACCCGCAATATATAACGCAAAAGGCACTCAAACCAAAAAAATTTTCTAATAATATTCATATTTATTTATACATATAAAATATTACGTGTAATATTTTACATATTTCTTTATGATTTTTTTTTTATTATTTTGTTTTAAATTGAAAATTTTCATAACCACAGAATTGAGGGAAAAAATGGAAATTTAAGTATAAAAGAAAAATAATAATTATAATTATTAAATTTGTAAAAATATATCATTCCTCTCAAATATTAAATTATCGAAAATATCAATTAATAAATTCAAAAATCCTATAATAAGAAAAAAATTATATAATTTTATTTATGTATGTATGTCATATACAATAATATATTGTGGTGGGTATTGTATAATAAATTTCCAAAAAAAAATTTAATTTTATAAAATAATTGTAATGTATTTATAAAGTTTTTGACTTAAATATATTTATAATATATTTTTCTTCTCATTTTGTATGTATACATCAAACAAACTAAAAACTAAATAAATAGAATATTACATCAAATTATGGTTTCTATATTTTTCTATATACCTATACAATATAATTTTTCGCTAGATTAAATTTAAACTGAATAAAAACTCATAATGTCAATAATAAATCTTTTTTGAAAAATCTACCTGTACTATATACACAAAAGATTATATATATAGAGCCTTTTATGTAATATAACATTACATAAATAATCGATAATAAAATTGAAATAGAAAAGAAAATAAATAAACTTTGAAAGAAAAAGTTATTATACATCAATTCCAATTTTATTTTATATATATAATATACAAACCTATAATATGTTTATATATACATTATACATATATATAAATATAATATCTATATATTTATTTATATATCTTTAGACTTTTATAATCTGTCTGTGTATATAATACAACAAAAAAAAACAGAATTTATACATAACTATTCGATATATATATATATATATATATACAGGGTGAGTTTTTTAACGTGAGACAATGGAATATCTCGGAAACTACGCGTTTTTAAGAAAAATGTTTCAGACAAAAGTTGTTCAGTGGCTAGGGGGACATAAGATGGTTGTGTGTTTTGACCTTGAGTCAAGGTCACATAGGAGATATGACGTAAAACATACTTTTTTTAAATGGAAACCCCTATTTATCGATACGGATTCTTATTCTACATCAAAAAATAAGACCATTTTGTATCCGAACATTTTTTGATTAAACCCCAAATTTGGTCGTAAACTTGATTTGAGCTTATGTGGTTTTCGTTTGACTTTTATTAAATCTGATCTGAGATTTCAGATTTTTGCCTTTCAATCGAACATGAAAAAGAGAAATCAAAAAAAATTTCAACAATAAAAGAAATCAAAACAAAAATAAATACTAAACTGACAACTATTATAGATAAAAAGTGTAGGGGTAAAACTTTCATAAAATCGGGCTTTCATAAAATTGATCAAGATCAAAAAATAGATAGATTTTTTTACCCAATCGAAAATGAAAATTGATCTACAATAGATCAAAAAAAGATTGATATTTTGTGCCATTAGAATACCGCATTAGTAAAAATAAAAATTAATTTAATGATTATAATTAAATGTAAATTTATAATTTGTCATGGTGTGTTAATATTTAAAGGAACATGTTATGCATTATTAAATTTACCATTATTGGAATAAAGGTTAAAAAGTGGTGACCATTAACTTCCAAACATTTCATTGTTCTAATAATGAAACCATCGATTGAGTGTAATACCGTTTCCGGATCTACTGAAATGCAAGCATTTCTAATGGGCTTCTTCATATTTTCTGGTTTCTCTTGGCTGAGCTTTCTTGGTAAATCTTTGCTCTGAGGTATCCCCATAAAAAAAATCTAAAGCTGTGTCTAACATGATCTCTTCCCACATAGGTTCAAATAATGATATAATTTTAATTTCGGCCTGTTAATAATAACTTTCGGTTAGTTAATAATAACTTTGACCATTTAACCCAATAACGGTTAATTTAATAATGCATAGCATGTTCCTTTAAATGTTAAATATTTAAATGTTAACACATCAGGACATATTATAAATTTATATTTAATTAAAATGATTAAATAAATTTTTTTTTTGACTAAATTCAAATCAAGTTTACGACCAAATTTGGGGTTTAATCAAAAAATGTTCGGATACAAAATGGTCTTATTTTTTGATGTAGAATAAGAAACCGTATCGATAAATAGGGGTTTCCATTTAAAAAAAGTATGTTTTACGTCATATCTCCTATGTGACCTTGACTCAAGGTCAAAACAAACAACCATCTTATGTCCCCCTAACCACTGAACAACTTTTGTCTGAAACATTTTTCTTAAAAACGCGTAGTTTCCGAGATATTCCATTGTCTCACGTTAAAAAACTCACCCTGTATATATTTATAATATAACATAACAAAGTGAATGCATTCGATGGGTTTATGTTCTATGTAAAATATAGATATATATATACCTATATATAACAATTGATTGTATATTAACTATATTATTTATAAATTTATATATTTCTATATATGTATACGTCCATAAATACATCAAAATATGATTAATACCTTAATACAAATATTATTTTTTTCGATCAGTTTTTGGTCATTATTTTAAATTAGATAAATAAAGCTTTTTCTTTTGTTGTTTCATTCAATCTTAATAACTTTATATATTTACAAATAAATTTGTTTTTATATATATTTATTTTATATAAGCGCGTATATATGTGATGATAAATTTTAAGGACATAACAATATTGATTTATAAGTTTTTATATCAATTTATAGTTTTAATTTTGGGAATTGACAACAAGATAATATTATAAAGTTTCTTGGAAATAAAAAAAACCTCCATTCATTTAATTATATTTCTAGTTATTTTGTGGTTATAGATGATAAGGCTATAAACCGCATATATTATTAATGTATAACCGAAATTTTAAGAAAACACATACGTTTTCTGATGTTTTTAATGAAAACTTTTAAACAAAAGGCTATATCAAAGGAAAAGCAATTAAATTTATCACCAATTAACTTTTTAATACCAAACATTATTATTACATTTAGAGATAAAACCTCCAGATCGAATATAGCAAAATCAAAAATAAGTTAGAAACAGAGCGAGATATCTCCAATTATCCTTTGGTATCTGCGATAATAGTGGGTGAAAGTGTTAAAAGAAAAAATTTCTGGAATATAATTTTTCAAATTGGATTTACCAAACCTTATAATAAATAAAGAACATATACAGATAAAGTATTGTTAAAAATGCAGATATAATGTAATTAAATATTTATGATATACGCAATGACCACCCAAACACATCATTTTTAACCGCACACACACACAAATTTATTAGAAATTACCAATTTATTACCATATTATAATCAAAGTAAAGTTATTGAATATGGTTTTTCTCAAAATTTGTATTTATGCATTCCAATAAGTGTAATTAAATCAAGATTTTCCACATAGTATAAATTCCATTTAGGTAATATTTATAGAAAATAATATGATATATAATATTTTCACTTTAATTTTCCATTTTCATTATGTATTATTTATTTGTATACATATGTATATATATATATATATATTTATATTATCGTATATATTTAATAGAAATATCATATGTATAATTTTCTATATACATTTTTGGCAGATTGATAACTAATTGAAAATTAACGAATATCACTTTCTGTATTTACATTATTATTATTATTATTATTATTATTAGTATATATATACAACATACATCTATATTATATATTTCTATAGAATTAATATTTTATATAAAAACATTTACACAATGAACCAAAATTAGTGAGTATACGCATTTTATTTTCTATACATTTTTGAATGAATAAAATACTACTTGTAAAACAATTTAAAAATGAGAAACAGAATTATTTTGAAGACGGCCATTTGTTGCCGTATGGTACTTACTTTACCAATTTACACGGGTAATTAATAGATATAAACGCAAACCTTCTCAATTCTATTCCGATAAAATGTTGAGGTTGCGGTCATGAGGTCCTTCTGAAGATATAAAACGTGTTAATAATCAATAAAATAGTTATATTTAATGTATAGAAAACTTTCCGTATGTATATTCATATTTTGTAATATTGATTTATAAAATTTTTGGAATCAGATAATCCATGAATAATGCCGAATTATTTTAAAAACTATATTTCAATTTTCATTGAAAATATGCTTGTTATATTTTTTACAAAATCTACAAACAAACAGTTGAAATAATTTTTTACAAAAAAATATAGATTATTATTATTATTATCGTTATGCCATTAAAAAAATTATATATTATTTTTGAAATATGAAATGTTTTATTACTCGTATATATTTTATTCCCTATATCCATATCATTGTGTGTATTTAATCATTTGGCCATATCTTTTTCGTATTAAATAATATAAATATATATATATAAATGGTTCTTATGTTCGTTCGTACGTTTGTACATGATGGTACCATCAATTTACCATCAAATATGATACTTTTATAATATTATTGTTATACGTTTTGTATATTATATATGTATAATATAATATTCATGTTTATGTACATTTACGAATAGGAAAAACATATGTATAGAAGATTGTATATGAATACATATATATTATATATATTTAATAGAAGTACAAAATAGAATGATATTTATATATATAGATATTGATAAAATAAGCTAAAGAAATATATTTATAATGCATTGTAAATGTATAACTAAATAAATATATATGTAGTTGTATTATATACTATATATATATAACAATAATGTCCAAAGTAATGAATATTATGATGCTATTAGGAAAAATAAAAATATATATATTTTATATATATAAACGCTATATATAATAACATATATCATTTAATAATAAATTCTAATGTGCAATATTAAACAATTGTTTTTTAAATATGGATATGGGGATAGTTTCCAGATGTTATTTCATTTGTAAAGAATACATTTTACTACTGTAATTCGAACCCAACAGCAAACACCTTAATTTAACCCTTATATAGTTACATTTTGTTATTAATTTAGTGAATAAAATAACAAATCATTGCATACATATTGTTAAATTGGTAAATGTTTCAGCTTCTTATAGAAATCCTTGTTTTTAATGGTACTTTCACTTCAATGCGGGAAATAAATTAATTTTAAATTTGATTCAGTATTTTGTCTTTAATTTTCGATATAAATTTTTTTTCTGTTTTCCGTTTAGTGAATGAGAATTAAATTTTGTTTGTAAACAATGGATAAATTTACCATTTTATACAATTGAAAGTACAATGATGAAAATCAATCATCGTTTATATATACAAAAACGTATTGTCGGACGCTTTTATTTTCAACACGAATTTAAAAAAAAAATAATTAATTTATCACAAATATATACAGAATACAATTAGTATATCGATTAATCACCGTGTATATAAATTCAATAGAGTATATTTATATTTAATCGATATTCTTTTATATATAATTTATAATAAGTTATGTATTTATAATTTCAATTAAATCATTTATTATTATTATACATAGTATGAATAGAGTTATTAATTTATCATTATGATATGTACATATAATAATATCGCATGTAGTTTAAAAAATTCACACTGTATGATTTTCAGTAATTTATATATTTATAATCTGTATCATACATTTAAAATATATATAGTGATTGTAGTGGATAAAACAACATGGACTGACAACATGGACTGAGGTCATTGAGATTCGCCTCGTATTGAAGACGTGAAACAAATTTCTACGATTTCTAAGAAAAGTATTTTTCTAATCTGTTTTTCATCAAACCTTCAGATAAAAAATTTCAAGTGATTAGAAACAAAATCAGATATCTTTATAATAATCCTTGGACTTTAATGGAAGTTACCGGAAGAGGTGGATTCAGATTTCCTATATTTTACGTACCCTAAGTGATTATAACATATAATTTTAATAATACAATATAAGATCATTTATAAATAAAATTCTTTTCCCCATAGAAAACTATGAATTCTTTACTTTACAAAATTATTTAAAAAGATATATACACGTATAAGTATAATTAAATATTTTTTTTAACAGCATATATGCTGTTAAATTTTTACAATTGGTATATTATTCTGGTGTATATATATATTTATGATGCATATTTACATAAATATGTGTATCATATATGTGTTTTGAAAATATTATGATGAAAAATAACCTAAGGCATATTATAATATTAATATTATTATACACAAAATTTAAACAAACTTCCATTATGCTTGATATATAATGAAATAATCCAAAATGTACCAGGTATATATGGAGTATTATACGTCTATATAACAAAAAAAATGTTACAGTGTAATGTCATCATGGAACATTTGACACTATATAATCGATTTAATTTATATAATATGATACTATTTTGTATGGGGGTTTTGATACACTTTTATTTAAAAGATGTATAAATATACATTTCAAATATATACCGATGAATTTAATATAATTTTATATCAATTGCAAATTTATATAAGATTTGAATATACATTATCGCGTGTCTACGTGTGCTGAGTGATGGAATCGAACTATATAGTAAATACTCCTATATTATATATTCCAAAAAAATTCTAATAATTGTATAAAACAATAACTATGTTTAAATGAAATGTCATATATACACAAGTTTATAAAATATACACACATAACACGTACTTAAAGTTTTTGAATGATACGTACACTTAAGCGTTTTATATGTATAATTTATTATACATATATATTTAGATACAAAATAATGGAATATATCATATGGTTATGCAAATATTAATATAATATTTTGTCAGTGATATGAATGTCGTTAGATGTTTCTGTATATATAAGCTAAGGATATGTAGTGCTGTTTTTTTTTTTTTTTTTTGAATTCTAATAAATCATAATCGCAAATTAAATGCCTTTCCACCAACTCTGGTACTTACAGCATTAATATTTTGGATTCACGACGAATATTCATGGTTGAATTATGAGTATTGTCTCAGAGTGTTGTAAAATGTGTGTCCAATGTATTCTGGACGTATGTACAATAACTTAATGTTAAGATGTTAAGAAATATATAGCACACCTATTGAAAGACCCTTTATATAATGATGTATATATTTGGGTTTATGTAAATATTTATATAAAACTATTTATATTCAATTTTAATTGGTTGAAATTGTAATGTATGTCTGTATATATTGCGTCATGTATCGCATAGAATATAGACCCAATATTTTTTGGGAAGGGTATATACAAGTATATATAAATGAAATATGGTGCAAATATAATAAATACTTATACTATATGTATATAAAATAGTTGTTAAATTATAATTTCGGAAAATGCAAAAGTTGCGTATATTTTCATTTATATATATATTTGCAAGTAATTTAATAGCTGTTACAAGAAGTTTTGAAATTCAATTAATTTAGTGTTATTTTTGTATATATATATATATTATTTTTTTGCACGTATATATATATATATATAGTGTTTGATACTTTCCTTCTTATACATATATATTTATATTTAGTTATAGAAATCTTTATAATATATTTTAGTTTGTTTTGTTTTTGGCTATATTTAATTTATATATCAATTATATTATAAATATATATACATAACATATATAGTGAATGTGAAATTCAAGAAGATGTGATTTATTATATTGTAATTTGTTATATAATTTTTCGTATAACTTATTAATTCATATCTAACGCCAATTAAATATTTTATGTATATAGTTTTGGAGTCGATTTATATATACGTTGAGGTCATATAATATATATAAAATATGAGAATGGATATATATTTACATGATAGTAAATGCAAAATAGAATTGTTTAACATTTTGTATAAAATTCTATTTTTCATCTATCCATATTTGTAATACATAACTCCTTTTTTTTAATTTAAATTCATTGTATATAATAATTATTTTATTGGTTTTATTTGTTGATGTATTTTATTATACTATATAAATGTTATACCGTTCCTTGATTTTGTAATATATAATTTATAGGTAAACATATATAAATAACCTTTTCTTAATTTCAGCACGTTCAAACATATAATACACCATCACGTCTTCTATATAAGTTAAAGTTATATATATATTTATATTTGAATTATGACATTTTAAATCTTAATTCAATGAATTTTACAATATGACTTTTAAACAATTTTCTCTTACATGTTATTATTGTATTTACATGATTATTTTAATTTATTAATTTTTATATAATTTTGTTTTAAATTTGTTTTGAAACAATACAAAATATATGATTTTAAAGAAACGGTTAAACCTGGTAAAATTTTAATGATGTGTAATGAATGGAGTGAAATGGAATGAAATCCAAACATTTTATTTAATACGAAATTAAGCACGTACTTTCAGTATTGGGGAATTTTTTCTAATTGTCGGTCAATTTATACTAAAAAATTTTAGCATTACCATAAAAACGCATAAAAAACTATTTTAATATTTACCTATTCATATATTGCTAGGGATAATAATAGACTTAATTTTTATTTGGACATAAATCAATCTTGTAATATATGAATAGCTCTTATCAAATGTGTTTAAAATACTTATGGAAAATTAAAATTCAATTTTTTACATTTTTTTTACACGTTTACATTTTTTATATATAGATATCTATATATACACGTTTTCCTTTATGAAAGTTAATGGTTGTATGATTTTCTTTTTTCATGTCATAAATATATATATATATATATATATATATGTATATGGATGTATGAATAGGGGAGAGTGCAATAAAAATTAACATAATCTGATTTTATATTTCAATCAGATAAAATACTATGTGACCATCATTTAAATATGTATACATAAATAAAAAATCCCTATACACAATTATAGCACCGTTTGCCACCTTCCATATAATATACCTTTATGTGTTTTTTATACATATTCTTTTATACAATTTATATATGCTGTCAACTTAACATAAATATTCAACTGCCATCAAAATACACTATATATGTATATTGTATATACATATAAAAATATATTCCGCAAGCTGTTATTATCATCTATAGAATATATATATATATATATATAAATATATATATATATATATAAAGAATGAAATTTTGTTTTTTTTATAAATACACAAGTTTATAAAAGTAATAAAGACATAAACAAAATGTAAAAAATAAAATAAATAACCATCGCATCATGTCCCATGATAGAAATTATGCGTTGTTATAATTAGAATTACCTGTCAAGGTATATACAAAAATGCGTTGTTTATTTATGTTATATATGAATTTTGTATTTTGCTGCTCGCGTATATATGAAATAGAATTATTTTATTTTATTCATTTATATTTACTACTGAAAAATTTTCCAGTACCTTCACATTTACGAACCTATTCAAAAAATATGCACAATATAAAAAATAATAAAAAAAACAGAAATGTTGATTTTTTATGTGTTATGTTGATCTATTTGCTAAATCTTTCTTGTTTTACATATCTATATTTATCTGTACATATTTATATATATATATATATATATGCGTGTGTATATACATTATTTATTGCTATAGAATTTTATTTTTGAATACATAATATATTTTTCTTTCGCATTTTAATTTATCAAGACATTAATCAACGCCAAAATATATAAAAAAGGACATTTTTTCTACATATATATATATATACATTGTAAAATATATAATAATAATAATAATGGTGTATCGCAATCGCAGGTATATAATAATAAAAAAAGTTTTTTTTTTTGCACACAAAATTTATACGTAAAATAGAAGGAAATGAGCTTGTATATAGAATATTTTAAGGACACAAAACAACGAAATATATATATGGTAATATATATGTTTACAATATAAATTTGGGTATTATATACATATGGTAAAAAAATAATAGATGGGAAATAAAGCACCCACACCACATAATATACTATGTGTATAAACGCAGCATAGAAAAATAAAGTGAAATATACAAGAAAATTAAAATATACAAAAATATACTTTTATATATTATCCGGTTTATATAGTAAAATATATAAATGTATTTATAAATATATAAAAGATATAAATATGCTTAGTCGATGTTTCACGTGATTTGTAAATTTATATATTCTTTATATATTATATATTATACATTGATATATATATTCAAGATAAATTATTCACCTATAACGTTGTCGTCTTATTTAGGTCAACTATATTATCAAATAATTAATTTTTGCTTATATTTATTACATATATAAAGGTTCATTTTCTCTAAATAACACACACAAAGATTTGATCGTTTTACTATACATATTTTTATGTACAAAAATATTTGTTCTATTTGTTATTATAAGATTCGAATCATTTGTATTTAATTGGTAAAATAATTAAGATTTTTTCCTCCATCATTTAATTTCAGTGAAATATATTATAGGAAAATTAGAAATAATATATTAAAAAATCTTTATCTATAACCATTTTATATTATGATTCTCATTATAGAAAAAGCAAACGATTTATATTGCTATTTCACATATATCACATTTCAGTAACAAAAAAATTTAATTAATTATCCTAGGAATTAGCTCCACATCCCACCATACAATCTAAATTTTTCTGATAATTAACTCTTTTTGATTCGAAATCTTAAGGAAACTGTATGTTGAAAAATAAAGCAAAATTTTTCCAAATTCCGTTTTCTTATAAGATATTGTTATCAGATATACTTAAACATTTTTCCGACTTTCTTAGGGTCTGAATCATAAACCGGAATTAAATTTAACATATATGGATTTATAATATATGGACAGTTTTTTTATTTTTCATATTTATCATTACGTAAACGCATTTTAATTTATATCGCGAATATAACAAAGTCAATATTACTATATATAATAATTTAGATAAAAATAAATTCGAGTTTTTCTAATTAGAAAATATGTATATATATAAAATAAAATAATTTCAAAAGTTAATATACCATATTTTACTTGAATCAATTTAATTTACCTTATATTGACTCGAGTATTATTCACCTATTTATATTTTTCCATAATTTCATTCTGTTTTCTGTTTTTTTTTTATACTTGATAATCTCTTGAGAAGAAGATAAGCCATTTTAAAGCGAATTTTAATTTACAGTTGTTGTTGTCACTGTTTGTAAATTGAATTTTACTTATTCTTAACTTCTTAACTTATTCACTATGAAGGTGTACTTTACAATTTATATAATTATATGTGGGTATGGATATATATTCAATATCATTATGGATTTTGTTCTTGGGAAACAGAGCGGAACAGTAAAATAAATTTGAATTCAGAAAAATATAATTTATTTTATATATAACTAAAATGCACCGTAAAAACAAATGATTGTAAATAAAAAAAAATATTCAAAACGATAAAAAACAAAATGGTAATCGAACAGCTTTTATTAGGTAAAATATTTTTTTTAAAGGTTGTATTAAAAATCATTATCTTTATAATTTCGATTGTGTTCACAAAGTTATTTAAATGACAGTATAATAAATGTATATTTATATTTATACACGTACATATATATATATGAAGTGAGAGAAAATTAATTGTATATATACATATAGTAATTGTATATATACATATGGTAGTAATTTAGGTGTATTTTTTCTATATAGATATCGAGCTTTATTATATAAATAAGGAATCGATTCGTATTGTATTTACTAAATACTGTTTTCTGTTTATTTTCCTTTTATTTTTCTATGGTTATCACCAGTAAATTTTTTTTCCCTTTTATTATATTGGATATTGTATTGACTTATATGGGGTTTCTTTACTTTTGCCGTATATTCAGGAAAATGTATATCTTTACTTTTGCCGTATATTCAGGAAAATGTTATTTAACATCCCCATACATATTTATATAGTAAAAACTGTATATACACAATATATATATATAGTATATATTAGCTTCAAGTCAATTAATACATATATATACGGATAATATATACAGATATCGGTTTGAATACACACAAATGAAAAAAATAAATAAATATAACTATAAAAAGATAAAAGAAAATCGTTTTTCATTAATATAAAAATCTATATAATGAAAATGAAAATAAAATAAAAAATACTGTATAAAATATATACACAATTATATAATTGCGTATTTTTTTTCTTTTTCTATTTCATTCTCATATTATTATTATCAATTCCACTTTTATATCGGTCGTCATTTTATAATACATTAAACAAATAAAGGAAATAATTATTTTCTTATCTTTGTATTTCATTACTATATAATATATAAAATTTATGATACATATATTCACACACACATTGCGTTGTCCAATTTGGGGTATGAGTATAAATCTATATGGGTGATTATAATAAACGCAAGGGTGATTTCATTTGAAAATATACACATACAGATGCTCTCAGATGTAATCATTTTTATTACATTATTCTTGGAATCGTAATTTCAACAATAATTTTTATATTCAATTTTAAAATGAATTATGTAAAAAAAAAAATATTTTAATTATAAATTCACTATATGTAATCTACATCAAATGACCGCACGTATATATATTCATGTAAAATATGTTTAAAATTGAAAATGTTACAGTATAATAAATAATTAGATTAAAAAATGGATCGATAAATATATATATATAACATACAATTTTTAACTATAATACATATAGACGTATTTCTATATATATATTTATATATAGATAATTCTTGTAATTTTAAAATGAATATTATATACAATTAATTTTTCTCGTTATTCCCAAATGTATATACACAACACAATTATCGATGAAACAATGGACAATTATACGAAATATATATATACATCTACATAGAATTTCCCTATAAAATTTCAGCTTTATATACGATTACATTATTACAATATTATGCAATGACATGGGTTATGTTATGGTTATATATATACGAAAAAACTCACAAATAAACACGATTTATGTATTACAAAATTAACACAAAATTTCATTTTATATATAGCATATATATAAAATAATATAAAGCAAGATATGAAAATTAGCATATATTCGTTCATTCATATATATTTATATATAGCATATATAGTTAACATCATCATACAGATATATATATTTATACCTAAATATATGAATAAATAGTTATGTATTTTATAAATTTATGTAAATATATAATATTCCGTTCAAAAGTTTATAATTTATTTGTATTTTATCAAATGTTAAACGTATTATACACGAAATATGTATACCTAATTCCATTCCAATTCCAAGTACTATATATCATATAGTATTTAGTAATTATATCTCCATTCTACTATATACATATATATATAAAACTATATGTTAATATGTATAAAGGTAAAATTAATTATAATATTAACAATATAATAACAGGTAAACACTCACAGGTAAAATACTAAAAATTACCTATTACTCTCAGATGTAATATAGTCAGATGTTATATAGATGGGCAATAGAAAATCCTAAAATCACTTGTTAAACTATATATCTAAAATCCACTTAAAATAATTTTTAGGAATGAATTATCATCTGTATAGTAAATTGTTGGAAAATGAATAGATACATATTTTATATATATATTTATTATATAATTTATAGACCATGAATATTTGTATTCAAAAATACATAATTAAAATATTATAATTAAAGCAGAGAAATCAATTATATTATTATATAAACAGATATAGAATTAACATTAAGTATTTCATTTTAAAGTCAAAATTATTGTATTATAAAGATATAGATTGAAATATTGAATATTCCATAAAGGGCAAAAAAAACGTACTTTTGCTTAAAAATTAAAGTTAAAAATGTAACTACGGATGAAGAATCCAGAATGTATCCCGGATTATATCACGAAAATAAAGGACAGGTTACCGGGAAAACCTTATCCTCCGCATGTGAATGTATACAGAAATTCCTTTAATTAAACTATTAGAGAGATTTATAAAAATTGTATTGTATTTATAAAATTTGTATAAAAATTAATATATTTTAATTAATTTCATTGAATTTTTTTCTTTTTTTTTACAGGTAAGCTTAATTGATGTTTCATTAAAAAATTAAAAAACCTAACTTGCCGATTAAAATATGGGTATGATAAACTAAAATAATTTACTATTGTTTATTTCTTTAAACAAAATACAATAAAAAGTATATTTAATATCAGGACAATTAAAAAAATATATTGCATCCAATTTTTCATATTCGAATCAAATATAAGTTAAGTATATATATATATAACAAATAAATGGCGAGAAAATCATTTTAAAAATCGTATATATATCAATAATATATATATCAATAATATATATATTAAAAGATACAAAATAAATCACGAATCAAAAAACAACTTTATTGAAAATTGTAAAAATTAAAAAGATAAAATACAAAAAAAAAATTAAAATCTATTAATATAAATAATATATATTAAAGATAACATATTTATTTTATCTTTATATAATTGCACACTATAAAAATATGAATGAATAAGATAAATAAGTACCTTATTATATATATTATATGTACAATTATATATTATATATATATATATATATGAGAAAAAATAAATTTTATTAATTGAAATAATATACTTTTCTTTCATAACTTTAACCATCATCATTTTCATCGCATCATTACTAACTTTGTATTTCCTAAGTATATTTTACTTTTTCTTATCTTATTTAATGTTATATATATATAATATATAGTTTTAGTTATATACATACTTTAGAGTATAAATACAATATATAGAATAGTATAAATATATATATACAAATACATAGCATATTCCAATTCGACAACAACATAATTTACTGTATATTATATATATATATTCTACAACGCAAATACATAATTATATAATATATATATATTTGTTAAGTATTTCAAACGGAATGAAGAAAACTTTTCTGATGAAATTTAATGAAAGAAAATTTATATATATATACCTATATTATATAAAATATATATATATATATATAGTTTTAGATCCTTAATATAGCGAAATGAAACTTTATTTTATAAATCTACCAAATAATATATTTATATATATATATATATCTTATATAGAAACATATATATATATTTATAGATATATATATAAATATCAAGCCATATTATATTCCTATATACATAAAAGAATGATTTTTTTTATAAATGTACAATTAAATGAGGGTATATTAAAGTTTTTACATCAGTAAATATTTATATTTATATTTATATTTGTAATGTATTATATATAGTATACAGTTTACCTTTATCCCTCTATATACCTGTATACGTATAATATGGCAAAAATTAAACTGAAAAACTACAATTATAGGTTGGATCCGTATGTTTTTGATAAAAGATGAAATGTAAAATACTCATCAAAATTGAATTATTATAGTCCATCATAAAGAAATAAGTCAATTTTAATTTATCATAATATTATTAAAATATTTATTAACATCATATCAAACGAAAAATGTTTCCCAAACATGAAGTAAAAATAAATGTTATCCGCACTCATGGTTTTGATATTGATATGGGAATGTGTTGATATATTTCGATGCATTAGCTTATATTAGGTTATACAAATAAATTAGGTTAGGATGATATGAAAAAATTCAATTGTTCATGTCAAACTATATGTAAATTTATTGATGTCATAGTATAGTCGAAGTTAATTAGTCGACTGTCGACATTATCATTCAGTCAATAATATTTTTACATGCTTATAATCTAATAATTTATTTTTTCTCTTCAAAATTTTAATTTATATGTATCGGATATTTATATAGCAAAATCCGTTACTGAAAAATAAAATATTATTATAACATAAAAAAAATAATACAAAATTGCATTTTAAATCAAGTTATACCTACTCGTATATATTATTTTTTTTTTTAAACTTTATTAACGATTTCATTACGTGCTCAACTCAACAAATCATATGCATATACCGCATATATAGATTATGCATAGCATATATTACATATGCAAAATCTCAAAATGTTTTGAACTCTAAGCTCTATATATATATATATATATATATATATATGTAAATTGAAACTGTATACGATGCATAATTATATGAATTATCATCCTTATTATAAAATATAGTATATATATATATATGTGTATATACGGACAATAATAATATGTCATATATTTATGCAATTGTTGTATTTCTACATCATCGTGACACATATAATATAAATATGTTAAAACGTGTAACATTATATTATCAAATATATACAATAAAATTGTATATTCTGTAACTATATATACTATAGTAGATATATACTTGAAAGAATGTGATGGAATATATTTATATATATTTTTTTATCACATATCATTTTTTTTATATGCTCATGTATTTAAAAAAAAGTAATATGTAAATGCATCCCGTATTGACAATGTATATTTATACAGTTTGTTTATATGCAGTTTGTATCATTTATTTTATTTTTTATTCTATTGTAATGGTTATATATTATTTGAATATATATGAACGTTATATAGATATATATATCGCATATATACCATATGCACAAATACATTGTTTACATACACTCTAAAGAAATAATTATAAAAATGATGTCTTATATTTTGTACCAATATATATTTATTTATTTTTTTTACTTCTACAAAAACAATACCATGTATATATTATGTGGTACAATAATGCATATTATTTTTGTAACCCTTATGCAAAATATAAATGTATTAAAGAATATTTCTTATTTATTTATATATATATACGTTGGTTTTGTAGATCAAGTGTCTTCCTCTGGGAAAATTTTACATATATGATTTAAAAAGATGTTCCATATTTTTACATTTTCATTTGCACATAAGCTTTTGTTTCTCGTAATTATGCGGTAAAATAAACCAATGTAAAAGGATTGTGTATGTATGTGTGTATATATAATAAATTTTACAACTAACCAAAAATATGTATTTTATATATAGAGATATACTACTTATATAGTTACATAGTTACATAAAAATATAGTTACATAGTTACATAAAAAAGTTCGACAAGTTGAAAAATAACACTCCGATGTATATTTAGAGTGTAATAATAATTTTCTATATGTAGTACTTTTGTATATAACGAAAATTTAATGAATATAAAATTCACAAATAAAATTTTAAATTTAAATATTGTGTACATTTATAAAGCACTTATTTTTAGGAAAATTAAAATTGCATGTCTTAAATTTATAATTATAGATTTAAAATGAAAAAAAAAAACAAAACAAAAAATTCGCGCTTTACAACGGACGTTTGATCTTAGCCTCCGACCAACAGACTTCAATTTCTGCAATTTCTTTTGTTTCTTCTAGGTGTTGTACTGAACGAATTTTTTACTATAACCTTTATGCGGCATTCAATGACTTTCATCATCAGCGAAAAGTTTTTAAATGAAAACAACAAAATAATAATATGAGTATTTTCCAAATTTGTTGATACCATAAATCTCCGTATATTATATTTATATTATATAGAGTTTGTAAAATAATTACTTAAATTTAAGAGGACAAAATTATTTTAAATAATTTCTTCAAAATAACATAATATACTTTTAAACATTTGCGACAATCTTAAATCCAAAACACATTTAGAGTCATCTTTTAACACAAATCTAATAAACTTAATATGTTTTTAAATATATAAAATAAGTTTTTTTAGTTCTTTATCATATTCATATCATTAAAAAATTACTAACTAAATGTCCATATATATTATTAATGTATATATAAAAAATATAGAAAAACTTATTCATTATACAAAACAATATATATTTATAGTTATTTTATAAATCATATATATATATATATATATATATATGTTATAACGTTAAGTATACTGGGTGCCATCAAGTACTTCCCAATCTTCAAGTACATTTAATATAAGAATGACCGGTATATGTGTATTTATTTCTTTAAGATTATAAGTGTAAACATTTCTAATTATATATAAATGAAATTGATGAGAAATTAATTTTTATTCTCTTTCAAATGTTTTTAAGTATATCAATACTCGGCAATTAAACAGTATTTTTCAATTTACTCGCAGTTATCCAATGTCTTCCCTAAATCACAAAATACATATAAAAATAACCAAAATGCAATAAAAATTGTTGTTAAATAAAATTGTTTTTATCTTTAACAGATTCTATAACGTTTATAATGTACAATAATAATTCTATATAATGTTTTATAGTATAACATAATATGAAATCATCAATTAATTCTTTGATTTTCCGAAAAATTTTTCAACCTGTCATTTTTTAACAAACAACATATCTGTAATGACTTTTTCTAAAAACCTTTCGCCGTTCAGACAATATTTTAGTTGTACACAAACACTGTGTATATACAATATATGTGATAAATTCTATAATATAAAGTTAATGAAAAACTTTGTCATCATTATGATAAAATAAATAAAGTAAAATATAAATATATATTTATATATATAATAAAATATATATTAATAGTATATATAGGTATATATAGATAAAATGCAATAACTTTATCTTTTCGACAGAATTGTAAATGTTCTTCTCTATACCTCTAAACATATATAGATAAATGTATATATATATATATACCATATATATGATTCTGTGTAGAAAATATATATGTTATAATATTTAAGTATTTAATTGCATTAGAGAATTTATATTCAAGTATTAATTATATTGAAATTATAACATACAAACAACATACACAACTTAATGTACAAAAAAATTATATAGAACAAAACCAAAAAAAAATGTGTTATTACTTTAATATGAATTTCATATATAAAAAACTTTATAATATTGTAACATGTTATTTTATCAACGTTGTGTATATACTCGATATAAATTATGAGATTTTATTTCGTATGTGATTTTTTTGTTTCTTTCTAAATATTACAATTATTTATTTTTCGTTATTTACATGATAGTAGTACTTAATAAATTTATATTGATTTAAGTATCAAAACGTTTGCGTTCAATAAATTTCAATTATTTCATTTTTTTTTAGATTTGACAATTTATATATATGCAATATTTCCGCATTCAACATTATATGATATACATATACAATTTTTTTTTAATATATATATAAGTATATGAGCAGTTTCGCAATGTATAAAATATAAAACCATATATATAATACAGTACATTTCCCATGAAAACAAACTATCGATTAAAAAATTCTTTTTTTCAATCATAATCCATTCAGTTATATGTAATTGGCGTATAGGAAACACTTACTATACTATAGATTTAGCTCCCATTTTTATCGATCCCATTTTTATTATAAAGGCGACTAATTTTGTAGCTCTAACTTTAATAAAAAAAAATTGATTCGTGTTCCGTCGTTTTTATTGAAAATTTACTGTGTTCTAGAATATCATATATAGTATATAAAGATACCTCATTTTTCATACATATGTATATATTAAGATGATGATATCTAGCACATTTTATATATTGATGCTTTCACATAATCATTTATTTTATACTTGTTTTATTTTTTATACGGAAATCAAATGGAAACACTATAAAGCGAAAATTATATTTATATAGGTTATATAGAAAAAAAACTGTATATATCTATTATATATATTGAATGCAAACGTTATATTTATATAATATATATTTTTTAATTGGTTTAATTTTTTTTAATGTTATATACAATTTATATGAATTTGCGTTGATGCGATTTGTTAGGTTGTTGTTGGGCAATACAAAATATAAATATGATTTAATTATTACCACATAAAAATAAAATTAATAAAATATGAATAATTAGCATTTATTATATAATAACCATATTTATTAATTGGTGTATAGTTTAGTATATATGTTTATATTTTGTAAACAAATGCATGCAAATGAATAAGTTATGGGTCGTTTGCATGTGAACAATCAATAATGCACACGATATAGTATCGGGGAGATAGAGATTATGATATTTATTTACGATTAAATTTGGTCAAAAATATACCTGATAGATTTCATTAAGCGTATATCAGACGACAGAATATATATTCTTAATTTTTGTGCTTAAATTTTAATATAGGATTTTTTACAAGTAAGAGCGGAATGGATATAAATAAAAATGAGGAGGATGTCTGATGAAATAATTGTTGCACTTAAGAATATAAATTCTGAAATTTAGAAAATCATTTCTAAATTATTGGACTTACATTTTAAGAACAAATTTTATCAATACAAATTTTTTATTTTCAAAATTGCCTGCTCATTTTTATTGCAGATGGTAAGAAAAATAAATAATATTTAATAAAAAAAGAACCTTTTCTTGTAATTTTTCTATGCATATATAGTTCTGTATATTTCACACATAAATGGTTTCTCTTTTTGATTTTAGCATAAATATTAGAATATATATTCTGTCGTCCGATATCCGCTTTAGACAAATTCATTTAGTTTTGCAACTGATCAAAAGGTTTCAATAGAATGATTGGAATTAGCATTATAAAACTAAATGGTAAACATGAAACAATCCGTTTAGGGAAATTTTCATGATTTTCCACACAATCGACACACATTCTCTATAAAATTTTTACCCAATTTTTACATCTCTATATTTACATACTATAAATAAAAGTTTATCCTATTTTTGCTAAAAAATATTATAATAATAATAATTTTAATAAATACATACCCATACAAATTTATTATTATTTTCATTATCATTATTGTTATTTTGAATACAATTTAATTTTCCATTCATTATTTAAATGAGATTTTATCTGCATTTATTTTATATATACATACATAAAATAATAATAATAATAAAATCTATCTTTTTATATAATAAATTTATGTATACATATATAAATATTATATTTATATAAATATAATAATGATTATATGTTTTTTATGACAACAATAATATATATATAATTTTCACGTAATAAAAAATAATAAAATGCAATTGCTTACATAATGCATTTATATATACAATATTAAAAAACAGTATATATATTTATATTATATTATATTATATAGATAAATAATAAATAAAGTGAAAATACCTTTTAAATTGTATTTTTATTTATGTATTATTAATTTGTTTATGTGTTTCTTTTTTTTTTTTAAATTTTTATTTAATTCATAAATCACTGATAAAAATGTATTATATATGTGTTTATATTTGATTATATTAAATGAAAGAGTGTGAAAAATAACCTACCATAAAAAAAACTCATTTATATTTCATATAGGAATAAAAAATTTAAAGTAATAGAAAATAAGGATTTGTTACACGTATGCGAAATATTTTATTTTTACTAAAATTAATGTGTTTTTCATATGAGCATCATCTGCTTTTCATAAATATATATTTTGTGCTCTATAACATGATATATATGAATGTATATTATATTTATTTACTTTTGTATATACAGTTTGTCCCGCATTATTGCATTACAAAGCGGACCACCACATAATTCTGGGAATATTTCATAAGGATATAATTGTATTAAAGAAAAAAAAACATCTATCACATACACAGCTATTTAAAGAAATTGGTTCATCAACATTAATTTTTCTCGAAATCTTTCATGATAAAAACTAATATTATCCCGAATAACTTTTGTGCTCCTTTACAGAAACTCACAAGAAGTCACTGCATGCAAAGTTTAATGATGGGAATTGTATATTGAATCTATGTTACTATGGAATCCGTAACCGGTAAAAATGAAAGTATACAAATTGAGCATTGGTACACGAAGCCACATTGTATATATTATATTTATATAAATAAATGTGTGTACATATGGAATATTATAATTTATAAAGAAAATGTCTTATATAGATATATGTATATATTTTATGACATATTAATTATTTATTTATTTATTTATATATACATTAAAATGTGTATTTAACACATGAAATTATTAAAGAAAATTTAGAACAGAGGTGCTTATATTTTGCAGAGATCGTTTTATTTATTTATATATATATATTTATATATATATATTTCGATATATAATTCTATATGTATAGATATGAAAAATATGATATTAAAAAATCTTTGTATATAATAAGTACTTTAACTTTAAAATTCGCATATATAGTTTTATATTTTTTACTGTGTACACTAAACTTTTGAAATGTTAATTTTTTTTTATTCATATATTTATTAAAGTTTATAATGTAAGGATATACAAAAAGTATAAATTTTATGATATAAGGATGTACAATATCTTTATGAGATCTATATCTGAAAGATATTGCACATTATAGGAATGTTTTTTATTAATTAATTTATTTATATAAAGAAATTATCTGTACAGTCGGAGTCAACATATTTGAACCAACTGCTGCTATACTAACTAGGAAAACTTTTAATAAAACACTTCAAATCCTGGATCTAGCAATATTTCATTCGGTTTTTGAGATATCGGGCTATTTGTATATCGTTTTTCTCGGTCTTATTCGAAACTGTTGTCGGAAGTCGGAGACTATGGAAACTATGGAACCGACTCCATAGTTTAGTAAATTTATGATATTTATTATAAATCAAAAATCTTTGTATTCATATAAAGATAATTTGATAATTTTTTTGAATTAAACACGAATCTTGTATATGTTGAATTAAATTTGTTACAACAAACATACAGCACTGCTGTTATTTTACATACCATTTATTAAATATTTGTATTTTTATATTGTATCATACAAAACTATATTTATTTTATAATAATTAATGGCCACATATTCATATAATTTATAGTAGTCAGCCAGTCCCAGTATATATATTTTCCTGTCTGTGAGATGAACATAAATCAAATATTACACATTATATATATATATATACATTTCATTGTATATATATATAAATTTGTTTGATAATACGATATAGGTTTATTTTAAAAATTACATATATTTATAGAACCTATATTATAGATATATATATCTAAAAATTTTAAATAAACATAACCAGAAAATCAAATAACAAATAATATACACTTTTCCCCCGTTTTTCATGACATAACAAAGAATCCCCCTATAAAACACCGTAGATTTTAAAAATGAACTATATTTTGAATGGAAAATTAACCGCTTTTTTAATTATTTATTAAACATAAACAAAAATTTGAACACCCGATAAAAGCAATTCAATTAATTAACTATATTATTAGTAAATATAACTATTAAAAAAATGTAAACCGTTCATACCTATACCCGATTTTTAAAATGCTTGCTATTAGTTCTATTTTCGTTAATTTCTATTTCTTTCATAACGAAACAATCCTGTAAAGTAGCATTATCAATGTTACCGGACCAGATTTGTCTTTTTGACCATAATTTTTTTATAAAGGTTTTGAAAGTCGCGTGTACAACGAAGCACAAATGTACCTCAAATAATATAATAATAATAATAACTGTGCGATATAAAGTCTATATATATGTCAAATACATATATAGAATAAAAAATTGTCCAACAATTGTCCAAAAATAGGATGTAATGTTGAAAAAAATAAGCTACCAAAAAATAAATATATTCATAAAATATTTAACAATGTCACCGAAAAATATTTATTACAATATTTTGTTGTAAAATATATTTACATATATAAAAATAAAAAAAAAAATAACTACATCATTTTATAAACACAAAATATGTCTTCATATATTATTGTCCGTAAATAATATAAATATTTATTTATATATATATATGGCAAAGGTATTCTGAATACTCGTCGTACTCGGTTGTTATACCACCCATACTTATATTTTATATCACAAATTTCTGTATATGATGTTAAAAATATAAATACCAAATTTTTCACTTTATTTTCCGACTTTTATATATGTATATATCATACGTTTATGTATGATGGTGAATTAAAAAAAAAAAAAGAAGTAGGAAAAAAATATAATCAATAAAGCAACCGTTTGACATTATTATTTTTTTTTTCTGTTAATTCATTTTTATTTTTAATAAAAATTAACAAATATGTATGCCGCCATACCTTGACATATCGTTGAGCGATATATAAATTTTCATCACCGACCATATATATTTTTTATATATATATATAATATTTTCAGTAAAATACATTCAAATGAAAAATATTATAACCAAAAAACAAAAAGATCAAAAGTTATATATGTTTTATAATGTTCATACATACATTTATTTTTTTTTTGTATAAAAAATATTTAATTAAAGGTATATCCGTTTAGCATATACTTTGAATAGCTGTATATATTCATATATAGATAAATACATGTAAATAAATAAATAGAATTAAAAAATAAAACATCAAATAAAATTAAAAATTAAAAAACTTTTTATTTTTTAATATACAAAACATGTACTTATATACATTCAAATAACAACACATAAAAAGTAGATTTGTTTTTTTTTATTATTATTATTATTATTATTATTTGTTAAAGTATATATAAATATTTATTGTATTAAATTCAAAGGTGTTATTTGATTTATTTACATAGCATACATCTAATATATATACATACATTATCTATATATAATAAATACGCGTTTATCTTATCCGTTAATATATTCGCAGGCAGGGAGCAGAACATGTGAAATTTTGGTATACATTATTATAAGATATGCATATTGGTATATATAAAAAAGTTTTAAAGTTTTTTAATGGAAGAATTAAATACTAAAAAAAAACTTTATAATTAAATAAATATCATTTCATTTAACGTATATTTTTATTTTGTTACAATATAAAATATAAATTGTTTTGCACAAAGTATTTACATATATAAAATTAAATTTGCATTTTAATTTTATTAATATAAATATAGTATATATATATAAATACACACAAACCCAATTAACTGTGAACAAATTGGAAAATTATATATATATATATATATATATATATATATATATATATATATATATATGGAAAATGAAATTGAGAGGAAAATAGAACATAAAAGAAAATATTTTTTTGTGTTTTTTTTTGCTTGTAAACATTTCTAAACAATAAATTTGTTTTGTTTTTCCTTTTATAAAAAATTTATAAATGTTTAGAATGTAATTTTTTTTTGTTTGTTTTTGATTAAAAAATTTAATTTAACTATACTCGGGATTTATTATACATATTTTCTCATATTCAGATAAATATATATTCGAGTAGAGAAACGTATATTTGTATTCAATTATAAAAATATATATGTGTTTCATTCATTTGTATATATCAAATGTAACTCAGTTCAGATTAATTTTCAAAACAGTTTTACGGAATATTTCGTAGAATTCAAGATTTGCTGTAATTAGTAAAACTTTTTATATACCAAAAATATTGTTTAAAAAAAATCTGACGAATGGTTTAGGATTCTGACAGCATCCTTCGCCCTACTTGATTTCATAATCAGTTGGTTTTCACTAAGTGTTTGTAATTACCCGAATGCAACTCGTGGAACAATTTTGATTCGAAAAGAAAATAAAACAGAACAAAGAAAGAAAACAGAACAAAAATTAATTCAAATTTTGTTTCCATAAATTAGATAATTTTAATCTTTCAGAACATCACCTCGTTTTGACAATATCGTTAAAAATTTTCAATCATCGTCCCTGATTGATCGTTATGTGATTAAAAACAACATATTATTTGTTGATGAAGGTAAAGCATAAACATTATTTTTCAGTTAATCCATAAAAACCACTTGAAAATATAGAGTATTTTTTAGTTCACATATTTATTTCTTTAATCTTTCATTAAATTTAAATTTTGCAAATTAATATATAAAATGGGTATATGGTCAAATGAATAACATATGTATATAAAATTATTTTTCACAACATGAATTGTCGTCATAAAATTGTACCTTACTGTGAGAATATACAATACATTTTATTCTAACATCTATCCCTATAAGTGTTAACATTTGTATTTTTCATTGACACTATACAAAATTTTATTTAGGACTATGACTTTGATATATATATAAATAAATATATATGGAATACAATATAAAAGATAAAATATAAAGATATTTTATCAACATAAATTAGAATAAATATAATAATAAGTGTTTTCTCGCATATAAATATTTTTTTAACAACCATACATATATATAGGATTTAATTTGACTTCTCATATTTTTAGTAGTTATATACATATATATTATAATATATGCGTATATATATAATGTCCATAATATCCATCAAATAAATACAAAATTTAACATTTTAGAAAATCCTAAATATTATTTAACTTTATATTTATATAAATATACGTACAACATTTAGGAATAAAATATATATATATTTTCATTTTTTTAAAAAAGAAAAAAAAATAATATTTTTATAGTAAAATATCCCTTTTCTTTATATAAACATAAAAAAAAGCATTTTTTTTATCATAACATTTATCTGTAAATAAATATATCGTTAGCCTATATAATAATAAAGATATACACACATTATATTTTTATGCATTGCATGGTTTTTTTCATCTTTTTTTGAGACCCTTAAAAAGGAATATATGATTTTAAACGGTTGATATTCATCACATATACATATATATAACATATATAATGTAAATGATTTACAATTTTATATAATTTATGTGTGTAGTTATTATATTCGTATATTATTTTATATAAAAAAAAAAAAAGAAAAAATATGTCACAAAAAAAAAAGATGAAACATTTTTAGGACATATGACATGTTTTAAATAAATATTAAAATATAGGGTTGTTTATTTTATTATACATAAAATACGCATTCGTGTTTAGAAAATTCATATATGTATTGTAAATATATTTATACATACCATACTTACGTTGATGAATGAATGGTATATAACATATATGTATTTGCAGAATTATATCAAAGGGAATAATATTTAAGTTAATCCTTACAAAACCAAACAGAATATACACATGTGTATGTGAAACATATAGGATTGTTACTTATTATCATCCTCATTTGAAATATATAAATATATTTAAATAAAAAAAGATCTAAAGATATATCAAAAAATGATTTTCTAAATAAGAAAGTTTTTCTTGCAATCATCACAAAACAAAATAGATCCAATTTTTTTGTTTTGCGTAGATTTGTTTTTCCACAAAATTTGATATGTGCGACTAAAGTAATTCCTGGAATCGTTTGTTTGGGTTTAATTATTAAATTTCCCAGTTAATCATAAAATTTTTCATTTATACTTTTGATACAAACTTAAGTATAAAATACAACAACCTAGCAAAAATATAAAGAGTAAAAAAGGGACGTATTGTTCAGAATATAGAATTAGAAATACGGCTAACAACTTCACAGCTTCGCCCATTAACAAGGTCATTCTAACTTTTACTTTTATCTTAAAAATTTACCAGTTTTTCTTTTCTTCTTCTTTTTTTTTTGTGTACGTCAATATTAAATAATATTATGCTTTTATGTGCATGAAATGTACATGAAATAATTATAAGAAATTTTTATGAGTTGTAAATAAAAATCATAAAATTTTGTGTTTTACTATGGGTATGTGTGTGTGTGTGTGTGTTTATTTTGTATTAAGAAAGTCATTAAAAGTTTTGGGTTTTTATAAAGAAATCATCTTTGCAGCTGTGAACCAAAATATATATATATATATATATATTTTTTTATGAAATGGTAAATGGAAAAAAAAAAGTTAAAAACAATATATAATAATGCTTATATCAAATATATATTATAAACAATATATTTGTTATGTTATTATACAAAATAAATACACTTAATTTAAATAAATAAAATAACAATCATTTTATAAATATTTTTATAATATATAAATATTTTCTTAAATGTACAGCCATTACCAAAGAAGTGTTTTATAACAACATTTATTATTTCATTACATCATATTCCATTTGAACTTTCATTCGTTTCATGTACATATATAAAATTGTTACTATTATTATTTATATGTATACTTTTTTTTTTTTACTATTTTATACACAGATTTATATATGAGTTTTCTATTGTATTCTCAAATGTTTATATAAGTATATATAGATAGATATATAACAAGGTGGTATATTTTATGATGTATTCTACAAGATACATCAAAAAAATTGTGCATTGTTGTATATATTTTTGTTTATACATAGATATACAATATATAAATGATTTACGAAAAACATGAGAAAATTTTGTCCATTATATAAATTCATTCAAATATATATACGTATATAATATTAAAACCATCATCCATCCATTCATTCAGAGCTATCACCAACACTATATATACGCACATACATATATACATGTATATTGCCATTAAATGGTAAAAGAAATACATTCCACCACCAAGCCTAATATAATATATGTAATCGCTCCAATATAATAAATATATACCCCGAAAAAAAACATATATATATATATAGGAAAATATATAAACATAAAGTATATGGAGAAAATATGAAGAAAAAAAATGAATATATATATATATATAAAGAAATAATACATGGGAATATTGCGTTTATTGCCGCATGTTTTATGACCATATTAAGGGATTTATTATTTATGAAAAGCACCAAAAATTATATCATTTATCACTTGAAATATAATTTTTGGGGAGTGAGCTTGTGTCGCTTATGCTTATGATTATACAACATGGTATATATGAATTGCTATTAAAAAAAAAATAGAAGAACTCTTAAACCAAAGAACTGGAATATAATGTGTATATTACACATTTATATAAATATATTTATTCATTTTTTTTATTCTGGTTTTTCATTATTTTGTTTCCACAATTTCTGCTTTATTTTTGCTCTAATGATCTTATTTCTTCAGTTTTTTTTTCACATTATTATATAAATATATTATATATATGCCATTTTGTACCCACATCAAATTCATCCATTTTACTCATTATTTTCTATATATATATATATATACCTAAATATTGTATTTTGTATATAATATACACAAAAGAACATAAATATATTTTGTTCTATATATATAAAAATTTTTACTAACACGTTACCATCCATTAACAATACATAGTATATATATATATATATATATATAGCATATACACACACCATTCATTATCTATCTATATATAAAGTTGACATAAATAAAAAAGAAAGGCATTATTATATATATATATATATATATATATATATATATATATATGGTATATTTACGTATAAGAAGAATAGAAAAAAAAACTAAATGAAAAACAATAGAATCAAGAAAAAAATAAGAATCTTGAAGAAGAAAATAATTATTGCAAAATAAAAAAAAAATTATAATACATGAAATAATTTATCTTGAATAAGTTATATCTATAACACTTTAGATTATTCAGAATCCAACCATATTGTTGAGAAAAATAGCTATATATATAAAGTGTAAATTAATGAAAAAATATGATGATTTAAAAATATGAAAATTAATATTTTTTTTTGTATTCACATTATGCATATGTATATATTTGTAAATGGAAATCTATTTTTCTATATCTGTGTATATTTTATGGTATAATATTAAGGAATAAATGTATAGTATAACATAATTAATGTGATTTCAATTTGTAAAAAATGTAAAACTCATTGTCATAACATATAATTTTTAACGCTTTTAATCGTTACCTTGATATACTTTGCATCTCATATCGTGATTTGTCAGTGCAAGTTAAGGTTCTAAATTTAGCATAAATTCGAATTTGCTTTGATATAATATATAATAATAATAATTTAAACCCACATCGTAAAAGTGTTAATCATATAGAATATAAAAATGAAATTAAATCTATTTAATGTTATTATAATCACTTTCACAAAATTAATTAATTATTATATAATTTGAAATATTTAATTATACGTCTTATAATCTGATTCTGTAAAATTTTCATTATATACTTATAATCTTCTTTTTTTTTTCTACAACTTTTTCTCTCACAAAAATGTTCATTTAATTGTAAAATTTGTTTTATATTTATACATATATAAACTTTTATATAATCCATTTTATCACTGTAAAATCATATTAAATTTATATATATCAAATATATAAATTAAAAAAAAACATATGTGTAATATATTATTATATTATACTGATTATAACGAACGATACGTACAACAGTGGTAAAACCAAGTTTATGTATATATGGAATTAAAAAAAAAAAATGTTCTTTTTTATATAAACTCGTCGTATATAAATTAAGTGCTTTTTTTAACAATTTTGTATTTGATATCTATATATGTATGACTAACTAATTTTTATATGATTAAAATCTTATGTGGATTTTTGTTTTTTTGTTGCGAAAAAATGTTAATATGATAAAATCCTTTTTATGATAGGTAAATCCCGTTTTAACGGGAACCACTTTTTGATATAGTCAGTTTTCGTTGTGATTTTTATCAAATATTGTATAATATAATCTATTAAAATTATTTATCATAAGTAAAATATTTAATATCTATAGACATAGACTATGTAATTACAATAAAATTTATTTATATTTTATTAAAAATCATTTTATCCAAATGTATATATGATGTTCTTTTTTTTTGTTTTATTCATTTCTAACAAAGAAAAAAAGTTTAATTTTACAAATAAATAGCCATATATTTTCTATATCTATATAATTATATATAAGAAAAAAAAATCCGTATATGCATATTTATTTTTTTTTATATTATACGTTCAAATATTTATCTTTTGAATTTTCTTATATATATCGTAATATATGTATATATGAAAAAAAATTATATGCTTTTCCCTCGGAGATTTAAAGATTTATTTTGAAATTTTTTGATTTTTTTTTTTTACATTTCATTTTCATCATCATTCATTCATTCATCTGCCCGCGTAATATTTTAGATGGTATATATATAACAAAATATTACTTTATGTGTATTTTATAGAAGAATGATTGTAGAAAAAAGTTTTTGTTTTTCTTTTTATATACAAATATAATATTTTCTTTTATTGTATTTCCTTTGGTTGCGTATTTTTTTTGTTCTTTATATTCCATAACATCGTATAATTATTTTGCCTAAGAGAAAATAGACTGAATAAATAAAAAAAAAAAAATTACGTTAGATTGGTAACAAAGGTTCATATATAATTGTATTTATATTTTCCGTGTATTTTTCTTTTTTATATAATATTATACCAAGTAGATTATATTCAATTTATTATTTATTATTTTATTGTAGTCTTAAATGTTTATATGGTATATAGAGAAAAAAAAAGTTGTGAGCAACTTGCAGGTAATATATTAATAAATAGCGTTAAAAACATAAATAATACTAAAATTATACAAAAGTAAATTTTAATTAAGAAAAAAAATAAAATTATAATAATATAAATTCTATATAATTACATTGAATTACTGATGGTATTATTGCATTACGATACTTATTGTATATACTACATGATATATATGGGTGGAATATTTATATTATTAATACACGGTGATTTTAGGTGTACTGAAAAAAGCCGCATGATTTGAAATCGGCCATTAAGGATCCAAACTTTCTTTTTGTCCGTTGGACTTTAATTTTAATTATTGCCTAACAGCAATTTGGCAATTTCATAGTAATTCACAACCTTTAACTGAAATACCTTCCCAAACTGTAACGATTTCCTGACAAACCCCTTCATTTTTTTATTATCCTTTTAATTGTAACCGAAGTTTTTTGATATGTTTTACCAAGTTTTAGATCGGGTTAAAGTCATCGTGATTATGATATACGATTTAATGATATAAATTATCTGATGAACAATTTAAATTTTACAACAAATCACTGTTTATATATAGTCAACGTATTCTATAAATAATGTATTGATATATGAAAATCATACTATATGGTTTAAAGAAGAATAAAAAAAAATATACAATGGAACTATTTGGCAATTAAATTTTTACATTATTATATGCGACGATATCGACTGATGTTTTATACATTGCGGGTATATAAGCATATACCATATATTATATTGATATATATATAGACACACAAGTATCATATTTCTTAATTCTTCAAATTCATTCATTAAACAAATTGCACAACTAAAAGTATTTTATTAATTAAATATTTTATACGATTCACGTACAAATATCACAATATGTGCGCTCGCTCTCTTATATCAATTTAATTGAAATATAATCAATTTAAATGGTATTCATATATAGAAATATATATATATATATATATGGAAGAATTTATACAGACAATTATAAAATAAACGTACATATTCGTTTTGTATATATATTTTATAGTATACATATTGTATATAGAAATTCTATATGTATACATATTGAAATGATGTATAAAATTTAACATTTTAAAGAAAACAGTTTGGGTTTCTCAATATGTATGTATATTCGTATGCATGCAAACGTTGTATATAAAATATGAATTGGTTTTTGAAAATTTAACATATCGCACATTACCGCATTATAGTATATAACTAATATACATTGAATAAAAGTATACAGACATTAATTATCAATTATTATTCTTTTATATGGTATATATATATAATATATATATATTTATTCTGTGAATATTTTTAGTATATATTCATGTAGATATATACATCATTTCTTTAATTAAAATCTTATATACATATATGTATATTAAAACGTTGTTAAATTAAAAGTAAACATAAACACATGTAATATAATATATATTTATATATATATATAACTAACACACATTTCGCATACTCTACTATAATACATAGTATATATTTATGCATATGAATATATAGTAAAAATTCTAAATATTAAATAAATGTAATTATTGAAATAAAGAAATAATTATTTCTGGAAATAAATTGAGGTTTTAACATATTATATTATATTATAAATTAAAAAAATTCACGGAAAATATTTAAAGAACAATTCTTATATTGGATTATTTTACCGAAAAAAAAATATTGTTTTAATATTTTAAGTTGGTTTTTAATATGTATATTTGAAATTATTCAATTAAATATGCGTGCGTATGTACACAGGGAAATGAAAATTTACATTGTAATTATTAATTGTTTTTTGTAATTAAGTTTTTTTATTCAAGTATATATAAACACAAATAAATAATAATAAGTTTCATTTATAATCCAATTATAGAGTTTACTATTTAATAAAATTATATATATTATATAAATGTGTAAAGAATTTAAGAGTTTTATTTGAGTGAATGGATTAATGATTTTGGAGTTTTGAAAATTTCATGTCGATGACAATTATCGTCCGAACCTTGGAGGTAGAGCAAGCAATTGGCCAGGAGTAATGTTACATTGGATAACATCACTCAGTATACCTACTCTATTAATCCCATTATAAAGCAACGAGTATTTATCAAGTAAATATATTATAATTCAATCTTATAGGACGTCATAAAAAAAAAAGAAAAATAAATATATTATATAACTGTGAATGTAATTCAAATAATAATAGATAAATAGAAATAATGTCGCATGTCTTATTATAGGATTGAAACGGACGACCTCAAAATGTTTTCAGACTTTTGAAATTCGATGTTTTTATATATAAACTACACCACAGAGCCATATCA
The DNA here is from genome assembly GCA_958336335.1 of Dilophus febrilis. NCBI lineage: Eukaryota > Metazoa > Arthropoda > Insecta > Diptera > Bibionidae > Dilophus > Dilophus febrilis. The sequence continues at coordinate 23,408,387 of OY284469.1, read as the reverse complement.
ATACTCGTATGTGTATTATAAATTTATTCAAATATTTTTTATTTTATTTTATTCTTATACATTTCGTGTTACTTTAGGGATTTAACTGCGAATATATAAAAAACTGAAAATAAAAAAAAAAATAAGTAGAATTTACATTTTTCACATTACCATGTAAAAATGTAAAATAATAAATATACAAAAAAAACCAAATATAAGTATAAGTATAGCGAAGAAGAGATATATGTTTAGTTCAATACACCTTTATGCGATTTACCATATACAAAGATATACCGATTACTTTGTACAAATATTCATTCTTTTAAATATCCTGAAAAATATTCCTTCGTTATATATACTAAATAAAGACAGATAGATTTTTTTTGTTTTTGTTATTTTGCATAAATGTAGAAATTAGCTTTTATTCTATACTATAAATTTCTTATGTTCTATCAGAAAGTAAAAGGAATAATGCTATTGCAATCAATACAAAATATATATGTTGATATATAAATATAAGGTACGCAATCATTTCGTGTATACCTTCTATATACATATGTATGAATGACTCCGCAAATAGAAATAATACAAAAGAAAACTATATATACAGCTATATAGAATTCATTTAATTGTGTACGGATGCGATATGTATTTTGGGTTAAGAAATTACCACAAAATAATGTGAATACAAAACTCGTACCTTATACCTCCTGTTATATGTTGTATAGATCTATTCATATACCAAAATTTATTATCAAAATCGAAAAAATGAATGAATGAATGAAATAATATATGTAAAAATGGAAATCATCTCAACTATATATAAAACAAAATAAAAAAAGAAAGCGAAAACAAAAAGAAAAGGAAAAAAAACGGCTCCATAAAATAATGAAAAAGAAATCTATACAAAAGATAAAACATATTTTACTTCGTTTACCAAATTTGACATTATTGGCATTTCAACACGATTTATTACACATGTATAATAAAACATAAAAAAGTTGTTATAAACACAAGTTCCTATATTTTTTTTATGCTTGTTGTATTTTCTTGGATATATGTTTTTTTTTTATATACAATCTATGGGAATATTTTGTGTGCGGAGTTTTGTATATTTGTAGGAAAATTTTCAACATACTGGCATGTATATAGAAAAAGTTATAATATTGCGTTTTTTTTTTATATTTACGAATATATATATAAATATATAATTTTCTATGATGCTCTATAAAAATTTGTATAATATTTAACGTATATGATGTAAAAAATTTTTATTTTTATACAAGGGCAACCGCTAAAGTAGAAGTATCCTTAACAAAAAAAAAACACTCTTTTAGTTTGTCAATTTGATTATTATTTATTTTTCAACATAGCCTTTTTCCATCGCCGAATATAGTTCATCAAATGATTTTCAATTAATTTTATTCCATCTGCGGATGGGCGCTTTTTAATACGTAATTCATCTTGCAAAATATTCGAACGAAAAAAAGTATGCACTGGCAATTGTTAATGAAATTTTGACAGAATTCTTATAAAGGACGGTTCTAGTAAATATAGAAAATAAATATATATATTTTCCAATAATGAAACTGAAAGGGTGATTATATATATTTTCGTACTTTCGAATTTGCCCTCTTATATGTTAAATTTATAAATATACATTGACATTTTATGGGACTATCAAACCATATATATATATATATAATAAGTGCAATATAAAAAAATTATATACATATATTGAAAAAATAACCATAATACAAAAATACAACTCTATATTTAATGTATAACAACAAATATCATAAAATATTTTTAAAATGTATAATATTATAAAGAAGTATACATATTTTTCGTACTCTCAATTTATTTCATATATTTATATATATAATTTTGTAAATTATTTCTTATTGCTATAAATAAAAGAATTGATTTCCGATTTGTGTATTTGGAAAAATAAAGCATATACAGGATGGTTAAAAAAATCTGATTGCTGAATACATTCCTTAAAGGGATGAATATTATACAAACGGCAATTTTCCGGTAATTCTTATGTTTATAGAAATAAAAAAGTACTTATCTATGGCATTTCATTTAACTTGCTTAATTTCTGTGACACGAAGTGATTTATGTAATTTAATACTATCTATCTATATATGATCGAAGCATTTATGAATGCGAAATTTAATGCGAATGATTGGTTATATGGAATAACAATTGCAATTTACAAATTCGGTAGTAATACATTCGTTTACCAGGTCTACACTACACTAAACATATTATTAAAGTAAATCGCACCCGCAGTATGTGCGTAATGTATATGTAAATTTAAAAATTGATATATAAAAAAACACCTTTTTAGGAGTATATCCTAATATTTATTTTTGTTCAATTCAAAAATCAAAATAAAATAAAAAAATACCTCTATAATATACGTATATTATAGAAAAAATTGTTTTTCAATTTATTATTTATTTCATAATTTAAAAATATAATGTTGCGTGTATTGTATGAAATGAAAGTATTCGCCCACATGTTCAAAAGGATAATGATGGGAAATTCTATATACATATATGTATTTTGATTGTATTTGAAATTTTTTTCGCTTTTGAATCATAAAATATCGAATTGAATTCATTTTGAAATGAATAAACATATGAGTAAAAATTATTTATTTTAAATTGACTTATGCGTTCCCTTTTTTTATTTGATATATAACAAATATATAATGAACAAAAAATGCTATTAACAGAAAAAATTCATTAAACAAAAACATTATATATAAATAGAAATGATTTGACATTCATAATGATTTGACATTCAATTTATTATTATACATTATTATATCTTGATTCGATTTTAGTTCTATATTTTTTACACTTGATTATATGTTTATGAATAAAAACTGTTAAAAAAGTCAAACTGTTCTGTTAAAAAACGTCATTTAAATAAATTCAAGTGTGTATTATGGTTGTGTATTCAACTTCCACGAATAAAATGTTGATGTGTAAAATTATTAAACTTAAAAGTATTTATATAAATAATAAAAACCAAACTATCATACACATACATATATTACAATTATAATATTAGCAATGATAGTGAGAAATGATTTAATTCATAATACATTACATGTAATAGATAAATCAAATCTTAATAAATATAATATACCCATATTATATAAATATATATAAGTTCACTACTGGTTCACTGGCGTGGCGTGACGAACTTATTATAACATAAATAGAAACATTTTCATATAAATAATATAAAAATAAACAAAATATATATAATATATATAGAAAATGTTACGTTCGTGTACATCTGTATAAATAAAGATTTATATGAAGAAGATTTTATCTTATGGTATATACATAACTATATATATATATGTTTCATATATAAACTTGTAGAAAAATCTATAGCAGCTGTTACAAATGACATTTTAATACTCTGAAAACAAGAAAATATATACACATACTATATATATATATATATATATATATATATATAATAACATATATAAATGAAGATGAAAATATATATCTGTCGGTGCGGTATCTATATATATATATATTAATATTATATATATATATGTTTAAATGTGCTTTTTCTTAACATATATAGTTTATATACATATTTTTTTGTTTTTATTATTTATAAATATCTTTATATATGTGTAATTTTATAGTCACATACAGAAAGATATTAATGTATAAAAATACTTGTACCACTTTGGATATAACAAACAACACTATAAATATAATATTCATAAAAATCATGGTAAAAAAAAAGAAAAGAAAGAAGAAGTAAACAATGATAAAAAAAAAAGAAAAGAAAAGAAAAGAGGTCAAGGAATAAAAACCAGGGAGTAACAACGCAGTGTCTAATTATATAAACATAAATTTTTGTTTTTATTTTTCTATATGTTTATGAATATATATTACATTCTTTTCGTTTTCTGTTGTTGGTCGGGTATCTAAATAAAAAAAACAAAATTGCAAAAGAAAGGACACGAAAGGATTTAATAATAAAAATATTACTTTTATATATAGAATATTTTATAATTATGTATAGTGTTAAATTTTATACATGAAAAATATCCTTTAAATACATATATATATTATTATATATAAGAATTTAAGGATATATCTTATATTTGTTTGCATATTTAATATTAATTCTTCAAGGACAATATCGTTTGTGTTAAAAACAAAATATATTTAGGTTAAAACTTGTGCATTACAATATATATATTGTATGAAAAGTAATATATGCGTAAAGGCTTAAAACTTTTTTTTTAAATACATACAATTCACTCTACTCTATATTTATTTATTTTGTATTTTCTGAACGACAATATAATACTTTGTTTTTTCATTTTGTTTTCCCATGGATTTTTCTTTTTTTGAATAGAATGCATTATTACTTTTATTATTGATAGTTTCCTGATTTAGATCAGTTTTTATATTTTTACAGTAGAAAAAGTCACAAAAACTTTAATTCTGAATGAAATTTTCCGAGCCGAAAATTCATTTAAAGATCTCAATCTCAATCTTAGCTTTATATATCGAAAAGTGGCTCATCTAAAAAATTAAGTACCTTTACAACTAATTCCTGACTACGCGTATCCTATAACTTTGACAAACTACAGTTGGTTAAATTGTTAAATTCAAATTGTATAAATTATAAATTGATTACAAACTATATTAAAGAATGATGATGTTTTGTTGGTGAATCCGCCGTATCAATTAGTTACATTGTAATTTTTATTTCGTAAAAATATCTATTAAATATCTGTTAAATATACATTTAAACATTTTTTAAATATCCCACAGTATTTTCCTTGAATGTTATATGGCAATTTATTTATTCATAGGTGTTTTGAAAAAAAAAACTCAATATAATATAAACTCAATATTATACGTTGTTTTGCAATAACAAATGTTGGAATTTTTCCTTTAAATCTCTTTCTAAATGGAATCATTTTTTTTGTCTGAATAAATTCTATATTTAATATTATTGCGGTTATTGTTATTAATATTTTATTTTAATATAATTCTTTTATTTAAAATATCGTAAACATTTTTTATATTTTAATTTTTGTTTCCTTTTATTAAGATGCTGTGTGTAATAATATTATTATTGATAATAAATATTGTTATTATAAAAATATATAGATGAATATTCACATTTATTTGTATTGATTTGTTTGTTTGTTTTTTTTGTATATCTACCTTCTATAATATATAGAGTGAATGTAAACCAAAACGATGAATACTACAAAAATTACTATATACATATAAATGATTGAAAATAGATATAAAATAAACATATAACAAATAAATTTTATTTTTATAAACATTTTTATCATTGTATTTCCAGTTCATTGAAATTATTCAAATTTTTCATCTTGTTTTATTAAAAAAAAAATATATATACGCGATTTCATCTATATATAGATATAAATTATTGGAAAAAATCAACATGTTCTGTATTTTATTATATTATTTATGTATATGTACATCTTTGTATATTTTGATTATAATATGCGTGTATATAATCGTGTATTCATTCATTCCATTCATTCATTGTCGATTCACACTCGAAATAAATCTATACATTTATTACAAAACAGGGTAAAAACGAGATAGATATTCATATATGATTTCTACTATGTTTAGTAAATGTTAAAAATATATTAAATTTTCCATTCAGTTGGAAGTAAAATTTACCATATTTTCAAAAAAATATCTATTAAAGAAATTTCTTCATAACGCCAATCATAAATATATACATTATAAATAATCAGATTAAATGAATATAGTTTAAAATATATAAATGAAATTGATTCGCTTTTCTCAACATTCATCAAACATTTTTGTTTTCTCTAAACATTCATCAAGCATTAGGGAAAAAAATTACAAAAAAATAAATAAATTTTTACAGGAATGCTAAATTTTACAATTATCGCTAAAAAAAATGAATGTATAGATAAAACATTCTCATAAATTTCTTTTTTTAAAAGACATAATTTATATCTGAAGGAATTACCCTGTTTAAAAAAAAAATATTTTTTTATATTATTTATGTAAAGTAAATGTATAGAAAAAAGCACTTGACATAATGAGATTTTCCAATATTGAGTGTCTGTCTATACCTGATAGGTATATACCATATACATATAATATTGATGATAACAAGAATAATAAGGTGTATACTGCATATATACTCTGTTATTGCGGTTGGTTATCAATAATAATCTTATTGATGTTGGGGAATATTTTGTAAATATTTTATATATATGGCGATTCGTTTCTGAGAATTTTGTATTTATTAATACATATAAAATATCTATATATTATAAATGAATATTAAGTGAATAAATATAAATTTACATATATACATGTATATTATTTTACTTTATTTTTACTTTCAAATTTATATTATTTTTATTTTTATAGCGGAAAATTTTTGTTTTAAATTAAACGAAAAATAAACACTGAAAAAAAATCAGTTCAACAGAAAAGGAGTCAAGCGAAAAAGGTGCGGTTAAACTGTTTATACAATTTTGATTTGGGCTTGTATGAGAGTGGCTGACATAATCAAAAAAAAGTCACAAAAAAAAGAAAAGCGTTTGAAAATTACATTCGAATCGGTTAAGTAGTTTCTGAGGATAGTTAAGACAACCCATTCACTTTTTGTATTGTTAGCAATAACAACTCATGAAAAACGAACACGAAATTTTGTACTTATAGCCTGAGGTGTTTGCAAACACATTTTTATATCATAAATAAACATAAACCAAACCAATTCATTCAATTATATCGGTTAAAATTTGTATCAATAAAAAAATGATTACATATTAATATGATAATAATAACATTTTATTTGTTTTTTAAAGATTTAAATCAATGCAATTTTGATTCTGCATTTAATGATCTCCGCATATGTAACAGATTAATATTTAATGTTAAAAACTGAACGCGATTTATAAATCGAATATACATTAAATCGTTTAAAGTGCGATATGTTGATTGAAACAAATTCTTTTTATAGAACAATATTCGAATATGAATATATACACACATATAAATATATAAATAAAGTGTTTTTGATATTAAAAATTTAATGTACATGAATGAAAAACCATGTAATATTATTATCCTTTAAGTATATTTTATTTATATTTTATAATATATTTACTATATATATATATCTATCTATTATATACTGATAAACAGATGTATGTACCATATTATATATGATGCTTATAGAATAATAAAAAGAACGGATATATTATTATTTTTCTTTTTATATATACATTTTATCATTCGCAGATATATATATATATAAATAAACTCGTATCAGTAATAATTTATACAGTAAAACATGTTAAGTTGACCATATCTATAAATTGATTGATTTTGAATTTGTACTGATGGAGTTTGAATGGCCCCAGCAGAATTCATAGACTTAAACCTCATAACGTAACCGGATTGATCAATTTTGGTTGGCCCCACGAGTGATATAGTAATAATAGACAGGTTTCACTGTATATTTATTTCAGACTGTAGTTATTATATATTTTCCGTTATCTGAGCCATGCAATTGTTTTTCTATATATCGCATATAAATTGGTATATATCTCTGATAATATTTCCTTATATATATATATATATATATATATATATATATAAATAGTAAATATAACAAGTAATAATAATAATGATAATAATAATAATAATAAAAATAATAATATCGTAATATTACAAATATATATATACATGTTAGAATTTTTTTGAAAAGGAATATTTTTCAATACACAAAACTTGTATGTACATATAATCATATAATATATAAATTTTTATGTAAATCTATAAAAATAATATAATACAAAAAGGAAAAAATATTTCAAAGCACAACAAAGCAACAAAATAAAAAAATATATATTGCAATTATTTGTTTGTTTTTTTTTATTTTATTTCACTTATATATTCACGAGTATATTTATTTTTTTGTAATACATTTTTTTGAAATTATTTGTTCGCATTTATTTACAATAAAATAAAATAACGCTATTGAAAAATGGTTCATATAAAATATATAAAAGATAAGTATTATATGAGTAAAATAAATGTATGTACAATATCTCCCTTTATTCTGTATTACTGCATGCATGCATATATAAATAAATCGTATATAATTTGTATATATAGATAGATATATAACATTAAAAAGAAAATATATTCTATATTCGTTAAAATTCTTTTTATTTTTTTACAGATATATGTATAAATACACAAGATTTTACTTTATATATTAAAATATAGTCATACATTATATGACACAAATTTAATTACACCCTTTCCCAATCGAAAAAATCGCAGTTATTTATAATAGTATGCATTTTGAAAACGAAACCCCTTTCAAAGGAAAACATATCAAATAGATAAATAAATCATCAAAACGAAATATTGCTATAACACTAGATTTCAAAAAGCAATAAAAAAAAATTACATTATATAAAAGTAAAATGGTCTCACTATTTAAACACCACTGCGAATTCTCATTAAAATATATATAGACAAAAAAAGTGTCTTAGTAATGTTTTGATATGCTGTACAACACAAAATAAAAATAAATATTATTTATAAATATTCAACAAAAAACACACAAAAAAAAAATCGAAATACTAAAGAATTAAATTAAATTAAATTTTATATATCCATTTGATAAAAATTGTTTAAAGAATTATTATTGTTATTATTATTATTATCATTTTTATTTTATTTGTTTGTTTTGTAAAATTGAAATAAAATTTTACTATAAAATAATACGATATATATTTTTTTATAAAAACGTATATGAATAAAATGGACTGAATTGCAGTAGTTTAAATATGTATATATATATATATATATATATATATATATATTTATACAGAATTTAAAGATATTTAAATGTAATTTTTATTTGTCTTCCAAGATCTTTCAATATACATAAAATAATGCACTATATAAATGGAAAAATAGAAATAGAAAAATAAATATTTAATTTCTACTTGAATGTTCATATAGAAAAATAATCTTAAAGGAAAATTTTTAATAACAGAGTTATATATAATATAAATATTATATAGTAAAATATGATTTTGTTTCATCTTAAATCAAATAATCAATAAAAGATAAATAAATAATTATATTAAATATGTATAAAGTTATAGTTAAAAATTAGTACTAATATTTAATTATTTTTTTTTGTATTCATTTCTTAGGTTTTGGATTTGTTACATTTCAAAGTGAAGATGTAGTTGATAAAGTTTGTGAAATTCACTTTCATGAAATTAATAATAAAATGGTAAGTAATATATGAATTTTGCTACTTAACTTTCTTTAATTATAAAAATTATATAAATGCCTGGTGTATTATTCACGTTAAGCTCTAAAATGTAATCTAAAAGAAGAACCATGTATATTTATGTCGCGGTATTAAGAAAATTGACTGAAAGGTTCAAATGAATTTGCTAATTGAAAATGGGTAGCAAAGATTTTAAAAATACTTTGAATTAATTATCATGATTTTTTTTTGTCGTATAAGCTTTTTACTATTTCGTGTATCAATTATTAAATAATTTATTTAAATTGATATGATTTTTTATACATATTCATATTCACAATTGGTTAACTTCAAAAAGGTTGCAGTATTTATTAATAAAATAATATTCAAAATAAACAATTCGAATGTTAGGCAATTATTAAAAAAATTAATTAATTAATATCTTCATTCACATTTTATGAATATTCTTTCCATTATTAAATGTACGATACACCGATGTAGTGTAAAAAATTCAAAAATTATATAATTGTTTTCTATATTTATACACAGGTTGAATGTAAAAAGGCGCAACCAAAAGAAGTGATGCTGCCTGCAAATTTAGCAAAGACAAGAGCGGCTGGCCGAACAGCATATGGTGAGTTGGTAGTTTTGAGCGGTGGTCCGTCTGGTTCATTAGGAACCATTTCGGCACCGACAACCTCATTACGTTATGCACCATATCCTTTACCTGCTACCTTAACTGGTCAACAACAACAGCAACAACAACACCAAACGGCTCACATTATTCCGTTAACAAGTGCAACCCCATCCATTTTACAATATACAACTACACCACAACAAACGCTATACGATGCAGCAGCGGCAGCCGTTTCCTATAAACGTATATTGGCGGCTGCAGCTGCTGCAGCTACATTACGTCCACACCACCATCATCACCATCTTAATCCTCATCACACCACACACACAACTCATCCACATCCACATTCATCCCATCATGCACATGTACATGCATCCCATCCACATGCTCATCATACACATCCTCATGGTCATACGAGTGGTCATCATCCTCATCACCCTCATTCACATTCACATCCTCATCATGTACATCCGCATTTATCCCATCATCATCATCATCATGTATCGGGAACGACAACACTGACACCACAACCGGCACCGGCAAGAGCCACAACTACCCTTGCCTATCCCTTAAGTGAACTGTTAAGTGTTCAAGGTCTTGACGTTTCAGCTCTGTATGGTTTACCTACAGCGGCTTCCTTAGGTCTATGACCATCAACACAGTCAGGAGCTACCATTTTTACGCAATTTCAACGACCCCATTAATGAATGTATATATAATTATATTAATTTCATTTAATTTTTTAAATCATATTTCCATTCAAATAATATGTATATCAAATTTTGCGTATAATAGTTTTATTAATTATTTAATTTAAATTATTTTTGTTCTTTCATCATTACACAAATATATACGTTAAGATAATTTTCTTATATATATTATAAATATTATAAACCAACATCGAAATTCTAGTCAAATTATTTCTATTCTGAATTATTAATTTAATACGAAAATAATCTATATAAATACAATAACGGAAAACATTCCTTGCCATATTTTCCTCATTCCTTACTCAATGCTTTCCTCAAAAATGTGTATCACAAAATTCTGAAAGGAAATGTAAACAATTAACGCTATAAAATAAACTCTTTATTTTTTTTTAATTATATACGTTAATATATTTACATTACTACTATATATATATATACATATTTGTAAATAATTATAATATTAATTTTTCAATTTTTAATCTACATTAAAATATAAAATTATAAACTATATAAATGAAATTAATAATAATATCAACTTTTAAGAAGCAAATTTATCCATAAATATATGCCAATTTTTTTTTTAAACAACAAAATCTTTATATATACATATTATATTATATATATACATTTTTTGTAATCGTTAAGGAAATTTTTTATAGTTGAAAATATCATTTGATACTGAAACTATTTGATTTGAATTAAAAAAAAAGCTTTATGGAAGATTGCACATTTTGTTAAAAAAATGTAGTTGTATAAGAATATAACATTTTTCAACATACTTATACAATTATATTATACACAGTTTATATAAAAATTATATAAGATGAATTAAAATTGTTGTTCCAAGTATTAATTAATTTTTTAATATATAAATGAATACAAACAAAAAACACGCGTGGATGACACAAGAATGTTTAATGATATTTATTTAAGAAATATATATACATAATATAAATTTTCAAAACTAATATAGCTTATTAATGAATATATATAGAAACAAAATTGTCCATTTGATTTTTTTTTTAATCATACATATCGCATTATATCTATATAATTATATATAACAGACTAAAGTTCAAAATTTAAATCGTCCAATCGTGAGTGTTTTTTTTTCTTTTACTTAATCAAAAACGTTTTCAACTTGAAATTATTTCCTAAACGAATTTCAGTATTTCATTATATCTCTTATATAAAATAATTTATATATAAAAATTGATGAATTCATCATGTAAAATAAAATTTTAATTAATCAAACAAAACAAAAAACTATATATAAATTATAAATTTTTTTTTTTAAATTAAACTAATAAAAAAAATGCAAATTTTTAATGAAATTATTACAAACATAAAATAAAAAAATATATAATAATGCTATATTTTGTAATATATTCAAAATACGCAGTTTCACGCATATTTTACTTATTTATATATACCACAATATACATGCATTTATTTTACAATCATTTATATATAAATTGAAATTTTTAATTATTTATATATTAAATGAAGTAAAATATTTTTTATTTTATATATAAATCGCTAATTTTTTTTTTTTTGTTTCTTTCATTAACGCAATGAAATGCTCCGAAACATAAGAAAATCAAAATTATATCTAAAGAAAAAAATAAAAGGATAAACATTATAAAAAATAATAATAAATAGACAAACATTTTTTCAGCCTATCACAAACAAAGGAAATTCATGATTTCGTGACAGGTTTTTTTAATATAGTGTTTCTGTTTTATTTATCGTGGACAATTCTTTTTTTTTATAAATATAAAATAATAAAATTGTAATTATATCATTATATTTATTGGAATCTAATTAAAATGTGTGATTGATATAAAATGTATGAATGCATATGTAATTTATATCCAAAAACTATGAACAATGAATGAATAAAAAATAAAATCAAAAAATTTGAGTGTGATTTGAAAGTAATTGAATTATGAAATAAAAAAAAAGTCACAAATTTTTGAATAATTTAAATATTCTATATATATATACTCGTAGATTAATTATAGATTATCCGATAAGTGGAGCAGCGAGCGTATATACTTAAACTATAAATATAATGTTATTCAGAAGTTTTAATTTTTAGATTTTAATATAGAATGTTTTTATAAAATTTTAAAAAGGTATGTTAGATGAAGGTGTAGATAATTTAATAAGGTCTCATGATTTTCTAATGAATTTCGTTATTCAATATATGTTAAATGTAGAATAAACTTAAAGCAAATTTCATTTCATCCATACATTGGTCCTTTTTTTATTTTTAATATTATATTGGTCCTTATTTTAATATTATCTCTCTATAAGTCTATATAATTTCGAAATGAAGACAATAATAACGTATTAAAAGATTTTCATATATTCCTTTGCATCTTATCATTGATTATGAATTAATCAATACAATCAGATAAACACTAATTCATGTACGGTATGGTTTTGAATGGTTTTGAATTAGCGTTAATTATATGTCATAGATAAATAAATACACATACATTCATGCATAATATTCATGAACATAAAAACTATATTTTATAAATTTTATATGATTAATGAATGCATATAATATTCTAAAATAAAACAGAAAATAAAATAATATATAATAAACATGTTTGAATAAATGTTTAATGTTTATACAAAAAAAATAAATATAGTATTCATAAAATAGAAATATAACATAAAATAATATATATATATATATCTATATATATGTATAAAAAACATTCTAACTTCATAGTGTTAGATTTTATCTTGATCTACATTTTCATTAACAATAATAATAATAAAAATTTAATAATTATATATGACCTTTATCGTAAAAGATGAAAAAAACAGTTTAGTGTAAGGGTATATTTACATTTATTAACGATAGACATTAAAATGAAAATCAAATTAATCAGAAAATAGATGAGAGTTTTGTAGATTAAAAGTGTTGTGTTGTGTGTATTTTTTTTTTGTACAATATTTTAAAGTATAATACAATTATAAATAATATACAAGAAAGAAAATCCTAACACATTATAGTTAATTTTTCTTTTTCTTTTTTTATTTTTAAAGTAATTTAAACAATTTTCTATAAAGCTTTTCTTGTATATAGAGGTTTTATAAACAGTCATATATATATAAAAATATTATATATATAAACGTAATAATACGTATCTTCTTAAATATACATATATATATATATCTGTATACGTAAATACGTTGAAGTATATAGTGTTGGTGTTATATTTTCATATAAAAACTAAACTAACTATATATAATCGTTATTATCTCTTTACGTACACAGAAATTTTCCTAAATTTTTCTCTTTAAACGATGTACGTTATTGTTATGTATATACATACTTTCTTACACTTATAACTATTTAGATAGTAATTTTATTCCAAGTATATCTATATATATTTATACATAATAATCCCATGAATAATAAATTAAAGTGTTAAAAATATAAAAGCTTCATTAATACCATTTTCTAAATATATATATATATATATCTCGGCAAAAATTTAAATAATTTTATTATACATTATATTATATTTAAAAATAAAATGAAAGCATTTTAACTTTCAATATGTTTGTATATAAATACAAAGTACAGTGGTTTTATTTTTGTGTTTTACTTGCAAAGAAAATTCAATATATGATTTAAAAAAAAAATAAATACGAAAAAAAAACATACACACACAGAGATTAAAAAAGAAAATTTTAAATAATAATTATCATATAATAACAAACAGATAAAAAATAAAAGTAATATGTTGTTATTTTCTTCTTTATAAATATATAGCTTTTCTTTTCATTTTGTGCGATTAAAACATTTTTTTAAAAAATTAATAATTTATAAACCTTTTTTTTTTGTTGTTGATAAATTAATAGGATTAACAACATTTTATATATATATATATACGTACATTTACATAAATACATATTATATACACTCTTAAATGTTTTATAATTTTCTAATAATTTATAGCAAATTATGATAAAAGGATTATTGCAAAAATAAATAAAAAAAAGGATTTAATTTATTAGCATAAGAGAAACATTTTTTTTTGTTTTGGTTTAACAGTTAATAATTATAATAGTTATAAATTATTCAATCAGTCAATAATAATATTATTAATAATTTTAAGTAGATAATAACAAAAATAATAATAATAATAATTTAACTGATCATTTTTACATAATATTAATTCAATTTCATAGAATATTTATAACTTTTAATTTTCAGAAAGAAAAAAGAAATCGATTTTGACAGATCTGTGCCAACAAAATTAAATGTATTAGACACTTCTTTTTATAGACAGATGATGAAAGTTGTAAATTTTTTCGTCATACAGAATAGTTGGTGATTAATTAAAATATTTTGATGTTTATATTTGTTTATAGGCTTAAATTGGGAGTAAATGTTTGTATACTCTTTTCAAGAAAAGTTTAAAATTGGATTGTAGATTATATGAAAAAATTACGTAATTTATTTACTATCGCGATATTTTAATTCCGAAGTCGAACAGTTGGTTCAAATATTTCTGATACGGCTCCGCAACCATAATGCAAACAGAAATAATAGCATTTACTTATAATTCTTGAAATTTCGAACGTAAGTGTTCGTTTGTGTATGACATAAAATTCAAATTGAATAAAATCAATTACACATATCAAATTTATTGAAAAACTTCTTACCACTTTAAATACATTTGAAATTGAATTATTTTTAGTGTCAAAATCGATTTCCCCCTATAGAACTATTTTTTTTTTAATACATAGATGTAAAATCAATAATAACGTATATCTACTACATATATTATAATTCAATAAATCAATTAAAATCAGTATAATAATTAACAATATATGTATTTAAATATATATATATCAAAGTTTAGAAAAATAGTAGAATGTAAGAACTAAACATTTACAATTCATATATATATATATATATATAGACTATATAAATCCTAATTCGAAAATAATAAAATTCATAACATATAATAAATAGTCATAATATGATGAATGTATTTTTTTTTCTTTTTTAATAATTGTGTTTAATAGATCTACATTTACTTATATTCAAAAATATAGGATAAATATATAACAGAATATTAATATATTAATTAAACTGATATAATATAAAAAAAAAATTAATGTATATCGTTTTTCATATATTAAAAAATTAAATATTACAAATAACTAAAATAGTTGTTTTTCATATAGGAATTAACCATATAAAAATATAAAAAAATTAAACAAATAATATAAATTAAAAATTATATAAAAATAAGAAATAATTTAGTTAATTTAAATATATAAATTCTATAGAAATTTTAGTCATAACAAAAAAAATATAGGTACAGTTCCATAATTGTAGGAGTGTGTTTATTTTGTATATATCATATATAATAATGAAGGAAGTGCATATACCATTTATAAAAAAATATATAGTCATCAAATTAGGACCATTCTACTACTACAACTGATTTGACAACTTCTACAAATAACACTTTCTTTTTTTTTAATTGATCTGTGCCTCCTGATAGAGTACAAATTAACAACTTCCATACACCTCAAAGTGATAATAAAAAAAAACGATAAAATATGGAAAAAAAAAACAAATTAATTAGAAAAAATTTCAGAAAATCCCAAAACTAAAGAAAAACTACTACGATATGAGGAAAACTATAATCAAAATAAAACAAAAAAAAGATAAAAGAAAAATTCATCTGGGAAGTATTCAATAACAATCAATAATTTGTCATTTATATATAAAATATATTATATTAACTAGATTTTTTTTTGATAATTAATTAATGAAATTTACAAAAATAAAAAAGAAATTAAATTTTTAGATATTTTAGAAACATAAATAAATCTATAGATGTCTACTTAATGTAACAAATCATATATATTTATAAAAATTTATTAGATAACATATCAAAAATATTAAAAAAAAAAAATATCGAATTTTATTAGTTTTTCATTTGTGTTTTTAATTTGTGTATTATCCTATTTTTTTAATTAATTAAAAAAAATGTTTGTAAAAATTTTATTAACAAGTCAATTAAAATGGTTTTTGATTTTAAGTTTTAAACAGAAATAATTGTAGTGAATAATTAAATATATATTTTATATTCAATATATCGAATAGGAATAGATTCAGAGAAATCGAATTATAATCAACTAAATAAAACATAAAAATATTAATTTAATTTACAGCTGATATATTTTAGTGTGCAAAATTTTTTTCTTTTTTTTTTAACAAAATATATATTTATCTAGGTATAGAGAAATTAAATTAAAAACAAAAGAGATTAAAGCGTTATAATATAGTTATATTAATTACTAATAAAGCAAATCAATAATTTGAAAATAAAATGAAAAGAAAATAATATAAATACCAATTTGATTTGTTTGTCCATAATCAATTTCATATCAATTTAAATGTAGTGATTTTTTTTTGGTTCTTTCTTATATGAATATCATTAATTTATATGTGAAATAAAAAAAAATTATTTATTCAATTAATTTTGTAGAATAGATAAATAATAAAAAAAATGCGAATAAAATAATTATTCGATAGGAAAAAAAAGATTTGGATATATTAAAGGAATTAAAAAAGAAATAGGAATAAAAATGGATAAATTTATTTATAGATTAATACAATAGATTAATATTAATTATACAATGTCAAATATAACACATATTTTTTTATTTTTTTTTTTTTTGATTTTTTAGATCAAGATAATTTTTAATTATCTATATATAAATATAATATTATTAAAATGTGTTGTGGTTTTTTTTTATAATTTTATTGTTATAAAATTTAGAGATATTAACAAAATTAGTTTTTGATTTTATTATCAGTTGATTCGTTTTTTGTTTAACTTGACACTGGTTTTATTATTATTTTTTGAATTATTAGAATTTCACCATAATTTATCAAATTTTCGCTATACTATATAAAAAAAAATACTTAAAATGGATGTTTGAATATTTTTTTTTTTATTGAAATTTAAAATTTGAAATATAAAAAATTGTATAAACAAAAAAAAAACAAACAAAAATTAAAAATAGTCTCAGATGTTAAAAATATTTCTATAATATATTGCAAGCAAATAATATATAATTTTCTATTTTACCTTTTAAGTTACATACAATATTTTTTGTAGGAATTTGATTAATTTTCTAATGCTATTATTTTTCTTTTTATTTTCATGTTTCATTTTCTATAGATAACATTATGTGGGGTTTGGGGACGTTACCTGATGGTAAGTTAAAATGCTTTTTTATTTCTGTACATTTTCATTTTAATTTCTACATCAATTTTAAGCATTCAAAAGGGAAGTTGGCTTGAGGAAATTCTATGTGCTTTTTTAAGGAAATTTATTGTAATTTTCTGAAGGAAATTTTGTATAATTTTCTGAAGGAAATTCTATTTACTTTTCTGAAGGAAATTCATAATAATTTTCTAAAGGAAATTTTTCTGTGTAAATTTCGGAAAGCAATTCAGTATTATATCTAAAGGGAATTCAATCATCCATAAAATAAATGAATATTTATACAAAAATAATGGTACATTTTCCATACTTTTGTTTTATTTAAAATAAACATAAACCACGTATTGTTATTATCATTATAAATCTGTTTATCGAAAAAATAATTGGTTTTTTTTCTATTTTCTATTTTCTTATATAGGTTTCCCAGCAGCAGCATACGCTGCATATGCTGCGAATCGTGGTTATTCGGGATATCCTAGTTTTGGATTACCCTACCCTACAGGTAACCTAAATTTAACCAATTTACACCATCATCACAACCATATTAGTCATAATAATAATAATAATAATAATTTAAATAATAATAATAATAATCATAATAATAATAATAATAATAACAATAATAATAATAATCATCATCATAATAATACCCTTTTACATAATCATCCACTATATCCATTTATTACAACAACCGCTAATGCGGCAGTCACTGCCACTAATCCAACTGCCCATTGTCATCCATTTTATCATCATCAACAACATAATCCATTTGATCATATTGGTGTTTTGACACACCATCATCAAAATCATCACCTTCCAATGCATTTGTGAACATTAGCGAGTGTTTTTTTTTGTATTTATTATTATTTTGTGTGTGTGCGTATGTTTATTTTTTATTACAAATTACAAAATTTTTTACACATTCAACAAAGTAACCCCTATTCAATGTAATTCACAAAAAAAACATTGTTTCCAAAAAACACCGTTAATTTTATAATTGTGTAAATAAAAAAATATCTTTCATTAAAGTTTAACGAATGGAAAATAAAAACGAGGACAACATAAAAATACGTTCAAATACTAAAAGACATAATTATAACAAAATAGAATAAATTATGAAAAATTTAATTTTAATTTTAAAAAAGAGTTGGAATATGGAAGAAAATAATCTATTCATTTTTGTAGATTCAAAATTTAGAAAATTAGAAATAAGAAATGTTTACAAAATTAAAATAAAAAAAACTATAGAATTACCAGACCACTTTTGAATGTAGACCTTTTTTCGCTTTTTCGAGATAAGAAAAATAAACCTGAAACCTGAATTTTGCGAATATATAAAACCATTTTTTTTTAATTCTATTACATTAAATTGAACATTAAAAATAAAACATCATTTGTTTATTTATTAACATTATATATATATATAGATTTATGTAAAATTATTTTACTAAAACTCTGTTGACACAAAATGAATTTCTTTATTATACCTCACCATCACCATCCACCACCATATTATAAATTCTGTAAAAATCCCATTTATTTTAGAACAAAATTATTAGGAAAATCTATTAAATTATAATGTGACCACTAATTGTAAATGAACATTCTATATACATATATGTATATGATATATATATTATGTATTTTGGAAAATTTAATATAAATTATACCATAAAACCTTAATTTTCTTTTGGAAATAATTTAATTAAATTAAAACTGTTACACATATATATAATAGCTACATTTTTTTTATTTTGGTTCAACAAAATATTCACAGTTATCCCAAAATTCAACACAATACATAAACAGCGTTTCGGGGGAGTATTTTTTTTCATCTTTATGTTATTATATATTTAACTATATATATGCATATGTACTATATGTGAATGTTTGTGTTAAACATGTACATAAATATATATACCTTTAGTTAAATTATTTAACAGAGTATACAAAATGTTATAAATAAAATGGCATAAGTTCATGAGTTCATATACAGATACATAAATTCATATAACATGTGTCTGCGTGTGTGCTTAATTTAACACAGTTGTTGTTATTGTAATTGGACATTGTTTATATGATTTATGCCCTGTGACCGGTGTGCCTAAGGACTTTTCTCTGTATATATACATACACGCATATGTATATATCCAATATATATATACTATAAAGTAAATATCATATATATATATACGTAAATCATAAAATACTACAATGTATATAAAAGTTCTATATACATATCCGTTGTATATGAATATTTATCATCATACATTTATTTTTACTGGATGCATTAAAAAATGCTGAATGTCCTTGCGATAAATAATAATGTGATGTGTATTCACAAAACCTTTTTTTTTTATTTATATAATTTTGCTTATGTGAGATTATGCGAAGTCCTTTAGAAAAATTTCTTCGTTCCAAGCGTCTGCATGAAAATTTACAAAGACATAACGTTAAATATTAATTTATAATCGATAAATTACTTTTAAAATACATTACAGGGGAAACGCACATTCGATAATAATTATCGTAAATCTCAATACTATATAATTTATTTTGAACACAATATTCCAACATGTCACACATCCCTGTGTTAAATTTAACACAAATAACATAAATATACAATTGAAGAGATCTCTTAAACATCCTGTATATTGTATAAACATTTTGAAAAATTTTCCCTTTTCCGGAGTATATATACATCAAAAAATAACGTGTGTATGTACATTTATTTATAGATATACACACTTAGCTCATATATTCATACACATTTCTACAACTATCTAAATGCATACATGTGAATATATAAATAGTCCTCATATATGCATACAAAGAAATACCATTGAAATTATGATGATATTTTTATTTTCATTGTGTAAATTAAACATAATAATATTCTAGTAATATCGCATATATAATAATAATATATATATATTGTATTACAAAAATTATATATACGCAATTATTATATACGCAAGTATTTTTATAAGAAAATGAACACGAATTCTATATATATATATATATGTTTTATTCTATATCTACTATATAAATATGTACATCAGCATATAGTGTCCTATAGTAATTAATTGTAACAATGGATGTTCAAATTAGAAAAAAAATAAAACTTATGATGGAAAAATATTACAAAAAATAAAAAAAACATAATTAATTTTACGCTTTTGTTTCTTTATTGTTCTGACTATACAAACTTTTTTTTTCTATTTTGATTTGTTTTGTTTAACTATATACATGTAACATACAAAAAAAAAACTTTTTTGTTTAATGAACGCAATTCAGTTTTTTTTATTCTTGAATTTATGACACATATGCATTTTCCAGATACAGGTGTATAGAATATAATAATTTTGATTTCATTTTTATTTATTTTTTCATTTTAATTCTCATAAGTTTTCTTTTTATAATTAAAATTGCGTTAGAAAATATAATGTATTATTTTTACATATAGTGAGAATTGAGTTGAATTTTGTTATATTCATTTTATCCAATTATTATTTCTAATTTTTAACAGAAAAAAAAACGATTTTATTTATATAAAATATTTGATTATTTTCTTAAGTTGAATAAAATTAAACACATGTCTTCTAAAAGTATATGAATACTTTTAGAAGACATGTGTTTATTTGGTTAATTACATTCGAAATTCTCTATGTATATTTTTAATTGTCAGGTCTATACGACATTAACAATTTCTTCATAGATTTTTGCAATTTTTATCAAAATCATCAAATCTCCATACTCAAACGTAGCACGTAGCAATGTGATGAGAAACAGAACGCTATATATTTCTAATAACTCTAT
Organism: Dilophus febrilis; assembly: GCA_958336335.1. NCBI lineage: Eukaryota > Metazoa > Arthropoda > Insecta > Diptera > Bibionidae > Dilophus > Dilophus febrilis. The sequence goes on along the minus strand of OY284469.1, from coordinate 23,386,626 downwards.
GAATTTGGTAATGGGAATGGGTGGAAGGGAAAATTTTCGGGGAATGTAATTTTTCACATTTGACATAAGTTAACGCGATGTAAACAATTTCAAGTATAAATTATTTAGAAAAAAAAGTGCTTATGATAAATGTGTAAGATACTTAAAATAACCCATAATGAAATGTGTGAAATGAGATTTTGAATCAGGAAAATGACAAATTATAAATTAATAAAAATTAGATCGTTTCGGATAAGTAAAATTGCCTTGAATCATGATAACATTTGAAATATTCTGGTATTCGGAATTTAACCGAAAAACTTCAAAAGTATCTATATTATATATTAATAAAAAAAATAAATTATATAAAATTCTAGAAATTCTTTTTAAAAACTTTTCGTACATATGCAAATATATTGCTAAAATTTTTCAGGTGTATTTTTTTCACTCCTTATAATTATTTACATATATATATGAAAAGAACTAAAAAAATCCATCCATATTACAACATCGCATAGCAAGATCGAAAGATACATTTACATTATACGTATACGTATTCAAAAAAAAAATGGAAAATTATACCAACAACAGATGTTTTTAATACCCCCGCATATAAAAAGCATTATATATATACATTATATAAAACAAAACTTAAGTAAATTTATCATTTTTTACTATTTATATATATATATATATATATATATATATGAGCTTTTATTGTTTCTGTTTGTTTTATATATATACCAACAAAATGTTAAACACCTTATATATACAATTTGAAATCCATGAGACGACGTTACACGCATATTTATTTAAATTTAAAGTTTTTTTTATAAAGATATTTTGATTATAAATCGGGGTCGAGCAGGTAAAAGACAAACAACAAACTAAATAACAGAAAACAGATTTATATATAATATATATGTGAAATAAAGAAAAAAATAAAACAAATTTTCCATATATAATATTGGTCACATATAACCTTATAATAATAAAAAATATACAATTCTTTATGCTGTTAAAAAAATATATTATTTATTACGAAATAAAAGTATATGTATTATATATGCGTATAAGAAAATATTATAAATTTCTAATAAACACATTGACTATGAATGCGTATTTTCAATTTCAAATATAACTATATAGAAATTTTCTATATATATATATATGTATTATATTTAGCAAAAGAAAATCAAATAAATTCAAAGTGAAAGTAAACAACCATATAGTAAAAGTAAAAAAAAAAAATAAATAAATATGAATGGAAGAAAACAAAGGTATATACATACAATATATACAAAAAAACGCTATATACCTAATATAGCTATATAGCTATATAGAGAAATATAAATAAAAAAAAAAGTATAAAACTTTAAGAAATACATATTTCTTCTTATATAAATCTATTGAGATTTGGGTATTGTTGTTTGTCAAACTTGATTCATAATCCGATCAGTGGTTTGTTTTGTAAGAGTTTTTACAATATATATATTATTATATTTACATCTAACTAAAGTAAAAAAAAAAAATAAAAACAAATATATATACCTACTCGTATTATTCTTCATCTTATTATTTTTCTTATAATGTGTATTTTCATAAAAAAAAAATAAATATATATTATTTATTTTATTTTTATTACGTTTTGTTCTATTCGATTGTAATAATTTATAATATTTATCTTCTCGTGGGACACATATTATACCTTTGAATATTTTGTTTATACCGACGCATAAAATACATTTTTATATATATAGTATAAATATATTATTATGGATATATCGAATATCTATTTTAGATATTTTGCTGGAAATTTGCGTGTATGTTTGGTAATTCGGTTTAGGGTATATACGAACGAACGTATATAAATGCAAAGTTTATTATTTATTTTATTTTTCTTCTTGCGTGTTTTTTTTTTGTATTTTATATATTTATATATTGAAAATTTAATGTGATATATAAATTACTTCCATAAATAAAAATTTTCTCTTCTTTTCTTCAAACAATGTTGTGGTATGACATAAATATTAATTTGTTGTTTATTTATTTATTGAAAAACGATGAGTCGATTTTTTGACATAGGAAATATTTTTGGCATACAGAAAGAAAGAAAATCTATATAAACAAAATTTGACAAAATTTAGAGAACCTTCATAAAAATATAAATAAATCAATTCTATTTTTTTCAATAAATTGATTTATTTTTTTTTTTTTTTCAAAATTATTTGTTTTTTAAATAAATCAATCTCGAAGGACATAATTTATTTTAAATTATATTATATTGCGATTCATATTTGTATTGAATTGATCTGCATTGCGCTTTTATGATTAAAAGTACCAACAAAACATAACTCTGATTGATATAGAAAAAATTGTTAAACAATACCATTAATAATATACAATAGATAAAATAACAATAATAAACAAATTATTTAATTTACCAATTGAAAATTTCAAATACATAATTGCTTTATGCAATTAATATAACATTCACATTTGTTAATCTTTTATATTAAAATCTAAAAATCCTAAATCATTTTTTATTTTAATTTTCTTGTATGCGATACTACAAAATTAATAAATAAACAATATATCTAAAATAATTTTCCTCTGCACGCATAACTTGAATTGTTAAATTGAAATTTTATCGTGTTATTTAGCTTTTTGAATATTATTAATATAGTATTATTATGTTTTTTGTTTTTTTTCTAATTTTATTTATTTATTTATAAATATTATCGATTATTTTTTAGCTTTATTTTTGGTTTACTTTTTTAATATTGTGTTGCTTATTTTTTTTTTTTTATTATTATTATCATTATTATATTATATGTTGCTGTAGGTGTTATGGGTGTTGTGCCTGATAATCGTATCATCGTAGGAGACTACTTAATGGCACCAACTTCATCAACTTCCTGAAAACTACTTAAATTTTTTTTTTTAATATGACTGATTAAAAAAAAAATAAAATGCACAAAATTATTAGCTATTGATTCATTAATTGTAATAATAATATAATTTTTTTTTTACACTTATCGACATCCGCACACACAAACCAATAACTTTTTCTTTTTTGTTTTCTTTTAAACCACCACATTCTTTATAATGTAATGATTATTTATGTTATCAAATAATTTTCTTTTTATGGAATAAATATATAAAAAAAAAATTTTTAACTAAAAAAGGAAAATACATTCTATGTAAATATTTTACATTATATATATCTATAAAAATTTATTTGCACAAAATTAAAAACACAAAAAAAAATTGATCTTATGACAAAGTGAGAATATAAATATAGGAAATTGATTTTCCCATATATATATACATAAAAAAATATTATTATTATTATTATGAGTATTGTAAAAAAAAAAAAACAAAAATTTATTTAAAACAAATATAAATATATATATATCTATATATATATATATATATAATTATATATAAACTACTTAAATTAATTGAATATAATAATTACAAAAAAAAAATTTAATAATAATAAATAAATTTAAAATTGTATATGAATGCACGATTCATTCAATTCTTGCGTGTTTTTATACAAACAAAACATGATAATTAAAAAAAAAAAATATATTAAATAAAGGTTATGATTATGTATGTGTATGTTATTCATATATATGATTAAAAAAAGAATTTTTTTTTATGCAATTATTTATTAGTTTAATATTTTGTTTATCCTATTTTGGACTATTTTGTTAATTAAATTAAAAATAAAAACTACAATAAATAAATTTTATAAATGAATTTAAATTGAATTAATTTTTTAAAATCATATAACTATACCATGATCTAAAACAAAATATTATTCATGGAATCTCCTTTAAAATTTTGTTTTTAATCTGTATTTTTTTTGTTCATTTATCTTTAACAATGCCTCGTCCAATTTTGTGAGCTTTTTTATATAAATGATTTATTATTTATACATGCGAACGTGTTTATGCATATTATAAATTAATATATAAATAAATATTGTCATTGTATTGCGAATTTGTGTGTGTGTGTGTTAAATGAAATAAACAGGACAATTAATTCAATTAAATCTAATTGAATTTATTGTATACATAATAAATATGAAAAATCTATGATGTGATCGAAAGTTTGTCTTTGATTAAATTTATTATAAAAATAAAGTGAAATGAAATTTGATGGTATAATAAAAATTGTGAAAATGTGGGGGATATATGAATGGTTTTTTTATTTTGTTAATATTTGGTTACTAATATAATAATAAAGAAATTTAAACAAATATTCATTTATTAAAGTTCAAAAATCAATAAATTATATAAAGATATTATTCTCTTTACAAATTGTATTAAATTATTGATAAAAAAAATTTGGTAAGATTCAATCAATTTTTCTTTAATTAAAAACACCCATATCTTGAGTTGAAACAATCTATTTATAATGTGTTTTTATATGTAAAGTACCAGTTTTATAACCCACTTAGTTGGTCAATAAATTTTTAAGGGAATTTAGCATGAAGTGAAAATGGAAATGATCAAATTTTGAAAAATAAAAAAATACTTGGGAACATTTATAATAAATTGTTCCAAAACAATTTTAAAAATATTTACAGCCTTTCGCAGTTCAAAAATGTTATTATTAACATAATAAATCAAAACTAAAAAAAGAAATATTTGTAACATTTACGGACAAATTGATACAAAAATAACCAAAGACAAAATAATACACGCTTTTGTTCACACTAAAAATGCTATACATTTTATCCTATATATACATTATTTATTATCACAATCATTTCAACAAAAAAATAATATCATTTCATCTCATCATTTCAACTATATAAAAATAATTTCAATTATAATACCTATATACAATATATTATATTATATATACCTATAAATATACATAGAAACAATTTCATATAATTAAAATACAAAATTTTAATTATTTTTCCAATATACGCCCCCGTAAATAAATTTTATATGATATATATAATCACAATAATAAGTAGTAAATGATAAAACCCCCTATTTTCCCACCACCATACAACATCAACAACAACAACCCAACAAACAAGCCATAAAAACAAATGCTTTTTTTCTTCAATAAAAACAGAAAAATTTCTTTGTTTAGAAATATTCTTAATATTTTCTATCTAATACCAATTTTTTTATATATCATTTTCTTAATTTATTTTATTTTCTTTCCAATTTCATTATTTCATTATTATTTTAATTTACATTTCTCTAACAACAACCAAAAAAAAATATATAAAAAATAAATTGTTATGATTTACAAAAAAAAAATACAAAATAAAATAAATACATAATAAAATAATTAAAAAAAAACAATTTACAAAATTCATTGCAATACCATGAAAAAAAAGACGTTTACAAATAAAAATGCTTTTTTTTTTACTATTTATCTAAATATAAATTTTAAATGTGCTTTTTATCTTCTTTTCTTTTATAAAACTTGTATAATTTTATTTATTTTTTTTGTTTGTGTTTTATTATTTAAACAATAAACTATTTTATACAATAAACAAAAAAAAAACAAAATATAAATATAAAATAAAAAAAAAAACCTCTTTAGTTTTGTTTATCAACCTACATAAAAAAAATATATAAATTTGCTAATGCATAAAAATCAATTGAAAAGAAAATCTAATGCAAGAAAATTTGTCTCAGCAGAAAAAAAACAACAAAATAAGCTTTTTCAATGATTCTCTTAAAAATATATTATAAATAAATTTAATCCGCTTTATTTTTATTACATATTTACAATTAAAAAAAAATAAATAAATAAATATAATTACAAGCATTAAGAGGAAAAACAGAAAACAAACTCAATACGATTATACAAAAATGAAAGTCAATATCTATTTAAAAATGTAAATATTTTTTAAACACCAAATTAATTAAATTATATATAATAATGGTGTGATTTTTACGATAATTTTTTTTTTTATAAATATTAAACAAATAATTGTGTTATTTAATAAATATACATATTAATGATTGTTTTGTTTTTTCTTTTCTCTATTCTTTATAATAAATAAAATTAAGCGAAATGTTTAAAAAAAAAAACCAAATATATTAAAAAAAAAAATAAATAAATATATTCAAGAAATGTGGAAAAAAGTTTTTTTTTGTGTAGTTAAGTATAAGTTTTTTGAATTGTAACGATTTCATATATAAGACTATTTGAAAAAAAAAATAAATAAATAATTATAATTAATTAAGTTTTAAGAATTATTTTATAATTAAATCAATTATTATACTTATATCTGTATTTGAAAATAAATTAAATTGTTCAATATTAAAATATTAAAAATTATTATACAAACCAAAAATCAATCCAAGTTTTAAGACTTTTTTATTAATGACTTTATTTAGTAATATTTTTTTTTTAATTTGTCACCACGATGTTTATTGATTTATTGCAAATTATTATTATTATTGGTACAATTAATATTAATTTATATAATATGAATAAATTTATTTTTTTTTTAAATGTTGTTGGAGAAAGTAAAATAAAGATTACAAAAAGAAAAAAGCTGAAAATTTAAATAAAGAAAGATGATTTTAAAATAAATATAGAAAAATTGTGAATTTCTCCAATTTTAATTAATATTATTTCTCATTAAATGGTATAGGTTTATTAAAAAATAATGAAATGTATAATCTTTATGAAAGACCTCCAAAATTATTTTATTAATCTCCATTTTTCTTATATTGTTTCTTATCTTCGGGTTTTATTTATGAATATTACCTTTTGTATAGTTGAATTACGAAAATATGTGTACTGCGTCGATATAAAAGATAATCATACTTAATATCTAAACGATAATCGCCAATATCTAGACGACAATTTACCTTCTAAAAGATTAATTTTATCCTTACTTTGACTTTTTTTTTCGTTGATATTCTTCCATTAAACAACAGCATTTACCTCTCATTCTTCATTTTTCCTATCATCATATATCTCATTTTTTATTTTATTCAATAGTTTTATTAAATTATTTTAACCTAAATAAAATTAATTATAATTAAAAATATAAAAATTAAGCTAGTATTTTATTTCTCTCCTTTCCTATGACATTCCTTCCTTTTGTTAAATAAATATATATATATATATATATATAAATTGAAAAAAGAAGTAATATTCATCTAAATAAATTCGCCAATTTATAAATTAGTAAATTAATATTCATTGTACAATAAAAAAAAGAAGAAATTTATATAGAATTTATTCGATAATAATTTGTTCAAGAAAAAAAAATAAATAAAAATATTTTTCACTATAGTCATGCATAATAAATTCGCCGATTTATTATTATTTTTATAATATAAATAAGTTATTTAATATTATTTTTTTGGTATTTATTATTGAAATATATTTGTTTTTATTATGATTTTAATTGGAGATGAAAAATCTGAAAAACTATTTATTTTTATTATTACTAAAATAAACAAATAAAAAAGTGATTTATGAAATAAAATCGATTTGGTTAATTTGAAATTTAAAACAAAAAAAAAAACATATATAACTAAAAAGCACAAATTGCTAATTTCATCTGACTATTTTTCTTTTTATTTTTTTTTTTATTAATTAATTTTATTGAATATATGTGAAAAATTGAAAAATTTTATTTAATTTTTCTTTTTTATAATAATAATACAAAAAAAAAATAAAATAGATAGTTATTTAATTTAAATAATTTTTTTTTGTAGTTTGAACTAACATTTTGGAAATAATAAATAAAAAATATATATCATGCTAATTCAAAGCGAATGTTAAAAATATATTTATATATATAAAAATAAAAAAAAATTCCCTAAGGTGTTGTATTGCAATTTTACAAATTCTATATAATTCCTCATTATATAGGACTGACCTTATTTGGAATTGGTATCGGACGAAGAGGCGGCGGTGGTGGTGGTGGTGGTGGTCAAGGTAATTCAACAATAAATTCATCATCTGCAGTTTCTCATCTTCCGTTACCATTAGCAGCGGCATTAGCTCGTACGGCTAATTTCAAATCACAATATGTTGGGAATTTCAACTATTAATCAATTTCAGATACGTCACATAAAAATAACATACACACACACTCACACACGTACATATACGAAAACATATTAATACAAACAATTACAATATTATTATGTGTATATTTAAAAATCAAAAAATTAAAAAATTCACATATTTACAATATATTTGTTATGTATATGCGTATATATATATCATATATAACATTAAATAAAATTATAAATTAATTAACTAAGTTTTTATCTAAAATTTAAGTCAATTTTATATATAAAATATTTTTAAGTAAACTTATATATTATAAGATTTATTCAATATTACATACAAATAACAATAATAAAAAAAAATATACGTAAATATTTATTAAAAAAAAAAAATATTGCAACATTTACTGGGGAATAACTCATCAAATTTTTTTCTGTTTTTTTTTACTGGGGAATAACTCATCAAATTTTTTTTTTTTCATATAAACCTACACTTTTCATTAATGGTTTTTTTTAATAAAATGTGTTCTATATTTAATTTATATTTGCTATATAATGTTGTTAATTAATAATTTAATGTTTTATAATATTTAAAATTAATATTAATTTTAATTTTTCTCATATAAAATTTTTCATATTAAAAAAAAAATTACAATCGATTTATTATATAATATTATTATAATATAATATAAAATGATTAATATCGAAAAAAGAACCAATGAAAATATTAAAATCTATTGTCCTTATAATTCACAAGATTTAAAAATTCAATATTTCGTCTTAATGACAACATTTCTAAAATGCATTACGAATGATTTTGCTACTTGTATATTTAGGAATATTTAAAATTTAATGCAAATGTTTGGAAAACTATTTGAGACTAATTTGAATTTTCATAGTATTACAACAATTTTCCAATTGATTGTTATTAAATTTTTTTCATCGAGAATCAATAATATTAAATCTTCGAGAAGCAATACAATTCCTTTTTTCTTTCAAAAGGAAAGGATTCATTTTATACTTATATAATGATAATAATAAAAATATCATATTTAAAAAAAAGAAAACTTTATCACAATGTTCTTCATATAAGCTTTTATGCAAATGTCCTTATATTATAATTTTCTTTATACATAACTAAATATTATATTATAAGTTACATATATATATAACTTTGAATAAAATAAAATAGTACACAGAATAAGAATGGAATGATAATTAAATGCGTTCGTATATGGGCCGATAATTAACCTTCCTTAAAGATTTTTTTTTATCGTTTTATAAATTGGATATTTTAATATAAATGAAAGTCATAATCAAAATTAATTAATTGTTATTATCAAATAGTTAATAAGAGTTAATAATATCGTATTATAACTTTATTCGTGTTATCCAGTAACAAAAAATAAAACAGATTAAAAAGTAAAATATACATTTTCTTTGTAACCTATCATTTTGTTTTTTTAATCATCAAAATCTGACCTATACACCATATATATAATTTTATGGGTTATTATTTTATTTTTCGTGTGTGTTAGCCAAAGTGATTTATATTAATATATTTAAAACAAAATATATGTTACATATTTCGTTTGTTTTACCGTTTTCTTGTAATTTGTATCAATCACATGGCTCAATAATAATAATAATAATAAAATACAACCAGTGTATTCTAATAAAATTAGTATAAAGATATATATAATGAAAGGTTGGTATGGTAAAATAATCCGAATATATGTGTATCGATCGAGCAATCACTAAAAATGAATATCACATATATAAAAGAATATTTATATAAAAACGAAACTATATACTACTACGAAATTTCATATTTGTTTTTTTTTGTTATTTCTGAAGATCTTAATCATTGGAATTTCTATATACATAGCTAAGTATAATAATTACTAATTATAACAAAAAGTTTATAATAAATATAAATCCAACAAAATAAAAATAATAATTTACTATACATACGAGTAAAATTATGACCTTGTGATAAAAATAATAAAATACCAAAAATATTGAAGATTGACTTTATAATATACAAAAACAAAAAACAAAATAATGTATAAATAGTTAAATACAAATAAAATAAAAACACTCAGATAATGTAGAATTATCATTAATCATATAATGTATATTCATTTCTGATTATGTCACATAATATCCCTATTGACCAAAGCATTGGAATTTTGTATAAAAAAAATCTGAAGGTACCTTAAATGGAAAATATTACTATTTCAAATGGAAAATTCCATTGTTATTTAAATATTTATTTATTACCAAACTACGGTGGGTATCTAGTTTTGCAACCAGTTGGTCAATAGGGCGATAATATATTATCCTATACATAGTTTTAATATATATATATATATATATATATATATATCTGTTATAGGACAGTTCATTATTGATTTTCTTTTTCTGTAGTTATATAGTATACTCATCAAAAAACGTCCTCGACATAATTATTTATATTACAACATAATAACAATAAGCTATTTATTATGTGTTTTGGTTTATATATATATATATTATATATATAATAATTCTTATCAAGATTGAAATTGTGACGTGTGAAATTAATAATATATCAAAACGACGTTAAAAATATTCACTCACATTTTAAAGATTGTCTTTAAAAATATCTGTTAATTTTATCCAAATTTGATTGATGTCCATAGTACATTTTACTTAAGAATGTTATTTTGCAGTAAAATACAAAAATTTGATTCTCTTTTAATAGCAATTCGTTAATAATTATAATTCTTAAATTAATGGACGGCGTTTTGCCTTTTAAATATGTTATTTATAATAATTCTTTATTATAAATCAAATTCTTTCAAGCAATAAATAAAGCATTTTTTAACAAATAACTTTTACCATACCAATGTTTATTATTATATTTTAATTAAGTACACAAAAACCAAATACGAAAAATAATGAAAAATTAATTTCTATTGAAAATGTTACTGTTAAATTTACAATAACGAAATATATAAAATTGTTTGGTTTTTTTTATAAAAAGATGATTTATGAACATAGAAAAATAAATATAACTTTGGGCCAATTTAATTTTAATTATTTCTTTAATGTATAATTTAAATTTAATAATAATAATTGTAAAAAAAATGTTTAAATCAATTATTTACATAATTAAAAAGAAAAGCCTCGTATTTATCCACAAATATTAAATATAGCCTAATTCAAATAGAATAGTTTTATTAAATACAATGAAAACAATTTTTAATTCACAAAATTATCTTTTGTATACCTACACAATAGAATAATTTTTTGCTTATCTGCTCTAATAAAAAATTTTATATATTATTAATTCAAATCTAAATAATCGATAAAATAATAATCAAAAATTAATTTCTTTTTTATAACTAAACTCAATAAATTAGTTATGAATACATTTATTTTTTTTTTTCAACTTAAGATCTGATTGTGTCATATGATTTATATAATTTTCTGTTCAATACTTTCCGTTATTTCCGAATCATTTGGCTAACAGATTGGATGGATTCTCATGCAATTAGTGTTCTCCTCAAATTCGTAAATTTATTTATCCGGTTTTGTAAATTTTTGTAATGCTAATGCATAGGAAATTCATTGGCAATAATTGCCCATCCAATTCATTTGGAAATATAATGCCATCTCTATATAATAAATAAAAAACATTCTGAAATGTCGTTAATATATCAAATAATGTAAAAAACATTACGTTAAAGAATTTAATAGAATTACAATCTAATAAACGAAAAATGTATAATATAAGTGGGTTAATAAAAAAACATATTAAATTAAAAAAAAAATCATTCCATTTATGCTTAATTTGTAATTAATTTTTTGATTTTTAATAAATAAAATACCATCAAACGAAATAAATAAAATAATTTGTGCATAAAAGTGCCTTTCAAAAATATATAAATAAAATTTACATTTCGAACGTAACTTTCTAATACAACAAAACAAAAAAAAAAAAATTAGTATATAAATAACAAACAAACAATAAAATAATTATACTATCAATATTTATCATTACTAATTAAAACAAAAAATCATCACAAACAAACAAAAAACACACATACAAAACAATTTACAGAAAATCTCTTTTATAAAACGATATTTAAAGTATTCAATGAAAGAAAATATTTAATTTTAATAATGTAATGAAAAAAACCGTTAATTCCCGAACTTAAATATTGAATTTATATTTAATTTTAATTCTATTTAATTTAATTTAATTTATTTTTATTCTTATGTATATTGTACAATTTAATTTTTACGATTATTTGTAATCGATATATAATTATGATTATATATCGACAAATTAACATTGAAAATAAAATAATAATAAAAATAAATAAATGTTAAAATTAATTTGAGTTGATTTGTATAAAGATAAAATGATAAAAGATAAATTTTTTTTTAAATTTTATTCTTTTAATCAAAAACTGGCTGATGATAATTAAATGGTAATTATTTAATACATAGAAAAAAAAAACAAAAATAAAAAAAATTTTTTTTGAAATGACTACAAAAAATGCTAAATGGTTGGGGTGGTTTTTAATTAAAATTATTAGTCAATATGCAATTTGTCGATTAACATAAAACCAAAAAAATAAAAATTATATTCATAAAAATGACGATTAAAATTAATCTAATCTTTTTATTCCATTTATTAAAATAATATACAAAATATTTAATAATTATTTAAAATCTACATTTAATTTTAAGATGTTTTTCTTCAATAAAATTTCAATTATTTATATAAGAATGAATTCAGTTTTTTTTTATATATACTTCATTTAAAATAAAAACATTTTTTAAGTAATATATAGATTTAATGAATTTAGTTTATATACTAAAGTTTTTTTGTTTTTTTTTAAACAAGTGAAAGAGTCAGATGATGTTACAGATAAAAATTAATCAAATTTAAATCTTTATAGTGTGCAAAAATTTAGTTATAATTTCAAATTAAAAAAAAATAATAAGAATTAAAAATATTATAATTTAATAATTTGAATAGATTTTTTATACATACGAGTAGATAATGAGATCTAAAGTTTTTTTTTATTATACATAAATAATTTAGTTTTCTTTTTCTTTTTAATAATTTTTTTTTTTTTTTTCAATTTAAAAAATATATTTTTTATTTATATCAAAAATGCATGACTAACTTTAAAGAAAAATTAATTTTTCGAAATTAAAATATTGAAATAAAACTCATTTAACAAATAATATTTAAGTAGTGTGAAATCGTGTTTTTTTTTTCTTATTAAGAATTTGTGTGGTTAAGGCAGATAATAAGGGACTAAGAGAATAGAAACCAAAACAGAGCAAACAAACAAAAAGTGATTAAGTGTACCCAAAACTAATATGTGATTTGTTAAAAAATATTGTTGTAAAATATGTTTCTTTTAGGATTATTACGCAGATGAACATCAAGTTAAAGAAAATAAATGCGAGTAATGTTTCCAATTATTATTTGTTTTTTTTTAGCATTATTGTTCATTTTTATTAAATTTCATTAATATTTATAAAACGAAAAACGATTAATTTGGTTTTCTTTTTGACACATAGATTAAAAATGAAATATAAAATAACTAATATAAATATAATAGAAAAGATTTTATTTTATTTAAAATTATATCATAGGAAAAATTTATAGTTGAAAAAATGTTTAATGCTGGAATTTTCGATAATGCAATTTAGATGCAAATATAAGAATATAGGAAAAAAGTTCCGTGAATAGTTTTGGAATATTATATACAAATATTATAGTATTAGTCTATTAGTATAAATGAATGTAATGTTGTTTTGTGTATGGGATTTAATTTTTAAGAATGGTTTTTCCTATTTAGAATTAATCGGGCAACATCTCTCTCTAGCATTTATGATAGTTTTTTGGTGCATTAAGGGAAGAAAGCCTTATTTGCTGAAGGATAATTAATACCCTATAACTACTTGGTCAAGCAAGACCTCGATTTTTGGACCTTTCAAGGGTTAAAGCAAAAAATCTGGGCTAAAACAATCAAGTGAAATATTATTTCAATAATCCATAAATTAATTAAAATATAGTTTATATAAAATTAAAAAAAAAAACAAACAAAAAAATAATAAATATACATAATTAAAGTAGAAAAAAATATAAATATGATATAGATAATGATAAAAAAAACAATAATTAATTGTTAAATTTATTTGAATTATATTTGTACAATAAAATGTTAACAAATGTGAGCTTTTGATGTTTATTTTATTTCATTTCAACCGAAAAATAACAAATAATATTTAAAAGAATTTTCGTATAATTTATTTATATTTAGAATTTTGCGTGCGTTTTTTTTAATGATTTTAAAATAGAATAAGATTTTTTTATAAAACGGTTAAAAAAAAAAAAGGGAAAGATCTATAATTATATATAGAATAGAATAATGCATATACCTAGAATATTTATATAACATATATAGAGTCAGTCAGCGCTTTTATAATGCTGATTTACAGTACTAACAAATACATTTTTCGCATTTTTCATAATTTTTAATTTAATTTATATATACATATATTTAAATTTTACATTAAATATTTATTTATATATAATTTATTTATAGTCAATCAGTGAATATATATTTAATAATATTAATGTGTGTCAATTGTTAATTTGTTTTTTGTTTTGTTTTATGTCATTGTTTTCACAAATGAGCAGTGAATTGTAATCGTATTGTTTTTTATATAGCTGTAATAAGAAATAACATTTCGCATAAATTTTGTAAAATAAAAACTAACATAGTTAAGAAAAAAAAAGATTCAATGACATTTTTAAAAAAATAATAATAAAATTACTATAGTTTTCTATTAGCTGGATGTGTTTTTTGACGATTCCACGCACTTCGATGTGGTGATGCTTCTCCGTTGATGTTTTACTAATTCTCAGTTTTTTACATATAGAAATGCACCACATCGCAGTGTTCGGAAATCGCAATGAAACAAATTCAACCAAATAAAATAGTTAACTTATTTTTCTTCTTATATTTTATAGTCTATATATATTCAATAATAATAGATTAAAATTGTGTTGTGTAAATTTTGAAGAAAAAAAATCAATTATTTATGATTTAAAATATTATTGAAGTATTCGCTTTATCGTGTTATTGTTTTCCGCCAATTACTCAAAATACATATACTGAAATTCAATTAATTTTCATTGAACGTTAAAAGAGAACATTTCATATGATCAACTTTTTTTCATTTATCTTCTTAATATTATTTGTTGTAATTTATTTCAGTGTAAAAAAAAGAATAAATATATTTGTTCTAGTTTTCCCATTTTTTTTTATGGAAATTTTAACCCAAATATATCCGACCGAATTGGAGGAATTTTATATAAATATATACGTAATTTATTCTCCCTATTGTTACATATATGTATATATAATACACTATTCTGTTGTTTTTTTTTAATATGTTTATATGTATTTTTTTTAACAATATATACAATCGTCTACATTTTTATTACAATGCAACATAAAAAAAAATAATACAACTAATAAAAAATATCATGAAATGTGTATGATATAAATTTGAAAAAAAAATTAAATTCACCAACCACTCTTTTTTGTTTTTTATCTACATCTTTCTTCAAAGTTATATTCACATTTTTATTCTAATAAAGATTGTTTTTTTTGTAACACATTATGAATATCTATGCATAATATTGATATTATATAAATATGAATAAAATTTGAAATTGGTACAAAGTTTGGTCAACAAACCAAAAGTAACAAGAAATTAAATAGCATTTCCATTTTCCTTTGCATATTTACACAATTTATAATGTGTGTTTTGATTTTCTTTAAATTTATCCGCAGCATTATTACATGACATATGGAAACAAATAAGTCATATTTACTTTATTGGTAAATTTATCAATCTTATACATATCGGTATATATAAATAAATATATACTGCAAAATCATTTTAAAATAAAATAAACTATAAAAGGACAAGTATATTTTTTTTAACAAACTTTTACGTCATTCATTACCGAAAATTTCTATACAAATACAAAAGCATATGAATTAGAAAATCAAACCAAAAAATATTTGATTATTATTTAAGAATATTACTTTTATGAATAATACAGCGCGTGGCGTATGTTTATTGCGATTGCGACATATAAGGAAAATTCATCATATTATCATTTACATATATATATATATTCATTTTTTATTTACTATATGAAAATCAGTTGAAAATTAAAAAAGAAAATAAACAAGGAAAAAGGATATGGTTAAAAAGTTTACCGGCGCCATGAATCTTTATCTATACTTACGAATATAATATAAGGAAAACTTTCTTTTTTTTCCATTTCATATTCATAATAATGTATAGTAACATTTGTGTGTGCGTTGAATTTCATCATTTACTTTTTCTTTATTTTTTTTTTTATTTATTTTATTAATATTTTTGTGTAGTAATTTTGTGTGTATTATATATATATAGAAAAAGATCTATCTATTTTCACTCTAGCCATGTATATAAATATATATATAGTAGAAGTTTTTCTATGTATAGCAATAATTCTTTTCAATAGACTTCTTTAATAATAATATAGATAGACATGCGATACACTTTCATATAAATATATATGATACAAAACACATATACATTTAACCATATAACTTTATATTATGAATACATATCATATACAGTATATCCTGCTATAGTTCGCTGTATTAGTCGACCATCTGTTCATGTTGACCGATCTTAAATGGATTTCGGTCCGTGAGTTTTCAACTTACTTAGGTTTCACTGTATATATTTATATAAAATAAATGTGTATATTGTAGTTATTAAATGTATAAATAAAATTTTTCTATTATCTTTTTAATAATACATTATTTCTTTCTTTCTTTCCTTTTTTTTTGTACTATGTATGAATTTTCCATAAACTAATCTAATACAATAAAAAAAAATAATGCGTGTTGAGGTCAAATTACTTCGTTTCTTATTCTATATATACATATATATTTGGTTATGATGATGATTATGATGATGCGTATACAAATGTATTTTTTCTTATACAGGGTATGTCTAGTAAAGGGGATAAATAAAACAAAAGGTTTATCGATTTATTTAAAATTAAAAAGGTTATTGAAAAAGAGTGGGGTAATGAAAAATTAACTTAACAATTCATTCTATAAAATGATTGCAGAAAATGGCTTATGTATGGCTTATAATTTTACCTCAATTTTCATTCTATTCAAAAACTATCAAGTGTTTAAAAAAGTGTATAAGTTTCTTAAAAACAAATATCCATATTCATATGCATTGCATTCGATATCCGTAAGGCCCGTTATGGATATGAACTAAATGTGTTTTAAAAAAAAAACAACAGAATAAAGTATTATTACTAATTGTGTACTATATAATATTTATTTGCTATCAGTATCAATTGTACATATTATTTTTTATTATAAATTTTATTTTATAGTATTTCATTTCATATTTAATATTTTCAATTATATGCTTCATAAGAAAATGATTAAATAACATTACTTAAATATGCTTTATTTCTATGTAGATATCTACATTATAAATAAATTATTATAAATCAAATGGTTTAAACTCTACGATCCATATGATTTATTATGATAAGATAAATTTCATAAACGAAAATACTTCAATAATTTTTCAGCATAAAACAAAAATTAATTTCTTTTAAAAAAACTATATATTAAATGTATATAACAGAAATTACACAACATTATTTTGACACAGTTTTTCTTTTAAATGCAACAAAAATTATATTTTTTTTTAAACAAAAATAAAATATATAATATAAATTAAAAAAACAAAAGCACAATATAAAAAAAATCAGATACTAAAATTAAAATATAATAATTAAAAAAAAAAAAATTTTAATTTTATTTAATAAAAATAAAAAAAAAACCCACTTTTATTTAACCAAATAAAATAATTTTTCAGTTGATTTAACCAATGGCCAACTGACACCAAACAACAATACACCACTCCTCACACAAGCTCTATCAGGTGAGGCATTTTTAGGTATTTATTAAATGTTTTATTTATATTTATATATATTTATTATAGTTGTATATTTAGTTCAGTTTTTTTTGCAATTATTGTAATTATTAATTTTCATTTGCAAAATTATTGTTTTCGCGTGTATAAGTAAATTAAAATGAATTCAATGCAAAAACTACAATATGAAAACTAACTAACGAGAAAAAAAATTCATAATTGATGAAAAAATAAATTATTATAATGATTAAAAAATAAAAGAAAATTAAATTAAATATAGTTGCAATATCTATATATAG
The DNA here is from genome assembly GCA_958336335.1 of Dilophus febrilis. Lineage (NCBI taxonomy): Eukaryota > Metazoa > Arthropoda > Insecta > Diptera > Bibionidae > Dilophus > Dilophus febrilis. The sequence continues at coordinate 23,368,271 of OY284469.1, read as the reverse complement.
TAGTTCTAATTCAAAACATAATTAATTTGTTATTTTGTTTTCTTTTCTTTTCTAAACTTTCTCTACACATTCGTCGTGCAGTCATGAATAATTATCAAGCGGCAGCTGCTGCTGCACAAGGTTTTGGGCCACCAGCATCACCGCACACAACAACACAACGTGGTGGTTTTCCTCCGGCAAATTCACCAGGACCCACCACCATCGATATGTACACTTCAAGTGGTAACGATAGCGTAGGTTATGTTCAAGCTGCTAGCCCTCAACCATCGGGGTTTCCCGCAATAGCCGTAAGTCGGGCACCAATGAATTACAGTCCGGTAAGTTTTCTCTTTTTTTTAATGTATCAAAAATTATTCATATTCAAATTCATTATCTGTAATGCAATTGTGATAATTATATAAGTCATATCTCGTACGCGTTATATACATACTATATTAGGTTGAAGAAAAATAATCTAAGAATTTAGTGAAATATATATCTTATGATGTATAATATTTTGTATTTTATATACGTAAAAATACTGAAATTGTTGTCGCCGAAAATAATATTTGCATACACTCACTATTCATAAAAATAAGTTTAATTGAATTTATTTTCAATTTAAACAAAAAAGTAAAAAAAGAAAAAAAAATAATCATATCATAATTCTATAGAAAATACTTTATAATAATATAATAATATTTTATAATAATAAATCTATATATTTGGGTGCATACAAGCGAAACAATGACATTATTATTATCAGACGGATATATAAGAGTATACATAGAAGCGGTGTACTTCGCTGCAATAGATGATATTGAGTTTTCATCTATCAAATTAGTTGTTTTCCTTTTATATTATGCATATATACAAATATAATTCCATTTTCGAGAAAATATATGTTATATGCATTGCATACATAAAATTACAATGAGTTTATATCGAAATTGGTATTGATTGTATTTGCTTATTGCTTTCTTTCATTTCTTTTCTTTTTAAGATGATGTATAACTTTTTTAGAAAAGTATATATTCAAAAAATTATATTCTATTAAAAGTGGATACGCACGTAAGTTCAAATTTGATCATGGGGGAGGAAAAAGAAAAATATAATTATTATGATAAAAGAAAATAAACGAGGTGAAAGTTAAATTTTAATATATATAGAAATAAATTTATTATTAAATAATAAAATGTTGAATACAATAATATATATGTATAAAATGTATTGTATATCATGGGGATGAGTATATTGAGGGTGAATTGACAATTCTATAAACTTCAATTATATATATTTATATAAATAATTCTATGATATGAAATGGTTTTGTATTATTTAATATATCATTTATGAAGGTTTCATTTACTATTGCATTGTTTTGTTTTGTTTTTTTTGTACATTTCGGAAATTATTTCCTTCGCAAATTTATTGATTGATTTTGATAAACCAAAATGTTATAAGAATTCGTTTATAATTCTGTTTGTAAACGCGCATATGTTAAGTTCCTAACTTATTGTTGAATTTCATTTCAAATTAAATTATGCAATCAGTTGAAGTACTAAAAATATTTCAACATTTTGTAAGTAAATAATGAAATTTCTAGATTTTATCGACACAATTGTTATACATACATATTTGTATATTATAGCAGTGTTGTAAAAAATGAATACACAAACCACTTAATCATTATTCTCATCGGTAAAATCTATTGTCAAAGATTAAACGATAATTATGTATTAGAAAATTAGATTTCAACGCAACTAATTTATTATCGATTGCACCTAAATCATTGGAATAATTGCTTAAAAGGAAATTATATTCAGATCATATAATCAATAATGTCTTTCCCCCACACAGTCAGTAAGTTTTTCTTGCGTATGCAAATTGAGTATGCATCAAATTATATATTTTTCAAACAGTATCGTGATTACCATTATTGTTTTATTAATATTTTTATATCGTGTATAATTTAAATTAAAACATTACTTAACTTAAATTTAAATTAAATTAAAATATAATAATTTGTATATATGATTTTTTTCAATCAGAGGTATATATGTAAGAAATAAAATCAATAAATTCCAATAATCCTATATATATATAAATAAAATCCCTCATATATTTAATTAAAAATTAAAAATTTATTATTTATGTATATAAACATTTCTAATTTCATACACAGGGACCATTAATTCCGGCAGCTTTTACCAATGGTTACCATTGAAATCATTCTTATGGTAATATTAATTACCACACTGTTTGGTTGGGGAATCGATATTTCACAAATTTTAAAGTATAATATAAAATAAATATAAATAAATAAATTTAAATCTAATAAAAAATATCTATTCGCAGTAATAAATTATATATATATATATATATAAATATACAACTATATAACTATATATATAATATAAGATTTACATCAACAAAAAAAACAGACAAATAATAAACTCAAATATATACATAAAATAAATCATAATAAATACAATAATAATTAATATAAAACTAATAAAAAAAGTGACAATTAAATAATAAAAACGTATACAATATAAAGAAAAAATGTTTTTTTTTTATTAAAAAAATCCTATAAATATCATTTTCACTGACACACTCCAACAAACAAACAAAAATACACATATAAACCACTTGTAACAAAAAAAATTAAAATAGACCAAAAATGCAAAACAACATTGACAAAAAAATAAAAATTAAAAATAAATTTTACAGATTAAAAGTTAAGAATGAAATTATATCAATTTTTATTATAACAAATACTTATTGTTAATTATTCTATTAATAAAAAAAAAATTAAAATACACGCAAAAAAGAAAATTTTTAATAAAGTAAAAACAACTAAATAAAAAATATATATATATACTATATGAAAATACAAAATAATAAAAAAAAAACTATACAAAATAATGTCATAAATATTATATTGAACAAATAAAAAATTAAATTCATTTATTTTTTAAATCAACCAAGAAAAAAAAAACTAACTAATTTCATAATTTCTATATATATATAAAAATTAATACAATTTATAAATACATCTTCACTTAATCTTTTCACACACAAACAACCATATTTAAACAGAAAAACACAAAACACACACAATCACTCAACTCATACACAAAATCGTATAAAATTTTTACAAAAAGTCCTTAATTTAAAAAAAAAAAACAATTTTAATTTTATTTTTTTTATACAACAAAAAACTAATTGAAAACAATTCGAAATTTCATTTGAGTAACAAAAAAAAATGTTTAATAAAACAAATAACAAAAAAATAAATATGTGATAGCACAAAAAATATGATTAAATATTTTTCTTACAAATATTAAATGGCAGATCATCCATCACTTCCCTACCCACGAAAGAAAATTTTTTTTTTAATTCTATTTAAAATATTTCTATTTTTTCCCCTTTTTTTACATTACTATTAATATTATTATTATTATTATTATTATAAAATTATGTTATTGACATTATAAATTAATATATGCAATTGCGATTACGTTAGAATAAAAAAAAAATTACAATTAAAAAAAAAAAAATCTATGACTAAATATATTTCAAATTAATTTCTGATTAATTAAATTTTAAATCACATATATACAAAAATACATTTACACACCGAAACACAGTGTTTTTTTTATGATTATTTCTTTTTAAATATTAATTACAAATTATTATTAATATAATTATGATTATTATTATTATTATTATTATTATGATATATTACTTATATATAAATAAATATATATAAATTATTTTAAAATAATTTTTACTGTTATTTATAAATATTATTATAATTTAACTTTTTAAATTATATATATTATATATATTAAATTAAAGGAACAAAAAAAAATAAATTAATTAAAATTATTTATATAAATAAAATATCCTCTCACAATAAATTTATATATAACAAAAATATAATTATATGATAATTCTTTTGTAATATTATTATTATTATTATTATTATTATTATTATTATTAAATTATTTAATAATTTTTTTAATGAAAATAATAATAGTAATAATAACAATTTAAAAAAGAAAAATATTAAATTAATCAATAAAACAAATTTTTTTATTCGTTATAATTTTTTATTTGTTTACTTTTCGTTTGTTATATTATTGGATGATTGATTGTTTAGCAAAAATTTCAATTATGAAATAATTTAAAATTTCTATTTTAATGAATTAAATTAAATCTTAAATAATATATCTATATCCAAAATAAAAAAATATATATTATTAAATTAAATAAAAATTATGTTGTTAATTAATTTTGTATATTTCTATAAGTGCATATATAAATATATAATTAAACTATATTTATATAATTTTTTTTTTTGTATTTTATGTAAACATTGTTGGAAGTTTTATTTTTAAATATTTTTTTCTTCTTATATTTTTGTTAATGATTTAATTTAATTTTTTTTTGTTTTTCTGTAAATAAACACAGATTTTTTTTTCAACAAATTTTTCATTATGATTTATATTTTTTTTTCTTTGTTTTTTAAATAAATTTATATATAAAAATATTAAATTAAATGAATTTTTTTACATTCTCATACACACCAAGTACTTACGAAACACGAAACATACATACACACACACACACACACACACACACACACACCCACACACAGAATCCATAAACATGAAATATTATTTAAATAATTTTTTAAGAAAAATTCACATAAAGACATACAACAACAATGTAATATACTTCAGGATATTTAGATTGATTAAAATCATATAAAAACCAAGCTATTATATAATTTTGTAATAAACCAAACCAAAATAAACCAAAAAATAAAATAACAAAAAACCAATGTTTTATTAAAAATAAAATAAATATATTTATATATACACAATTTATTACATTAAAAAATAAAAACACAAATTAAATTTCTGAAATTTTAACATAACAACCATTTTTTTTTGGGTTATTCATCACATTTTTACTTAATTATATAATTTTATTAATTTTTTGATAATATTTCTTCACTATATTATTAATTATTTAACCAAAATTTACATCTATACTATTTTTAAAATATTTTCTATATATAAATAAATATATAATCAAACGTTTTTGAATTTGATTTTATTTAATTTAATTTTTAATAAAAACAAAATTTAAATAAAATATAATATGTTGAGGTGAGATCGCCCAATTAAAATTTACTTAATTAATAATATTACAAAAAAATATAATTAAAATATTACGTATAAAATAAAAATCAATGAATATATATATATAATGGAAACTTATGAGCAATATTTTTAATTTTTAATATGATCTATATAAAAAAATTGTGTTTCAATAACAAAACAATACATTTTTAAATAATATTTAATGAAATCTGAGACAATTGAAAAAAAAAATCCATTTGTTAAATGTTACAATTTTTTGAATGATAATAATAATAATAAAGTTTTTCGTATATATACGCAGTACTTTTTGAGATTTAATTAAAAAATAAAATTATTATTATACATAGGACATTTTTTTTATAGGATTCCCATCTCATTAAATAATATATCTGTATATATGACGCATTCATGGACTGATCTATAAATTAGGTGATTTATCGAGACCTATAGCAAATTCATTTCTGAGTAAAAAAAACATAAATCATTAAATAGCTTTTTCGAACAATCAAATGTAATTAATTTATCTGGGATTTTATTGATTAATTCAATACCTGTTTTGGAAATTATATTTATCCAAATAGATGCATTTGATTTAGTCATTATAACCCTACAAACAAATTTATTCCACTTTTTTCTTTGTTTTTTGATATGCATACGGAATTTGCAAGTGGTATATTAGGTTACCGAAAAACTTCTTTACTATTTATGAACTGTTATCTGGAACGCTTCCTTTTTAAACCTCACATGTACCAATTAAAATTACCAATTTTTTTAAATTTTGGTAAACCTGCGCATATAATTAACAAGACATTTAAATAATTAGGAAAAAATGAATGTAAATACATATTAAATGTATAGTATTCCTGTGATAATAATGAAAAAAAAAATTATGTGTACAAATGCGACTTAATATAAATTTTATTCACATATGACTCAAAATGAGTTCCGATTTACGAAAAGCATTTTCTGCGTATAAAATCAGCTATTAAAAAGATAAAAAGTATCTGGTCCTGGCTGTTTAAAAATATTCTGTATCATTCACACAGTATTATATAGATATACCATAAATTGTTTTTCTATTCGACTTTTATCCTATTCTTCTTACCCTATATTTAATTCAAAAATCAGACTATTATTACTTCAGTTTCATATATATATATATATATATATTATAACAATCATCATATACCATATATGTAATAATTCACATTAAATATTCATATGATATAATTGGCTCTGTTAATTCAATAAAAATAAAAAAAATAATACACCATAATTTAAACCACAATAATAAAAACGATTTGGCATATGTATTATAATACATATATATATAAACATATTTATTAAATAAAAAATAACTTATCTTTACATCATTAAATCCAATTATATCATTTAAATTTTATAACTTTCATAAAAATTTTACATGCACGTTTTTTTTGTATTATAAACCTACATATAATAAGATATAAAACGTATATAGTTATAAAAACAAAAAAAAAACAACAGAATATATCATAAAAAAAGCAATTCTATAACTTTTGTTCTTCAACAACTATAGAAAATAATATAATAATATAAAGTAATATACGCAGACAGACAGTATTCTAATTAAAACTATATATTCATATGTCACAAACATACATTAAACAAACGAATGTATACACACCTCTATATAAATATATAGTTGCATATAATAATAATAATATATACATGTATAATAATGTCATTTCATCAAAATGTATATGTAATTAAAAGAAAACAATAGTAAAATTGTTCATATCCGCATGTAATGTTTTTTTTTCCTGTTGTCTTTTTCCTTTCCTTTTTTTATATACATATATATAATTTATAAAATGTACAAAAAATTGCTTAATAAAAATATATTAAAAGTTATATGTGTACAATGGATTTTTTTTTCTTTTTATTATTTATATATATACATATGTTTTAACGAAGTGTGAACATTTTTTTTTATAAATATAGGATGGATTATTATTATTTCATTGCTTGTTATTCGCTTATTATATTCTTCCTCGCAGTCAGAGGTATTTTATAATAAAGAAATGAAAAGAATATTTTTGTCAACATATACTACGATGACAATTCATTAAATAATATACAAAAGCATACAGAAAAATAGAAAATCATAAAGTTATTATAGAATATGTGAATGTTTTGAGCCAATTAATTAATGACCAACATTCAAAATATATGTTCGTACATGTATTAAACATTTATTTTGTTAAATGTTATCGGAAAATTTTATATTTTCACAGATCTATTCAATCAAATCCATTCATCAATTTATTGGATTTTCCATTTAGCATTGAGTTGGCGTTTTGACATTATTTTTATATATACATTTAATTATAAAACTAAGTTTAATATAATGATACAATTATTAATAAAAATTAACATTGATTTTATTGAACTTCTGTATTTTTGTCGTATTCTTTCTGAACCTTTAACAATAAAATGAAACACAAGATCGATATACTTATTTACTTATTCATTCCATATATAAGCGAATATGAATATGATTACCGTTTATACACATATAAATAATGCATTTATATGAAATTTCCGAAAATGTAATACACATTTTCGTAATTCTTTAGGTGCAGGTGGTCATATGTAAATTTCAAATATATATAATCATTTTCAAAACGAATCTATTTGAGTATACCCCCGGACTCAAGGAGTTTTCGATTAAATAATATATGTGTTTGTTTTATGGTATATATTTGCCTACAAAATATATTATGTGTGAAAAATATGATTAATAGTTTTATTTTTCTACATTACGAGCATTCAACATTTTTTTTTTTTAGTTTGTTATCATTTTTATTTTGATGTTCATAATAAAAATTATATTTACTATATACTTAATAAAATAAAAAATATGAAGGATTTATTATATAATTTAAGTATAACAGCGTGTGTGTCCATATATTAAATATATCAAGTCATAATGGTAATTATATTATACATACTAATATGTTAAAGTGTATATTTTCATTAATAAAATAAAAAAAAAATTAATTTTTCCTACTGTGTGCAAATGAAAAAAAAAAACATAGAAAACATTTTGAAAATCAGCATGAATAATATTCTCAAAAATAAATTAATAAAATAAAAATATGAATAATATTGAAAGAATGATAAAGCAAATTTTTATATGATTTTCTAAAAACATTTAACTTTTTTCTAAAAATACACGCAATAAGCGAATTTTTCTTATGATTAAAACATACAAAATATTCTAATAAGAAATTTTCCCATCGTCTGTATATATTTGAAATACATAATATGTAAATCATCACCTCAAAAGTATTGTAAACATTTTTTTTATTTTTTGGTTAATCAACTTTGATTATTTGGTTGTTTTTTTTTTAATTTAGTGAATTTACACAAACACCCAAACACACACAATATTTATACATAATATTTTAACAAAAAAAAGCTAAAATATCGCCCATCAAATAAAAAATAACTAACATTCACATTAAATTTTCAAGTGAAAACATACATTCTTTTTTGTTTTTTTGCCTACATTTTTATTTAACAACATATAAATAGAATAAAATCATCACATAGAAATTTCACATTTTGAATAATATTAAAGAAGAAATAATAATCATTTAAATATAAAATTTCTGTTTGGATTTAAATTAGAAGATAAAAAAAAATGCAAAACAACATTTTAATTTGTTTTGATAAAATTAATTGTTGTTCATTTTTAATTTAATAGTTTAAATATGAAGGAGTATATATATATAAATAAATATATCTACCAGACAAGAAATTATACCAATTACAATAAATGAAATAACAGGGTAAACAAATAATAATAAAAAAAAATTAAATTAAATTGCATAGATAAAATTAAATTAAAAACAAAAGAAACAAAAAAAAATTAAAAATAAAAAATGCATTTTTAATATATCCATTACATTCATTCATATATTCTCTGCGTATGTACACATAAAATATACAAACATTTGAAAAATTATATGGTAAATTAATTTTCTTTTTTAACTCATAAGGAGTAAAAAATACGAAAATACCGCATCGGTAATATGCAAGGAATATGGAATTCAAATTATGATAGTTTTTCCATCAATATCGAAAATTTTCAATATCAAAAAAATTATTTTCTTATTATTTTACCATATAATTTTTCGAAAAATAATTCACTAAATTTTGATTTAATTTGTCTGATTTTTCTTAAACCCATACTCAATCAATAATACATTAAAACAAACCACATTAAAAAACACACACATTAAAAAAGTAAAAAAATATAATATCCAACACAAACACCATTTGAAAATTGTTTAAAAAATAAGATTTGTTTATACTTTTTTAATTTATGTTATCGATTCATATTTTTTCTTATTTGTAATTTAATTAGATAGAAATAATTTACTAACACCAAATACGAGAAAATAATTTGGAAATCCCTTAATTATTTTTTGATTTTAAAAATCAATTTTTTTTATATTTTATATAGTTTTATATTAAATTATTAATTTGATATTGAAATTTGTTCTTTGTTTTTTTATTAATGTAAATTATTTATTATTTTTATGTGTATTTTTTTTTATTTAAAATCCTAAATTAAATAATAAAAAATAAAATCATTTTATTGTGCTATTTACAAAATCATATTTAAAATATACAAATGATAATAAAAATATTAAGAAACTTAAAAAAAAATTGCAAAAATAAAATGCAATTAATTTTATTCAATAAAATATAATATAATAATAATAATAATAATAATATAAAATTATTTTTTGATAAAAAATTTCACTTTCATAAGCCACCAAAACATAAACAAACACACACACACACACACACACACACAAACATAAAAATACATACTCACACAAACATACACAAATTTTATAGAAATTAATACCATAAAATTTTACAATTAAAAAATGAAAATTTATTATTATTCCTTTTGCATTTTAATAAAAATAAAATAAAATACAAATATTTATATAACCCCTTATGTAAATAAACAAAAATATTTTAAACCAAAAATACATCGCAACTGAAATCGCAACAGTAATCCCAAGGATAAATAAAAAACAAAAATAGAACAAAATTAAAAGTTGAAATTATATTAATAAAAATGATATAAGCGCATATAAATTTTCAAATGGAAAAATATAAATTTTATGAAAAGAGCAAAATTCTATATTATTTTTTTTTCGTCTTTCTTCAAAACAGCCGCACATTAAATGGATATAAATTATATTTAAATGAATAAAATATTTTTTTAATACAATTTACAATTAAAATAAATTGTATAATTTAAAAAATAAATATGTAAAAAAAAATTTTAAAAAACAAATTTATAATTCTAGTGTTACGCCCCCCAAAAGTCCTACACTCCATGTATACATAAAATTTGAATTAAAAAAAAATATCATCATAAACTAAAGCAATATTTTTTTTATTTTTAATTAAAAACAAATTTTAGCATATTTTGAAAGAATGTCGCGCGCGCGTTCATAAAATTAATATCAATTTAAAGGATAAAATTAATTTTGTTTTTTTATATTTGTAAGAGAAAATTTTTTCTACAATTTTTTATATTAAAATTGAAACATTTTATCAAATATTATAATCAACTGAAAATAAATTAAAAATAAAATAAGCAATATTTTATGACATTTAAAAAAAACTAAATAATTAAAGATTTGTTTATGCTTGTTATTTTCCTTATACCTTCACATAATAAACAAAATAAAAATAAACAAGAAAATATTATACATAAATAATATCTTTTAAATAAAAAAAAAAAGTTTAAATAAATTCCGTATTTGGGCCACAGAAGCCGAATTCTCTATAAAAAAATGGCAAATTTTCAAATAAATTGTAAATTTATGGTACTTTTTCTTTTAGTTTGTTCCAAAGTGTTTAATTTATTTATTAGAGAAAAATAAAAGTAAAAGAAATTATTATTAATTATCTTCTTTCCTTTCAAATAAAATTCCAACAACCATGAATGTGCTTCGTATCCTTGTATACATCAACAAACACGCAAATTGTATTGGCTTTCTTATTTGTTTAAAATAATAATAATTTTTTCATTTTCAAAATCATACATATAAAAATAATTTTAAACTGAAATACCAACATATACACTAAACTAATATAAATCATATATAATTTTTTAACATCAATAAAAAAAAATATAAATATATACAATGCTGATACATAATAGATATGGCAAATGTCCATATAGATATTATAGATAGGAACCAAATTGTTATAATAATCTATAAATAAATGAAATGATAATTGAAATAATATTGAATGTTTATTTTAAAATTCTTATGCATTAAATATTGATGTGAAGATAAACAAATATATATTTTTTAAAGAAATCATTTTGAAATTCGACCCACATTAATCATTTACGCGACGACGACAAATTCAACGTACAGCCTTGTAGTGAAAGTAGTCTATATACAATTGTGGATATACATTTTTCCATTTCAATTACCCGGTTAAATATGATAATGATTTTTTATAATCATGTATAGAATAGCAGAATATCTACCTTTGTCTAAAACAATTGATAATTATTATTCATATTTTACATTAACAATATTGCAAAAACAAAACAATTATTATGAATGAAATCGTAAGATGTTTGATATATATCAAATATATTCTTTCAAATAGGAAAATTTTTTATACATTCCCTATGACGCATATGACAATTAATTTAAAGATCTAAATTATATAACAGCTAATTATAAATTACACAAAATGATATCAAATTAATAAAACGAAAAACATTATTAAATTGTTTTTAAAATTGATTTAGAGTAAAAAAAAATTATCATAAGACATGCAAAATTGGACAAAAACACAAAATAAAAACCTGAACACGACAAAATTAAAAACAATAGGAAAAAAATGGATAATCTTGAATTTTCAATGGTCAATTAATTAAATCAAAAACATATTAAAATTCTCACATAATTAACTCATTTAATTTTTCCATCTTAATTCCATCTTCAAATACAAAAACAAGACATTTTTTATTTTTTTTTTGTTTTTGCATTTAATCCGCTGAATTTTTAATAACTATATAGACATATATAAAATAATCAAAATCAAGTCCATATATAGAAACCATTCATTTTTTTAACAAAAACATATAATAATAAAAATAATTAAAACTATAAACTAAATGTAAACCCCTATAAAGAGTCAATTTTTTGCCAAAATATTTTTTAAATTCAAATTAGAGTAACGTTGATAATATAAATATATAGATTGATAATAATTCAAAAAAAAAAATATATATAAATATATAATTAACATATCATCATCATAATTTATTTAATTTTTTTAATATTCAATTACATTTAATTTAACATTAAAAAAAAAATAATTAAAATAGACGATTTTATTTTTTTTTATTTTTATTTAAGTATATATAATTGTGAATTTTTTCTTATGATTATTTTAATACATTTTTGGATTTCTTTTTAAACATACTTGCGATTTTAATTACTCTGCTATATGTATAGACAAAATGTATAGACGTTATAAATACCTACAATATGTGAAACATCAATTTGATAAAATATAGAATTTGAAACAGCGATTATTTTTTTTTTAAATATTAATATATCGGCTATAAAATAGAAATAAAAAAATAGACAATTTATTTTCAAATAAATGGATGATAAGAAATTAAAGAAAAACACAAATATAATGAAATAACAAAAAAATAATATATAAAAGCTTCACGTTCAGTACTTTTGTTATAATATTAAAAGAATATCTTTATTATTGGAAGAAAAAAAAATCCTATTTAAAAATCTCGATGTACACTCTTTTTTTCTTTTTTTTACAAAAACTCTATATATCGCTTTGGGAAAACCATAATTATTTTCGTTATCTTTGAAATGATTTCACTTTTATTGAACAAAAGAATTTACGATATTATTTCAATTTTTGAAAATGGGTATTTTATATGCATTTTGGAAAAACTTATCCGCCGCGCCGCCCTTCTGTTTTCATAAATTTAGATAAATATAAATACCCCAGATGAAAATATATACTATTTCTTTAGAATTCGGTGTGAAAATAAAAAAATATTTATTCTATAGGCAAATTTCTTTTTTTCAGCGTAGCAAAATGTTATGGATTTATTTTTAATATGAAATCTCGATGTTATTACTATAATAATAATTATTATTATTATTTCTGATGTTATCATTATATAGAGCAAATTGGTTGATATTGGCTAACTAAATAACATTTTTCCGCCATAAATTGCATTACCCATTTATTCAAATTAAAATGAATAAATGAATATAGTGAAAATAAGAGAAGCAAAGCATACAAAAACAAAACATTTTTAAAATTGACAATATTTACATTAATTAACACAAAAAAAAAACCTATAAATATTAGACGCGATCTTATATAGTGAAAATAAAAATTATTTACAATTTATAGTAAATTCTCCGTGTCATGGGCCTTACTATTTTTCTTATATTAAAAAAAAATAAATATATATATAATATGAACAATAATTAAAAATAAAAAATATAATATAAAATATGAAATTAACAATAAAACTATAAATAAAATTAATTTTAATTAATTGATTCATATTTTTATTTTTTTTTTTTAAATAAATATAATTATTTTATTGTGTAAATTTCATCTAAAATACATACATTACTGTACAAAAAAAAATAAATAATAATAAAAAAAACAAGGAAAAATATAAGAAAAACAAAATCCCTGCAATATTTAGTTAGTTATTTTTATCTTTTATTATAAATTAATATATATTAATATACATTATAATTTTGCTGACATTCGTTTCGAAATATAAACGACGTATACGCATTTTTATAATATAAATAAAAAATAACCATATTATTTTTTTCTACAAAATATATAATAAATAAATTTAAAAATTAAAAAAAAAATTAAACAATTATTTTGTATATATATTATAGAAAAAATTAAATATAAAAATTTCATTTCTCTATATTGTTATCATATTTATTTATTGGAATTTTATTAATCACTTCTTGTTTTTTTCTTAAACATCTACACACAAACATTCACACACACACATACACACACACATCACACATTCATATTATATATATATATATATATATATACAAAATAATTTCCTTTTTCTATTTCGTATGTTTGTAAAAAAAAAAGAAAACCCTTTTAAAAAAATATACTTTCAATTTTAATATAAATAAAATAAAAACAAATAATTTAACTCTATATTATTTTTTAAAATGCAATAATTATATGATATATTTATAATAATAATAAAAAACAAAAATAAATATAGTTTTTGTATTTTTAAAGAACTATATATATATAAATATAAATAATAATAAATTAATATACATTAAAAAATATTGATTTATAAATACAAAATAAATAAAATGAATTATGAAAAAAAGCAATAACCACACAAATTTATACTTATGTATTCAAAAATAAAATTATTATTATTATTATTATTATCATTATTTAATCTGAAATAAATAAATGAAAAATGCTTTTTAACAAAAATATTTATATTAATAAAAAAATATACCGTAATGGCATGTGTCTTCAAAAAAAAAAGAAAGGAAGGAATTATTTTAAAATTTATATGAAAAATAAAATATGAGTCAAGTGACAAAATAATAAATTAACTAAAATTTAAACTAAATGATACTTTATTAAAAAAAACAAAATTAAAACAAAAAACAGTACATTATCAAGTATTTTACATTTGATTAAACATTTGATTAAAAGTATTTAAAAATTAAGTTAATGAATA
The DNA here is from genome assembly GCA_958336335.1 of Dilophus febrilis. NCBI lineage: Eukaryota > Metazoa > Arthropoda > Insecta > Diptera > Bibionidae > Dilophus > Dilophus febrilis. The sequence goes on along the minus strand of OY284469.1, from coordinate 23,353,268 downwards.
AATATGCTTATAAAAAAAACAAACAAAATTAAACATATAAATAAAATAAATAAAATAAAAACATTTTCATATATATGGAAGAATATCTTCTTCTTTTTTTTTAATAAATATTTAAACCTCCAATTAGACAAAATATACGATACAAAATGAAATTTTTTTGTTTATTATTATTAATGGAAACCTTAAATTTTTAATGTAATCAATATTTCTTAAATTAAAAAAATACCTTTTTAAATAAATTTTCTTTTTCAGTTAATTTTAAAGAATTCAATTAATTATCGTTTAAAACTTTATGTTTATGTTGATGTTTTTGAACTTTTTGACTTACAAAAAAAAAACAAAGATTTCCCCAACCATAATTTTCCTCTTTATCAATATTTTAACTATGTATTTTCATTAATTTAATTTAAAAACCCTACTAATAATAATATGCAATTGTTTATTTTAAACGAATTGGTATCCTACATATGATTCTTAATATAAAATAAAAAACAAAAATATTATAATTAAATTCATTAATTTTAAATAAAAATAAAATACCATAATTTATTATCATATAATAGAACACATTATATATATTAAAACACCATTTTTATTACAAAAAAGATAAAAAATTAATTATTTCTAAATTATAAATAATGATAATATTTTAATATTATAAATAAAATAAATTGAAATATAATAAAAAAATGAACTTTTCTTTATTAAATTATATGTTTAAATTTTTAATTATTATTATTATATATATATATATATATATAAATAAAAAATATATACACTAAATATCATTATGTATGAAATTTATAAATATATATATGTGAAAATAAAATTTATTATAAAAATAATAATAATTTATATTAATATATTTACAAATTAATTATAATAATAATAATAATAATAAACATAAAAATACAAAATAAATAAATATATGTGTATGTATAAAGCAATAATCCCGTGTACACACAAACACGATCGAACAAACAAAACACATACACAAACACAAATCCACACAAACACCCTCGAACACACACACACACTCACACAAACACACTTTCTTATACATACTCTCATTATCAATTATAAAAATATTTTTATGATTATTAAAAAAAAAATTTATTTAATTTATATACAATAAATACATATATTTTTATTTGTAATGAACGTTTAGTTAATTTTATTGTTTTATTTTGTTACTTACAATTAATTTAATTAATGAATTATAAATAAATTTTTTCCCAAATTTAATTATTAATAAAATCAATTCGGTGCTTAATTGCAAAATCGCGATAAAAATGATATATATATATATATATATACAAATAAAAAATATTTTTTTTTTAGTATGAATTTTAATAATATTTCTTATGTATCGATTACACAATTAAATCAATTACAAATTAAAAAAAAAAAATAAATAAATACTATACAATGTTTGTTTAATCATTAAACATTATTTTAGTGTTTATTTTTATTTGTTTTTAAATTGTTTTCTAAATTTATTTAATTTAAAAAAATGTGTGATTGAAAAATGTATACATAAATACATACATATACATATAATATACATATTGTAAAATGTACATACCAATTAAATAATAAATTAATTAAATAATTTTATATATATATATATCTTATAAATATAAATTTATATATATAATAATGATTTAAATTCTATAAAATGAAATTAATTAAATAAATTTAAAAAATAAAAAACATACAAAATAATGTTAAAAATAATTAATTTTAAAATTGATTATAAATAAATTTAATCACACTTTTAAATTATATATATATATATATATACATAATATATTAAAATATTAAAACCAACAAATATAAAAAAACTAAAAAAAAAAAAAAATAAATAAAAAAAAAAAAAATAACAAAAAAAAAATTAATAAAAACTACAAAAAAAATCGAAAAAATTACTATTATTATATTTCAATAAAAATAATTTAAATTATAAATAAAAAAAACTTTATTGAAAATTACTTAAAAAATTCAAAACAGAAAAAAAGGTTCACAATGTGCCGTGTGTATGTGGGAATTATAATAAAAAAAAATTAAAAAATGATAAATAAATAAATATGAACTTTGTTCAACAAAAAAAAAAGACATTTGTTTTGATTTTATTTATATTTTTTTTTACCCAAATTTCTTTTTTACCCACAAATATTTGCGTTCGTGATCATTATCTATTTTTTTTTTTACAATGTTAGGTGTGATTACATTCTGAGGTTTAATAATGGGATAATTTAAAAGAAAAATTAATTATAAGTTGTGGCAAATAAAAACCTTAATGCATGCAGATTTTCAAACATTAGTATTCGGACAATGCTTTTCCCACACAAAAACTGTATTTATACTATATCAGTTTAATATTTAAGGAATCCGCAAGTAAAGTGTATTTAAACACATAACGTATAGTTTTATATATTTATATATATATATATAGTATTCAATTTTATATTAATTTATAACATAACATCCTAAATAGTATATCCTACTCGATCCATTTCTAAATCTATGTCTTTATGTATTTGCATTTACAATATAGTAAGGGTTAATGCGTAGGATTAGTATATCATATATATGGCAAGGACACCGATATATACTGTCTGTCATTAAATGTATTTCTTTATATATCCAATCTGTTATATATACATAATTTTCGTTATATATTTGAAATGGTAAAATATATTATATTTTTGTATATACGTTCTATTCAATATTATATGGATATAGAAAATGACATGATCTCTAAAGATACAATACATATACATAGGCCACATATTATTATATCCTACTTCTTTCTGTGCGTGTATAGCATTACATTTAAATACATCATATAAATGATATAATTATCCTTAACTCACCTGGATTGCGTTCATATCAATTTGCCGAGAAAATTATTCAACAATATATGAAATCACAAAAATGAAGACCAAGAAAATAGAAAAATTACTGTAACTTTGTAACAAGTTAACGGGCGGTTGATAGACCATCTACGAAACAATAAAACGTTATTCATTATTGGGGTGGCTTACAGAAGACAATCAAACTGGAAAATGTAATAATTTGGTAGAAATTATGACGAAAATCATATAATTTGATTTGGGGTATTTTTTATGATCTATAATGATAAAATATCATTGCATTGGACCAAAAGCAATAAAAAACAATTTCCAAAATTGGATAAATTTCGCACACAAGAATCTCGCAAACAACTACAAGGAGCAAACAAAGATTATCAGAATTTTCCAGCCTGGTTTCATATATTATAGCTTTGACTTTACGTTTCTTATCTAAAACAGTTCATAGTATTGTATTTTATGACCACATCATTAAATAAACAACTTTTTATTAAATCTGTAATAATACATTTAATTCATAATATATATATTTTTCTGTTATTCAAAAATCTTATAAAAGAATAAAAAAAAAGAGTTGGTTTTATATTTGAATAAAATTAATTTGCATATGTAAATAAAAACGCATAAATGTTGATACTTGAAAAAGGAAATATTCGTTTCTAATTTTATTTGTCTAATTATATTTCTACTTTAAAAAAATAATAATAAAACACTATTTTATATGATATAATAAAATAGTGTACAGTATATTTAAGAATACCAAAGCGGACTATTGCTTTTTTATAATTGGATATACATAGAAAGGAAAATAATATATAAATTCATTGCATCATATATAAAAAAAAAATTATGCTTTATATATGCATACACAAAAAAAAAAAAAATAAAAACCATAAGTTGCAGTAAAATATGAAATATGAAATTTTTGCGTAGGTTATCATATCTTGTTATATTTATATATATATTATATATACATATATAACCAGGACTCTCTTATACATCCTTGTCATAAAGAGGACATAAGTGTTTGTACGTGATATTAGTTGTATAATAATGAAAATGAAAAAAAAAATGATATAGTATTTTATTATAATAAACAATTTCATATTTTTTTTCTTTTTGACTCTTGACGGGTTCTTTTTTTCTTTTTTTTTATACATATATTTACTCAAGTAATATTATAATAAATATATATATATATTTTTTCATTCTGCGCCTATATATGCATATAAAATTCTAATTAAAGTTTCCATGATGTATATACCTATATATGGTTTTATAATTAGAGTATATAAAAAGCAGCATATTATATGAATTTATATATACATACTTACAAAATTCAATTTGTTAATGTTAAACTAAAATATGTGAATAATATATATAGAGGTGCATTTTCCAATCTGCGTACATGTAGGTAGAGTTATAAAAATATCGATGGGGTAGAAAATTTACTATAATCTGATTAAGCCGACTACATATATATATATATATATATATCAAGCCTAATGCTATGCATATTTACCCTTCAATTAATTTTTTAATTAAGTTGTCTGGCAGAATATTCTAAATAATATATTATATATATATATATATATATAGATGTTTAGTGTAGTGCGCTAATGGAGTTAACTCTTAAAAAATATTTTAAATAAATGTTTAAATTTATTTTTCAAATAATAAAAACATCACTTTACATATACCTATATACAGAAGATATTGTAAATATATGATATATTATTTTATTTTTATTGTACACAGATATGTATCATTCGTGAGCAATTTTATGTTTTTTTCTGTTTATGCATTTATATCTATATATTGGGTTGATAACTAATTCATTGCATTCATTGCATGTGTTTATTGGAATGTTTACCTAAATTTTTCCAGAGTTAACCAACATACACTTTCAGTTACCATTTATAGTGTAAAATTACCAGAGGTGGAATTATCGCATTCGATTACGATATACGATTGTCGTCAATCATACGATTTTTTCATTTTTGCAATTATGGCAGACGATATTTTCGGTTTAAGACGATAATTTTTGACGATAGGGTAGTAGCTATCGTTACGATTGTCGTTTGTATTGCTTTCTTTTGTTTTTGTTCATTTATTCAATTTTAATATTCATAAAAAGTACAAAAGCAATTCTCATAAAAATAATACTTTCAATCACATTCTCATAGAAATAATAAACTTTTTGTTTTTCTATATGAAAATCATTTGCCACAACAATATCCACGGAGACGATATACAAATAATATCGATACCCACAAAATCGACTACCATAATATCAAAATAATTGAGTATCGTAATTTTAGACGATAGGCGATAGACGATGGTATCGACTCCCATAATGCCACCCCAGAACTACTTCATATCCAAATTACCCGACAATTCTTTAATTTATTGCTGGTCAATTCTGAATGATTAATAAAATCGTCTATTCTCTATGAAAGATAATACACGTATTTATGCTGCCCCATGTAAAAATTTCGTAAACTATACGACATCGTGGCTCATAAACACTAATCATAAAATATCGTAGTGCAATATTTAAAGATGAGCTAGTGCAAACAATATCTAAAACTCATATTGCTATCGCTTTTGGTAGGATTACAGAGCCATTTTTTGAGCTTTTATTTATCATGCAATCAAATGATACATTCAACAACTAATCATACGAAACAATGTAATTGAAGAAAAACGACTGTCTAATCATCAAATTACAAAGGATACTCAATTCATTAGTGATCAACCACCCCCAATATTATTCGTTACACTGACTGCTCTATGGGCAGTATTTGTTTGACAATAAATTAAAATTAAAATCTATATCCTATATGGACAAGATATATAGTTAAAAGTTAAATATTGAATTTTCATTTTATTTTACACAATTTTAGTACAAAACATAAAATTTCCAATTCGTTGAATGTTTTCAATGTTTATTGTATTCACACCATATACGCATATATGAAAAGTAATATATATATAAATACATTGCAATATATATGAATGAATGTATTCATAACATTTAACATATGAGAGACTAAATTCATCAAAAAATAATAGTTAACGGTGTATGTATATAGATAAAGTACATCTATGTTATGATTTGAACTTTATATATACAATGTATTTTATATATGATTCAGAGATAAAAA